>JBBDHG010000339.1:315000-1011140 GCA_037951165.1 Lophius americanus
AGAAACATAAGGAATGGGAAAATATCTGTGAAGAACCAGTTTAAATAGAGGAACTGTGGACAATCCGACTCTAACAGAACTAAAATCAGGGCGTCCATTGCTTTGAACACTAGTGACACAAACAATTATTGAGCTTGACTGCTCTAGAGGACGTATGAGAAATAGATATATAACCTCATCCCGTCCGGTACCAGTGTGTATATAACGATGTATTTTAGATCATATCACTCTTATTTCTGAGCTTCCGCTCAAGAATCAATGTGCGAGACCTCAGTTACAATTTACTACTCCTCCAGTACCAACCATGATACAGCAGTAAATGTATGAGCTCGGCCATATTGGTCGGATTTTCCTTTAAGCTTTAGACAAAAAGGAAACTCAGTGGTTGTTTGTTGAGGGAGTGTGTAAGTATGCGTGAGTGTGTGTGTGTGTTTGTGTAAGGGTAGGGGAGGAGATGGGAGTAGAGTTAGTCTCCAATGATATGTTTTCCTGTTTGTGAGGGAGATTTAACCTGGTAAATAACGCTTCATCCTATATTTCACAGCACCATAAATGAGTCACGAATTTTCCCATTTCCTTGAATCACATGGTTTTCTGCATGAGACGTCATTTCTCACATTTGCTGGACGTAAATGTTACGACGCGCCACTGCCCCAAATATAAAGGTGTTATGCAACTACGCAACGTATTTCCTGCTGTAACTTTCATTATGGATGAGATGTGCGCTAGAGGAGGAGGAGGAGAACGCATACTGGTGCGGGAAATGCATGAGTGATATTAACAGTTTGACTTTGGCACTACTCTATAGACGAGAGAAAAGAGATGAAGACACGGGGGGAGAGAGAGACTGCCGGCTCTCTGCTACAAAGCATACCAACGCTACCCAGTGATGTAACAGCTTTCAGTTACCCATGGTGCTTTGCTGGAAAGATGAATGAAGTGAGACACGGAGGGGGCATCAATGAAGACACGCACATGCGTTACATCTGTATTCTCATCATGCAGGATGATTCATGCTTCACCACAGGCAGTGAGAGGAATGCTAGTAGCATCAAAAGCAACCTTTCTTCCTGTTTCAGTTATCCCTTCTGTTCTTAAATGAATACGATGTGGGGAAAAGAGGAGAAGAGGGGAAATGAAAGGTTTGCTGAGTGCAGAGTGTGTGGGTCCACTCTGGAGTTTATTTACGTTTTAGCTGAGCTTGAGAAAGAGCCAAGAAAAAAATACATGCTTGTGTCTTTTTTGCAGATGAAAAAAAGCGGTTTGAATCACCCAGCCATTAAAAACCAATTAATCTCAAAGATGAGGACACACCTATACGCCAACCAGCCATAACATTATAACCACTGATGCATATATATGTATATATATATATATATATATGTATGTGTATATGTATATATATATGTGTATTTGTATATACATGTGTATATGTATATATATGTGTGTATTTGTATATACATGTGTATATGTATATATATGTGTGTATTTGTATATATATATATATATAATATATATATATATATATATATATATATATATATATATATATATATATATATATATATATATCTGCAACATTCAAATATCAGCAGCCTACCAGTGGGTCGAAGAACAACAGGAGCAAATTGTGTGAGAACACACAGTGTTCCCTCAGCAGTTGTTGTCATGGAAATGCAGACGTCTAAATTCTCTATAAAGATATGAAATAAGCATTAAAACATTTTTGAAAGTATTTAAAGTATTATACTTCTTTGCTTATGTATGCACTGAATAAATAGAAAATTACGTAAAGCAATTAAATAATGAAATAAGAATAAACTTTTTTAAATTTATTTTTCATTATGGTCATAAATTCTGTTTCAAATGGAAACAGTAGCCTATTTTTTTCACTATATAATATAGTTCCTGACCATGTAATACCAAGACACAATATATCACTCTACCGCCACGCTGATGATACTCAGTTTTATCTTTCCACCAAATCTCCTGAATCCTCAGACATTTCCAGTCTCCCAATTAAATTGCTGATATAAAAGAATAGATTGCTGCAAATTCCCTCAACTTAAATTCAGAAAAAACTGAGATTCTCATTTTACTCCTACCTTCTTCTGATCCACCTTCGCCCACGCCTGGACCTCACCACTCCCTGGGTCGAGGGCCAAGTGCCCAATTGGACAATTAGGGTTTTGTTGCATCTGTCAAAGCCACAATAACATAGAACAAATAAGATTTTTTATCTTTCATGTGAGCTTTGACCTATAGTATTAGTGCAAATATATCTAGCTCTAGAACAGGCCGCTTGATGACATACTTTTGACACCTAAAGGTAAGCATAAATTCTTGGATAGGGAGGATTGAACTGAGGTGTAATATAGGTTGAAATCTGGAAATTCACTGATTTATGATTCTAAATTTTACACACTGCATCTTTAAATCAATGTTGAAGACTTTTTATATACTGTCTTACACTTCGTGCAAGATTTACTACGTCATTTCCTTGTCCATTGTTTATTATTACCTCTCTTTTGATTTATTTATATTTTAGCTACTTGTTTTATTGTGTTTATTTGCCGTTGGAGAGTAACCAAACAGAATTTCGATGTTGTGACTACGTTAACAAATAAAGGGTTTTGTGTCTT
Source organism: Lophius americanus (assembly GCA_037951165.1). Classification (NCBI taxonomy): domain Eukaryota; kingdom Metazoa; phylum Chordata; class Actinopteri; order Lophiiformes; family Lophiidae; genus Lophius; species Lophius americanus. The sequence continues at coordinate 317,643 of JBBDHG010000339.1, forward strand.
AAGTTGAAACACAGTCTCATAACCTTTGTATTTTAAACTTTTAAACTTAATTTTAATCTACTCTTTTTGATTTTAATGTCTACTTCTACTAGGTAATTTGCATTTCAAATTAAAAGCATTTTTTTTGACATACACATTGGCGTCCTTTATTCATGCATCGTTTATGTCTGTTGTAAAGCACTGGCCATTGTTAGATTTGATAATTGCTATTCAAGGAAACCTCATTATTATTATTATAGTTGCTGTTGTTATTATAGCACATTTATATCTTTCTATGTATTCCTAATGATATGAAATCAAAATGTACCTAACCATTAAGAGCCCTTATAGGACTTCATGTGATGTCATGTTTCCCCGGTTTATGTGCGTATACGCTAAATAGGAACTGGTAATAAACACACTTTTATTCATTTACTTAATATTATTTATCACATCATTTAAACAATTCCAACCCTATTCGTGACCTTGGTCCGAATCACCGTAGGGTTTGTATTTGGGCCACAGATGATGTGAAGCAGCCTGCTGTCTGAGCAGAGCTGGTGGTCGGCTCCACACTCGGCCACTCGTTCTTCATGCATGGTGACACATGTGGGCCTCGCCCGTGCATGTGTGTGAGCGTGTGCGTTGGCTGCGTGGCCAATGCAGTGGGATCCCCTGCAGCATTCTGAGATTAAGTAACCACATAGATGGCTGCTCACAGCATACCTCAAGCACAACGTGTCACTCGTTCACACCTAAGTGCACGATATAATCCATCTTATATATTAACAAATAATTCCTTATTACAGTTTTTTATTTTATATTGATTCATGATGGAAAATTTTGGGGCACTACGCTTTTGTGGCTATTTTTAACGCCACACCATATGACACAGTATTTTGCTGAGGAAATGGGGACATGTACCTTTAGTGGGTTAAGAGTCCGTTTGGTGCAAAAACAGATGGTCCTGAGGGCAGAACACAGTGTTCTCATCTACACACACTATAATGATGATAGTAATAACAATAACAACAGCAATTATAATAATAATAACAATAACTGCCACCAGGACAACTACCACTACTACTAATAGTAATAATAATAGTAGTAAAAAAATCAAAGTACTTCTAAAACTACAACTACTGCCACTCCTCCTACTCATAGTAATGATACTGCCGGTACTACTACTACTAGTACTACTACTAGTACTACAATTTCAACCACAACATCAAAAAATGATATTAATAAAAATAATAAGATGAGATGGGATAAGCCTTTATTTGTACCATGGCTGGGAAATTCTGTTTTAGTAGTCCAACTACAACAACTACTGCCATTACTATAACTACCTCTAACCCCTACTTAAAAATACTACGACAACTACTGCTTCTACTAGCACGCACCACTTTTAGAACTACTATTACTACTACTACTACTAATAGTACTTATACTGCTTCTCCCAGTATGCCCACGAATTAACAATAATAATAATAATAATAATAGTAAAAAATAATAATAATTAATGAAAGTAAAATAATAACAATGACCATAATAATTAGAATATTATAGTATATTAAAAATAATTACAATATAACTTCTAGTAATTCAACTACTACCACTACTACTAATAATGATACCCAAAAAAAAAATTACTAATATTAATGATAATATGATAATAAACGTTATAATATTTGTACTCTATTACCATTAATACTAGAACTACTACTACCACTATACTAATATGTAATATTATAGTCTAATATGTAATAACAATAGTAATAGTCATAATTATAATAATAGAGGCGTAAATATATATTCTCTCTCTCTCTTGGTGTGATTCACTCTCAAACCGTGATGACGCTGGCTGGAGGAGCGAAAACTGTGACGTCAGAGTTGGAGAATGACACGCGCGTCCAATGAGGAGCCGAGGATATGCAGCGCGAGGACGGAGTCGAGAGAAGACTAATAACCATGCCAACGGAGGAGTATAGCTCGCGCTGCTGACTGGGGAGAAAGAGAGGAGGGGGGGAAACCCCAAAAGAAGAAAATAATAATAATAATAAGAGACAGAGTGGAGTATAAAAGAAGAGAGAGCCATCCCGGTCACCTGCTGGAGGAAGAAAAACAAGACAAGCTGGTAATTTTCTCTTTTCGCTCTTTCTCGGTGCGGTCCTCCTTTTCCTCTCCTCCCCCCGTTCCCTCACTCGCTCAGGGACTGCACCGCTGCAGATGAATGAAACCGACCCTGGTATTCATTTCTGCTTCCATCACTGGAAACGCACGAGGCACTGAGGCTAGAAGCTGCACGCGTGCAGCACAAGCAGACACGAGCCCTCCAGTTGCAGAGGGTGGCGGTGGGGGGGGGGGGGGGGGGGGGGGGGGGGGGCTTTACTGGTGGTGACCTTCCTTGGCCGTTTGCAGTCGTTGACGTTGTGTGTGTGCGTTTGTGCTCGAGAGAGGAGGAGGGAAATTTGGAGAAGTGAGGGGGCGTAGGAGGAGGATGAGGAGTGGGTGGAGGGAGGTGTGATTTTTTTTTTCTTCTTCTTTTTGTGAATGGAGCTCCACTTCCTTTTTGGCGCGCGCCCTCACTGACAGAGCTAAAATTAGCCTTTTGCAGGATTCCTTTTTTCCTTTTTAACTGTCGGTGTGCAGCAGCAGAGGCAGTACATGTGCATCAGAAGCGCAGACGCGTTCACGCACACACTCCAGGGCACGCGCCCATGCACGCCACCAGGGAACAAGACAGCAGCTTGCACCGCGCCATGCCCCAGGACGTCATGCACCATTTTTAGAGGCACCCTAAAAATAGACATTTTTGATGATCGTCTTCTGCATGCTGCGTCTTTTGGGTAGGAATTCACCAGTTTGTTCTTTGTTTATTATACATAAATAACGACACATTATTGATTACTTGTGATGTGAAGGCGTTACTGCTAATTGCTCTTCAACATGGTGCTTGTAGTTGCTGCTGGTGTTGACATGTCTGCATGGGGTCAAAAGCATGAATGAATGAATAATGATCCGAATGAGGGCTGGTTGCATGAAAAACGTGTCTTTTGCTCCTTTATAAAAGGGTTAATATTAACAATCTCTTTTTCTTCATCGTTCCCACATTCCGTCTTCCTCCCTGTTGTGGCGCCGTCTTTTCCCATGACTCCACTTTCTTCCACCCAACCGCTCATATTCAAACTTCTTCTCCCTCCCTACCGCTCTTCCTTCTCTTGGCCATTTCCTACTTTTCTTTCGTTGTCTAAAACTTGACATCTCTTTCAACCTTTGTTTTATCGTAATTTCCTGTTTGCTGTTTACCCTCTCAACTCCTGACCCTGTGATATTTCTTTATCTTCCCTCTCTCATACCGCATTCCTAACTCCTTCTGTCTTGATGTTATGCATATTTAATCACTCCTTGTCTGAACTCTTTCCTGTTCTCTAAAACATCATTGTCTTTAACATCCTCCTTCACTTATATCCCATTCACTCCTCATCATTGCTCTTTTCTACCTCCAACTACCCCTTATATCTCATCTCTTTCTTCCCCTCTCCTTCCCCTCTGCTTTTGTCCTCCCTCTCTCTTCTGCCTCCAGCTATGATTCTCTCTCTGGCTGCAGCAGCAGCTATGACTAGCGGCGGCGATGGGAGCCTCAACTCCTCCTTCCCCCTTGATGCCTTTGACTCCTCCACCTCCTGGAGCCTAGTTGAGGATACTTCCAATTCCTCCTCCTCTGAACACATCATGCAAACTCTGACCCCTGACCTCCAGCCAGCGACCACCGCTGTAGCCATCCAGGAAGTCAGCCCGTGGGATATCACGCTTTGCGTAACTGGAACTCTCATCTCCTGTGAGAATGCTCTGGTAATCGCAGTGCTGTTCTACACTCCTACGCTCCGGGCTCCTATGTTTATCCTGATTGGATCCCTAGCGGTGGCGGACCTTCTGGCCGGTCTGGGCCTCATCTTGAACTTTGTCTTCACCTATTTGGTGGATGGCTCAATGGAGTTTTTGACGCTGCTGTTGGTCGGACTGCTCATTTCTTCCTTCTCGGCGTCCGTCTTAAACATTCTCGCCATCACAGTGGACCGTTATCTGTCGCTGTACAACGCCCTGACCTACCATACAGAACGGACTCTCACCTTCACCTATATCATGGTGGTCTTCATCTGGGTGTCGTGCCTCACGCTCGGCTTGCTGCCGGCGTTTGGCTGGAACTGTCTGAACGAAGAATCAACGTGCAGCATCTGCTGGCCCGTCACCAAAAACAATGCGGTAGCACTCGCTGTCACCTTCCTGCTCGTCTTCGCTCTCATGATGCAGCTCTACCTGCAAATCTGCAAGATCGCCTTTCGCCATGCACAGCAGATCGCCGTGCAGCACCAATTCGTGGCCATTTCCACCACCAAAGGCGTCTCCACACTGTCGGCCATCCTGTGTGCCTTCGGGGCGTGCTGGCTGCCATTTGCCATGTATTCCATTGTGGCTGACTCCAGCTACCCTATAATATACACCTACGCCACTGTCCTCCCAGCCACATGCTGCTCTGTGATCAACCCCATTATCTATGCGTTCCGAAACCCGGACATCCAGAAGTCACTGTGGATGGCCTGCTGTGGGTGCGTTCCATCAAACCTTTTCCACAGACCCAGGACCTCCAGTGATGTGTAGCAGGGAAGGTTTGTTTCTGATGCCGAGTCAGGGTTGTAGGGGGTAGAGATGGCAGGTGATCAAAATGAGATAGGGTGGAGGTAATGTTGGAGGATAGAGATTTCCTTCTCTCTTCATATCAGGGCTGGTGGGCTCATGTACGGCCACCTTGGAAGGGTGACTTACAGAGGCAGAAGAAGGCACAGTGCATGGTCCAAACAAGACAGAGCTAATAATATCCTGCTGTGGAGAACATGAAGGGATCGTCATGATGGTTGCGAGGAGCAGGAGGTGTGTCAGGGGACTTTTCCATTTGACCTCATTTGAGGTGCGAGAAATGAGGCCTACTTCTCGAGTAGCCTCATATGTGACCGCAGGAGTTAGGAGGGAATGTCCTAAATCTGCTTTGGACCTGACATCGGGCATGGTTTTGCGATCAAAAGGAGTGAATCTTAAAATTCTCTATGTGATAGTGTGGGTGGAAATACAATGAGCTAAATATACACAACCAATGACCTTGACTTTCTCAATGAGCTATCTTGGCAGTCTTCTCTTGACAGGGAAAACAAGAATTTTTCCTCCTTTAAAACACATTTTTGGAATGTTTTTCCCTTGATCTGATGCAGATGAAGTAATTAACGGGTTTGTAGGCAGAGGGTTAACCAATAATTAAATTGTATGTGCTCAGATTGAAATTGTTTATGATGGTAAAAATTCTGACTTTTCCCAAAGCCAGCACCATAATTCAGCTCAAATTCTCTTACGGGGATATTTCCTAATCACATTCCAAAAGCTATTCTCCTGATGTACATATAACCTCTACCAGTCTTCAAAACCTGCAGCGGCATTTCCATATGTAGGACAGCATGTGTGTTGTCCTTGCTGCGATGGAATCAAATCTGCTCCCTGTCACAGAGAGACGGTTTCCTCAGCCAGCCGCTGTGCTGCGACTGAATAGGGAAGTGAATCCAGCACCAAGGACAGCGTCACTGCAGAACGCTGCTACCCTGGGAATGCGCTCTGCTACAGGGGAGAGAGCCAGCGCTGCAAATTAGGCTACGCTGTTCTCCACACCATCCTGTTAGGGGATGTGAGGCAGGCTTTAAAGGGCCATTCAGGCCTCTTTTCTTGTTTGCAATCAGTCAGTGTGTATGAATCACGGGCTTTACAACCATTTCCAAAGTCTTTAACTGTCAGGCCGGATTCTGTATTAATGAGATCAAGAAAAGATATAATTGACATCGCAGCCAGCAAAAGTCGTCCATCATCGTGCCAGCAAAGAGCTTTTATTTTTGAAACCACTCTCCGTTTCGGCTTCTTATTTAGGAGGTACTTCCATAAGTGGCTGATGACAATTACCAAAAGTTATCCATTTTATTTTATTACAAAAGAAGAAGATAAGGGCTGATTGGTGGCTTAAATAAGTTATATTCTCCTGGGAATTATAAAATTTCCCTCTAAAGTGCGATCACACTAATGCTTAGGTGTAAAAGTCATTGCGAACTCATTTGTGCTGAGTGGGATGAGTGAGAAAATATAGTAAATTGCACAAATTTTACATCGTTGGCGGAACCGGGACTTTGAGCGTCTGACATCACATGTCAATATGTCAGTAGAACATTGATGCAGGTGGAGTTTAGTTTATCGTAGTTTTTTATTTACAATCAGAGATATCTATGTCTGTCTCTGGATAATGTTGTGAACCCATACCTGACAACAAAAATGATTGTTGGTGATGACAATAACTTCCAATTATCCCTGATGACTCTGCAGAAATAAATTAAGCAAACAAAAATGAGTAGAGCAGTGCAAAAAAATTTGAATCACATTTTCTGTCAACACAACAGTACAACTAGTAGTACTTGGACTAGTGTGATACAATCGGCATTCGGCCAACCAGCCTCACTACGCGCCGCTTATGCAGATTCACAGTACACGCACACCTAGCATGAGCTACCAGGGCTCCAAAAATCTCTCAGGCAAACCAGAAAACGCAGTGCTCGCAATTTGTAACACCAGTAAGGTCTAATAAGCTGTGGAGGAACAACCCCAAACATCATGACACACTTCAAATTTAATCACCCCGAGGAACATAGCAAGTTTGAGGAAGCTAACATTAGCAGAGTGGCAGAAGCTAGCAAACGCACAGACCAAGCAACAACCCGGAAGTCCCAGAACAATGCCAACATGTTACATATAATGGACTGAACAAGGCTTACAAAGTTTTATTTTCACCTCGAAATGTCGGTCCAAGAAACGTACGGTGGGGAAAACGGAGGGTACATGAATATCAACAGGTCAGAATACATACACAAGGATATAGCCTTACTTCCACTGTAATCCTTCAAAATAAGAGCACTCAAACTACATTACTGATTTGGATTTAAAACATTAAAGAAAAGTTTGAAATCAGCCACAAATCTTCAAAAATCGGAAAATTGCAGTCGGTGCACATTTAGACAAAACCACTGTAGGCAAATTTTTCATTGAACCTTCCATCCATTCTACATATGTGCATGTTTTTGGAAAGCATATGGAGGAGTCCTCATTCGATACAGACGAAACGTAGCAGAACCACCAGAAATTGTAGTAGTACAGTGTAGCCATAATCCCAGCCATAAGACACATAAAATGTCAAATTGAGAAGGTTTAAAACCTCATAGACCAATTTAGATCATAAGCCCTGTTTTTACCACTTTTTATTTACAAAATATGTCATCATAACCTCCACTGTCGTCGACTCTTCTCTGCCATCGTTTGGATTTGTAAGGGATGCATAGAAGTATGTGAGAGATGACGGATACACTGTTTGAAATGGACACGTCTATTCTCTGATGTAGAATACGGTTCAAGAATCAAAAATCCTTTCATTACCTTTCATGAGCCTTCTACATAAAAAAATGGCCGTCCTTAAAGGTTCATCTGTATCCCCCATCCTTCCTGTTATTTGATGTTTTCTCACCTCTCTTGAATCAGCATAGCATAAGTTATGTATGAGAATAGCGACGTGTGTCCCCAGGACAACAATGCATCTGACATGAGGCAGGTGAAAGAAGCTGATGTTTATCTGCATAAGACCGTTTAGACCACGCAGCGTTAAATTTAGAGACGCACTTTAACTCTATTGCCCAATTGATTATCCATTAGCTAGCGCTGAACACAATCCATACAGAATAGATCAGTTGTTATTGGGACTGCGGTACAGGCTGTTAGTGTTTAGCAAAAATGAAAATCCAGATTGTTTTCATATAATTACTGTTGCATTAAAATAGACTTGTATTTTCATAATTGGTGCAAAAGATGCAAGAAAAAGATAATAATACAATAATAATACATTACAATTAATTTCCTTTCCTTTGCATTCCATTTTCACTTTCCTACTTGCAGCCCGTCTCACAACCACACAAACACTTTGCCCTGGGGTCCCTCTAAAAGCTCGTTGGGTTAATGAGAAGCAAGAGAGGCGAGGTGACGCGGCGTGAAATAGAAACCCCAGGCGAGACCTGCTTTAATGTAACCTCCGGTTTCGTCTGGCCTGTATGCAATCAGGATGGAGTTCTCTCCCTCTAAAAAGGGCAATGTGTAAATTAAATCCAGCTTATTTTAATGACTTCTTGATCATAATGATGCTGGGGATTTGACTATCGCAAAGAGGATGGTGAGAGGGTTGCACACCTGACCTCGATCTGCATTTAAAGGATCTGCAGAGATAGTTTTCATTCCGTAGAATCTCAGAGGGGTACCATGACTGAACTGATGTAGGTGCGCTCCAAATATACCTGTGTGGGAGGTGCTCTGGCTTTGGGAAAATAGTTCAAGGATCCTGTATGGGCGGTAAAAATGAAGTAAAACTAGTCACTTAAATAAAAGATTCAGGTTATTATTGAGCTCTTTGTGTCAAATAAACCACAGCAAAGAACACAGAAACACAGACACTTTTCAAAGTGCCATTCAGGGGATGCAACGGCAAACAATCCATTGTTAGTTTCTACACTGGGTAGAATCTCCTGTGTCTTTTTTTGTTGTGTTTTGGGTCTTATTTGTACAGAACTCCTTCGCAATAACATCCAGCCGTTTTTTTTTCTGTGTGTAAAAAGCCACAGTGAAGAGAAGAGAGAGGTCGAGGCTTCGGGTCGATGCCAAATCAATGAAGCAAAACAACAAATAGCATTTTATTTATAGAAAATCACGGCCTGACTAGGTTGAAGGTTTTCATATCAGATCTCAGCAGCAGTGAATGGAAGTAGGACAAACATAATTAGTAAGCATATGTTACATGTAATTTCCATTTCATTTATAGATGGTTTTTCGTTGACATTTTGTATCTGCTTGATTTCCATGTTGGCAATTGTTTTGTTCATTAATACTCGATGACGTTTTTAAAAAGATTGAGTGGAAGGCGCAGAGATGTGAAACGGAGCATTCTGAGGTGACCTGAGGTTGAAATCATTGTTTATTGTGTTTTTGCTCATTCAATCTTTCTTACAGTTCATCCGCTTTGTGACTGTAGTCATTTTTTTTAAACGCGGACAGTCCTTGGCTTTCTTTTGCTTTTTGTCTCAGGGATAAGGTAGAGCAGAAGTCTATTACAGAAGCTTTCATTTGTCACATTCATATATACATAAAGCGTAGTAAGCCACAAAGCGTAACAAAATTAGTTCCCTTGATATGACCGATTCTTACGGGAGCAGTTGGCGGCCCTATCTGGGGCCTGAGGAGCAAGTTACAGTTCAGGGTCTTGCTGAAGGACCCTACGATATGTAGACTGGCAGGGCAGTCTGGGGATCTATCTGCCGTTGTACCGACTGCTCTAACTCCTAAGCTAACCGCCCCTGGTCACAAGCGTTATGAAATCATGTGAAAACATGTACATTAAGAAGATGGCCCAGCGGACCAAGGAACAACGGGATGTCAGAGTTATTATATGGACTCAATGGAAATTTTCCATTCAGCATTTAAGCATTTAAGGTAAGTGCAAAGCTGCACAGAGATGCCCTGAGACGTCAGTTGTGTTGGGTGACGTGAAGCACAATGCAATCTGACTTAATTTGCTGAAGTTGAAAATTTGCAAGAAAGTCATGTGATGTTGTGTCATGAAAGCCAGTCAGCACTGAGATTCTCCAAACGTTACACGTCTCGTTTACCAGTAGGATGTTGAAAGGGAGGTTGAGGTCCAGGAGCGTTTGTTTTTAACGACATCTACATTTACTTTAATCATCGTTGATAATAGAGTGAAATAGTGGATAGAGATGTGTGTATTGTTACTGAACGAGAAGGGTGTATGGTCACTGGTTCATGTTTCTTGCGTAAGTGGTGCAAATCCATTCCAACAGTGACACTTCCGCTAGTGAGGTGGCGTGAATACATTGGTTGAGGTTGGCGTGAATACATTGGTTGAGGTTGGTGTGAACACAGCAATGCATAAAATTAGACCTGTTAAAAGTCATTTTGCTGTCTATTGGTCATGGTTTGCTTATTTAGTTGTAATTATACCAAATTTTATGACTTCACAGACTTATGGTTTATGGGCTTTACTTCGATATTTTTTTACAGAAAAAAAGATTGTTTTACGGGTGAAGACATGTTGGGTGGAAGTAGAAAATAATGTATGACATGAAGAAAGTAAAGACTTTTGCACCCTGTCTATGTACGAAAATATATACGTTGGTTTTAAACCCAAGAGCAACCACTTACTTCCATGTCTCCTTTACAGTGACATTGATATGTCCACAAGATGGCGCTGCAGAGGAAAGCCTGTAAACAAAAACATAGATGGCAATGGCCAGGAAGATTGTGACAATGCACGGGTAAATAAAAAGTAAAAGGTTCAGTGGCAGTAAAGGTTATGGTACATAAGACCATTAAACACATCATGAAGTCGACAAGCAGTGGTTTTTGTCTCCTTTTTGTTTTGTTCGTAGTTCGTTTGTTTGTTTTGTCCTGCTTGATCTTTGGAAACAACGCCCCCTATGATTTCTGTTGATTCTGCTCCATTTCACCTTCATCTCTTTGCTCATTATGAAAATGAATGCAGTGTATGGATGAAATGCTCTTTCTAGATTCCAATACATCTTTGCATAAATGAGCCCTGAAAAGGTGAAGGTTACCCCGTTCAGAAACTTCCCTGATATGAGAAGTATCAGTGTTTTTTGATGTTGAAACAACGCGACCACCTGCCTCTGTCACTCTTTTTTACTTGATCTCCGCGTCGATGAAATTGCCTGGTGTTAAAATGACTAGCATCAATTATTTAGTGAAACGCTGTATTACTCTGCGGCTGGAGGACAGTTTGGTTCTATTGGCCAGCTTTTGAATTGCAGCACTGATGGAGGTGGCTACAACTCAAAACTGATAGATGATAGTGAGTTAATAAAAAACATTTCCCGTAGAAAACGGATGCAGATTCTACTGGCTCACTGTTTACTGTAGGCAAAATAATGTCACTATGTGTTTGAAGATGCTAGATGGGACACAGAACCGATTAGGGGGCCGACAGTGTCTTCAGTGTTTTTTTAAAGGTTCTAAAATGACCATAGTCCAGCCCTTTGAGTTTGCTAATTCTGAATCCACACTATTATTTTGACAAAGAATGGACGCAATTCGTTTGGCCTTTTTCCGTGGATTCTTCTTTTTTTTTGACTTTCACAGAGAAAAATTTAGTATTTTGTCACTTTTCACAAAACTAGGTCCAAGTCTGGGTAAAATTAGGAACAGCAAAAACTGTCCTGACTGAAAGGTTCACCCCAGCATTGCTCGGCTGGAACTGAACTATTTCTGACAGCTGCTGTCCCATCTGGTGTGTCCATCTAGTTAGTTAATAATCATCTGTGAATACACCACTGCCCAAGTCAGCCATTCCTGCAGCGGGAGTGGAGTGACCGCTCACTGTGTGTGTGTGTGTGTGGGTATATTCATGTGTATGTGTGTTTTCTTGCGGTATCATGGGCCCGCTGTAATGAACCAGAACCCTCACTGTAAACACGCTGACTGGCTCCAACTGCCAGTATAAAGGATTATAATTCAGTTTAAGAAAAAAAAGAAAAGAACTACTGTAAATGTGAGTGTGTGTTATTTTTTATTATGCAACGCTGTACAGAAATGTATATTTTTGTAATGTCGCTGCTGTGAGCATGAATGTGTGTTTGAGTGTTCGTGTTTCTTCCTCCTCTTCTGTGTTCTTCCTTGTAAAACAAAAGTTGGGATATGCTGAAAAAAGTGCCATATTTTTCCACTTTCTAGTGTCTTATTTTTTTGGTTTTCGTGTACATACACGTTTATCGGAAAATGTCAATACATGTGCAAAATGTGTGAAAGCAGCTGCAGGAGAAAGTGAGAGAACTTCACCTTAAACGGGACAGAATTTCATCAATCCAAACTCTTCTTCTGTGGTGTCGGCAGCAAGCAGCATGAAAAACTGATCGCTGAGTTTCCCTTATAGCGACGGAATGTCAGGTAAAGAGAGAGAGAGAGAGAGAGAGAGAGAGAGAGAGGGAATGTGCGCGACTATGTTGGACGTGACAGAGTCAGGTTTCCAGTGACATCATTTTGTCTGAGTCGTGTCTGAGAGAGCAGGTCGTTTCAAAGACAACGCTTCCTCTTTCGTCCTCCCACGCATCCTCCTCATCCTCCTACCTCTTCAATCCATCACACATCTCCTCCTCCTCCTCTTACTCCCTGCACAGCTTCAATCAGACCTTTTCATAATTTCATCCCTCTATCCATTCGTATTTTAACATTTTCTAGAATCTACGGCCTGCAGGCCGCTCGCCTAAATCTTAAAATAGTCACCCTGAGAACAGATGAAAAGAGGAAAAGGAGCGGAGGGAGGTTGTGAAGAAGTAGAAACTGACCTCCTTTCCTCACTTCTGTTGGGTAGATTCTTCTCCCTCCCGTCTCAAGCTTTTTATCTTCGCCTATTTTTAAACCTCTCCGTCCTGTCTATTTCTGTCTCTTCTGAAAGCGAGCATCAACAGAAGGGTTTTTTTTAAAAGCGGGGTTCGGGGCGAGCGAGCGCACCACAGCCACTTTGACCGTGGGTCAGTCGGCTTGAGTTAATGCTATCCTGTAACCTACAACCTACAGGCGAGCAGAGACTGTCAATCAAAGAACCATTACAGAGCTAATTATTCTATTGGACCGAGTATGGCCTTCACAGATTGTTTTATGCATCGATGGTCTGGATGAGGACGCTGCGTGTCTGCTTGGGCGTCAAATCCTCAACATCAGGGTGTCATAGGGTGTGACGACAATGCGATGTCAGCCAATGAAGAATCATGTTTTCCTTTCAAACATTTTGACTGTATTTTTTTTTCTTGTCGGGTTTGTGTTTGTGAAACAGATAAAAAGTACAAATGCACTTTATAAGATGAAGGACATGTTACACATTGCACTTGTAAATGTCGAATGTAAAACCTTGAACAGAAAGATTTATTTTTACTATTGTACATAAAATGAGACCAGAACAACAACAATAAAAAAAAAAGACTGCAAAAAAAATCATTTAAGATAAGGAGGAGGTGAATAATTTGCCAAATAAAATCAAGAGGAAAGTTGTAATGTGTTGTTTTTTTTTTCCCTTGGTGACGAAAGGAGGGGGTGTCTGCATGACGTATGTGTGTGTGTGTGTGTGTGTGTGTGTGTGGGTGTTGTTATGAGCGTGTGAGTCGATAGATGGGGCACTGTAGTGTGAAGGAAAGCTGGGGTTTGAAAAAAAATGCAATGAATTATTGAAAAACTCTATGTTTGCATGACAGAAGATGAAACAGTGAGAAGAGGCGAAGGGAGAATCTGACCAGAGGAGGCGTACGACCACATACACACTGCTGTGAATTCTACTACTAATAATAAATTGGACTTATATAGCGCCTTTGTATGAAGCCAAGGACGCTTAAAAAAAGTACAGGACCCCCTTTTGATTTCTCCTCCCTCATTTGTGTGTGCGTCTTCTAACAAACCTGACTAAACACCAAAAATACAAGTTATAAATTACATATTTTATTCAGCAGGAAATGGATTTCCCAAAACCTTCCATGATATCCAGTTATTCCTCCTTTAGTAGCAACAACTGAAACCAAACACTTGATAACTGGATATCTGTCTCTGACATCACTGAGGTGGAATTTAAGTCCTCTGTTCTTTGTGGTGCTTTATTGCCGACACATTGGAGGGTTTGTGAGCATGAACTGATTTGTTTTCAGCTCCCACCTCTGCATTTCAATGGGGTTCATGTTCAGACTTTGACTGGACCGGTGCAGAAGTTTTAATCTTATTCCTCGTAATCCACTCAGAGGTGCACTCACAGACTGAGGAACAGACATTCACTTTCAGAATTTTCTGATATAGAGCAGAGAACTGCAAACATTTCCCTTTATTATAGTGAGCTGTCATGGTCCTGAAGCAGCAAAGCATCTCCACAACATTCCACTGCCATCTCAATGTTTGACTTTACACCTAATGTGCTTCTAGTGCAAGGGTGTCAAACTTACCAACATAAACCAAAATTAAAGATGGATCCACATCGATGGCTGAACAGGACTCAAATTGATTTTGTTTAATCTGAGCTATTATGGCAGTTTTATTCTTGTTTTATTTACTCGTTTTATAGAATTCCGAACATACCACATTTTTACGTCTCCCTGTCTTTCATTATCATCAGAGTTTCAAAGAATCATTTCCATTGAAAAGTTTTTATTCACAGGCATCAATAACAACCAGAAAAGTATATTTTTCAAGTTACAAATTAAATATAAAGTAAATTGGTTTGTAATAAACAATGTACACAAAAGGGAACTTTAAATGACCCTTGGTAAATGGCTGAGCTGATTATCCATTTCTGTCTTCTGTCAAAATTAAACATTAAAAGTAGACTGTTCCTCCTCATATCTCTTCCTGCAGTCAGGAGCAGCTGCACCTCAGAAAACAGTAAGGTGCATTAATAGCTCCCAGGTACATTTCACATTAAAAGTAACTAACCAGATGTGTTTCCTTGTTTTTAACACAACAGCACTGACACGTGTAACAGCTGGTGGACGTAAACGCACCTCGTCAGTTCATTAAAACAAGCGTTATTTACTAATATGCTGGTACAACTTACTAGCATGTTTATTATTCATCATTCTATATATATTTTTTGTCATCTATATCTCCTCCCGGTCTCCATTGCATCTCTTCTAAGGATTAGCCTAAAGCTTATTAGATTGACCGGAGAAACGCTGATATCTGACAACAGAGGAGCAGGGAGAAGCGCCGGCGCTCTTGATTGACACGACTACTGTCGCTGTATACCAGTTATTATTAAAATTCGATTTCTGTTTGGCAGCTAGATATAATTGTTTCGCAGGCCGGATTTAGCCTGCAGGCCTTGAGTTTGACACATGTTCTCGTGGAATGCCGTGTTTGGTTTACACCAGATATAACGAGAAGTCCGTCTTCTAACAGTTCAACTTTGAACTTTTCAGCCCATAAAAGATTCTCCCTAAAGCTCTGAGGTTCATCAAGATGCGTTGATGGTAAATTCAGACGACTCTCGATGTTCTTCTGGGTGAGTAGTCACCACCCTCCCATGATGCCATTTTTGTTGAGTGCCTTTGGAATACCATGAACTCTCAAGGCTCTCATGAGCCTTCATCGTACTCCTGGAGGAATTTTGGAAGGCGGTCCAATTCAGTAGAGGTTCACTGTTGTTCCAAGTGTTCTCCATTTATAGATAATGCATCACACTGTTTATCTGTGGCATCCCAGAACCTTCTGAGGCATATTCACACTGGACTAGTTGCTACTAGAGAATATTTTTGGTCCAGTAAATACAAGTAGAATTTTGATATTATTTACTCGTATTTACTCAGGGCGACGTGTGTGAAAGTTTATCCGAACATCTGGAAGTTAAGACTGAGACATAACTCAAAAACAGAATGAAGCGAATTGAACCTTTACTTGGTGGAGCTTTACAGTGGGAACACAGTATGTGACTCATCTTAATGCGGCTCTACTTGGAGGAGAGGTTCTCCACCGTGTGGCCAGAGGTGAGTACTGCACCACCAGGACGCGAGGGAAAAGACGCAGCATCCACCCACGCAGCTCAGGCCCTCTACGTCATCACAGCAGCCCCAAAAGCCATCACGATACCGACTCTCTCTCTTTTCCCAAACCTCTCTGACTTCCTGCACCCAACCCAAATCCCTCTCCCATCCTCCCCCCTTGTCTCCCTCTCCTTCACCATGAGTCCGAAGGCTTCCTTCATCTGCAGGATGCAGCAAATCACCTCAGAGTGTCTGCAAGTGTTACCCCCCCCCAAAAAACCCACATGAGGTGGGTATACTCATACACTCATGGTATCTGACTCACACGCACCTCTCCAGCCCAAATTTAAGATTTAATGAACGATTGATGCTTGTGAAGATGACTTCCTTCATGCGGCCTGGAACTGTTCCATGAGTGCACTTAACCTGACCTGATCACCAGTCAGAGCTTTTCAGGAGTTATTTCAAAGCTTGTTCATTCTCCAGCCCGCTGTGACGTGACGTTTATCACAATGTTTGGAGAAACACTACATGAGTATCAGGCTCATAGGAAATATGACCGACTTTCTTTATTTCAGAAAAATCCAAGATGTGGCCTAGATCCTATCCCCTTTAAAGACACATAGAAGAAATTCAGGACACATGACAAAGCTTACGCGATTCCAGAGAAATGAATAAGCGTCTCAAAGGTGCATATTATTATATGGGTATTTCTTTGCATAAATGGTATATGAAATTGATAAATATGTTTTTGTTAGCGTACAATCAGCTATAAAATATGAATTAGCTAGTGACATTAGTTTAGACAAGGCCTTTTATATCCACAGAGGGGATGGGTTTTGCTATGTTTGAACAGTCTTGAACAAACTTAAAACTGGCTCTGGAGAGGACTTTTCATGATTATATGTCTAAGTAGCAGACAGACGATGAAGAAACACTTTGCCTCTAAATATCGGCAAAGAAAAAGACAACACCTGCCCGGACTTTGCTGCTTCTTGGTGCCGTTTAACTTTCACAAGGAGCAGCACCACTGCCCACGCACATTCTGACATATGGAGAACCGTACTTATTACATACTATAAGAAAGAATCAAGTAAGAGTAAAACGAGACTTGAATTGAAGAATGATTTCTTTAAAACAGTTGATTCATAAAGACATTGGGTCAACCTTGGGCATCAAATCCATCAAAGGGGGGCTTCCGCATGGTGTGAAGACCCCACCGCAGTACCTCTCCCTTACGCTGTCCAGCCGTCACCAGGGGCATTTACTCCACACAGATATTTAACCAATATAACCAGCAGGGAATCACCAACAGCTCCTTTGCTCCATAGTCAGTCAACAGTAAATTAAGATCTATAAATCAGAGTTTAAAAAAGGTTGATATTATGAATTCCTGTCCTTGATATCATAATTGTAATATGAAAACATAATTTGTGTATAGATAAAAGTGAGAAATGTGAATAATTTCTATGTAGAAAAAGCAATGAAACATAAATGAGGTGTATCCATATTTAAATAGGCTTTTTTAAGTCTTCGCACTGGCAGTAAGAAGGATAAAGAACGTTTACATCCCGTGAAAGGAATACTTCCAACTCTCGTTTTTTTTCCATAGACATATTTTCTCACCCGATGTGTTTTATTTTCCACTGACCTGTCTCTCTGCATTTCCGCTGTTTCACCATCTGTGCCCTGAAATGATTCCTCTCCTCCCAAAGAGCAGGCATTGGTTCCTCCTCCGAACTAAGGAGGTCCAGAACAGCACGATGCTGGAATTGAACCATGTTGACACCCGTGGGGGGTGCGAGACCACGGGATGATGATTTCTGGATTCAGGCCGCCGTAAAGCATTGACAGATGCCACTAAACAAAGGTTACTATTTAAAATCTTTAACTATCAGGGTTAGTCATCTCTATTTGAAGATGTTATGAGACTGAACAGAAGGAGTGACGCCGTGTTTTGGTACATTTCATATGAAATCATCCTGTATAAATATCAATCCTAGCCATCTTTATACCTTTATTCATTCAATCACTTTAAAACGCATTTTTTAACAAAGCAATGAAAATCAGCCACTCCATTAAAATTGACTGCCTAATGTACTTTTGTTGCATAACAGCTCTGTGACACCTCTCTATCCGACCCAGCACGAACCTTTTCAGCTATTTATGCTACGTTAGCCCTTCTATGGGATCAGAGAAGACGGACTAACATTTACTGAATGTGTTTCAATAGTCCTGTCACCAGTACTACTTCCTTATACCACTTTTGGGAGATAATACTTCCATTGCAGATTACGAACATCCCACTTAGACCTGATTCTCTCACCAAATCGCCTAACCATCGTAATTTGTTCCATGTCAAAGTCGCTTAGATCTTTTCTCTCCCCGATTATTCCTGCATCCAACACATCAACCTCAGGACACAATGTTCACCTTCTGCCTATTAATTCCCACACACTGACAATGCCATTGCAACAATAATAATGTTCAAGGTTATTCTGACGTCATCTGACGGTGGTTATAATGTTGTGGCGGATCTGTGTAAATCTTTATTTGGTACCAAATTTAATCCCACCCATAAATACTCATTATGCCTGATCTTTTATCGATTATAAGTATTCCCTGAGAAATCTAAGAAATAAGAAAATCCCTTCATAAACCTCCACCTGTGTTCTTTCTGGGCTCATGCCAAGTTTAGTCAAATGTGTACGGAAGCATTCCAGTGAGTTCATATTGGTTGAACTACTCTTTTCAGTGCATTAATTGCAGAAATAAAGCACAAAGTAACAGTTTTGTTCACCATTTATTGTCTATAATTACATGCATACTTGTTTACAGTTTGTTTTAGTGTGCAGTACACAGTTTCACTTGGTTTCTTTGTATATGTTATATTTGTCCAAATGCATTTTACTTTACACGCTGCCTTTCAAAAGTCTATACAACATGGATCACTTCTCACATCTTCAACACAGAATGATAAAACTCTCACAAGCCAGGAGCCATAGATATGCTATCGGATTTCAAATCTCGGCCTCCGTTTAATATATATTTATATATATATATCAAGTTTTGCAAGTTAAATTAGTCCGATGTCGATGACAGATGTTCAATGTGCTTTTCTGCCTCACTTACAAATTCAGGTTTAGAACTTTAACACCATACCAAACAACCAAAAATACACTGACATATAAACCTATCCATCGTCCAGTTAGGAATGCAGCGATTGAGTAAACTATGATATGTAGTGGTATTTATATACAACCAATCAATTGTTTGTGCCCTGTTGCTCAATAAAACCTGGTGTTTTCTATCATGAACAATACGATAAAATCGTAACACCTGTGCAACCACAATACAGTCGTAACGGCCTCACAATATTACAACCAGTTACCGGTTATAATGTTGTGGCTGATTGGTGTATGTTACGTCATTCATTATTTATAGCACTCTGGTATTGGGATCTTCGTTTGTTCAGATGTGTTTCTTTTATCGAAGTGCAACAGGGAACATCAGCATTACTTAGAAATTGTTGACGTGCAAAGATCAGCCATAACATTATAACCACTTATGGGTTATTATGTTGTGTCCGATCGCTGTGTGTTACATCGTTCATCATTAATGGCACTCTAATGTTGTGATGTCTATTAGTTGGGATGTGTGCCTTGAGTCTAAGTTCTTCTCCTAGTCCCAGGAAGATTTAGAGATTCACAATGACGGTTTGTAAACAATTTTCAAAATGGGTTTATGAAATATGACAGAACAGCTTATGTAAACCACAGTCAAGATTCAACCTGGGTTTTCCATACGTTCCTTGTGTCGCCCTTGCTTTCTGTCATGTTTGACATTGTGATTATCTGAGAAAGAAAATATGGATTTGCTAAAAAAGCGGTGTCCTTTTGTGCCCTTCCACTGGTTCAACCATATTGGTGAAGAGCACTTTCAATAAAGTCAAAAGAAAGTAAAAAGAAGTTCAATAAAAACGACCATTGTCACCACATTGAGCATTAAATGCTGTCTTTAGGGGATACATAGGTGGCGCTTGGCTGGAGATTGGTTTGCTGCATCTGTTAAAACAGAAATTTAACCCTAATCCTAACTTTAAGTAGATTCTCTGACCAACCTCTACGACCTCAATCCTGACACTGAAAAGAATCCAAAGTGAATAACGCATCGCAGCACATTTAAAATAAAATAAAACACATTATAAAAACACCACAATCCAATCAGCCAAACCTATAGAGAAGAGATAATATACTGTATATCACTGTGGAGTATCTTACACTGATGGATTTATAGTCCAGGGACGGACGTCGAAATCCTCCCAGACTGCAGAACTCTACCTGCCTGAGAGGGAGTGAGGTGACCTTTGACCCCGGACCAGGATGAAAAGCTTTGTGAGTGAAGTGCAAAAGCGTTTATTAAAGACCAATACCACAGCACACTGTCACTGGCTGAAATGTTAGGCTGCGTTCACACCAAATGTGAGGCGGGTTTTTGCGTCACTGATTCAAATGTTAGCTGGGATCATCGGTGTCATTCGCGCAAGTTATGCAAACGTGCAAATGTACAGCAACAGTTTCTAAGTTTCTTTCCACTATTTCACGCTTTCATCAAACAACCAAAGTAAACGCAATAATCCACAGGCGGACCCAGACAGTTCCGGAAAAACTTCCTCCATCGATGTCCTACTGATGTCCCGACATGTGATGTTGGGAGAACCTCGACGCCGTAATCATGCCGCGGGAAAAAATGTGCGTCTCGTTCAGTGTGAACGCATCATTGGGCTTTGTGAATGAAAATAAAAGTACATCAAAACAATGGCGTTAAGCTCAACCGCCTGTTTTATTGTTCGATGCTTCTGATATGAAGCTGGATGAGTTGGCAGTATAAACTCCCAAAACCAGAGTCAAACTGGGTGGGTGGCAACTTTCTTCACAGTTTTAGCTATTTAATATCTGAGCGGGAGATCTGCTCTAGGCCACGACGTTTAATACATGTGCTCAATGACTGCACTTGCTTCAAGAGAGTTTGGGCTTAATCTGTAACCAGAACCGCCGAAGGAGAAGTAGTATCACTTGGACTTGGTCCTCCGTAGAACTTTCCGGTCCAGGGATGATTGCGGCTCGGATATATTTTTTTTGCAAAGATGCTAGCAAAAACTCTAGTGATATATTTTTCTTTTAAAGACTCTGCAGTGACCTCACAAAAGCGAAACCAGTTTAGCGACGTGGCGAACTGTCTTTGGGACAATTAAGTTATTGCTAATAAAGGGGTCAAATAGTGACATCCTTCATTTTGAGACTTTCATACCTAGTTTTACGCATCTTTAAACGACGGCCAGCAGCTTTGAATAGTTAGCATCCGTTACAGTTAGCCATCATGCCATACTGTACATTCATTTATTCACCTTCTGAGAGTCCTTTAACTTTGTGGTGGGTACGGGGTCTTGTTCCGTGACAACTAGGCTCTAAGGGCTGGGATCGAACCCCCCTAGGTTGGGGGGCCGCCCTCACACAAGGTCAAATTTGACCCGTTAGAAGATATAAATGCTTCCACACTAGGCTCTTTGCTTTAGAAATCAGCAACTGCTCCTTGCATTGAATCCTATCTGTGAAATTAGTAGCATCTATTGTAACACAGGAATAGAAAAACTGTCAAAAAAAATGGTGTCAAAAAAGTTTACTGAGAAAAAGTTTGGCAGGTATCAGTGTGATAATCCGTCATATGTTATAAACATAATCCTCCGATCTGTATTGTAGTATATATAAAGGATATAATCCATAAGGAGGCAATATTTCATAAAAATGAGTATTATTCAGCATAAATTAAACCCAGGAGTCACATGGAGGACCGGAGGCAGAGAACAGTCAGTCGTTTATCGTCGGTTAAGGTGATATAATAAAGCCAAACTCTCATGAACGCAGCGCCGCCACGTCAGGAAACACAAGCTCAGCATGTGTTTCGTTTACAGGCTGAGCTTTATTTCCCTGATAGTTTCCATAAATTCTCTCTCAACATTTGGCAGATTAATTAAGATTGCACTATGTTTAGACGTTCTTGTGCTAGATTACATCTTTTGCAGACACTTTGCCTCCATGCTCACCGAGGGAGGGGGGGGGCGCCTACCTCGGTTTTAAGAGTTTGTAAGATTGCTAATAATGATCGGGCTAATGTGTGGGGAGAGAGGAGCTGACGCTCGTGTTCCTCACAGCGGAGGGTTAATTGTTTGAATTAGCAGACGGGGGCTGGAGGGAGCTGAGAAATGGAGTGAGAATGAGAATGTGTGTTAATTCCCTCCGGGTGATGAGACACACACACCTCAAGGGTTTTTCTTGATGAAGAGGCGTCATCAGGGTTAACCAGGCTGACCGAAATGACCAACCTGCGGCTGCAGACGTACTATGACTATATGTTGGGAATTCAAGTATGGATGAATATTCTTTTTAATGATAAACATTAAAACTAACCACACCCCCTCAGTTCCACATCTCCCTCCTATAACTCCCCCAAACCAACACCCACCGATGCCTTCACTTCTTTCTCCATCTGCTTGACTTTTTTCAACACTTCTTCTCAGTCGGACCACTCGTTCTCATCCAGTTCAGAGTCATCGTCGGACTCGCTGTACTCCACGGCGATGCGGCGTGACAGGATTGTGGCCACGTCGTTGCCCACGGGCTCCCGTTTGGCCTCTTGCTCCCTCTGCTCCTGCACCTTCCTGAGCTGGATACCTGGAGGAGGGGAGGAAGAGGAGGACAGGAGCGTGTGTCAGGGAGGGAGAGAGTGAACAGGACTGTGACTAGAAAAATTCTGGTTAATTTGTTACTATTGACTGACAGAGTAAAATGCATTTTTTCGTAAAGCCAGACAAAAAAAATCAACGTTTTTTCATGTTTTTTATTGTATATATATGAAATATGAATTCAAAAATGTGGGTTGTTTAAAAAGCATTTGAAGAAATCCTTCGACAAAGTGAGTAAAATGAAATGAAAAAAAAGTTGTAATTGTTTAAACCCACAACGTTAAATACTAGTTATTCACAAAATCTAACCTTTAACTCAAGTAACAAAATAATTTTAAAAAATTAAAAAACATTCTTAACATTTTTTTGTAAACTGTGTCCAAAGCCTAAATGCAGAAAGATGAAACTTTACTTTTCCAGGTACTCCAAATATAAGTATTTAATTCTTCTTCTTATTTACAACTGTTTTTTTTTTTTTAATCTTTCATAACACTTCTTCAAAATGATTTAGAATATTTCAGTATTTACTGATTTTATTTTGTATTTAATACAACTGATCATGTTAAATAACATGACTAACTTTCTGTAGAAATCAATAAATGAGATATTATGAAATAATAATAATAGTAACAGTAATGATGTTAATAACAATTACAATAATAATCATAATAAAGACTTAGGGAAAAGTCATTCACTTTACTTTAATACCTCAACTTCACTTCTTACAATTTATAAAATCCAAGTATTTCTTAATGAAATATTGAATTGTATATCATTCGTTCTTAATTCTTTGAGATTTAATCAAGGAATTGCAGTATTTTATGATTTTCATATTTGTATAAAAAAAATTATTGTAATAATTAGCATTGTATTTAATACAGCTTACACATTGAATTTAAAATAGCCTACACATAAGGTCTTATTCATCATTTATAAAACTTACAACAGTAATAAACAACTGTTTATTATGTAATGGTAATAGACATAATTATTCTGATTATCATCATATTAATAGTGAACTCACCTCTACGTATGGCAGCCAGCAGGTCGGAGCGAGCGTCGCTCATCGGGATCATCCCTATCATGGTCGACTTCTGGCCGACGCTGGGGTGCGGTGGCGGCGATGGGTGAGCCTGGAGTGCCGAGGGTGCCCCAGGTGGAGGTGGCGGCGGAGCGGCAGGGGGCGCACCCGATGGTGGGTGGGCTGGGGAGGGCACGTAATTGGCTGGGGGAGGAGGAGGGGAGGGGGAGTAGGGACGGGATAGGGCTGAGGAGGTGGGTGGGACGGCGGAGGCAGAGGGCGGGGCCGTGGCAGAGTCGAAGGCGGTCTGGGCGGAGGGGATGCTTGGGGGAGGAGGGGGAGGGGCTGGTGGGATGTAGTACTCTGGGATGGTGGAGGGCTGGCTGCTAGACGGGTAGTAGGAGGAGAAGGAGGAAATAATGAAAGTGATTAAATCAGTACAGTGTCTCAAACTAGGTTCCGTATTTACAGAAATATGGGTCCCTGATGATCTCATATATGAATTATTTTTCTCAGTAAACAACAATTAGACTAAATGAGGACACCTACCCATGTCCGGCGCGGTATTCCTTAACAGACTGCTGCCTTGGTCCATTAACTGTTGGATCTCCACCACCCTGGACCCCGTGTCCCGACGGGGTCCTGCCTAGGGAGGCCACATGTCGTCCTGTTGCCGCGGCGCCTCCTGCGGGCTGGTTGGCGGGCCTTAGGCCTCGATCGAGAGACTGAGTTTGGGCCGCAGCGCTGAGGTGGTCCCTGCCGTGGTGGTCGGCGGGGGCCTGGGTGGAGGGGTGGTTGGGGCTAGCTGGGTAGGAGTCAGACGCCATTGACCTGCCGAACGTAAACAGTTAGGATGATCAGTTAATAAGTAGCTTTCAATACATTATATTTGTGGTATAATGTAGGTTTCACTGTCGTTACACTAAAATACATTTTTTTAAATAAAGAATCAGTTACATTCTGCTCTTACATTTTATTTTGTCTCTTTATTTAAAGTTTAATGTTTCCAAATAACACCTGGATACAATTTTAGAGCCAAAAGGTTCTCAAAGGGTACAAGGGTACAGACCTGGTCCAACAACTGCATCTGTGTAGGACATATCCTCCATTCTTTTGTGGTGGATATTTTTCTGAATAAATACTATGGAGAAGATTAACGTCCCTAAAAGACATTAAAAGCATATAATATTGGGGAAAAAAAGTTAAAAAAATATATAGTTTGTAATTTATTATTTAATTGTCTTTATTTTTATTATTTTCCCCTTGGTTTAACTGGACTAAGTAGTAATGTGGTATCACCACCAGAAGGTGGCGGTAACTGACTTATAGGCTGTTTGCGATCAAACAAAGAATGTGTCACTCCCTTATATATCAGGCCAAAATCTGGCCAACCCCTCGTACAGGTAATGTTTAGGTAGGTAATCTGGGGGAAAGCTCAATATAGGAAATTTTTCCCCGCATCAATCAACAGATATCACACAGTCTGAGCTGCCCTTCACTCTCTCCCCCGCAACATGCAAGTACTTAGGCGTTGTAATCTCCCCTCTTTATCAGTGTTATTTGAAAATAATGTCACTTTGCTAACAACAAAAGATAAATAGGATCTTCAGAAGTGGAGTTTCTTGCTGATCCCACTGGCAGTGAGAAAACAGTACATTAAAATGACTATTGTTCCATGTTAATTGTATCAATGTTTGCCTCTTTTTGTCTTTTTGTTGTCACATTGATGGATGATATCCTCTTTTATTTGTAGCAAAAAACCTCCAAGGCTTCAAAATGCCTTTATTACAAAGGAATAGATCAGAGGGAAGTTGGTGATTACTAAATTTGCTGCCTTACTTTATGGCAGCTAACTTGAAAAATATCACATACTGGTTCTTCCACCCTGAATTACACTCATGCTATTCTTCCTCTTTGCTATGTCAGGCCAATATACTTAAATCCAAACAGTACACAGATAATCCAATAGTTATATTAATTATATATAGAATACATTGCCCCATTGCCAGTCTCTATGTAATAATGAAGAATCCAAGCCCGGTAAATTAGATGATATATTCTGTCTTTGGGAAAATCCAGGACAATGTACGGTTGGCGATCTCTAAACCTGAAGTACATTTTCTAGTTTTACTCAGCGGTGTATAGCCTTCATTTTCCAGCGAATTGATGTTTTCAGGTAGTATCAAATTTGGCACTTTGTCGAGTCAAATACACCTTTGTTTTCTGAAGCCCCTCCCTCTTCAGGAAGTGATAAACTTCAACCAATGACAGAATTGACGAGACAGCAGATCTCATTCCTATATGATCTCCTAGTTCCAGATACACCTCCTGCTTTGGTAAAGATTAAGAGTGAGTGAGAAACCAAACATGGCACTTTAATCTGATTGTTTGTGGTCTAAGCGGCTGGATGGAATAAAATGCTGCTCATCCTGTGCAAAGCTCCAACTAATTCAATGTAAAATAATTCACAGGGTGCACAACAGTAAGGCTGCACTCACTAAGATATACCCAAATATGGCTGACACATCTCACTCATATGTTTTGGTCTTGTTCGAGACTAGAAGAATGCTGGAAATCTTATGTCAGTGTCATTTCAATAATTGCAGGACAATTAATGGAACCATCCCCAGCGATTGCCTTATTGGGCAAACTTGAAGCTGGCAAAAAAACTCTTACTTAAACTTACTAATATCTTCTCGTTTACCTCTCTGATAGCGGATCTTTTTTTTTGGCTTCTAATCACTTCTTCCTTCTATCATTTACATATCTAAACGCTACCTCTTTCATTATCGTTACTCGCTGAGTGCATAAATTGGCAATGCCACTTCTGGCTTTGACTCATGATTAGGAACCCAAATGTTAAAGGGGAATACATTTCATTGTATCCGTTACGCATGGAAAGGTTCTTTTATGTGACAATGTTACAAATGGCAATAAAATATCTTTGGTAAAATAAATAAATCCAACATTTCATATCACATCATGCATGTGTGTTACATGCACACACACAGTAAAATGACATTTATGTAGAATATTAAAAATGAGCGATTTAATTTAATTTCCCCCTATTAACTTACACATATCTGGTCCTGATACTATAAAATAAATCCTCATGAAATATAAAGCCATATGTTATGACGGATCCGGTCCAGCAGAGAGCAGCATAGAGCTGTGGACCACACTGCAGGTACATGCTGCTAAAACCTCTAACTCTGTCCTATGCTAATAACTGCTTAGCCTTTAAGTGGTTGCATAACAGAACATGCTTACTATAAGCTATTTATAGCATACCAACTCTATTCATAGCCTTTATAGTCTGACAAAGTAGTGCAGCAACAACCCTAAATTTTGACAGATGATTTCACATGCATGTATTTATTGCCTGTCATGTCCGTTTTACCCTGGGGAGCTCTACTCCACATGTAAACAGGGACATTTGAATGCTGTTGGGCTGGACGGTGTCGATGCAACAGTAACCCAGAGGATAACCTCACACATACAGGGAGGGCTCTTGTGTGTTTACCTGCTGTCAGGAGACAGGGAGCCTTCTGAGGACATGCCATGGTAAGGGGAGGGAGTGAGCCTGGCGTCGGGTCTGTACTCTTTGTCGTAGGCCAAGACGTTCCACTCCTGACGCCGGTTACGAGCCTTACGCACCTCCAAAAAGGAAAGATACTTATTTTCACAACTGTAAACACAAGTGATAATACACACTGTATAGAAACTGGACTGTGTGTTCTTGCAGTGTCCCGCCTTGTCGCTGTAAAACTCTGCACAGCTGAGCCGCACCTCTCATTAGGAGGATAAAAAGGCCCTGGAGAGTATTTCACCGTCTTTACTCTAGTTAATTGCTTTAAAACCCTTTTATAGAGGATGATTTTCAGCGATTAATTGTCCTTCTCGCCACCTTCCCCTTGTTGCGTCTTTATTTAAGTCTGCGTTGCTTTTTATTTTTCCTCAATGTCCCTGTGTCCCGTGTGCACGTTTACTGGGAGTTATCAAAAGGATGTGGAAAGTAAATAGTACAAATACCTTGTTACTTCACTTAAATAGAGTTTCCAAGTATCTCCATCTGATTGTGAATATATTTTTCTGAAAGTTTTTACTTTTACTCCCTAAACAATTAGACAGGTATTTTGTATCAGTATATGTTTAATTTATTTATTGGTCCTAGTCTATCTACCTATCAATAAATTAATATGATTTGAAGTTCATTTGATTTGCAGTAAGAAGTAATGAGTCTTTACTTTTAGAATGAATAAGTGAACTTTGACTAGAGGGATGTTTTACATAAGTAACTTTTACGTGAGTTAAGAGTTCTGGTATTTTTTTCCACCACTGCTTGTTAGGCTAGTTATTAAGAAATCAGTGTGGCTGATGGGAAAAATGTTAAAATGCTCAGTATTAACCTGACAGTCTCAAAAATATTGCTAGCTGTTAGTTTGCAAACTAACTATTAGGGGTTTGACTATTCATCGATTTATATTGTAATATAAAGTCATAATACTGATATATCGTCTTTTTTAAGATACGCCTTTATTTTGAAATTACTATCAGAGCGTGCCAGCTGTGTTTCCCATAAATAGGCTCCCTTCCCCATCAGCACACAGACCTGTGGACCAATGGCAACAGCCAGAGGCTGTAATTTAATTGTATCCTTTTAATCTGTTCTCCATGAACGTTAGCGTTCAATTTGGTGGATGACCCTTCTTCAAGAGAGAGATAAAGGCTTCCTGGTAGTGTCTGAACGTTAACTGCCTCACGCCTGATCCGTTAGCTTAATGCTAACATAATTTGGGAAATAGCTTATTACTTGTCAGAAAGCAGGCTGGTAAGGTTACAGTCCAGGCAAGTTGGTACCAATGATGGAAAATCCATTTTTCAAGGAATCATTTAAAACATTTTATTTTTTTAATAAAGGCAGAGGATGCAGTAAATGAAAGTGAATGGAACAAAATAAATGTGTTGGCTGCTTCTTTTTGGCCTCTCCATTCCTTCAATAACATTTTCTTTGTCAATGTGGCCAATCAATCCCAGTAATAATTTGTAGTGTGTAAATCCTCACTGACCTTCTTCACCTCTCTCCCCGGGTCTTCAACCTGTCTCTGCTGCTCCTGTAACAGAGATGATGAAGACAGAGGAGGAGGAACTCAGTCATTTAGAACTGATCTCTCCGGGGCAGAGAAAGGGCACTAACCCCATCACCAGCTCCTTCACAAACACACACAGAACCCACCCCCCTCCCACACACACACACACTATTCTACTCATCATCCACACACACACTAACAGACAATGTACAACAGAGCCGAACATGGTGGGAACACGAGACAGGAACCAAACTGAACACAGACAGGAGGTTAGAGAGAGGGTGAGGCGGTGAGCTTATGCAACACCACACAAACAGAAGGGGGTGTATATATATGTGTGTTTTCAGTAGTAGTGACATACAACCACCGCTATGTTTCCCTCTGTCAGTGTCTCATACTTCCGCTCTAATGTTGCTTTCACACCGAACAAGACGCAAATATTTTGGTTTGTGTAGTTACTTTGTGTAGTTGCCTCATTCAATTACACGACAAAAGTTTTCACCTGGAGTGATAGCCATGAGTTGCAGTTTGGTCTTTCGTTTCCACGACAACTGTCGTTGACAACTGGCCCATAAACTCAAACTTTTGGAGATCGGTACCAGAGTGCAATTTTTTGAAAACAAAAAACTCTGTGTAAACGTGGAAAATGTAATTCTTGTGAAAACGCTGATGTCATAGCCCCACTCAGACTATGGCTGTTCACTATAACATACAAATAGGGCTTTCAGGACATTTTAACGAGTCATTATCTGTAAAATAGTTGTGATTAAGATTTAATTGTCTCATTCTATTTTTATTCCACAATTGATTACAATATAGGTCCAAACAATGTTGTTTAACCTGGTAATTCATACTGTTGGACAAACATGTGTGTCCGTGCGTCCTTCTGCGATAGACATGAAAAAGCGGGAATAGAGTGAATAAAGCAAAGTGAAAATTTGCTTTGCGTTTAGTTTGAATGCGGTATCCCAACCCCTCTTATAATGGATGTATTATAGGTATATACATATCATAGGTGCATTGTGTGTTAGTCTGAGTAAAGTGGGGGGCAACAGAGGGCGGGTGAGGGGTTATGGGTCATCTTACAGAGATTGATAGAGGGCTCCTGGGTGGGGCCTGCCTGGAGTTGGGCCTGTCAGGGTGAGCCGGACAGCCCTATGGAAACATGGGAGAAAGACAAGCTGGTGTTTTTGACTGAGCAGAGGAGGAGTGCGGAGGGCGGGGTTTGCGTCTCTGAAGGCGAAGTGGCTCTTTGGATGAGATCATGATACGGAAGGAGGAGGAAAAGTTTAGAGAAGGATGACAAATCCTCCTGCAGATCAGCTTCCACTCCTTCTCAAACCTGTTTTTTCTTTTGTCAAAGAATGAAAACTACTTTATTCTGAAGGAGATCTGATCCTGAGGAGTTCCCAGGTCGGAGGGAGGAAACAGAAACAATGTGAGCAGCATCAAATTAGGCAGAAATATTGACATAGTGCAGCATAAACATACAGCAGCAGCAGCTGTTCTGGATATTGACTGATCTGACACAGAGACATATCCATTTAATATTGACTTTGATATCAAAGAGGAGTACAACTTTAATTCTTTCATAAATCTGACATAATATTCATACCACCACCGCAATACTGCGTAGGTCCCCTTTTTGTGATGTCAGCAATTTGGGCTACTGTAGCTCCTCGCTCCCCACGTGATGACCTTAATGACTCATGGCCCGATCGCCGGTTCACCAGTTGTCCTTCCTTAGAGAAGTTTGGTAGGTTCTAACCCCAGCAGACCGAGAACGTACAACAAAACCTGCACTTCTGGAGCTGCTCGTCTTCTAACAATTGTAAATTGGTCCTTGTCAAAGATGAGCAGATCCTTATGCTTGTTCGCTTTTCCCACCTCTAACATCAACTTCAGGAGAAAATGTTCACCAGTAGCCTAATATATCCCAATCACTGATCAGAGTAAACGTAACAAAAGAATGAAAGTCATTCTGCCTTCACCTGTCAGTGGTTACAATGTTCTGGCTGGTCGATTTAAAATCTGATTCATACTCTGTGTAGCACTTAGTGTTAGAGGGAGGTATAGGTAGAGGTATTTTTATGTCGTTGAGTTCTGTTGGAACATAATTTCTTTCACATTTTGATAAAGGAAAAATATAGACATTGTTTCTAAAAGTTAGAAGTTATTATTAACATTTCAATCAATCTGGCCCCAAATAAAAACATTTTCGATTCTATCTGATCGTTTTTTGATGGTTATAGTGTTGTGATTCAGTCCGGTGAAGGCTTGATCTGGGAGGGTTAAAGGGTCTTCTGACCAGGGGCTGTGCCCCCCTGATCATCTGATCCTAGAATCGGCCCTGTCTGTAATCACTGACTCTCAGATAAAACTGTGAGACCATGGGCGCAGGCTGGCCTTAGAAGCACTCCAGAGGGAACCGGCTACTTGGATCCTTGAGTGGTGCCTTACAGAAGATGGAACTGACCAGAATAAATAAGGACAAAATAATAGAAAATAAAAATACATTATGGGACAGATTTTATTCTTTTAACGAGGTGTTCATCTTTCTTTGTCATTGTTGGATTCATGTTTGCTCACCGGGTGTCATCTCATATGATCGGAGGATCCTGTTGTTTCCACCCCCCCCCACATCAAACACCTAATATCAATTATACACCAATTCTGTTAGCTGGTGACCTTATAAAAGCGCTTCACACAGCACTAACTGTAAAAGACGGCGCTGCGAACAATGATCACAGTTTATCTCCCTCTTGGATTGAACAAATAGCCATGAGTGGATTAGCACACATGGGCGCCATCTGAGCCCCTGCTGATAAGTCAATCCTCCTGCTGCTTCTAGAGATCAGTGTGGTCCATTTTCTACATCATCCGACTGACCTAATCCACGGGTCCAGTCAGTCCTGTGTTCACTATCCTTACTTCATGTTAGAAAACATGGGATTATTTTGGAATTTATTCTGATGCAAAACCGTTGCATTACGGCCAGACTTTGAAGTTGTACTTCTCCCCGTTGATGTATTTGTGTCTGTGGATCCTGAGCCTGCCGACTGCTGCTGTATCAGTAACCAATCACAGGACAAAACAAAGCTAAAACGGTGAGTAAGTTAAGATAAAAATCCAGAAAATACAATTATGACCTTAAAAAAGACAAGAAGGCAGGAACAAAAAAACATTTTAAAATTAAAATACAGTATGACTTTTATTTTATCCTTCTGTCAGAGCACATCCAGAAATTAAAAACACACAAACACGCAACTTCACTAAAAACACGCAGCCATACCTTCTGTCGCCTCTTCTCCTTGCGTTTGTCCTCGGTGGCCTGCAGCATCTTCTCCTTCCACAGGTTGAAGAAGTACGAGGGGTCGGTGTAGAACTTCAGAGCGTCCTTCTTGTCATCCCTGCAGTAGAAAAAAGTTATAGTATAGTTATAGTTATATAAACTTTAATTTGCATCTTCACAAGTAGATGCCACAAATTTTACACACTGCACACTTAAGCACTGCGTTTAAAAGAGGCCTACTAACACCTAATGTAGTATTAGGTGTTATAACAAGTACTCTGTTATTAAACTGAAGACAATACCAATATTCTTCTACTCGCCTGATTTGACTTTTTTAGGTAGAAAAATCAAAATCATCTAATGTGATTTCGCCCTCAGAGAGATTTGGGCTGCGAACACCACCTAGGTCCCATAGGGGGCGCTATATGCACATGCTACAGCCTTTGTCTAGTTGCAATAAAATTGCACCTGTTGGGGAGAACGGGTACTGCAACTTCTCTGCATTAAATGGAGATCTAGTGAAAGTTCTGTTAGAAAGACTTTCCTCACAGTACGGCCACAATTACTGCTCATCCCACTCATCATCATCCTTCCAATCACTGGCACACCTGCGTGCTTAGCCTCATCATCAACTCATCGCCATCAGCTGCTGTTTTTAAATACGACTCTCTCCATCCATCTACTTCTTGCATGCTGCTGGTTCGCGCACCCTCCACCTCCCCATCTCCACCTAGTCCTCGAAGATTCATCGGTTTCATCAATCATCAGCCTCAGCAGAGTCATCAGCTACCACCACCAGTGTCTAGACTCTATAGGGGGGATATTCCATGCTGCTGCTCAGAGTAATAAACCCTTTGATTTCAATCTCCCCGAAGAGTCTGAGCGCCAAAGACTTTCTAATAGACTCATTATCACACATCTGCTGTTGCAATAAATCATTCATCTTTTCGACATCTCTTCTTCTCTGATTGAAATTCTTAAAATAAGGGCAAACTGCAATATGAAACTGTGAATTTAGCACATTGAGGCTCAAGGACTGACCTGTAGGGGCTGAGGATGTTGAGAGGAGGTGGTTTGTCACAGCGATGGTACATCTCTACCACAGGGTTGGGGACGGAGGTTCTTGACACCACTTGCTGGTCCTGGATGGTGCTACTCTTGAAGGCCTTCCTCATGTTAATGTCTTGCAGGGAGACTGAAGAGAGAGAGAGAGGAAAAAATAGACAATGAAGTAATTCTCGGACGAACTAGGCCAACATACGGAAAACAAAAATGTATTCACTTTGTGTTCTTTACAGTATGGAACAACATAATCCCTCAAAACATCTGTTTTAACTCTTAATGAGTCGGCTTAGATGTCTAATCCTGAATGTGCAGCAATGTCCTCTGCACAGAGTCTCCAGTCAGCAGAGATGTCCGTCAAGAACTCTGTCAGGATTTGTAGGAGTTTAAAGAAAGGGGTCCAGTCACATCTGGTGTAAACCAAACACAGAATTCCACTGACAGAATATTAAACCTACGGTCAAACATGGAGGTGGCAGTGGAATGTTGTGCAGATGCTCTGCTGTTTCAGGGCCAAGACAACTTCTTATTAGTGAGGGAAATGTGAATTCTGCTCTCCAGCAGAACTTTCTGAAGGAGAATGTCAGGTCATCAGTCTGTGAGTCCGACCCTGAAGCTCATCAAGAACACAACTTTGGTTTCTCAATTGGTCTCGTCAAAGTCTGGACATGAACCCCGTGGAGATGCTGTGGTGGGACCTGAAAATAACTCTTCATGCTCACAAACCCTCCAATATGGCTGCGCTAAAGCAGTTCTATATCAAAGAGTTTGGTCAAATTCCACCACAGTGATGTCAGAGACTGATCTCTAGTTATCAGAAGTGTTGGGTTATGGTCGTTGCTGCTCATGGAGGAACATCTATATTACGTTCAGGGGGTGAGTAGTTTTCACCCCCTGAAAAAAAAACTTACTTAATGACCGTGATTAAGTAAGGTTTTTTTATGTTAATTTTAGTAATCATAAAAATAGTTCATGTAAAAATAGAACAAATCAGGGGCGGGTCTTACACTTTTTTTTTTTTACAACACTCTTCTTTATTTTTCTTTCTGGGTAGCCAAAGCAGAACATCTCTTTCCTACCATAGTTACTGCTGGCTAACAGAACCAGTGACAGTATTTGTTAACGGGAGCCGGCCCAGAAATCAGTTTTGTGCTCCCAATTTTGATTCAAGCATAGGTTTCAAGTCGGATCGTCTTCCTGATACAACCCCTCCATACCTATGCGGGTTTGAGACCAGAACTAGAACTACACTTTGTGGTGACCCCTTCCTGGCCGGGTTCAAATGGCGTTTACAGACATTTATATGCTTTTATCTGCAGCAGTGAGTACGGAGTATATGTCTCTGCTGAAAAGATAAACACTTAGTGTATTTTGCATCTTATAGTTCTGCAATAGGATTTGACTACAAGCCAGTGTGTTTGTGTGTGTGTGTGTGTGCGTGTGTGTGTGTGTGGGAGAGACGGAGTGAGGGAAAGTGAGAGACAGGCAGAAATTACTGAACGTTTGTGTGTCAATCCCTCAACCCTGAGGAGATTTAACTCTACAGTCCTGCAATAATATCCAGGCTCTACCAGATGGTGAAACACACACACAACACACACACACAGACACACGCGTGTTCAGGCTATATCAGTGCTGTATATTATAGGGTTAAGCTGTGTCAATATGACACATGTTACAGTCATTGATTTACTTGACGGTCTGTATCCTATAAATCTGTGTTAATTCAACGACGTATTCCTCAAAAACTGAACAGCTATTGGAGTGTGTGCGTGCATGCATGTGTGTCTGTGTGTGTGTGTGTTTGGCTTGTGTGTGTGTCTGTACCAGTTCTGCAGTGGAAGCAGCCTCCTGCCTGCTCGCTGTTTGATCATTCCCTCCTAAGCTCACGTCCCTGCGGCCAAATGAATAATCCACAAAACTAGCAGCCAATGCAACTCATTCAGAAGCATCTTCAAAGACACCTCAAGCCCTTGCTCTGTTTTTCAACACACACTTCTCACCCCGCACCACCCCCCCAGCCCCCAACCCCTCTCTCTAACCATACAAACATACACGCACACACACCCTTCTAAAGATATCTTGATTACACCTGGGAATGAATGCATTAAAAAGTCTCATTAAGGGTTAGCAGTGCTTCAACATTTACATACCAATAAATGCACATGATGTTTAATAATCTTTTCATGTGTGGAAAAGATGTGCAGAGGTTTTCAATGTTGGGGGCGGGTCTTCCCAAGGGGTCTCCTAACAGTTTCAGGGGAGTCTCAGTAAGTCGAAGTGAAAACATATTAGCCAGTTCTTCTCAACAGGCCCATAATCGGGGCTTCTATCTAGTTTTTATATATTTTTAGTGTACACAACAGAAGCCAAAATCCCTCTTTATGGTAAAAAAAATGTATACATTTTTTGGCACATTTGTACATTGGCTATCCAACTGTGCCTCCTGGTGTTATTGCACTTAAATGTGGGTAATTTCTATCAAATTTTGATGCAGTTTTCATCAAATAGATCCTGAGCAAATTCAATGATTGGTTTTGTTTCATGGTGTTAGTGTTGTAATAGAATACTATTTTTTTCTAAAATAAAAACAGCTGAGGATAGAAATGTTAGTATTTTTTGTGTTTAAACACAGCTTACTCACGTATACTAACAGGTGCAATGTTACTGACACTAAAAATAAAGTAGTTTAGGTCTTACTTGTCCATAGACACAAGGGTTATTCAAAAAACTGTATCTGGTACCTGATACAGGTGAGACTTCAGTAAAAATAGGACCCGGCAGCGAGGGTATGTACCCAAAACGTCCCCAAACCTCTGCGTTGTACAATCAATCACCCTGTTTAAACTCCTCAAATTAAATGTGAATTTATGTCCACAGTATTTTTCGCAAAAAAAGTAAAATATTATAAACTCAAGATAGATTTCCTTGAATCGATTCATACACACCAAACGTTGACTATATTCAGCCGAAGGTTAACGATTTATGTCTGAAAAACAACTTTCTGGTCAAAAAAAAAAGAAAAAAGAAAAAGAAGCTCCCCCTAGTGAGTAAAATATGAATATTAGAGTAAAACACAATCAAAACGGAAATTCTTCATTGAGTCCAGTCATATGCATTAATTTTAAATAAATCGGATCCATCAATGATTGACAGATGATGGCCTGAAAACTTCTGAAAATAAAGCTCCCCGTGGTATCAGAAATATACAACCCATATTTCCAAAATCAATCCAGTCCTACCTCGCACTAAGGTGTATGGGCGAATCAAATTTGAAAAAGAGATATGTCCCTAAAAGGGTGTCTTTTGTAAAAAAAAGTTTCCCCACATTGAATTAAATACGAAGCACTAGAGTAAAATATGATACAGACAAGAGGCTTTCATAGACACAGGTTTTGCAAATACACATTATAGTTCTATAGCTTCATTGCAAAAACTGAAATAAAGGTAAGATGATATATCTAAATCAAGGTAGTGTTTGGAAATATATGCATTCTTTTTCTGAGAACATATTTATTCATAGCGGGCAGTTTCTGTGTTAGAAAACTTTGTTTGCTTCAAGCGTTTTGGTCCTTAACTATCTAATTAAGGGATTATAAATTGTCACTGAAATTGGATTACTTGTTCTGAGTAAGTTACTTGTTCTTATTCTAAGTATCATAATTATCAGTTTTTTTGAATAGAAGAACAAAACGCAGCTGCTTTTTCAAAGTCAGAATTTATTATTTCAAGGATCTGATCCTTTCCATCTCTTCATATATTAAAAACACAAGGACCAAATGGAATTTATTGTCAAATTGTCAAAATAAATTCATGCAAATTTCCCTTCATATTGAGAAAACAATTCTTATGAAAACCTTTCCTTGTATCAAAGCAAATGTACAAATTTAATGTCTTCAGATGTGTTGCTTTAAATAAAAGCATAAACATTCAAGCTTGATATTTTCACTTGATTCAAATTTCAAATTTTTGGCAGATATTTGCATTATTTTAAGGCGTACAGCCCACATTTTATCATTCGTGTGTCTTGCTTTTGAATGCTGAGTTTTTAACAGTGTATTCTGGCGAAGTCTAAATTAAAAATGATGCATGATGTCTGGTTGAAAAGGGTTTTGGGTTCGAGCTGTTCATACTTTTACCATTTTCCCACAGTCGAAATCTCGAAAAGCGCCTCAAGACAGACGTTTTATGTATTAAAAGTCATCTGATGAGACGTCAAACAACACTGGCATTGATGTGGCTCAGGATCTGAGTGAAACTAAGCCAGAAAATTAAAGGAGACACTGAAATCCTCTGTCCAAAAGTGTCATCCAACTGACGCATGTTAAACAAATCATTATTTTTAAAGCGTTCCTTTGTTCCAGTAGAGTCACTGGAGATTAGAGAAATGGAGAGTGCTTCAGCTCTACATCATTGCTTTCCCATGAAAAGTGTGGAAATGTGATCTTCTACGGTAATACGCCTGCAAAAGGAAACATACAATCTGTCTCTTGTTCGGCTGCCCTTTCACTTGAATTTATCTTGTTCACAACAACATTTAGCAGCACAACCTACAAGCTCATAATAAATAATATATTTACTATAAAGAAAATATTTGTTATTCAGTAATGAGGGGAGAATTGTGGAATGAAGAAGTCTGGATTGACTGAGGAGTCTATTAGTGTTCATACAGAATATGTATGCGTGCAGCATAGCAGCTGTGAGGTGGGCAGTAGGTGTGACGGATATGTTCAAGGCGGAGCTGGGACTGCACCAAAGATCGGCTCTGAGCCCCCTTCTTGTTTGCTACGGTGATGTACAGGCTGACAGATGAAGTCAGGCAGGAGTGTCCATGGACTATGATGTTCGCAGATGACATTTTTCTCTGTAGTGAGAGCAAGAAACAGGTGGAGTTAAACCTAGGGAGGTGGAGGTATGCCCTGGAGAGAAGAGGAATGAAGGTCAGTTAAAGCAAGACAGAAAACAGGTGTGCGGATGGAAGGGACGCAGATGGAAATGTAGGGATGCAAGGAGAGGAGGGGAAGAAGGTGCAGGAGTTTAAGTACTTGGGGTCAACTTTTCAGAGCAATGGGGATTGTGGAAAAGTGGTGAAGAAACGAGTGCCGGCAGGGAGGAGGGGATGGAGAAGAAGCTCAGAAGTTATCTGGCGGCAGACTATAAGATGTTGAGATTTTCTCTGGGAGTGAGGAGGATGGGCCGGATTAGAAAGGAGCACAGGTTCAGAAGGACAGACCAGGTTTGACATTTTAGAGACAAAGTAAGAGAGGCCAGATTGAGACGGTTTGGACAAGTGAAGAGGAGGGATAGTGGAATTTTTGGTAAAAGGATGCTAAAGATGGAGCTGCGAGGCAGGATAAAATGGGGGACGACCACAGAGGGGGTTTCTGGATGTGGTTAGAGAGTACAGGTAGTTGGTTCATGTGACAATGGAATATGCATAGGCCAGGGTAAGATGGAAACAGTTGATCCACTGTGTCGGCCCCTGAAGGGTAACGGACAAACAAGAAGAAGAAACACAACAAAAATCCTTTGATGAGATTTAAACTTGTTGGTTTCACATAAAGTAACATCAAGTTAATTTTAGGGGATTCCTTTTCTCTCTGTTCGTTCAAAATTCATGAATCAGAATTTTTCTTCCTTATTTCCTGCCTTTGTACCTTTCATTGACGCTTCCTTCCTTTGCTTACATACTTCCCATCCTACCTTCCATTAACCTCTTTTCCATCCTTCACACTTTCCAATGACCTTTCTTTTTTCCTGACATCCTTCCTACCTTCCAATGACCCTTCTTTCCGTTCGTCCTTCAATACTTTTATCCTTCATAACTTCCATTGACCTTTCTTTACTTTGACCTTCCCTTTTATCCTTCATATCTTTGTACCTTCCTCGTTCCCTTCCTCTTGGTTCCTGCCTTAGTACTCTCCATTGAACATTTCCTTCCCTCCTTTGTCTGGCCCTCCCATCCTTCCTTCCTTCCTTCCTTTAAAATATCCATACCATCCCTTGCCTGATGGTTTGGAGACTATAAAAAGAAAAGGAAGACAGAGAAGGCAAGAGTCAATGATGAAAGAGAGAGGAAGAATGAAAAGTGAGAAGGTGTGACTTAGCTGAGAGAGCGAATGTGTGGTAGGAAATGATAGACAGACAAACTTGCTTGTGTGTAGGAGGAGGAGGCATGGAGAGGAACCAAGGAGATGAGAGTAAGAAAGAAGAGGCGGAGCGGTGGAGGAGAATAAGACAAAGCCTGCTTAGTTTTTTGCTTTCCATCATCATCTTCTTTTTCTGACACTGTCTGTGAGGTCGCTGTGCTGCAGGATGACTAGGCAGTATCAGCAAGGAGAGAGGAAATGAAATGTGGAGAGGAGGAGGCAGCGGACAGAGAGGAAAATGGGTAACGCTTGAAAAGGCAATAAATGCGGATGAAGAAGGAAATTAAGAAAAATGTGGAGAAGATAGAGTTGTGGGTGGAACAAAAACAAGCAGGATAAGAAGGTGAGCGGAAAGGAGAAAGAAAATGCACTGAATAAGAGTGAAAGAAGAAAGTGACAGGGGGTTTGGAAAATAAGACAAAATCAAAACAGTAGTGAGGATGGATAGAATTGCAAATAAAAAGAGGAGGGAGTAATGAGGCCAATAAAGACATAAGTAGAATAAAGAGAGAGTAAATTAATTAGACAAAAAAGAAACGTGAGAAACAAACAGAGAAAATAAAGCACATCAGGGAGGAGCAGAAAAGGAGGAATTGGTGAAAGGGGGAGGATGTGGAGAGGAAAGAGATGATAAAATGGGCAAAAAAACAAAAAAAAGAAAGAAAATAAGTAAAATAATACTGGAGGAGGACAGAAAAGGAAGGACGGACATCAAATAATGAAGTGAAATAAGGAAAAGAGAACTAGATTCATGGATTCTCTGATCTAATGGTAAAGGTGATTTTGAACAACCGTCTGTGTCCTGCCTGGAACTCGTCTGTTGTCATCTGATTGGTTACACCTCACAAGTCAAAGTTTACCAATACTGGCGTCATGTGAATTATGCAAAACTGCACGATAAACTTCTTTGGGGCCACGCACCCTAGTGGTCAGACACGCCTTAAAAATCAATCAACATTCCATCCTTACCTTCCTCCACAGTGGAGTCGAGCTGGGTGACTTTAACGGCCAGCTGGTCCACCCTCTCCTGCAGACTGCTCATCCTCAGATAGAAGCTGTTGGCTTCGTTAAACAGCTCGCCGAAAATGTCCTCCGCATGACGACCTGGATGGACAGAGACAAGATGAACTCTGGGAAGAGCATCCACCATCTCACATTAACCAGCTGAGCACTTTCTCGCATCGCCGACTTCTAATATCCCCAGTAAGAACAGCAGAGACTAAGAAAGGACTTCTTTCTCTTATGAAGAGGAGCACAGTATAATCTGTTATCTTAAATAATGGCACATACAGATTTATAAACTTTGATCAAACCTGGGAACATGTAATAATGGTAATGGTTTTTGTTTCCCAGAGCCGGAGACCTTATTTCCCTGTCTTTTCCAACACTCAAGGGCACCACTGTAATGGTGACACAACAACGGCTCGGTCTATATCCAGGGCCTCCAACCCAACATTTCAGTATGAAGGCTCATTAAGTAATTGGGCGATTTATTTTTCTAAGGCTGCTACGGAGGTGAATTACATTAATCTCAGAAGGAATAAAGTTTGGCCATTTTTTCTGAACGACTCTTATTATTTCAGAAAACCAGAGCCTGACATTGGGAGATGCAGATGTGAGATAGAGACTCACATCTCTAAGTAGTATAGATGGTCGTGTAATTAGTTTGTCAACTTTGCGGCACCTAATGACTTTGCTCCGTTTTTCTGAGCTAATAAGTTGTAAAATAAAAAAAAAACAAGGCAGCATATTTTTTTGAGGTGAATGAAATATGCTTCCATTGGCTGGAAGCTCGGTTAATCTACTAACATTTCTAATGAGTGTTTTTTTTTTTTAATTATTATCAGCTTATGTTTCCCATGACTGATTTTGGTGAATCCAGCGGACAAAAATGATGTGTTTAAGTGACTCATTTTGTCTGAGGAGCTGAAAATAAAATCAATTCAAAGCGATGGTCAACAGAGAGAAGCAGGATATCTCACATTTATGGGAAGCATTCATCATTTATGCATAGTTGCTCATTAATCCTCGTTTAAACTCTATGAATTATTTATACCACACGTTTTCTTTCACACATCTCTACATTAGAATCTCTTCTTCCTCCACGCACTTCCTACAATATTATCTCCATAGTGTCCAAGCACCACCAGCTACTGCTCCAATGATACCCCTGTTCTACCAAGGCAGCTCCAGGGCTGACTGTCATCATGGAACCAGTTACTCGGAGCATCAGAAGAAAAAGAATGGGCTCTTGATTAGGAACATTTGTGAAAGAAACTAACCAAAACCACCTACTCCAGCATCAAGAACCACTTACAGGTCAGGGTCAGGGTCAGGGTCTGGGTTTGGGACCATCGTAACCTACATAATGTTTGTAACCAGTATTTTATACAGTCACAGACATCAAACATTACAACTAAGGGCTAACAACATCTGCATGTGTGTATATTCTGTAAAATGATGGTCACAACTTCCTGTACAGGTGCCATTGTTTTTTTTGGTTGAATCCTGTGTCAGTTAACAGTAATTTTGTGGTTGTATGGTGGTCAACTTAAAAGACAAATGGAGGTATATTGATATTGACGATCAAATCATCTTGGAATGATGAATCTATTTCTGTAAATTGAATGAAAATTAGCAGTACAAGACAATTGTATTCAGACAAGACTGGTCACCATACAGCTGAAAGTTGGCGCTGTGGGTGGAAGAGTTGCCTCAAGGTTCCAGGTTAAAAATCCACTGTGCCACCTTGGGCCTTTATGTGTGGAGTTTGACTCTGAGTATTCCCAGTTGTTGAATGTCTTTTTAAAGTTAATGAATAGGAGGATACCATAGCCCGTCCCTAGCAATGCTATGCCTCCAGTGCCTCTGTGATGTGATGATAGGGCTCTAGTACCTCTGTGATGTGATGATGTGGCTCTAGTACCTCTGTTACATAATGGCGTGCCTCTAGTGCCTCTGTGATGTGATGATATGGCTCTAGTGCCTCTGTCATGTGATGATGTGGCTCTAGTACCTCTTCTGCCAGTGGAAAACCAAACTAGTTCCAAACTGGCCTTTGAACAAGCACTTTAAAAAAAATAAGAATCCATCACCTGCATGTTTGTCAATGAACGTGTGCAGTCATGTGCATCTGCGACAAATTCTGATCATGGTTCTGAAAATATTCTGCGGTTTTCTGTCTCTGTGGTCCAAACAAAGCAGGGTTTGTTCTGTTGTTTATATTATTGAGACGTCAACAACTGATACCTGATGTCAGACTGGTTTACATCCTCTTTATTTCTTACTGAATGAAGTAACAAGCCCCCTCGTTCTCACTGCTGCCTAAGGAACGTACAACCAAACTGCTCCAGAAAGTGGCCAACAGATGAACTTACGTGTTTGTGCTTCCAGTCATTTTCAAACTAGTATCTGAATTCAGTTATTCTGGATAATAATAGTGTGTGTCTGTGGAACATATGTGATATAGCAGCAGGCTTCTATTTGGAAAGTTTCTCTTCGGCAGGCACGAAGGTCATTGGGCAGAACACATCATTATTATGAAGTATTATTACCATTACATCATGGTAAAATATAATATATACTTAAAACGACTGTTCTGTGTCGGTGAGCGTCTCTGGCAAATGCTTGAAAATATTCACTGAGATGTAGAAGTGCAGAATTCCACAATAACTCTGTCGATACATAATGAAATGCACATCTGCTGCTCCCCCTCCGTGACTCTCCGTCTCTCCTCCCTCTTTCATTCTCCTCTCTCAGCCCACGACAACACAGATGGAGCCGAGGCAGAGCTCTCAGCCGCTGTGGTGAGTCGTCGCTGAATTTAACGTGATCCCTAAGTGCTAATCAAATTTGAACAGCCCTTTCACTCCACCGCATTATCTCTTTTCCGCCAGAGGTTCAACCTCTACAGCCCTCAAAAACAACAACAGCGGTACAGATCGCCACGGCTTTTCAAACTATTACACCACTTAAGTAACACTATTTACTAATATGTGCGTAAGAATTACTATTTACTGTGCACGTTTTACTGCAGATGCGTAATTAAATGTAATTACATTTTAATAAACGTAGATAAAAACACAAGAACAAGTCTCTGTAAGTTTTCATATTAATACAAATATCACATCTCTGTTCCCACATTATCATGTGTGTCTCTGTAACTTGTCATGGTCCAAGTTTACAGTATCCCAATCCTCTGTCCCCGAAAACTCAGATAGGCCGTCTCCACTGTAGACTAAACTATGTGTTCCATCAACAAGATGTGACCTTAGCGAGCGAATCAGCATTAGACGTGATAATTAGAGGTAGTCAAAAGTTTGGGTTAACTTCATTGTTAAAGCGTAGCCTTATATGGGAAGTATCACTCTTCATGTGAGGTTATTTACGTAGGTGGTGTTCAGAATTGGCTTGGCATCTCACTGTGAGTGGCTGTGTGTGTGCGTGCGCGTGTGTGTGTGTGCGTGTGTGTGTGGGTTGTTGGGGGAGAGTTATCGTTTTATTGTGTGAAGAACTTTGCGTTAAAGTTTATTTGTATGAAAAGTGCTAAACAAATGAAGTCTGAACGATTGTTTGAATACCAGCCTCTAGAAACGATCCACTACAAGTAAAACCTTATATAAGTTAATAAGTCAAAGTATGAAAGTATTACAAGCCAAATGTACTTTAATCATCAAAAGTAAAAAGAAGTCATGGTGCAATAGACTGGGCCTTCTCAGTGTTCAGTGTTTTTGGATTATTATTACTGCTGTATTCATGTGTGGGTCAGTGTCACTGCCATGGATGTTAAGTTTGAGGTAATCTAACTACTTTATTCTGTTGTTGAATAGTTTTTTTACTTCATAAGATCATCATAGCAGAACTGTCATGTGAGAACCACGGTTCTATAAAAAGTCAACTTCTTTTAGCTCATCCTTTTGTTTTAAAGCTTTGTGATCCTGCAGATTTATGACAAGGTTGACGGTGTTTACTGTTCAGAAACAATCCGGGGAACTGAAATGTGAAATGTAAGAATGTAGTGGAGTTTACTCCAGAGTATTGCAGTTTTCCCTCTGGGTGGTATAAGTAAGTATAAACTAAGGATTTGTTTGCTGTAATGCTGACTTATAATGAAAATGATGGATCCTGGGGCGCTGCCTCATGTTAGACGAGCTAAAGACGATCAGAAGTTTTCACAGAACAAAATAACATATTCATTTGTTGTGATTTCTGTTACTCTATTGTGGTGTTTTTGCAAATCTCCAAGAACGGCGTAGTGAACCGCGGGATACTCACTCAGACCGCCCAGCTGTTTGATGATGGCTGCCAGGGTGCTGTTGGTGACACACTCCAGTTCACTGGTCACCCCATCTGGCAACGCTCCGCGGCACAAGTGCCTGGGCTCAATGTTCCTCTTCACCAAAGGCATGCTGGTCTACTCCTGAGGAAAGAGGAAGCAGAGATGAGTGCGGCGGCCAGTATCCATTATCACAGTGTTCCTCAAGATTGTTCAGACACTGTAGAATTATAAGACTTTAATATCAGTCTTTAAAAAAAAAAATTACTACTGTACATTACTATAGTAAGATTTTTTTTAAAAATTGGATGAATTATTTAAGCTGAGATTAAAGCAGGACTTCTAGCTCCAATCTCATAATTATGACCAAATCTCCATTTAGAAATAGAAAAGTATTCAGACCCTTTACAGGAGTAAAAAAGAATGACGCTAAATACTCCACTTCAAAGAAGCGCTCTGCATTCTAAACCTTAGGTACGGAAAGGTATTATCAGCAAAAAGTACTTGGAGTAGAATAAAGTAAAGTAAAGTAAAGTAAAGTACAGTAAAGTAAA
This sequence comes from Lophius americanus, assembly GCA_037951165.1. Classification (NCBI taxonomy): domain Eukaryota; kingdom Metazoa; phylum Chordata; class Actinopteri; order Lophiiformes; family Lophiidae; genus Lophius; species Lophius americanus. The sequence continues at coordinate 362,466 of JBBDHG010000339.1, forward strand.
GTATAGTAAAGTACAGTCAAGCAGAGTAAAGTACAGTAAAGTAAAGTAAAGTAAAGTAAAGTACAGTAAAGTAAAGTATAGTAAAGTACAGACAAGTAAAGTAAAGTAAAGTAAAGTGAAGTAAAGTAAAGTAAAGTAAAGTACAGACAAGTAAAGTAAAGTAAAGTAAAGTGAAGTAAAGTAAAGTAAAGTAAAGTACAGACAAGTAAAGTAAAGTGAAAGCACTCACTGAGCTGGTCCCTTTAGGTGTTTAACTATCATATAGGATCGTCATTCATCGGATCGGAGTCAATGACATTTTTACATGATTGAAGATGGTTTTTTGAAGCATTTTCTTAAGAAAATATAGACAGAAATACAGACAAACAGCGCTATATATATATATATATATATATATATATATATATATATATATATATATATAGCTAATGAGAGACTTAATTAAATTTAAAATTTAAAATACACATGTACATTTAAATATAGGAATACTTGATTTCAATGACATATAAAAATATAATTTGAAGACATTTAAAACTGTAATCTGTAAAGTAACTAGAAGCTACAGATGTCAGACAAGTGTAGAGGCAAGAAAACACAATATTTTCCATTCTGATGTATTGGAGTAGAAGTATCAAGTGGCATCAAAGGGATATAGTCAATTACAAGCACATACATTTGTACTAAAGTACATGCAGTAAATATACTGTACTGGTAACCACCACAGCCTGAGCCACCCAGAGACTGAGTCTGAACGTGCTTGACTGAATAGCTCAGTTAATCTACTGACATTTCTAACAAGCTGTTCTTCAATTCCCTCACTGAAAAAATAACCGTTCTACCCGGGAATGTGTGAAATAAAGAGAGATGGCGCTCCGCTGTGAGGAGGTGTCATGCCCGCCCGTGGGGCGCAGGCGCTTAACACACTGCTTAATGTCAATGGGGCTGGGATGAGGCATCAGCTAAATGAGCCGTAGGAAGATTCTAAAGGGTGCCAGCGAGGTGAAAATGTATCCAGACTCCACGAGACACAGAGAGAGAGACAGACAGAAAGGCAAAGAGAGAGACTGGGTGTTCTGTAGAGAAAGAGGAGTTCAGAATGTGAGTGGCCTGTGTAGATTTTGTGTTATTGTTATTCTCCAGTGAGCCGTGGAGGGTGCATTGTTACGGCCGAGCACGGCCATAACGGTTTAAGTTCCAGAGCAAGTTATTGATTGTGGACAGCAAACACTTTTTTTTTTACTGTGCTCTTTGGAAATTGATGGCCAGTAGTGACTGAAGTACAGGACTTAGACCCTACAGCCAGGTCTTAATGGAAGCTACGCATCTTTTAAGCCTGTTGCTTGTTGTCAGAGAGATGTCCTTGTCCTAGGTCGAGCTGGAGAAGACATATACCACCGATATAATACATCCGTCATTCCTTTATAGGGTCCTGGATATTGTATACGCCATGAAGGACACGACCAACCTTCAGAGTCCCCTTAAAAACATCTTTACATGGAAAACTCAAAGGGGTTTTTGATTTAAGTTAATAATAATAATAATAATACATTTAATTTATAATGCACTTTACATTTGGATCAAATCTCAAAGTGCTAGAGTTTAATTTTAGTGAAGATGGAATGCATAATGTGCCAGATATGCTTTGGGTAAGTTGAGCACCGTTAAGAGTCATCTAAAATTATAGTAAGAGCTTTTATTGTGCAGCAATATCTATAAAAACAATGCTACAAAAGCCTACAGAGAGTAGAAAGAGACTCAAAGGATTGAAATAAAAATTAAAAGTTACGATATAAAACAGAAGACATAAAACAGATATAGATAAAATAATGCAGCAGAAAAAGGCTTTCCTGTAAAACTATGTTTTGAGTAATGATTTATAAAAAGGTAGAGAAGCTTGTAAAAGAGCATGTTTCCATGGAAACCACACAAAAGGAAATTAGTCAAACATTTAAAATATTAGACATAATAGGATGGACTTGATAAAGGTTTGCTTAAGCTAGAGTGCATCATTTACCACATATGCTTCAGATAATATTAACAGCCTTCAAACTGACTTTAAATATCAGGTTTCCATGGAAACAGCAGAACCTCTTGCAGCATCTCCAGTTGTTTAATGGTGACGATTGACGGGTTTGTTGTGATTTAACTGAGTAATTTCCCCAAGGTGATCAAGTTATCTTATCTTAAGGCTCAATTACTTATTATGGCTGATATACACCAATGAGCCATAACATTAAAACCACTTGCCTGATCATCATGTGGTCACTTTTTTCAAAAGTGAAAAGAAGTCATGCAGCCTGCAGATTTATGACAAGGTTGACACTCAAGGTTGACACTTTTGAAAAAGTGGTCACTTTTTCAAAAGTGACCACTTTCAACCAAAACAGCACTGAGATGTCTGAGTGTGTTCTGACTGTTTCCTACCAGAATAAAAATGTACTCTTTTTTTTTTAAGCTATGTGTGCTACAGTAGTTCTTCCATTGGATCAGACAACACAACCTGTCACCCGTTCACCAGCTGCCCCCTTAGTCCATTTTGGTAGGCATTTAACATTACAGAAGAGGAACAACCAAAAACACCTGCAGTTCTGGAGATGCCCTGACCCAGATGTCTCAACATCACAACCTGACCCTTGTCAGAGTCACTCAGATCCTTACACCAGTACATTTTTGTGTAACTGAATTTTAACATGCAAACATGACAGACGTACGGAGCGAGAGAGAGTAAAGAGAAGAAGATGGGTGAACGCGATTGAGAACTTCAGGCGGAACCGAACATAATGTATGAGAGGAAACTGCTCAGCTCTACTCACTTTGGAGTGAACCCACTGTAGGGGACATGCTTGTTATTTTTGGGCCCTGATTTTGTGAGTGTGTGTGTATGTGTATGTGTGTGTGTGTGTTCCCAGATCGGTGCTCAGGAAACGAGAGAGACAGTGACATATTTTGACTCCAGAACGCCACTTTGGATTCTCGGATAGGGAGGCATGAGCTGAGGTGCACTATAGATTGCAATCTGGAACTTCAAAACTAGATGCCACTAAATTTTACAGACTAAACCTTTAGCAGACTCACCAGCCACACATCTCTGTAAGTCTTTAATCTGTTTGGCCGGACTCAACCCCACATGAGGCATCGATGGCTAAGTTGGTAAAGCGGTTGTCCACTTATCTGTAGATTGGTGATTAGATCCCCGGCAGTCCACAGGTCGAAATGTCCTTGAGCAAGTGCGGTCCATTTACCATTTACATGACAACTTTAATAAAAAGTAACTAGTTGGTCCTCTTCATGTCTCTGTCTCCTGTTCCTCCTTCCTCCAACAGCTTCTAATGTTCAATTCATCCCCCTCAGATTGTGGTGCCTTGTCTTCAGTGTGTGATTTAGCTTCCTCTTGAGTGTGTGTGAGCCAATATTCCCTCCCCACCCCCCCCACCCCCCCCCACCCCCAGATGTTGTAAATAATCTAACACCGAGGTTACTTAATAAAACATAAACCCTCCTCCACATCCCCTAGCTCCACCACCGCCTCAGTGGCGGTTTTCCTCTCTTATCTAGCTGACCCCTCGCCACTTTTTTCTCACTTCCCTGTTCTGTCCCCCACTCTAGGTCTCCTCTCCATCTCTGCCTGGTTTCATTAATAAATCACTAAGTGTGAATATCTTCTCTTCTGACTCCCCAGTGTCCAACACAATGGGTGTTTGCCATCTGTCCTTGTGTATGTTTTTCTCTTTGCTGAGAGATAATGGAGGGTTTGTCTGTGAGGGAGCCCCGCCTTTTTGGTCGGGGCATGTGATGTGATTCTACATGCATGAAACGATGCGGATTCCCATCCTGTCACTCCGAGACACGCAAAAACACACACACACACACACACACACACATACACACACACGCACACACACACACACACACACACACACACACACACACACACACACACACACACACACACACACACACACACACACACACACACACATCATTTTGAGCAAAAGGCACTTAGACTGCTCACACACACCTTTTCAGGCTCAGCTGCAGGGTAAGTTGACCTCAGTCTGGTGTGATACACCCCAAAATCAAAACACTGGAGACACAGGAGTCAAAAGCAGTGCCCTCAAAAATAACTCTAATACTCAAACGCTTCCTCAGAATCAACATTTGGCTCTGTTTTAGTCTCTGACACACCGTCTTTTAAAAACAACACGATTTAGTGATGACCTTCTCTATAGCGTGGTTGGGTACAGGCAAAGATCTCAGGGGGAGATGAGTAATAGATAACCATCCACGCGTATTGATGATGTCGCTCTTGAATGTTTTTGATTTTTCTGCCACTTGATCCACACTTCCCACAATCTCAATTTCTGACTGTGAGGAAATATCTTTGGTCCCGCTAACTCATGTGAACAAGGAAACTTTGGAGACCTTATATCTTAATGGAGGATAGTTGACATGAAAATACATTTTGAACACAGTGTGATGCACACTTCCTCCTATGAAGAGTGTGATACACCGCATATAAGGTTATCCTCCAACACTGAAGTAGATAAAAGAACTCTCTTTTCCCTTGACTGTCATGGAAAACATAAATACGCTAACTAAGGTCACATCATGTTGATGGAACTAATATTCTTATCCAGAATAGAGACGGCCTATCTGGGTTTAAAGGAAGACAAAATGGGAGATTTTCTAACTTTGAACCAGAGACATAGAGACATAACTTGTAAAATTCCTTCCAAAGATTTTCATTGTTAATAAAAAAATTTGTCAGACCTTGGTTAAGACTAGAATAAGATATAAAATAAGATCTAGATCCCATTGCGAAGTGGAGGAATATCATGATGTGTCCATGTCTGGGTATTTTGATTGGTCGATCATTACTTTCGGTGACGCTCCCAGACTATATTTTGCGAAGTTGAAAAGCCACCAAAGTGATACAGAAAGTGCTTCTTTAATAAAGAGCCTCAAACTTTACAGAGTCTTAATGTGAGATCCATTCCTACAAAGCGCTCTTACACAAGATATAACGCAGCCTTATCCTTGATCCCCGAGGTTCTAAGAAGTAAAAACCTCATTGTCCTCCTTGTTGTTCTGAAGGTTTAAACAAATGCAACTGGATTGATCTTCAAAGACTTTCCAAATTCTGGTTGTAATAAAGATGAAATAAGTATCACATGAAATGAGACCGACACCAAGAAACCACAATATTTAATTCTTCTAAGACCAGAGTCTGTAATAGTGTAAAGATGATGTTGGAAGACCAAACGGCCTTGACTTTTAGTTTTCTTTAGACTTTATGGAACCAGAAGACATAGAAGGAAAATGTAGATTTTTTAAAATGTAAAAAGGAGAAGCAAAAAGTGTGTTGTGGAGCCATGGGAACATTGTCATGCCAACGCACTGAGGAACCCGCTCAGCTGCTTAAAAGTGGAACTTGCCACAACTCCGAAAAATAGCAGAAAAGAGATATAGAGAGAAGGAGGAGAGGAGGAGGATGGGAAGAGATTAAGGAAGGGAGGGAGGACGGATGGACCCTCCTCTGAAATGTACAAACTTGAAATTTTAAGTAGGGCTCTGGAGGATTTATCAGAATCTGACACTTGCACAGCCTTGGGAATGCATCAAACATTTTCTCATCTATCACCACCGAAAGCCACCTGACATTTTAAGATTCTTGACAGGATGAATTTATCTAAGGACACTGCAGAAAGAGTTGCAGTCGCATGACTAAAACCCTCTGATGCCGCCGCCAGTCAGCTTCTAGCGTCATCAAAAACAAGTCTGTGGAACTGGTATCTGTAGCATGAACGAGTTCAAACAAATTAACGTGTAGGAAAGAGTCGGAAGCAGAAAGTTCTTGCATTCGATATAGGAGTTTTAGACAGTCACTTGTCTGTCTCAGTTCTCTAACCATGGAGATGGCGTTTTAGTTTTCCTATCAGCGAAACATGGAGGAGGGCCCCTACTTTATACGCCGTAAGGGGATATTACTCGCTTGACCATCTAAGCTTATGTCTCATGAATGCAAGTAAGGGCGCTTTCACACCGCCCTTGTTTGGACTGACCTTTCAGACTTTTCAGTTTAACCCAGACCAAAAGTCCAAAGTTCCCCGGTGTAGATCAAACGGCCAGACTTTGGTTAAAAGAAAAAAATCGGAAGATAACTGTGTTTTTGTTCTGTTAGCACTTTGAGATTTGATCCAAATGTAGAGTGCCTGATAAATAAAATGTATTATTATTAATATTATTATTATTATTTGTTAGAATATAATTAGCTGAAAATAGTGATGGCTTTTTGTAACATTAACTTAGAAAAAGTCCTTCTAATCTCCAGGGGGGGGGCGCTTACTCATCCATGAAAGCCGCCATGTTGTTCCGCCATCTTCGTGCCGTAGCCTGAACACTGGCTCTTGGACCTGATTTTTTTTTTACATTTTTACATTAAAGTGGCAGAAAAACAATGAAGGAACAAACAGAGAACAGGAAAAAGATCAAGAATAAGTTTCTGCTGGATACATTTAAAAATAAATGGTAAGAGTCGGGCAGAAGCGGACCACACAGTGCAGGAGGAGCTCCCTGGAATCTTTCCCCGGGGCTGCTGGGACTCTGCCGGTGTGTTAAGGGATGAAAGTGGCTCATGACCCACTCCAGACAATGCCGCCTCCCACGGCCATGTTCCGAGTGCTCACAGTGCCTTTACTTTTCCTCTTCTCCTGAGTGGAGGATAGTTCGGATAACTTGCATGTTGGCTTCAACCGGAATTTTAAAAGCATATATAATCTCTGGAATCTGGAATGCCACTGTAGATTCTTGGAAAAGGGAGTGAGGGAGCTGAGGGGCAGTGTGAGTAGCAATCCAGAACCTGACTGCTAAATTTAACACCCTGCACCTTTAAGCAAACCTTTAATCTCGCTGTCATCGCTCCTCCTCGTTATGTTTGAAGGCTGTGGGTAATCAGATGAGACTTTATCCTTCTGATCCCAAGCATTCCGGGGCCTGTTTGGGACGAGGTGCTCAGACGTTGTGCCAACCATCTCCCCAGGAGGTGGTCTGGACTTCAACTTGGAATATGATGAAATACGACTGTCCGAATTGTAAATTTAAAGTTTTGACATTTCATTGCTTTACATGAAAAGCAAAAAGCTTATGAGGGACAGACGGTATTAATTACTGTCCTTATCCAAACATATTATTCCTGCAGGCGGCCGGGGCAAGTATTAGCTAATGCTATTACTGCGCCGTCTGCTCGGGTATGTAAGCGCACACACGCTCGTCTACGGTCCTACACCTCGCCTCATTCTGCTCTGAGGAAGGCAGGTTACACCCAACCCCCCTCTCCTTCTCTTTAGGAAGAACCTGCATAATCACAGCTAATTATCCTTCTACGGTAACTAATGGAAATGACAAGCACTGAATCTTTATGAAGATATCATTAGATAATTTAGTGAGGGATCCAGCTTCCCTCTAATGTGACGAGCTGGTTGAATAGATAGATATACATCAGTGTTACCGTTCTAAATGCAAACCTCCGTGTTTCAGGTGATGCCAAGATGATAAGAGATGAGCTGCACATTATTTTAACAGGAAGTTGTTGTAATGAAGGCAAGACAATGCTTTCCAAAAGAAAGGTAAAGCTCATGTACGATAATAATCGTTTAGTAAGAAAGCAAACTGGTTTTCAGAGTTGTTGGAGCATGAGGTGTTAAGACTTTCATTCCAATATTTAAACCCGGAGAAGAGCTCCAACTCCCTCACAATGACACACACAATGATAAAACAGGCAATTGAGGAAGGAATTTTATTCAAAGTTGAAGCTGCTTCTGCATTCATCCAAGTGGCTTTCTCAGTTCTAACTTATTAGCAGAGTCTTTCCAGCCTCCCCCAGTCTGGACCTCGCTGCTTCCAGATGCCGTAAAGAATGTGCTCACTGTGTCCTCTCTCCTCCCCTGCCTCTGCCACAGCTTTTAATGAATATTTGCTTTCTTACACAGGAAGCATAACCTACAGTTTTCCAGAATAAATAAAAAAGTATCATTTCTATACTATACATCACCAGCGTTAAAAAAAACGTTAACTTAAGGGTGAGTAAAAAAAAAAGAAAAAAGGGAAGAAAAATGCCGACTCAGACGAATAAATCCCCTATACTGGTGACTTCCCATTATTTCTTATGGACATTTTGTTTTTGCAAATAGGAATTATAGTAGACAAGATTTGCACTTAAAAAAGAGCAAAAAAAAAAGTGAAGTGAAGACAAATCAGTGTGCTTCTGTTCTTTGCAGATCAGGGCCATAGAATAATAACAACCAGTTTGAAATTCATGTGTGATAACAGCGTGGGCTGTAAACCCAGACCTTAGCGACGGGCAGTGAACACACGGCTGTAAAAACAGCAGTGTGAGCCAACACGGTGAAACAAAGGTAATGTTTTATTCTGAGTCAGGATTACTCTGGTTTCATTCTGCAGATCCAGGAAGCTGTCCGCCTGGTCCCCCGCCAAATGTCAAACTACAAACAGCGAACCAGGAGCAGAACAAAGCAAGTACAAAAACGTGTTCAAGTCTCAGGCGAATGCTGAGTAACATGTCTGCATTTGATGTAATCAAAAAGGTAGAATAGTTCTTATGCTTCGTGCTGGTGGGAGGTCATTTGCATTTCAACAAATACAGCTTCAAGTCAACACAGTCCCGACTCCTTCAGCCCTCCTTCATCTCTCCTCCATCCTAAACTCTCCGTCTCCCTCATGCTTTCACCCCATTCCCGCTTTCTCTCCGAGTTTGATGTCTACGATGGTGGTTCCCCGCTCTCTTGCACCAATCCCTCCTTAATAACATATTATGCAAAACAGGAGTGAGAGGAGAGGAGCAGACCAGAGATTTTAACACTCGCTTCCACTGTCTATATTTTGTTATGGGCCTCTGCCCGAGTCGTCGCTATGGTTTCTATGGAAGTATTTTCATTTTTGATTGAAAATAAAGCAATTGATGCCGAAAGAGGGTTTTGAATGCGGGGGGCAACACAATTCTGCGAAACATCTATTTGAGTGTGCATGTGTGTATCTGCAGTACCTCTGTGCTTACAGCGAGTGCTACTTTAATGAATAGTGAATAAAACATGCGAGGCTAAAGATCCAAAGGCTCGACACCAAACTCATCATCATCTCGTTCAAATGGCATTTGATATTCAGCAGAGGGGTTCGGTTTATCTGCTTTGTGTGTCAGATCAGAGGGTTTTTACCTCATATACAGAATCACAGGGGGTGAATATGAATATACATTAATGCATAATACAAAAGTATATGATGTTATCTGGTTTCGCTCTGAATGTAATGTATGTGAATCGATTCAAGTGGAATTGATGCATTTGTGAGTCCAAACGGCCCTGATTGATGTGTGCGTCCTGTCTGCCTCCTCTTCACTTATAGGCAATAACTAAATAATCAAATGCTTAATATTCTGCATTTCCCCTTGATGCTACCACAAAATGTTGTGACCAGTGCTTTAATCAGGTGTGCAACGCTGGTGGGAATGCAGCATAGCGGGCCTGGGCCCATCCAGAAACACAATGAGATACATTTTCTTTTTCTCAGTTTTGAATTTGAATGATTTAATGTCATTTTTGAAAACACAAAGAATAAGATGATTTGTTTCATTTTCAAAAAAAGAAAGAAGAAGTAAACGGAAACGTTCATCGCGATACCAATCACAACAGCTCATTTTACGTTGACCCGGGTCCACCGTTTAATGCATCACCATTTCAAGCATCAAAATACGACCATGTCAAAGGAGGACAATGGATGAAATGAAATATTATTTTTGCTTAGAATAAGATACATTAACTTTGTGGTGTTGTTTAGTGCAGCAAACAATGCTTGCAATGCTTTTTTTTTTCTCTGAAGCTGCGAAAACATTTTTCATCAATGTCCATCAACGTAAAAAAAATGTGTTTCTCCTCTGGTGCAGCTTTACGAAGGAAGAGTCAGGAACTGGCTACCTCTGTCTGGCCTGATTGTCCAAACTCCAGCTCATGAGGCAAATAACATGAACTTACACTTTTGTGTCACCCAATGCATTCGCAACAACTTGCAACTTCCATCGGTCCGGTGTGAACGCAGCATACTTCAAGATAGTGTCTATGTTATTGAAGACACTAAATCGCCTTTAATAAATATTATTGGATACGTTGTTGGATTAGAAAATTTATGAAGAGGAATAAATTATTAGAAAAGTTTTGAGGCTTTTTATGATAAGATAAGATGAAATTAAAATCTATGAATCACAAAGGGCTCCACAGACGACAGATATATATTCAAAAAAGGACTTTCCTTTTTAGCAGAACCTATAACTTTTAATTAACATTATTGCTTTTTGGTCATGTTTTTATTATATTTTTTATAAATGCTTATATCTGCATTTATTTTGTAGTACTTTGAGATTTGATCCAAATTTAAAGTGCGATTTATTGTATTATTATTATTATTAAAGGGATGTGACAGTTTTACAGAAGGAAGTAGATGTTTTTTTCAGTATTTAAATTTATTTAATTTTTTCAGTATTACCTTTTATTTAAGTATATTTATTAAATGTATTAATTTTATTAATTTATTTTTGTATAGACAATGAATATCCCCTCCTCTCTGTTCTCTGCTAATGTGGTTGGTAAGCAGGTCAGCCACAGAATGGATTCAATGTTTCTGCTTGCTCTGTGTGTGTGTGTGTGTGTGTGTGTGTGTGTGTGTGTGTGCGTGTGCCCCTCTACAACCCCAGTCTTTCACAATTAAATGTGTTGGCGTCAGCACGATTGCAACAAGTCATCCGGCAGGACCATGTGACTAGGCACACACACACACACACACACACAGACACAGACACACACACACACACACACACACACACACACACACACACACACACACACAGGCTAATATTTATATATATAAATATATGCTCAACTGGGTCCCCTGGTGCAGGGTTAGTGGTGTATGAGGTAAACTGGGATACTTGTCACATTGAAGATGTGATGTGATGTGTCACAGTGTCCCAGTTTCTCTGTTCCCAGTTCAAACTGGGAAACAAGTCAAGAGAGCAATAGAAAAAACAGTAAGACACAAAGAGATGTCGAGAGGCTTGCTTGCCGGTGAAAAATAAGCCTAAAATATATAATTTCCTAATAACGCGGGACCACTATTATCAAAAAATAATATTCTGGAGGACACCAAGGAATACCGGATATATATTTTTCATTTACTAAAATCACAACAGCTCATCATATTAAGGCAATTGCATTAAAAATAGTCCAATGTTATCATTATGATGTGATATCATTCTTCTAGATCTGCAAGGTTACCCGGACATCATGTATCAATATTTTAGAAGCGGGGGTTTGCTTGCGTGTTATGAATGTTTCATGACAGGATGAAATTGACAAACTGAAAACTTGGGCTTCGTTGTTCATCTTGTCATAACAACAACAAAACAAGCCTTTACAGCTGAAATGAAAATTGAGCAAAGATACAGAATCTTCCTACCATTACTGACAGAAATAACTGAGTTTTTGCTTTTAAAGTAATCCACTATCATAGCATCACCTCTGAGCCCTCAGGATGTGAGGAATTGGGAAGCAGAGCTAAAATTTGGGCTTCCTTCCAACAGTTAAAGGTGAAATGCATGGAATTCATGGATATCTCTTGGAATAAATGGGTCGCACTATTCAAAATTCATTCATGTTTGTTTGTACACTCGCCTTGGACGGACAAACTGAACAAAGAGAGAGAGAGAGAGAGCGAGAGAGAGAGAAAGAAAGAGAGAGTGAGAGAGCTTTGTGGTTTCTTGTATAATTTCCACTGTCAATATAGTTTGTTTACAGGGTTGAAATACATGTTGAAAGAACCATATATACATTTTGTTTTTTCAATTGTAAAATTGACAGAGAGGTGGCTTAAATATTAGCATATACTGTAAAAATTAAGTGACCCTAGTTTTTCTCCACTGATAAAGAGGGAAATGAAAAAAAGAGAAAAAGAAAGAGAACAGGAAATGGAGATGTTGGGACAAAGGCGCCTTTACATCACATTGTATATCTAACTAAATATATATCCATCTAAAGGAGCATCCCTTCACAGGCTCCCTGATGACATCAGTTTGACACTCGGAGGTCACGTCGATTCTTTGATGGGGAGGGCAGAGCTGTATAATAATACTTGTTAGAAACTGGAACTCAACATCTTTCAAATTGAATTCGGGACACCGTACATGATGCCACCACATACTGTAGTTGAGTCTTTTCAAGACTTAAATCCATATTATCCATAAATGTCTTTTTAAGACTCTGTAGAGAACCTTCTTACAAAAGTTTAAAGTGATGACCTCAGATATCTTGTTTCTTTCCAGACCAAAAATTTGGTTCACAATAACAAAAATAACTAAAAATCCTCTCATTGCAGAAGTTTGGAGTAGCAAATATTTACCACAAATGAACAAAAGTTGTTCCCGTCAATCAACTAATTATCTATGGACAGATTGTGCTTCATTAAATTACCTATTTGAAATTAATCAATAGTAAAATACAAATCAATTGGAACAATGTTGGCTTCAAATGCCTGCTATGAGTCGAGCTCCGACAATAGTGGGTCCTACAATTCCCACAATGCAACAACAAACATAAAAGGAAACACACACAGCAGCAGTTAGAAGAATTCAATTGTTCAGTGTTAAACCCATGACATCAGTAGACCAGCCTTGTTTGGACTTTGCATCATTCCAGAGTCAAACAACAGAAGCTTAACAACGGCGGTGTCCGACGACCAGGTGGAGGAATGATGGTGCATTCAGGGGGAAACCTGGCGACGCTTGTGTGTTTTGGGAATAATTTTAATATTTCAACCTCATAATATCATTTATATTAGTCACTGTTGATATGCAATTGTTCCGTCTAGAATGTTAACCGATGATGATTGGGATTTAAGGAATAATTACAGGAAGTCAGAACAGGCTACCATTACTGTCACCAAGAAAACCAAAGATGAAGAAAAACAAATTTAAAAATAAGCCACAGCAGAACATGGGGTGAGGAAGAGACCAGCAATCTGCAATCTGTAGTATAGTAGCTCCTCTCAGGGATTAGGCAACTCCGACTATCCTTAGCTCCCCAAGCGCATCAACGAGCTTTGATCACCCATAACCGTTTTGTCGATTCACCGGTGCTGTAACCCAGTCATCCAGCCGAGTTTAGTCCTTTTATTATTTTAGACGGACCCAACTCTTATTATTTTATTGTATCTTTCAATTATTCTAGGGAGACCCAACAATTCACACATGAAAAAGCATTTGGTGAACTGCCTTTAGCAGAGAGAGAGAGGAGAAGAGAAACAGGAACGGACAGTATCAGCAATCAAAGCCGTTATAATAATAAACATATTGTAATAGTAAGTCATTATAATAACTACTGCAATATTACTGTAAACATAATGATAACAATGATGGTCTAGCTATTATAAACCCGTCTAAACTCTAAGTCTTTTGACTTAGGGTTCGAAACCAGACATTTTGAATGAACGTTTAGTAGGACACATCTTCATTTTAGAAAAATCCTAAAATAATTTCATGAATCGATTTCATAACATTTTGCAAAGATTTTCGTTTGGACACATGATTATGGATGAACAAAATTAGAATGGGTAGCACTGTTGAAGCAAGAAGGTGCCGGGTGCAAATCCTAACTAGAACTTAAGGCTTTCCTTTGTAGAGTTTGCATCTTTCCCCGTATTAGTATGGGATCCCTGGACTTCCTCCCGTACTTCAAAAACATGCAATATAGGTGAGTGTGTGACTCTAGAATGGCCGGTTGTCTAGAGGGACACCCTGCCTCTCTCCAAATATCACCCAGAAGAGGCTCCAGCCCACATAAGAACTCTGAGCAGGATAAAGGACTAATGGATAATTTTAATCAAATAAGATAAAATAAAATAAGTACTCTAGGTCAAAATGAAATGTGAAGTTCTACCTTAAAAACAGTGCTTTTCGTAAAAAAGCTCCCAACATTGTGTACGGTATGAACTATTAAAGTAAAATAGGATACAGGATAGATCTCCTTGTGTTGATCCCTTTGCACCAAATATAATCAAATAAAAAGCTCCCTCTAGTTCTTCCTCACACTAGGGGTTTCTGAGGGTATAACATTTGAAGATGATCCATGAAATGCCGTCTTATGAGTAATCGTGCCAACATGAAGGCTCTGCGGCGGCCGATGCAGTGGCGGCGTTGACGACTCCATCGTATCCCCGACTTCTCAGGGATATAATAAGTGTAAATTCTATACTTAGTAGCGTTCACTAAAATCCTTTTTACCACCTCTCAGTGAAAACAGAATGAATTACACTTCCTGGAAATCTTGAGAGCCAGCTCCTGTTGAATGTGTCAGATGGTTATTCAACCTATAAAAAGCCCCGGAGAGGATCTGTTAGTGGACACATCACTCAGTCTGAGTGCGCCCTGAAGAGGCTGCTGTGTATCTTCAGAGTTCATGCAGACCATGACACGCACTGAACATGTGTTCCAGGGAAAATCTGTTTGAGTAATACGATCAAATCTCACTTCCTCTCACCTGGAAATGTTTACCAGCAGATCTGGTTCAAAGAAGCAGCTGAGGGACAGAATAAGCTCCCCGGGCAGGAGGAATAGAAAACATCCCTCGGTCTTCACAACATATTTGGTGCACATGCACTCTTGAGCGGCCGATCTTTAAATCTAAAAAAGACTGCAAAGTGCCAAACACTGACACTTCATTGAAGATTCAGTGTGTCCAAGTTGGCTTCCACGCATTCTTCAGATCTACGCCTTTACTCTGAGCACAGAGGCAGAGGATTGAGTGATGAGAACTTCCAAACAAATCTGACATCAGGAAGAAGCAGGGACGAAAGGAAGAGACAGAAGTGGAGCCAAAGAAGACAGAGTAAAGGTTTGCTTGATACCAGCACACACTCTTCCTGCACAGAACATGAAGTCAAACTGAGAACGTTATGGGAAACTGTTCTTCAAACCAGAGCCAATCAGATTTCACCGCGGCCGCACGAAAACAGTCTGCTGAGACGATCCGTCTTTCACTAAGGCAACTAATAACGAACAGCATTATGCATCTATTTGAATAAGTGGGAATATAAGAGTCATAACAATGGATTTGTTCAGTTACAATCAGCTGAAAATAAGAAAAAGATAGTTTGATTTATATATTTTGTCTAGAAATACCTCAAGAAGAAGCGGCCTCCTCTTCCACCAAGACCGCCATGTTGCGCTGCCATGTTTGTACAATAGCTTAGAATAGACTGAAGCTGTTATGAAGACATAACTGAGCACTGGCTGTAAAGAGGACTTCTTCTCTTTAAGGTTCAATTGCCGAAATGACGATAAAGAAAAAAATTAACTAAAAAGAAGAACGAGATGACAGATTTTTTGCTGGCTAACTATATTCAACTCACCGTATGAATACAAGAGAAACTCACAGATTACCAGGCTGTCATTTATAAGCACTTCAAAATAGTATTATCAGTCTTGTGCGTTTACTCTGCCAACCAACAGAAGTAGAGAACAACAAGTTGTGTTTGTGGGGAGTTACCTTACTCCGTGCTGGTAATCTGCTGCTGGCTGTAGCTTCACCTTCATCAGAGATGCAATATAACTCATGAAGTTTTAAGTACCACTTTTTAAAAGGATTAACCAGCAGAGGGGTTTGTCACTACAAGAAACTCAATGATGAACAAGGTTTGTAAATTCCAACGTTCTTAATATGAGTTTATTTACCGCTTTACAACCTATCACTACTACTTCAAAGACTTCAAGTCTACCAATGAAACCCCCCTAAGATTCCTGTGGGGAAAACGGGACGCTTGCATTTAAAATACTGTTAAAAACCAGAAAAATGGCCTTTTTCTTCAGCAGAAAATATTTCGATATCATCCGGCATCACCCGTCTGTGTTGTCTTTACTTTTTCATCCTCCCTGGATGATTCGCTTATGTAAGGAATCATTGTCTGAGCAGCGGCTCTTATGAATCTGCTACTGACGCTTCACACAGGAAAACTATTATCTAATTACTGCCCCTCCGGCCGGTGGTCCAGACCAGAAACTACTCAGTTGTTGTTGTTCACAGAACTGGACACAGAATAATTGCATACTAACAGAGTAATTAATGTCAAAAAAGAAACTGGTTTGAAAGAGCAGGGGCTTAATAATAACTTCCCTGACGCTATAACTAAAAATATTTAAGTTAATTAATTACATCCTTTGTAATTAATGTATGGAAATTAATTGCATAGATTATTTAATTTGGTATACAAGTAAATTAATGAATTGATAGACTTTCTAATCCTCAAAGGTCAAGGCACTAGAGCCACTAGTAATAGTACTAATATATACTTTATCTATCACTTATACAACATCGGGACTGTACTCTGTGCATCTGATCATCCCTGAGGAGCGGTGGGCAGCCCATCCCACTTCATGGACCCTCAGCATGTAGCGCCAAGCTGGGATCGAACCTCTGACCCTTTGATTGTGGAATGACAGCTCTAGCCATTGAGCTGAACCCACCCTCACTAGAAGCTACGGCCACTACAGATACAACATTTCGTTATAAAGGCACATAGCTACGATATTCCCTTGCAGAACACGAGAGTACGTAATTCTCTTATAGAGTCACAACAGCCACGTGATTCCATTATAGAGGCACTAGAGCCTAGTCACTGTGTCATAGAGGAACGAGGATCACGTCATTCTGTTATGAGGGCACTAGAGCTACGATATTCCCATACGGAGGCAAGAGGGACACGTCATTCCTTTATAGAGGCACTAGAGACAAGTCACTCTGTTACAGAGTCACTAGAGCTACGTTATGCCCTCTCAGAGGCAGGAAGAGTCACGTTATTCTGTTATGGAGGCACTGGAGCTACGATATTCCCTTACAGTGGCAAGACAGTCACGTCATTCCTTTATAGAGGCACTAGAGCCAAGTCACTCTGTTACAGAAGGTTCCAAGCCAAATCATTCTACAGTAACAGAGGCATTAATGCTACGATATTCTCTTACAGAGGCAATCGAGTTACGTTATTCTGTTACATGGTCACTAGAGTCACATCACTCTGTTACAGATGAACTTGAGCCATATCATTCTATTTCAGAGGCAATGGAGGCAATGGAGCCATGCCTTTCTGTTAGACACATTAGTGACACGTCTTTCTTGTTCAGAGTCACTAGAGCCATGCCATTCTGTTACAAAAGTACTAGAGCCACATCATTCTCAACAAAGCCATGATATTTCATTGCAGAGTCATGACAATCTCTATCTAAATCATTTAAACAGTCTTTATTGCGGTGCTTTTGTGCCATCTCTGTTTAACAGGGCTAAAGTGTCATTCTAGTGATCACACTGACGTCGGGCGTGTCCCTCAGGGATTGGATTTGCCAGCTACATCCAGGCCCCTGCACAAATTCAGCAAAACTACAGCAGGTGACATCATCGGATCAATGGTCTACCTACCGTACTAAAGGAATACAGTTTTGTTTTGTTTTTACAATATATATAAACGTGAGGATTGTTTAAACATTAGAAACATATTTTAAAAAAATAAAACAAACAAAATATGCCAAAATCTGGATCTGCCATCTTGTCCAAACCTACTACTAGCTACTAAAAAGGGGAATAAAATGCCACACAAACAAACAAATCCCTCAACACATCATAAATACATATTATATTGGAAAATCAAAAAGAATGGAATATGTTGAGAAAACTCGAGAAAAAATCTTAATTTTATTAAAAATAAGTAGCAAGGAAATAGAATTCAGACACGTTCTGAACAAATGTACTGGGTCCGCTCTAATGAAAAGACAATATTTAAGTTAATTATATAAAAAATACCTAATAGAAAATACATTCCCAAGGGAATAGGATTAATAAAGTCCAGAAAATAATCTTCGATCTGCCCTTATATCCAGACCTACTCAAAAATGGAATGGGTATTATCCTGCCATAAGACTATAAACAAGTTTCATGAAAATCCCTTAAGTACTTTTTGATTAATCCTTCTAATAGACAAACAAACGAAAGAGCAAACAGACCAGCGCTGGCAAGATCCAAAACAAACACATCACCTCCTCGGTAAATGTAATAACACATAAATGTAATAACACATAAATGTAATAACACATAAATGTAATAACACATTTACCTCAGAATGAATCAAATATATTTCAAAGCATATGTCTGAATATTCAAAAATCAAAGTCTGTTTGTGGGTGCGTGTGTTTGTGTGCTTGTGTGTTTGTGTGTGGGTGTGTGTGTGTGTGTGTGTGTGTGTGTATGCATACTGCCGCGTTTAAGCCAATTCATTCCCGGGCTAAGCTGAATTAATGTGAAAAATATGTTATTTTTGCAGCATATCATCCTTGCAAAAAAAAATAATCCCCCAGCCCGCCTCCTCCCACATAAACCCCCTCACCATCACCCGCTTCTGCCACTGGACATGAAACCACGACCCTGATCTGATCCAAATCATGTGACACATACTAGCAACATGGTGACATTTTGTTGCAGGGACACACCTGAGCAGCGCCTGGAAAACACGGAACGTGCGCTCAGAGGGAGAAAGATGGAGCGCCTGACTGCAAATGAATGGGTTCTAATGAATAAGAATGCAGCTCGGCGCTCTGCCTCTGCAGGGTGACTTATCTCTTTTTCATGTAATGTGCCGTACGATGCAATAACAAAAACAAACGCACCCTCCCTCTCCCTGTAGGTGCACCCGCCAGGAGACGTGCCTACACCGACGGTGACGATCTCAAAGTGCATTTGGAATCAGATTTACCTGCTGCGCCCTCTCTCCCGTCACCTTATCTTGTTCAGATGCTCGATCCTTCCCTCCCGCTCCGCATTTCAATCTTGAGAGCCCATGTTCTCCGCTCGACGGATGGAGGATGGATGGAGGTGGAGGAGGAGGAGAGAAGCCTTTGAAGTGAGGAAATCTGAGTCCTTTCTCCCAACACAGCTGCGTGGACTGGAATTATGTCGTTTCCAAGGTAGCGTCCGTCGACTTGATGAACAAAAAGGTATCACCTATGGGGAGAAAACACCACTTCCGGTTTAATTTCAAAATAAAAGTCAGAAGTAAAACTGCCAATCGGGGGAAGATTATAATCAGAAATTGGATTATTGAGCTTCTTGTTAGTTTATTTTCCAACATATTGATAGCTTTGCAAAACAACAACGCTTATAAATTAGCTTGTCTAATCATTTTGAGACCATCAAATTTCATAAATTTAATGCTTAATAATAATAATTGTGTATAA
This sequence comes from Lophius americanus, assembly GCA_037951165.1. Classification (NCBI taxonomy): domain Eukaryota; kingdom Metazoa; phylum Chordata; class Actinopteri; order Lophiiformes; family Lophiidae; genus Lophius; species Lophius americanus. The sequence continues at coordinate 381,796 of JBBDHG010000339.1, forward strand.
CCTGTATAGTATCCCCTTTATTATACAGTACAACATGGTGAAATTACTTCTCTGTATATAATCCATCTCTGAGGAGCAGTGGGCAGCCTCTGTGAAGAGCCAGCTAAGTGGGGTTCAGGGTCTTGGTCAAAAACCCAATGCCATGTAGGCTCTGCAGTCTACACTGTGGGGATCAAACAGCTGACCTTCTGATCGATAGACGACCACTCTCACATTTATACATCCCATCATGTGCAGTATCACCAGGATTATTTCTAATGTACAATATTACACTGAAAAACATTGTATTCATTTTTGTGTGCAGTTATACAGTACATTAAAATATATTATCATGTGGGAAAAAAAAAAATATATATATCATCATGTTGTTATCATCATGTTGTTATCATGATTTCTGCACTGGTTTGCATTTACTCATTATGCACTTTAAACATATATTTATTTAGACGTTTTCTACGTCTAAGACTATTTTTTTATTTTCGGGAATTGTATTGTTTTGTCACTGTTATTTAGGAAACACCTCTGGAGCAAGAATTTATTTATTGTAACCAGAGAGAGAGAGAGAGAGAGAGAGAGAGAGAGAGAGAGATACAAGTAACACACAATAGCTGTACAAGCTAGTTGAGCTTATATTTTAAAATGACATTTTTTTTTAAAAACAAAAACAACTTACACCTTTTATGTGAATGTTATTTTATAATGCTTTACTGATTTGTGAGTACGTCTATCCAATGCTGTCTAGTCACTTTATGTTGTCGGGTGGATATTTGAATTATTTTCACCTGCCACAGTTACTATCGTGAAAGTAAGCCCCAAACTTACCCTGGTAAAATACAGTAAATGGTAACATTTTATGATTAATATTATACACTGAACATCTAAAACAAATAAAATAGTTATAAGAAAAAAAACAAAAAACAGCCATTAATACATTTTCATGTAGGTTTTACAATTTAGTATGTGTTCAAATGTGATACATAGAAGTGTTAAATCGTAGTTATCTCCCCTTTGGAGACACTAACTTAGCATGTTGTAATGTTGAATTGTTCAGCATCTATTTTCTAATAGACTAATGTTACAAACACTTCATGTTATGTTATACATTTTCAAAGTCCATTTTAAACACTTACTTTCCATTTGACTGTTGTTGAATATTGCAGATTAAAAGTGAGAAATTTGTTTGAAGCTCTGTAATATTTCTACTACATATAATTCTGAACTAGAAAATCTTAAATAATCAATTAACTGGCGTTGCTTACACTCATATTGTGTTTCAGTTACAGAATTTACTATTACGTATTAAAATAATGAATTTATGTTGAACGTGTCTGTCTGCGTTTCCTCTGGTTCTTCCTGCCAGCTTGACGCAGCACACAAAACGGACCAAGGGATGCAGCAAATCGTGAAAACTGCGCATGCGTAGCCGAAGTGTTCCGACTATGACCGATAATAGCCGGGTGCACCAACCACTCCACTGAGAAGTATGACAGTAGCAGTATTGACGCGACTGCAGGAATAAACGCAATCAAATGAAAACACAAGACGTGGAGACAAATGTTCTTTCAATAGATTCGTTTGAAAATGAAAAAGAAAATGAAGGAGTGAATAACTTAAGTATGAAAAATTAACCAGGCATTGTTTATTCTATAAGAAAATTCTGCTAATTTAATTGGCTTTTTTTTTAACCCAAAAAATGAGTGTTAGTATTTCAATTAATGTCAGAAATAAATAAATGCAACCCAGCCACTAACGGGTCAGAAGTCAGTATACTTTTAGTGCCGGTCCGAAGCCCGGGTAAATGGGGAGGGTTGTGTCAGTAAGGGCATCCGACGTTAAACCTATACCCGACCAACATGAGGAACACAAAATTGATTTCCAGGGCAGTGGCGGTCCGGGCCCGGGTTAACAACGGCCGCCACTGGCATTGGTTACAAGCAGGGTGCCAGCAGAAACTATGCTAATGTTGGTCGAAGAAAATGAAGTCTGAGAGGGGGAAGACATGCCAGGAAACTGCGAGATATGAAGAAAAGCAGCATTGTAGGGGTGAGAGAAGGAACTTTAAATGTTGGCACAATGACAGGAAAAGGTAGAGCTCCAGCTGATATGATAGGCGGAAGGAAGGTAGATATACTCTGTGTCCAAGAGGTTAAGTGGAAAGGCAGCAAGGCTTGAAGTATCAGGAGGAGGCTAAGGCTAAATGTTATGCCTATAATAAGTTGTATGAGAGAATGGACACTCAGGAAAGAGAAAAAGACCTGTACCGATTGGCGGGGCAGAGAGATCGACATGGGAAGGATGTGCAGCAGGTTAGGGGGATAAAGAATAGAGATGGAAATGTGACGCTTCATGACAGCATTTTGCAGAGTCTGTTAAAGTGCTGAAAGTGCTAAAGTCCATTTGACTTTACATAATTGAAAGTCCATTGCTGATAAACTGTCTATGCTGCGGGGAATACTTTGGAGAACTGATGAATGAAGATAATGAGGGAGAGGGGAGGGTGGGAGGTGTTAGACCTTTCATTGAAAAAGTCCCTAGGATCAGTAATGTTGAAGTGAGAGCAGCTTTGAAGAGAATAGAGAAGGGAAAGGTGGGCGGTCCTGATCAGACGTCTTGGAGACAAAGCAAGAAATGCCAGATTGAGATGGTTTCGACATGGGAGAAGGAGGGATAGTAGTTATATTGGTAAAAGGGTGCTGGAGATGGAGCTTCAAGGCAGGAGAAAAAGGGAAAGACTTAAGAGGCGATTTCTGGATGGGGTGAGAGAGGACATGCAGTTGGTTGGTGTGACAGAGAATGACGCAGAGAACAGGGCAAGATTGAAACAAGTGATCCGCAGTGGCGATCCCTAAAGGGAACAGTCGAAAGAAGAAGAGGAAGAAGAAGAAAAAGATCAGAAATAAATAAATGTGTTATAGCTATTGGCTATTGCTGTTATGTTTAATCAACGTAAATACATTTGTTAACTTAGTTTAATTACCTTAAAAATGCCGATTTATGTATAAGAATAATTTCATTATCTAATTATAATATGTGCGTTCAGTGCGTTATATTACTGTAACGCTCTTCTCTTCGGGATCATGGTAAAAGTCATCAAAGACTTCAGTATGTTCAAAACAGTGCTGCAAGGATCCTGATGAGAGTGCGTAAACACGAACACATCACCCCGTTCTTCATTCCCTTCATTGGCTTCCCATCTCCACCAGGATTGATTATAAGATCTCTCTCCTCACTCACCAGTGCATCCATGGTAACGCACCCCCCTACCTGAAAGAACTACTCACCCCACTGACCTCGACACGATCCCTACCACTCATACCGCCTCCTTCTCCCCCAGACTAAGCCCAGCACCATGGGTGATCGGGCCTTCTGTTCTGCTTGCCCTTATCTGTGGAATGCCCTCCCTGACCATCTGAGGGCTCCACAGACGACTGAGACTTTTAAAAAAGAATTTAAAACTTTCCTTTTTAGCAGAACCTATGACTATTAATTGCAGCTTTTTGGTCATATTTTTATATAATTATTATTATATTTTAATCTGCTTTATCTTGTAGCTCTTTGAAATTTGATCCAAATGTAAAGTGCATTATAAATTATATGCATTATTATTATTATATGAAATCAAGACAAACTTGTAAAAATAATATATTAATGTGTTAATGATTCCAAATGACATCCATCAAAGTCATCCTTTTTTAAATTTTATTTCTGACACTAATCACTCTCAATCCATCCTAACTTTCAACTTTGGCTCAAGATGATAGAAACATTACATTATACATAATATTAAAAAGAGCCTTAAATAGACACTTCAAGTTAATACTGTCCGATAAAACATCTCATGATATTATAATGATTAAATTCACTGTTAGGGGTCTTTTTTTTATTTGTTTGAGTGCAGTATGCTTACAAAAATATTCAATTTACTGAAAACACTTTCTCTAGTATGGAGAGTATATACATGTGCAGATTACATTTAATTTGAATGGGTTTTTAAAAGCGCTTGTAAGTCATTATAAAACGTGCAGCAATACCGGCTTAATTACTTCTATATGAAATACATGTCCAAGGCAAATTATATCTATAATATTGCACTTCTACTTTCTTCTGCCGATAAATCAACAAAAACAAAAACAATTTTAATAGCTATTCTTCTCATAGTATTACTATGACTTTTTCTTTTTTTTTTAGATTAAAGATATACCTGATATCCATCTATTGAAACCAGTCCATAATACTGTGCTTCCAGTTCAGCCCAGTGTCTAGCTATTCTGCAGTCTCACCACTTGCCAGCGCCATTGCTTCGTACTTGAGAAAGGGATTTCATCGTTCTCTACTCATCAGGGTCTGCTGCTGTCCATGGTGCTGATTGATGTGCCATTTATGTGGCAAACACATGGATGCTGTACACTGTACAGCATTTGCTCTGCTGCCCCATGTCTGTGTAACTCACTTCCAGACCACCTCAGGGCTCCACAGACAGTTGAAGCATTCAAAAAAGGCTTAAAGACATTTCTCTTTCAGAAAACTTTAACTAATGTTGAATTTTAACTGTTTTCATACTTGTTTTATTTATTATTTTATGATTCTAATATGTAACACCTTGAGATTTGTAACAAAGAAATGTGCTTTATAAATAAAATGTATTATTATTACGTTGGTGATTTTAATTTCCATATATGAGTATAATGGACTGACAGATCACAATAATTCAATGGGAACTCTGTGTTTTGTACTGTGACAAACTCAGGAGGGAAAGGTTTTAAAAACCAGAATAGTTTGCCTAGAAAGTCAGAGAGAAAAGCAGGAAATGAAAAACAGCAGGGAACTGTTCCCCTGTGTTTCCTGAACTCTTGTAATACTCTGTGGATTTTCATGTAAATTGTATGAAGCCATCTTGTGGCTGTATTTGGTAATCACACCTGTATGTTGAGAAATGAAGCTGCAAAGCTCACAGTCTCCATCCATCCATTTAATGTAACTGCTTATCCTCTTCAGCGTCGCTTCTCAGCCACTGTCATCTGGGATTTGGCGAGATGGTCACATCCTGGACAAGTTGCCAGTTCACCGCAAGGCCAACACATAGAGACAAACAACTATTGACGCTCACTCTCACAACTACGAGCAATCTAGAGCCAGCAATTCACTTATATTAAGTTTTTAGACTGTGGGAGGAAGCCGGAGCACCTGGAGGAAAGCCACGCAAAAATAAGGTGAACCTTTTAACTCCACAAGAAAGGCCAAAATACATCTGAGCATGCACAGGGATCAAGCATGTAAAACAAACCTGCTAATGACATCCTTCGACAAAAATCCTGAATTATATTTTGCATATTGTAGAATTGAAATGACTAGACAGCACTAACATCCACAAAAACTGCTCCAGATCTCCTTTGGAACTCAACTCTTAATAAAGTTTGTGGCCAAACTTCCATCACACTATAGCCCGCCTTTTTTTTTTCTAAAAAAATATGTAATGGAGCTCACTTCCACAGAACTCTAGTTCCTCATGCTAGTTGGCTCTTCTTCACTCCTGTCCCTGAGGAACACCTTGAGCAGACCCCTGAATATGTAATGTTCTGAATAACATCCAAAATCCAATCAATCGTGTCCGCTGGCCCGGTCATCAGCTGCTGGTAACTTTTTGAGCAATCCTGCAAACAGATAGAAAGGCAAACCAATCCGGGCAAAAGCCAAAACCTTTTCAGCAGAGGTAAGAGACTTCACTTTGTAGGAATAAGTCTGGTAGACAGCAATTAATTTAAGGGTTTCATCAATTTAAAGATCAACTCTTTTCAAAAAACAGTAAAGTTGAATAAAATAAAATATTTGTATGAAAGTGGGGCTGATAGGCAGCATCTGTAAGGGAGCAAGAAATGATCAAGATTCCTGAATTAAGTAGATAAGTACTGATATTTGTTGAGAGAGATGTTGAGCAAGACGAGGCTTGAAGCCGAACAAACATGAACGAGCCATTTGTTTATTGTACAAATAAGACAAGTATTGTCCACGTTTAATATTTTAATAAATAAATAGCAGCTTCACACAGAAATAAAAATAAAATATACATTGTGTGGATGATCATAGAAACATAAGAAGATGTATCTCAGACAAACATTCACAATTCAAATGGTATAAAAAAAAAAACTGCCACTGCATAAAAGGAAGAAAGTTCAACACAGAAAACATCGCTAACTCAGGAGCTCCGGTTCAAACAGGAGCGAGACAAACCCGACAGCTTTTTAGCACCAATGCAGATTCTGACGACTCCAGGGTGCATTGAAGAAGTTGGGTTTGTCAAACTCTTTAACAACCAAAAGCTGTGGCTATTTTCAGAGGCGTTCATGGGTGGAATTAAAGGTTTGGGAAGAGAGGTGAGACAGCTGGAGGCTTAAAACACACTTTAAACAACAGGCTCTTTTTCCAATTACCAAAAAGAGGTTTGCTTATTTTATGTTACTTTCACATTTATTATTACAGTTGTTTTTTTTAGTATTTGACATTTACTGTTATTACTACTTCTATTGCTGTTTTTCATCTTTCCCAGATTGAGGGGAAATGTTTGGCATTTTGAAAATGTGTTCAACCCATGAGAAATCATGGCATCGCAAACTGTTTGAAAATTATGGAAAGTTTCATGTACGAATTAGATTTTCAGCTCAATAAGTGCCTAAGTGCTACCCTTTTTGTCAGTCAGGGTAAACTTCTATCTCTTTTACAACTCTGACTATTCTAATGCTTCAATAACCTGTCCTCTCATACATTTCAGCTGTCTTGACAACAAATTTCGAACATATTGATATAATATTAAAACTTTAAGTTTAATTAAAAAAAAATATTTTTTGCAAAACCTAATTAGCAAAGTTACAATTTTATTGAGTGGAATTGCGGATGAACAGGGGAAACGTGTGTTCCTACGTTAATTGCACTAAGAAGGAGTTTGGGTTCTGATGAGAAAACTGCTTCAGATCTCACCATTTTAAAATTGATACTTGTGTTCGTACCTTTAAATATGAATTGGCTTAGCTTTAGATAGGGAACAGGAACCATTAGCTTATTCAAGGTTAAACCGTGCCCACCAGCGCATCCACGGATCACTAGTTAACAAATAGTACCTTTTTTAAAATTGAAATCGTATAAAATCCAAAATGTTAAAGGTGCAAGACGTGATTCAAAAGATGCGTGATGGACGTCTCTATGTCATAAAAACCACAAATTGTTGTTTTTTACGGTCAGATTAATTAGTGAATTCCAATTTAACCTTAAAGAAACCCAGCCAGCTGCCCTTATTGCTTTCCGTGTTTATGCTAAGCTAGTCTAACCACCTTCTGGTTCCAACTCCATACTGATAGCAGGCAAAAATTATTCTTTGGGCAAAATAAACAGGAATTTCCCCCCAAAAGAAATAAATATTCAACTGTTTTCAATACAAAATGGAAAACGAAATCATTCATATGCTTTTGCTACAGTATCTCTTCCAAAAAGCTTGTTGCCTGCCATCAAAAAAAGTCTGTCGGGATGAAAAAACAGGAAAGTAGGTCTTGTCAAACATATTAAATTAAAAACTCTGTCAATGAACGCCTCCAACTATGTCTACACACACCAGAACTGGATCCAATTATTAATTGACATCCTTCAACATACTTTCTCTGAGTTGATTGCTTTTACACGTCTGGACCTCAAGCTGGACAGGATTGGCATCTGCAGGGACAACACCATTCCATCTATTGTGCCAGACGCGATCGATAAAATCCCAGGAAAGTTACTGCATCGACCTCAGAGAGCAATTGGAGTCAGGTCTGGTTCACACACAGGTACACAGGAAACATAGAGTTATTACATTGCGACATACTGAGTTGACTGGGCTGGCTTTAGCTCTTTGCCCGCCCCCTACCTGGATGGATCGAACATTCAGCTTAGTTCAGAGAGTCCTCTCCTTTTCTACAGTTTTTATCACTGATAAAGATGACATGCCTGCAGGAACAGGAAGCTTTTGGCAATGTGTGTATTTTGTTGATTGCTCTGTTTTTTCTGAGTCTTTGAGAGAAAGAGAGAAAGAGAGAGAGAGAGAGAGAGAGAGAGAGTGAGGCAGAGAGGACCTTTTGAACATCACTTCAAACATGCAAAGTATTTGTAGGCCGAAGGTAAGTGCTCGGTTCTGGCCGACGTTAGCTCATGTAGACCTCTCCCTGTGGAGAGAAGGGTAGTTTAAATGACCACTATGTTAGTCCAAAGCGTATGAATAGTGGTTCCATTATACAGAGGCGCATAGAATTAGAATGAAGGGACTCCCAGTTCTTAGATTCCATTCTAATTGTATGCAGAGGTGGCTGAAGACTCCTTCTGGATTTAATTGGTCCACAGCCGGCTCTGACGTTTGCTCTTTGACCTTGAAGGGGATGTTATTTTTAAAGCTGCTTGTACATTCAGGTTTTTGGTATTCTGGTCGCACTGTGGCTGTGGGGTTATTACCAAAATGAAATATTGATCTCGGAAAAGAGTGACATCTACTTGGATGAAATAATAATTTCCTGTGTCATTCAGTCTTTTGTGCCTTTAAAGGGGCACTCAAGCAATTTACTATTGCAACTCCATAAAGTTTTAGGACCAAAAAGACTCCAATTAAACAAAGACAGGTTAAACAGAAGGAGCAGAGATGTGAGCTCCCCTTCCTGCCTCCTGAACACACACATCTTTCAATCCTTATGGTGAGCTCTCTTTGAATGCAATATGAATTCTTTTGTGCAACATGATGAAATACAAAGCCAATGCAAATTCTTGATGGACGAAATTCTCCAGACGTCACACTGTCCCGTAGTCAAGTCTAGTACTGTGTGGATTCTGGAAAATGTTGTGAACCCGGTCACAGTGACATTTGGTTTCGGAGCCCTTCAAAATTTGTACGCCTCATTTCCAAGTTTGGAAAGTTTCGAACACTATGCAACTTGTTCATATGGTGCAATTAGATCTAAAGTCCATGTGAGTAGACGCGAAATCGTGCGGAATGACGTGAAGAAAAATGCCAAAGTGTGAGAAATTTGAACGATACTGTAATACAAAAGCCTCAATTCTCTAATTAAAAAATGTCTGTATGTGAGTGGGATATTGATGTGGTAGTGGACGACAAGATTATCGTAGCCGGGTGTTTAGACGTCAGATTTATGCTGTGAACCCTGATAAAGGAATATTTTCTTCGTATCTGTGACTTCCTGGGGAGCAAATGCAGAACAACGATTACATTTCCTTCAGACGTGGCTAACAGCGGACTGAAACAGAAAACTCACATTTTCACACTGTTCTACTTGTAGAAATATCAACAGGCATCACACAGGAAATTAGTGGCATTTGCAAATATTCCCCCTTCTCAAAAACAACACAACTGATGCTTTGTGTTTGCTGCAGAAGTCAAGGACACGCCTGAAACCCAAATGTCCGGGGTCCCAACATTACCCGGAGGCATACATAGACGGCCCCGATAAACCTGCTCCTCTTTCATATCAACGTCCTTCTGACTTTGGACATGCAGACATATGAACTTGCATCTTAGTTTATCCCTGCCTTATGTGACATAAGATGTTCTACGTTTTGGAACACAATGGAGATAGACACATCCCAAAACATACATCCGTAGAAAATGGGATGCGTTGGCGTGGCTGAATGGTTTTAGCGATGTCTACGTAGGCACTTCAGAGCCTGGTAAGTGTTAGTAGCAGCTAGCAGTGATTAGCAGCTAATTCAGAGACAGAAAGAAAGAAATCAACTGAAAATGTCTTCTTCCGGAGCTCCTTAGTTTCAGAGCTGAGGACAAGATCGGCTACCATGGAACACTGAAGGTAAATGATGCCGCTTGATTCCTACGTAAGACATTATACAAGATAGTGGCTTCAACCAGCAATACATTACACCTCTTTTGTTCACTCTAGCTTGCTATTTAAAACAACAAAGCAGCACTATTCTACCACCGATTTGTTCTTCGTTTCAAAAGGGCGATACAGCGATGGCGAAAAAATCGACTTGAAAGAGCCACGAGGAATGATTACCTGCCTTGATGGAGTCAGGCATAGGTTCTTTAGCTCATTGACTTTCCTTCAGATTTATGAGAGCGATGAAATCTAAAGGTACTTGTTCTCTGAGTGACGCTCTGGTGACTGTTAGGCAGCTCAGGATCATAAAGACGGATTTACCTCAGAGATTGTGGGGATCAGGCGGAGAGACCGGCGAGCTCTCCAGCATAAAAGCCGTCATCATGTCACGTGGGACCCTGATGGAGCTTAAACGTTCCTTTTGTCCAGCGTGATTTTCAGCTGACCGTTTCAGCTGATTTCAGTGTGCGGGATGATGTAGCAGTGGGAGTTTTGGGAAGAAAAGGCTGAACTTCAGTGTCTGACCTTTTAAGGAAGAATTCTCATTTTTAAAACGCCGAATGACGGAAATAGAAATCCGAGCGACTTGAGCTAAATTAATATATGAATATAATCATCTGGTCTTATTGGATTCTTCAGGGTTTGCATTGCTGTTATTGAAGCTCCCACAAAAATGACCAAGGACATCCTGTGAACTGGTGATTGGGTCTTGGGCGCCTTTGGCTCAAAGATTTGCATAGGAAGTGAAGGCTAGCCCATGCTGTCAGATCCCAGGAAAGAGCTACTGTAGCACTAATTGCTAAAAGATCAATATTGTTTCGGATAGAAAGTATGTGGACCAAACAGTGCATTCCCGTTTGCTGTGTATGTTGCTTCAGACAGCATTGAAAGATGTGTGAAAGTTATCAAATTTGTACAATAATTTCACCTTCTACACAATGTACAATCAATTTTCCCCAAAATACCATCATGCTCGATAACGTCTGTCCTATTTCGATTCATTTGCCCATGCACTCACATGTTTTCAATGGTGGCAAGCTTCTAACTGATATGATATGATATTTTTGAAGTCTCTGCCATAGAGTGGACCTGGCACAAAGGAACTTTGGTGAGAGAAAAAAGAATTCATAATTCATATATTTGTTTATATTTGAATTTATATTTGCCATTATTATAAGGTAATTCAGCGTAAGACGCCGCTACTTTAGCTGCACTTGTCTCCCACCATTGTGTTAAAATATCCATCTTATCCCTCTGATCTTCAAAACCGATGTTCAGATGAACTGATGTTTTAATTAGAAATTGATCTTTTATATAAAATTGGTAGGCATACAAACTTGATTGTCCAATTTGGTGAAAAGAGGGACTTACTCAGTATGAAGCAGGTGAAATGTGCTGCTGTTGGCTAGATGTGCGAGATAACGTAATCAAATAATATTCTCTTTTCCATAAAAATGCAAGCTTCATTGCAATCTTTGTCTTTATTGGAGTCAAAACCTGAAATCCTTTGTTTCTTTATCTTTCAAATTCATCACTGAAATTGATTTACTGCATTTGCGGAACTAAGGAGGGATTGGTCAAATGTTGGTGTTTAATTCCAAATAGCTATGTTTTTGGTAAATTACAGCTGAAGATCTCAGTTATTTTTGTTTTCGTTCATGTTTCTAAAAACGAAAACTATAACAACTGGTGCTGATGTCATAACCTGCAGGTATTCTCTATATGTTTATGTGTGAGAACTCTTATGTTAAGAACTGTTTGGAGATTAATGTCATGAAAATCTTCAGAAGTTGGGACTTTTACAAATGGGGTGTATTGGTCAACAGAAGCAAGAGCCAGGTTGTGGTGTTGGACTATCTGAGGGAAGCGACCTCTCTGCGTCATGCGACCTCCAGATGGCACTGTGAGTCCACTAGAGACATGCCGCCCTTGTACATTCCTTCATCTCGCTCCTCTCAGACAAACTTTTCGACTCCAGCCTTGAGAAAGTTTTCAATTTCTGTCAGCTGAATGGTCCGATTATACATGCTGGACAGGTTCATTTAGATATATTTTATGACTTTGTCAAGCTTGAGCAGCACAAAAATAGATTTGGTTCAGTTTGCCTGGGAGAGGATCCACAGAAACCAGAGCTGGGATGGCGTTTCTGACTCCGTGTGAAGGCTTTGGAGTTACAGTTTGACCCTCTGTAACCTTCATCAGTGGGACTCGGTTGAGGGTTGCTTGACGTCATACCAGGTTATAATTGAGCATAAGCTCTGTCCACTTTTTTCCTGTCTGGATCCCAGCTTGGATCTTCGTTCCCCCCGATGGTTTATTCTCTATTCATGGTACCAAAGCCAACACTGACGCCACATAGAAAATAAACAAGTCTAAAACACTTCTTTGCATTCAGAAACTGTGGTGGAAAATCCTACTATTTCATCCTATAGGTTAACGTTTGACCTAATCTGATGACTCTAACACACTGATGTAACTAGTGCGCGTCATTGTAGGGAAGAGGCGTCTCCAGCGAGATCAGTCCTTTCACCACAGAGCCACCGTGGGCACGAGGACCTGCTTGCGGATCTCTGCTCCGTGTGACCCCAGTGACCCACTTGTGTCTGCAGGTTATAGAGAGGACATAAAAGAAGAAAGAGAACGCAGTCACACACTGCTGGTGTGTTCTCTGGAGTTAGGGCTGTAGCTGATAAACGACAGTCCCTGCTCCACCTCAGTTTCTGGCTCCGTCTCTGACAGCATGCCGATGTTGTGGCAATCGGAGAGGCTCTGTGACACTATTCCAATTTGTGTCTCTTCATCTGTCATGTCGTCTGGATCCACCGTCAGCCTCCCGTTGTCCCCTCTACCGCCATTACGGCAGTTACTATTGCGGTCCATGCCCGCCTTCCCGTGACTCCCCGACAGGAGAGGGGTCACAGCGTGTGACGGACACTGTTGGGGAACAAGGAGGGTTTTGCAGCCCTGCCCGGCTGCGTTGGCCCCCATGTTGTACTGGCACCTGATGTAGCTGGAGAACGCTCTCCTGTAGGTCTTATTGAAGAGGGTGTAGACCAGAGGGTTAACTCCCGAGGAGATGTAGCCCACCCAGACAAAGACGTTGAGGAGGTCATGAAGCAGCGACTCATTGCAGGAGTCCCGGCACAGAACGGATGTGACGTTGGTGATAAAGAAGGGACACCACATGATGAGGAAGAGGAAGAAGACTATCCCCAGGACCTGGAGATAAATGGAGAACAAGAAATCAATAGAAGCAGATAAAACAAAAAGTACAAATAAAACAAAAGAGGATAAGCGTGAAATTGTCAAGATTTCATTGAAGAGACAGTTAGAAAGAATTTATTTCATTTAACACTGTTAATGTATATCAAAGTAAGATTTTCTAAAACATAGTGTCTGTCTCTATGTGTGGGCCCTGTGATGACGTGGTGACTTGTCCATTGTTTACCCCAACTCTCGCCCTAAGGCAGCTGGGATAGGCTGCAACCCAGAACAGGTTAATGTAAAAATATTAAACGGAACATCTCTGTTAGATGGGAGAGCAGATGACGGTTTTGAGCAATGGAAAAATTCCTCTTAGGGAAATATTCTCGCAAAAAGAATCAAAATTCCATTTGTTACCATAGAAATACAGACAACAAAATCTCCTAAATATGAAAAAAGCCAGATTGAGAAGGATTTAGGGGCAAAATCCATTCCTATTTCACCCTCCTCCCTTCCTTTGTAGAGGGGGGTAAAAATAAAAATAAAGTGAATCAGACATACAAGCTAAACTAATCAGGTTTCTCTCCTTCAGTGGGAAACAACAGATGTAAAGTTAAGCATGTAAAACTGTAGTTTATTCCATTTAGCAAACAATTAGAATGGTTTAATAGCTTTGGTCTTGATCAGATTGGGATTGAGTATATGATTCAGATCCAGTCCAGTGTCAAAACCATGCACCTTTTTCTTCAGAGACCCGACAGCTCCTCAATGAGCAGGGCAACAGTGGCAAGAAAAAAAAATGCTTACAACAGGCAAAAACCTCGAGCACATCCCGATCACGCAACGCGAATGCTTCGCCACGCATTTAAGAGTGACTCATTGACTTTGAAGGCTTAGAAACTCTTTTGAAATATAGTTACTGCCATATTTTCTCTGCTGCACAGAGTCTAACGTTATTTCTTATCATAATAGTAAAAATTAGGAGAAGACTTGCTAAATTTAATTGTTGTTACGTATAAAAACACACGCTTTTTACATTATTCCTGATTAATAATTCATGAGTCTATGGATCTGCCACTCTCCAATTAATGGGCTGAATGGGAACAGCTCTCACACATAGAGGTCAAATTGGCCTTCCTCTTCACTTATTTACTCATCTTATCTCTTGTATCTTTGATGTGATGATATGAGGATAGGGGGTTTTGGAATGGAATGAAAGGTGAATGTTTAGGTACTGAAGATCCAGTTCCGGTCAATTCCTACCCCCAATATATTTTCTAAATATAACTGTTGCAACTTGAGCCTGATCCAGCAAACATGCCTTGCTTAGTGGAGCTATTAAAGTTTGTTCAATACAAACTGAGATCAAACTCAAACATAGGAGTAGCATTAAACACATTATAAACACGAGGCAGCAGTATCAACGTATGGCCACACTGTTTACGGTCTACAGCTGTTTTCTTTATTCCAAAAAAACAGGCTTAGCAGCCCTCAATGCATTGCGGTGCTTAAATATCAATATTTTATTTGTTGTAATCACACTGAAACAGTGAAATTTGACGACCAGCCGCACCAAAATGTAGAGACTTGAGCTCCTACACTGCATACCGCCTATCAAACGACACAGAGTCATCAAGGGTCACATTAATTTCATTAGGCACAGGCTAAAATCGATTCTGTCACAGTATCAGAATTTGTAGAACACATCACCCTAAAGAAAACCGTCAAATTCTACACCAAGGGACAAGATGCAGGGCAAATGAATATAGAGTGACACATAAAAACTCCAATTCTCCTGGATCATAACAAGAATAAGACAGAGGGTTACAGGCCGTCACCCTCTCAGCACAGCTGATATTATGCTAATAATGATAATAAGCTGGCTGCTCCTCTCCCTGGCGCTTTCAGCTTCCTACCAGATGGTGATGGAGGAGGGGAGGAGACTCATCGATAGGGGTGGAGAAGGTCAAAACTCTAGCTAAATGATCTTCAACTGCCACAGGACGCGAATCCCCTGCTGAGCTTTTTGGATGATTGACTTATAGTTTGTGGTCATGGATATAGTAGCATAAGTAGTGTGTAGTATAAGTTGTAGTAGTAGTTGTAGTATTAGTAGTAGTGGTAGTAGTGGTAGTAATAGTAGTAATAGTGATGGTCTGGAGGGATAGAGAGCATCCATGCAGTCTGATTCTGAAGAGGCCGAACACAGAACGTCCTCATTCACATTTGATTTGCTACAAACACGAACAAAATGTGATATCAGCTTAAAGTATATAGATAAATGATTATTATTTGATAAAGAATGTTATCTACTTCTTAAAGACCTCCTAACGAAACTTCTATAGTTGTTTCTGAGGGGTAATTGACCCCAAAGTCCTTCTTTCCACAACCTTGTCAAACCTCTGTCAGATCGTCTACTAAAAAAATAAATTCACAGTTTGGTCATGACTCAATTACAGAGATAAGGAAACCTTGAGTACAGAAAAATAAATGATTCCATCTGCCAACCGAAGCTCTGTGACCTTATAATATAGATTAGTATTATGGATGCCTTTAAAATATGGAAAAGTAGGCGCATCTGTATCTGTTGAATATGGACTGGTGACATTTGCGTCCGTAAAAAAACACAGCTTGGTAAAAAGTTTTTTGTTCATTGTTCAGACGGCAATGTTGGGAAAACAATCTTCCTTCACATGAATCCACAAAGGAATGTAAGTATTTATGCCAGATTATTAGTCGCAGGCAGAACTTTTCAAGAACAACACCACAGAAGAAGAGTGACCAGGAAGTGTAGATGATCAGCATCTATCCCAGTAACGCTGTAGCAACGCTTCCGTTTGATTTTATAGTTTAAGCAAAATGAGGTGGTCCGATTTTGATTCTGTCTGACTGGTTCGGTGTGGCTATTGGGCTGAAAACCGTAACAGGCCCGACAAAGTTGGGCTGTGACAGGTGTGTTTCTACAGAGGTTCAATGCCTTTGCAGTCGAAATATCGTAAGGTCCTTGAGGGGGACCCTTAACCCCAATTTGTTCCTGTCACAGATAGAAAAGATAATCCTTCATTGTCATCTATAGAAAGTCGCTTCTATTCCATGCCAGTATTACTTAGTGTTTGATCCTTGTGCGTGTATTTTCACTCCACAGCGAGAGCTGGAACTACTGTAGTGCACGGCCTCTAAGAATTGATTCACCTTGCCGTTTGATAGCACTACTTCGTCCAAGTGTTCTAGACTGTCTTTTCCCTTTTCTACAAAGTGGTGAGTAACTCCATCTGGCCAAAAAGCTCCTTCCCTTGAGCACAAAAGTCTTTTTATGGCATACATCTGGTGTTTATTGAGGCAATCTGAACAGTACAGAAGGCCTTTCAAGAGGATTTCCTCAATTTTCTCTCATTTCTTCATTCTCCCTATTCCTGCAACTCTATCACAGCTGCTTAATTGACACAGGCTGTGTTCATATCACAAGCCTCATTGCTCAATTCGGAGCACATTCCCACTTATAAGTGACAAGAGAGTCATGTGTCACCAACAACATAGAGCATCATATTTGTGAGACGACTCATGGCTAGTACCGAACGTGGATGACATGTAGCTGAAGAGGATGAGAATGATAATTAACAGGGATACACTTTTGCTGTGTGTCCCGTACCAGCTGGTACCGTCACTTCTCAATCTTTGCATGATTCTTAATCCATTTTACATGGCTAAAGATCTTATATATGCCCACTCTAGTAAAAAATATAACTAACCCAACAATGATGTGAAAAGATTTGAGTGTCTGTGCACACAGAGGATTGAATAAAAACAACTCTGATTTATATACTTTTATTGCAAAAGTAAATAATAAGAGTCACTTCAAACTGGTAATCGGGACATTATAGGCTTGGCCATATTGCTCTTTCAATACGCTTCAGTAGAATTAGTTGTTTATAGAAGCTCCCATTTTATCATCCTTTGTTTTTGAGAGACGAGGTTAAATAGACCTATGATGTCATCACCGACATTAAGTGTTTATCCCCGAGAAGTCCTCAATCCACTGTGTTGTACAAGCAACCCCTCTGATTGAACTCCTCAAATTAAATGTAAAGGTATATCCGCAGAATTTTTCCTTGTAAAAAGCTCCCCCTAGTGAATATAATATGTACTACTAGAGTAAATCATAATGTATAATGAATAGATCTCAGTGTTTTTCGTCAATAAAAAAAAGCTCCCCCTAGTTAGTAAAATATGCACTACTAGAGTAAAATACGATATTAACAACACATATCCTTGAGTCAATTCCTATTCACCAAAATTTGGATTAAATAGACCTGAAGATGAAAACTCCATATCCCAAAAGCTCCCCCTAGTGAGTAAAATATGAACTATTAGAATAAATCACAATGTGTACAAGATAGATCTCCGTGGGTCAAATCATAATCATCAGATTTGGACTAAATTGGTTGAGGAGTTATGGCCCAACAATTTTTTCAGATAAAGCTGTCCCCAGTGTCAAAAATTTACAACCTAACTTTTACGAAAAACACTCCAGCTCTTCCTTGCACTAAGGTTTTAAAACATTTGAGAAAAATCCATGATATAGTTTTGAGTTAATGCACGAACATTAAGGATCTGCGGCGATTCTCAGGCATATTCTAATTATTAAAGGCTATTCTGGGTCCACTTCACACACACTTCCCATGATTTCCCTTAGCAATTGAAAGAAAAAGGGAAGTTGCTGTCTTCGCTCCCAGGATGGTACTTCTTACTTTCGGTCACTACATATCGATTTGAACTCTCAAAAAGATTGTTTATGTTTGTTTCCCCCGCTGCATGACTGTGAGGCAAACACATTTTAAGACATCTTTAAAAGTCTTGGAAGCAGGAACATCTGTCTGTAGATAATGATAATGATGATAATTTAATTCAGGAAAGCACTTTTCACAGAATGACTTTCACTAAGTGCTTCACCAAGAGAGAAAAACAAGCAATAAAGACATATAATCAATAAAGAAAAAAGATTTCTTGATTGATTCATGTCACTCGTAATTTTGATAAATATCGGTGATTCATTCTAATGGCTTCTGTTTCCGGTGTTTTTGCAACGCTGCCTCCCATCTTGGCCAGCATGCTCCTGTACTAGAGAATTTTATTCTCACTTAGACTTTCCCATTTAATAAAAGTCAAATTCAATCTGGATGTAATTAGTGCATGATTTTCTTAATAGATCATTTTTATTGTTGTTTTTTATGTTCTCCTCTTGGTTTAATAAAAACCTTTTTAATAATGAGTCAACTTGTTCTGCCCATTTAGGGCTTTCCTGTTTAAATATTTGTCTCAGTTCTAGTCCCTGTTGTTTCCACTTCCTTTCATATTTTAGAGTTTCATTCGGCCGTCGTGTTGTTTCCTAACATTCCTTGCTCTTTTCTTCCTCCAGTGGGGTTTTTCCTCTGCAGATGACTTACAGGAGGGTCACGCCGGTGGGTTTTGACTTTTGCTACCCTGCCTCCAGAGTGATTCTTTCATTCTTGTTGGCCCTTTACCCAGCCATCAGAGTGCGCCATCTCCAGTCTGGAGAGCCACCATTGTCGCCAGGCTTTTTCCTTGGCCTCCAGTTCAACCACCTGATGTTTTTCTGGAGTTTTGTTTGCCTAGCATCAGGCTGTACGCCAGGGCCAACACACCCTACTTCTGCTTCATGATTGGTACTGCATTGTTTGCATGATTGCTTTTTGCCTTGATATGTTAATATACTTTGTGGACTGTGTTTTCCTTCTTGGACTGCTTCTGGATTCTGGGCACCCGTGTCTGCATTTGGGTCCTCACTTTGAAATTCCTGAAATGTGACGATATCAACAAAATACAGACAAAAAATGCTTCGCTGTTGGAAAGTAATTGATGACAATGCTTGTGAATTGCATGTAGATTTCGACGTTATGCATTTATTCTAACCTTCTTCCTGATATCAAGCCTGTATACAATATGTTACATGTTAAATAAAGAGGAATTTGCACATTTTAAATCCTAAACTTGCCTTGCAACTTCTAACATAAAACGAGTATTAAACTTGTTTATTATTAAACAGAAGGTTTCAGTTGATTCATTTTCTGTTGGTGAAGTTCACACATTATGGACACAGTCTCATTGTTATTTTTCTGCATATTGTTCATGAAATCATTGAACCGCACTCTGACTCCTGAGTGATGTTCATTTTGGGTCCTACTTTGAACTACACTGAAAAGGATATTTGCAATGGAAACTCGTAAAATACCAGAATTGGGCACAAATCTATGGGTTGTGCACCCATGAGAGTGGATTGATTTGTATTCTGTGTGTGTGGCATTAATGGTACATGGTTGATTGACTTTCCTGTGTTGTAAAAGATTGGTATTTTCATTTGAAACCCCTGATTTAGTTTCTCCATGACTCATCTTTGCTAAATTAGGTGCCAAAGACAATGAGGTTCAGCCCCAAAAAGTTTAGGGATAAACACAGGATAAGAACATCTTCTGCAACAACCAAGATTTAAGAAATGCGGCTGTATTCCAGCACAGACAACAGGATGATATGGTTATGAGGTTCAATACCCAATCCTATGTCTGAGTTCCTTCATCTGTTTGTCTCCCACCGGTTAAATAATAGTTGTTTGAGCCTTGAAAACACTTTAAATCACCCAGTTAGCGTTAAACACTTAAGTCTCACCTTGGAGGCCCGCCTCTCGTTCTTTATGGCCTGCATCATCCCCCGTCGCCCGTGACAACCCGAAGCATCGCTCCGTGATGGCCCTGCAGCTGGCAAACTGAGCTGAGACGCCACTTCGGAGCTGGGGATGATGCTTAAGCTGTCTGGTCTGGAGTCTTTGAGTAGCATGCTGGGATCAGCTCCTTTCAGAAAGCTCAAGGTGTTTCTCCTGCTCTGAGGAGGTTTTAGCTCTGCAGGAGGAACAAAGCAGGATACCAGAATAGTTAATAGTTTAGTATATTGGCCATTACTGATAATGTGCTAAACTTCCTTGTAAATGTGAAACAATGTGTCTTTCCACAATTTCCCCTATCAACTGTGAATGAGCGGGTAATGCCAATTTGAGTCATTACTGTCGCGTGGTGAGAATTTCATCTACTTGCATTTCAATTGCAGACTTGCATTGACTTTCTATGTAACACACTGCAAGAAATTTGGTCTGAATGCAGTGGAATTTAAATTACATGACTGAACAATATTGATATTTAAAATACATTCTCTGCCAAAGTAAATCAAGCACTTCACCACCATCTGACCAGTCAGGCCAATCAGATCTTGCATTACAACTTTTTGACCAATAAAGGAGGGGAATATTTTAATGTGTGGACCGTGAACAAATCATATACAAAGACGGATTAAGAGTCACGTTTGAACTTAAAATAAACAGAAAATAACTTGATCGACTACCTGAAAACTGAAATTGATAATGACATCAAATCCCATTTGACCATAGATATGTGTCTAAGAAACACAGTGAATAATGAAGACTTTAAGAAGATGTTCAAAACTCTGGACTAAAATGACATCATCTGCTCCTGCTCCTTCCACTAATGGAGAATTAGACTTGAATGCCACCGACTGTTAAACTCTTATGGTGATCAATATTACGCAGAGGTCGACATCTTTTTGGTCTGATTCTAAATGGAAAAGGTGAGCACATGAACTCGGAGGAGACAATATGTCGAAGCAGCAGCAAATCGGTAGCGGTCAAATCCGTTTATAACACAAATCTAAAAAACATCTTCAAACCCACTATCCCCCCGTTGTCACCGGACTTGAACAGACAGCCGCAGCTGCAGCTACATCCAAGCAACTGGAAAACGTAATATATAAACGTGTCAAGATCATATGGCGCACATTTACAGAAAGAGTGATGAACTATATAATAATAAATGCGGGGAGCTGAGTTTTCAGGGTCTTGCTAAAGGACCAGACTTGAACCCTGTTCGCCGGAGATAAATCTTCTTTACATTGGCTTTTAACTCTAATAGTTCATATTTTATACATTAACAGTTCACAACATTATTTGGAGAGACACAGGAAGCTCAGATAAGCTTCCTCTACTATCATGTCATGTCATCATGTCCTATTGATGTCCGGAAGCCGATAATCTTTTCCCTCAGAGTGTCATTCAAATTTTTTGCTTTAGTTGAATTGTGTTAATTTATACAAGTAAGGAGAATTACTGGAAAAATTTAAATTTGCGGTATCATTTTGGCCCTGCAAATTCGTGGCTAAAATATTTGCGTCTCATTTGGTGCTAAAACAGAATAACAATGTGGTCCTTAGCTATGGATTTAAGTCTTTTAGTTTGAGCTTAAGTTCATTGTTGTGTTTTTGAAAAGAAAATAATCCAACATTAATATGTAGAAAAGTACAAAGCAGGCATTGTTGCTGGTATGGGATTAGTATTTTACTCAAAATGGACATATTTGTAATGCTCTTTGCATTTTTGACCGTTGTTTTCTTAACTCCTCCTTTGATTGGATCAGCCTGCACACCTTCTCTTAATCAACTGTTTCAATCGTCCAAATTCCAGCTCTCCTGCTACTTATTGTCAGATTGTTCAGTCTACCCAAGCAGCAAAGATTTTCAGGTCTCATTAACTCCTCGTGGTTTTTCTTTTCTTACCTGTGGTAATTTGCCTATTGCTGTCGTTCTCCAGTGCTCCTGGATCAATCCACTACCGCCTTACCTGCCAACGACCTAACTTCCCAATATCCCAGGTCTCTTTATGCCATCACCTGCTGAACCCCCCGCTCCCACTTCAACCTGTGTTGTCAGTTAATCATCCAAGGTGCTCCTACCATATCTACATTCTGCATTTGTATGTAAGAAAATTCTTCTATGGGTTCTCCTTACCAAGATGAAACCAAATGTGTTTTGACAAGGCATAAAAATAAAAAGACAAATGCATCACAGAACCATAAGGTGTATGAAAGAACATACTGGTTATGACTGCAGTGGAACCACATTTGTTTGCTAAAACACAAATCAAGGAATGCATGGACCACATGTTAATTCAACGTAGCTCAAGGTATGAAAAACGATAATCAAACTGCTCATTTTGGGTTTTTCAAGGCTTGTAGATGGAATTAACTCTGGGAATTAGGGAAAAAGATCGATGCTAATAATAAACTACTAATTTGAGCTGTTTATGCCCTTTTCAGGTTTTACCTTGTGACTCTGAAGGGGCGAGTGTGTTGATCTGAGGAATGTGGAAGGTGCTGGTTGGAGGCTGTAGTGTATTTGACATTGCTGGTGTGTGCAAAGGCTGCTGGGAGGAAGTCTTTGCCTCATACAGGAAGACAGTGGCCTGCCTCTGGAGTACCTGGGGAGAAGAGGATAATGACAGAAACAGATGGAGGGAGGTGGGTGTAAAAAAACAAAAAATAGCTATAAAATGCCCCTACCTGTATAGTGAGGCAGTATGTCACCACCATTATGACCAATGGGATGAAAAAGGCAACAAAGGAGCCAATTAGCATGAAGCGCTCCTCGTTCAGGACGCAGCTGCCATTGACAAAGACCTTGTCCTCGTTGTGGAGACCAATCACAGGGATAGGCATTGACACACCTGCAAAGAAAATGTGATAGAAGATAAGACCTAGGAATTATCCTAAATACAAAATTAAAAGTGTCAACACTGTGCCATGGACAGGTATACAATGGGACTGCAAGTATGTCGGACCATGTGAATGGACTTCCCCGGGATAATCCTGCAGCTATTTATGTCCTTTGCTCTGTGCATTGTCTTAATTTTTCTGTGCCAGACACTGGAAAGAAGAGAAAATCCTTAGCAATATCTCTGACTTTGTGCAAAGGTTGGTACACACCGAGAGCCTCCCCCCTAAACTGAACATGTTCCAAAACTTGGTCGGATTGGCTTGACAAATTTGAGGTCTTTTCTGCAGCCCATGACTGTGCCCATTGTCCCGGCAAGGCACAACAAATGCGTAAAAATATGTCAAGGCAGAAAGAAAGGGGGGAGAGGGACATCTAGAATAGTCTTCTAGGCCTGCTTTCACCTTGACCACACCTTGGATGAGCCGGAGAAAATGGAATGAACTGGAATATTCAAAGAGATACCCCTAAATTTTACACACTGCATCTTTAATGAGTTTAAGATGTGACATCACACATTCTGGCAATAAAATGAATGTGTTTCTGTTTGCCCTTATCGTACTCGCTTGTTTTGCACATCCGGAAAAAAACGTATCAGCGATTCTATTTGAAACATGTGAGAGGATGAAATGCTCCCAGAGCTCTGACTTCGAACACAGACACGCACACACGCGCACGCGCACGCACACGCACACACACACACACACACACACACACACACACACACACACACACACACACACACACACACAAACATATACACCTCCTGCATGCAAATATGCCAAAGCTGTTCACGATCACATACTAGGAACAGTATCCACCAGACAGGAGAATGGAAAGGAAAGCTACACCTGTTCCGAATTGATATGATTTTTAAGTTCTAAAGTTGCTTTGTTGCTGTCAGAAGACCTTTACCAACGAATGCCTAAGGAGCGAGCCAATGTTTGAGGCTGAGGTGACCCTTTAACCTACGTATAATCATAATAGCGCTGACTAATGCGCTGCCTTTGATTTCAAAGAGTTTTCTGTTAGAAATGTTTGCTGACCTAAGATGTGTTAAAACCTCGGAGCTCCACAGCTTCTGGCAAAAAGAGTGTTTCAAAATGTACTGTCTACACTGTAGACAGTACATTATTCAAGTCCAAGGTATTCAAATCCAAGGTAAACCATTTTCGCTTGCACTCCTGGTCACAAGGCCAAAGTGCGGTTTGAAGCTGAAACAGCTCCCGTTTTGAGAATGTTGCTATTATCCGCTCATTCAGTGCTACGAAAAATGTATTTGTTCGCATTCATTGTAAATATTTTCCCTCTGTGAATGTTTTAATGACATATGGTATTCAATTTTCTCAGTAGAATCTCCAGTGGTCTGGTTCGAGTCATAATCCATTCATTTTTTTATCCCATAGCATGTGGTGGACACATTAAACTGCTCATTCACCCAAATCTAAAAACTATTAGTCTCATTATCATGTTTCACCACAGTGTCCTATTCTAGTATTAACCAGGCCCAACCCTGCTTGGCTTCCAAGATCGGACTACCTTGGGCCAGTTCATGCTATTATCAGCCACCGCCACACATTGATGTTTGGCGGTGTCAAAAATGTAACTTTTACGTTGAGGACGAAGAATACATATATAGGAGTTGGCAGAGCCTGCTATATTAAAAAATTCTACATTTGCAAAATTAACCCCCAGTTACAACCCACACACAGCACAATGCATCATTATACAATAAAAAAGAGTAATCTAATATTCCACATATGGTTAAAAAAAAAAGATAATCCAACCACAAAGGGGTCACAAGCCAGTGTACATCTAGTGCTGGTCCCAAGATAGATGGGGAGGATTGTGTCAGGAAGGCAGCTGACGTAAATACCATTCCAAATCAATATGCACAACACAGAGAATGTTCCGCTGTGGTGACCCATAAAGAGAACAGCTGAAAGAAGATAGAAGAGGAAAACGGTGTGAAAAATAACAATGCAAAGCCAAGAGTCTCTCTCAGTCTTTGCCCCTTTCTCACTCAGCCAATATAGACAAGCATGAGTGTGTGTGGACTGGTGGACAAGAAATAGAGAATAGAGACTTTTAGCACTGCCAGGGATTGTAAGACTGGATTGTGGACACTAGGACATTCTGAGTCTCTTACTTCCTGATCAGCTGGCTGTGAGTTTGAGCCACCTTGTTTAAGCTCAGCCATTATTCCTGCTAGGGCAGTAGGTGAAGAAAGTGCCTCCATAAAGGTCCAATATGCCCCAAGACTAGAAGGTGAATCATAAAGACATTCATCTCTATTATATATTGGAACGGAAGCAGAAAACACAAATAAACTCAAAACCACCTGCAAGGCAGGATATAATATTTTCATTTCGTAGTCTATGTTAACCAACCCTTTACGTGGGAGTATTGTCTGATGGGTGTCACTACTGTGAAACATAATAATCTCCACCATGTAGTTCATGTTTACCCTCATATTTCTGCTGTTCATCAGCTGAACTATAGAAAAACTAGGTGCGAGATTTAAATTATATTTGATGGAGAGGACAGGAAGTGCTGACTCTTCTTATACTTATAATTCCAGACATATAGCGTTTGCAGGTTCAGTTTGCATATCACGAAGAAGGGACTCTTGGCCTTGGTGGTTTAATTTAGTGTCATAGTGCCCTTTCAGTTTTAAATTTAGTCTTTGGAAGTGGCCTATTGCTTGTACCTCACACTCAGCAGATTAAATTCAGTAGATTTCACTCCCTAGGGTGAGTTATCCACAGAAACCAAAGCTTCTCATCCACTGTAAGTGCATGGCCAACACAATTACAGCATTACCAGCAGAGGGAGGTCTGGTAAATCATCTGGGTCTGAGCTGCTTTAAAAAGCTTTCCATCATGAGCACACCTTAGTGAACCACACGAGCAGATACCAGTAAATGCAGCGTGGGGCATTAACTGTAAGATGTAAGAGCAGATGGTTCCTTAACATCGCTGTATTTCATAACTCATTGAGAAGCAAAAGGAACTTGTAAATAGCAAATAAAAAAGTATAACATGAGAAGAGGTAGAGAGAGGGAACCGTTTAGAGATGTGACTTTAGACAAATGAAGCACTTCTAGAGACCATATTTGAAATAAAAGAACAGCCATACAAAAATTATATACATGTTAATCAGATCTGATCAGTTTTAGGTAAATCTGTATATAAGCTACCAGTATATCTGTTCGAAAACAAAATAAATCTCTTGTGTTAAAGAACACAATGTGGTGGAGGACCCAAATGCAGACATCGGAAGGCAAAATCAATAATACAGTTATTTACTCAGCAAATAAACAAAAAGATATCCGGCCTGCCCCGAGTGAAAATTAATATATAAATATATTGGACTGTGGGATCAAATCTATGTGGAAACTCGTGGCCTTTGCGTAGGTTCGCTCCCAGTACTCCAGCTTCATCCCACAGCCCGAAAACATGCAACATTACTGAATCTAAGTTGCCATAAAATCTTATATCAATGTGCGGCCATGGCGTACCCCATCTAACGCCCAATAGTAGTTGGAATAGGCTCCAAAAATAATGTTGTGTCAGACATTGTCACAATGTTCTTGATTGTTTTTGTAAATCTCTTTGAATTGCCCTGTTGCTGAAATGTAATATATTAATAATGATGCATTTCCTTATGCCTTATATTTTGCCTGTCCTCTCTGTTCTTTGTAAGTATTTTACTGGGAGTTAAGGTTAAATATCAAGCCGCAAATGATATGGTTTTGAGTCAGCCCTCAATCCTTGTGGGAAAGGGGTGCCAAATAATTCCAATATTTCTTATATATATATATATATATGAAATATTTTTTCATATATGATTGAAATGATTTAAAAAAAAATCTAAAAACTGAAACTTGAAAATCCAGTATATAACACTGCTGATAAAAGTATCCAACTCATAGATCAATTAAATTAGCCTTACATTTCTGTTTCCTCAGATGAATGTATGCATCAGCAGAGGACTGGCCTGCTGGTGGATGGTAAGTGTATTACTAATACAACTTTTTACTTATGCCTAATTTAATATGAGAGTGCTGCATGAGACACAAACTATAACCACACATGATTTGAGAAGAAATGCAAAAGAATGAGATGACTCAGAATCTGAGCTATCATCATCCAGTGCCGGTTAGTAGAGTCTATAAGAGGCCAGAAGCTAACGAAGAAAAGACTGTACGATTACCGCCAACTGTTGTATGGTGTCTTCTTTACCCGGATCTTCTGTCTATGTGTCTGGTTTGTTGTATGAAACTATCATTTACTTAGTATTTTATTTGTTTGACAAGAAAGAGCAAGTTACAAGAGCAAGTGATGAAGTGGGCAAAAGTGGCAAAGAAAGACTTTCCACTGCATCAGAGGAGGGACAGTCAGAGACCCAGGGAGCTCACACTCTAAGAATAAAATTTCAAGACATTGCTTTGGCTCACTGGGGAAGGAGTTCCTAATAATTTCAAGAACCCAGAGAAAATTTTAACTAGGCTGCAGTCATATTATACCTGCAGGACCTGAGTCACTAAGGCTACCTCTACGTCGGAGAGTGCTACTGCCGCCTCTTCAGGCAGCATCTGTCAGATGTTTTGTTGTTAATCCTTCAGCATTGATCACTGTAAGCCCTTTCAGACCTCAATCACAGCAACCTATAACAG
The DNA here is from genome assembly GCA_037951165.1 of Lophius americanus. Lineage (NCBI taxonomy): Eukaryota > Metazoa > Chordata > Actinopteri > Lophiiformes > Lophiidae > Lophius > Lophius americanus. The sequence continues at coordinate 409,162 of JBBDHG010000339.1, forward strand.
TGCATGAGCCCTCAGAGGGGTCAAGGAAAAGCCGACGGTCAAATATGGGATTTCACAAGCAGCTAGGTGTGAAGGACAGCACAGGAAGAAGGGAGGGAAGTAACAGTCTGCCTGGTATATGGAGGTGTCACTACACTTGACCCTTCAGAGTGCATATTTAACCTTCCACAGCTAAATTGTATTCCTTTTTATGCAGTCCTAAGACATTTGTTGTAGTAGTAACTTCCATGTGTACTGTTGTTTTTGTACTGATAAAACAGATACGGACTACATTCCTCTACACTTTTTATACGGTGCTGTGAAAAAAATTGGACCCCTTAGACTAAACAGTGATGGATTATCATCCTCAGAAAATATGAAAGGAACTGCCGGCCTCTCTCAACTTAATATACCGTAAATCAGATTTCATGGTGCCACTAATCAAAAGACACTTGGCAAAAATGTCACCCAAAGGAGAGTGGTAAAGAGAAAGCACACGCTGACCCAGTCGAACTTTAAGGCTGGTCTGAATTTACCAAGAACACAGCTTCATGACCCTCCGAGTTTTTGGGAGAATACTCTTTAAACTGATAAGTGGAGAGTTGAATGGGACCCGGCAGTGTGTTGGTGTGAACCAAACACAGCATTTTACTAAAAGTTCTGGATTGGTCTAGTCAAAGTCTGGCCTTGAAACCCATTGAAAGGTTGTGGCGGGATTTGAAAAGATCAGTTCATCTGGTTTCTGCAACTTTTGTTCACTGCAGGCCTCTAAACGTTCCTCATTGGTGTCACTATAGTTAATTCAACAGCTAATAACAGAATAGTTGATCAAAACTCCAGGATCAGAAATACAAAATAAGACTTTAGACTTGAAAGTACAAGACATCCAATTATATTTAACCTGTTAAACTTTTGAATGAGATTACTGTAAGACGCAAGATCCCCATTTCAACCTGACAAAAAAGCCTGGACTAGGACTCATCCAAAAATATTCCTTTGACAAACAACAGTTTATGGAATTTATGCACAACCAATGGACTCTGTACCAATTTGAGTTGCATCAAACCTGTCTGTCAAACAACTACAACCTAATCAGATACTTCTCTCTACCATGACCAGATGGTCAGTGCTGAGCAGGTGTTTGAGGTCAACATGACAGCTCTGTGTTCATATCTCAAGACTCTTTTGGCTCTGGGCTGACCGGGATGCATGAAACCCAAACCTCAACACCGTTCGTTAATGTTCATGCCTTTTTTTTCATCTTTGTTTGTCTTGTTTTGTCTTCATGTTTCACATCCGGTGTATAACGCCATCTTTGATGAGGAATAGATATTAGTACCAAATAAAGTATAATAGTCTAGTCTTTCAAGGATGGCTGGGCTAGGTCACTTACACACACGCTCAGAAATAATATCTATTTTCTTCATGATCAAACTGCATGTGTTTTTAGAAAAGGTTTTGTGGTGTGACTGGTTCTGGGACGTATTGGAAAGGTTCTGGGTTGATTTGGGCTTGCGGATTTACAGTAACCCCCATCCAAAATTGGCACTTTCCAGGGGTCATGGATTGACTGCTCACTGAGCCGGACCCTGGCGCAGCTATCGCCACCACCAGGATGTGGAACAAATAATAATATTCTACAATATTTATATTTTATTATACATATAATCTTTGACTAATAGAATAAAAAATTAAATACAATTTCTGAATAATAATATCACTTGACAAGATACATTATGACATTATTTGTATTTTGTTTTGTTTATTTTGTTACTTGAAGGCTACCATAGATTCTTGGATAGGGAGAGGTGAGCTGAGCTTTTTATAGGTTTAAATGTGGAACATCGTTTTACCTTGTTTTGAACCTTGTTTTGAATGTTTGATTGGTTCTTTCAGTAATAAATGGAACACAACGTTTTTTTTATGCTAATCTGAAAAATGATCTGATCTATGACTCAAACTGTGACTCAAATCTGAATCGATACATTTTGTATCACGTTACACTCCCTAACTAAAACCCTAAAATACACTCATTCCCAGCCTCCATTTCTAGCTCCATCACATAAGAGGAACCTGTTTTCTGGTTTGGTCCATGTTTTGTTGAGAGCAGGTTTATGAGTTCCAAGTCCAAAGTGAAAAATAGATGGAATCATTGAAAAGAGGCGGAAAATCTCTTCATGGTGAATTGACACTGGCTCCTGTCTGTTCTGTTGTGTATTTCCATGTTGATCCTTGATGTGTGGCAAATTCTCCCGGCTGTGGGATTAAGAAAGGATTATCTTATCTTTAGCATTGATCATTGTGAAATGTTATGATGCAAAACATCATGTCGGTTCATGAAATGCCAACAGGAAGAGTGGGTTTTCCTTTGATACAAATGCTGCTGCGGGTGAATGAGTGAAACAACTATTAAGTAAACAACTATTAAGTACACAGAAATGTAGTTTCTTCATTTGCTTCACATTTGTGAATGCTACCACAACATCATGTCAGTGTTTCTCACTCGTGCTGATAAAATGCTGCTGCTGGTGAATGAGTGAAACAACTATTAAGTAAACATCCGTCTCCACTATCCGAGAATTACATTAAGATGAAAATCATCATTTTCATCTGTAGGTACTGCTCTAAGGAAGAAAAAAACAACTTTACACAGCTGGAGGAAATAAAAAGAACTATACATGAGTGTTGCAGTCACATTCTTCAAATGATGTGAGGATACCAGCGTGATTTTCATAACTTCAGATCAGTCATTGACACCACTGAGGTAGAATTTTGGAAGGTGGTTCACTTTAGAAAATGTTCACTATTGTTCAAAGTCTTCTCCATTTGCAGTTGCTGTGTCTCACTGCGGATCAATGGAGTCATAGAACTGTACAAACAGCTTTGGAAACCTTCCCAGACTGATGGATTTCAGTCACCTTCTGGTTTTTCTTTTGATTTTGGCATAGTGCCACACAGATGAGACCGACCAATTTTCTGCTGTCTATTGAAATAAAAATTATAATTTAAAATTTTATTTTGTATTCATAGATTTATAGATTGTAGATTTGGAGAATTGAAAAAGCACGTGCAGGCAGAGTGGAGTGGCTGGAGAACAGTATTAGGAGTTATCTGTGACAGAAAATAGCAAGAGTGAAGGGAAAGGTTTACAAGACAATAGTGAAACCAGCCTTTCTGAATGGCTTACAGACAGCGGCTCTAAGCAGAAGATAGGAGGCAGAGTTAAAGATGTTACAAAATTCTTACGGAGTGATGAGGATGGACACGATTAGAAACAAGAACATCTGAGGGACATCCGCGTTAGACAACTTTGAGACAAAGTAAGAGAGGCCTGATTGAGATGGTTTGGACAGGTGAAGAGGAGGGATGGTGGATCTATTGGTAGAAGGATGCTGGAGATGGAGCTGCCAGGCAGGAGAAAAAGGGGAAAGAAGAGATTCCTGGATGTGGTTAGAGAGGACAGGCAGTTGGTTTGTGTGACAGAACATGGAAAACAGCTTATCCACTGGATGAATTTCCCAGCCCTGCACATCCTACCGCCACCAATCAGCTTCAGTTTTCAGTGAGTTTGCATGCAGAAAGGAATGAAGATGGAGCTGATATGAACATGCATTTAATTTGAAAGAACAATAAGAACCAGTTCATTTCCTGCAGACAAATCAGTAAGCCAATGGGGTTTTTAGATAAATATAATGACGAGGCTAATGTAATGTAGTAGTGACATGCTGCTCATCTGTATGTGTGTGTGTGTGTGTGTGTGTGTGTGTGTGTGTGTGCGTGTGTTTTTGTGTGTGTGTGTCATGTGAAGGAGGAGGACAGCCCTCCTGGTTATAAAGGGCAAAAGACGACATCAACAGAAGCCGGGGGTCTGGAAATGGGAGGGTGGAAAAGGAGAGTTTTAAAAGTCATCTGATCCCTCAACCCTTTACAAAAGACTTCTCCTCCTCACACACACAAACAAACACACAAAAGTACACATACACACAAACACACATACACAAACATACACACAAACACACACAATGACACACAAACAAACAAACACACATACAAACACACACATACACACACACAAACCAACACACACACGCACACACAAACACACACACACAAACAAACAGATTGCTATAATAAAGGGAGATATGGAAAGAAAGGTAGACCAAGTGAGGAAACATTTCCTATTATCTTCTGATCATGTTTGATCGTGTGATGTTCTATGTCTGATGTTTTTACTATTCCATTACTGAACAGCTAATTATTGTGTTTACTGGAAAATGTATATAATTAATGGTATCTTTCCGTCAGGAGTTTAAAATATCTTAAAACCCACTAAATATAATTCATAGGTGGTTATTACTTCTTTTGAACAGTTTAATTATCAATTTTCCCTCCGGAGGCCGTGAGAAGAAGAAATGAATGAAACAAATTAAATCCCGTTAAAGAGTTGTATTCATCAGAGACACTTTATCTTATAAGAGTTACTTTAACATAGTGACTATTTCACAAATGATCTCAGCCAAGCTTTGTTTGTTTGTCCAACTTTTAGAAGGATTTTTATAAAATGTTGTCAACAGATTAGTTTATAAGAACATTTTGGAGAGGTGGTGTATGGAGCAAGGGATGATCCTTTAGATTTATATCATCTTGATCATGGATGATGTCTGCAAAGCTTGACCAATAATGACCCAATGACTTTACATTGAATAATGGGAGGACTCTAGTTTTTTTCATTTGCTTCACATTTGTGAATGCTACCACAACATCATGTCAGTGTTTCTCACTCCTGCTGATAACAATGCTATTTATCTCTGCAATTTTCTTTCTTTCATCTACAACTGTGACTTCGTACAGGTTGAGGACGTCACGGATATGAAGAAACCCAGAAAGCGCCCCGTCAGATGGCCATTATAGCTACAATAATGTTTTCCTCATCATCCTTCTACAGATATGATGTTTTATATCTGGAAAATCTCAACAATGACAGACGTCATCATCAAAGCCTCAAATTCTCAACTGATTGAACATTGCTTAATTATTCTCGTCATACCAGTAAGATACCACAAGCCCACCTTTTTAAACTTGCTTATTCTGTGTGATTGCTGTGATGACCTTCTATTTATTTTTAGCTTTTATTGCATATCCTTCAACTAATGTCCGGATATTTGTTTTTGTTTCTTTTGTAAGGTGACCTTGAGTGTCCTGAAAGGCTTCCTTAATTAAAATCTGCATAATTATTTATTATTATTAAAAAACTATTGCCTTTTTGTTTGTATTGTATATATAAACTATACAAAAACATCTATACAATGGCCTAAAAAACCCAATCTGGCTTAACGAGAATGTCTAGAGGATCTCCCAGAAGCCATCTGCCATCTTGTGGAGAGGACGCATAGAAGCATGGTGGATGTAATATAGACGAAGTCTGTGATGGTGTGATGGAAGAAGACCTGATTCCCCAATGCGAAATATGGTTGCCAAAGAGACTTTCTTTTTGATGAATTAAATCTTAGTTTTAAAGTATTTTACTCAGAGTAGATCTAATGAAACTGAACAGGATATTTCTGCTACGTAAATCCCCGTTTTGTGTAGCTTCCACTTCATCAGCTGAAACATGTGTTATCCATCAAGGCATGGACTCCACCAGAGCTCGAAGGTGTGCAGCGGTTTTCTGGAACCAGGAGCAGGTCTATTAAGTCCTGGAATTTGTGATGTGGGCTTATGTTGGCCCTGAGAGGCAGAATGTTTGAATCATACATACCTATTTTTAAGACTTTACTCTACGCAATCATATATCAGAGCCTTTCTATCAAACTCTAAGTTCTGCTGCTGCTGTAATAAACATCCCTGAACAAAGCACAGTTGAGAACTAAAATACAGCAATAGATCTTTCCAATGCAATCTCCTGATCGCTTCGAATAATCCTCAGAACTCATCGTGAAGAGCTTTCATCAAATATTAAACAGTACTCTTCTTCTTCCATGGTTTCCAAATTGATGAGCAAAAACATGAAGTGTGAGTGGAGACTAGTTAAAGGTTTGCAACAAAAAAATGAAAAGCTTCATTTGCTTAGCATTTGTGAAATCACATTGGTGAGAACTGTTCTCAGGTCTGGGTCCATTCAGCTCTCCAATGATTAAATAACAGCAGTGAGACGGCATTTCTTAAGGTGCCGCTCAATAATAGCAACATGTGAGTCATTAAATCTAGACGTATATACAACAGACATATCATTTTTTTGTAATTAAGCCTAAAACTACAGTCACAACATTATAACCACTACCAGGTGAAGTGAATAACATTGATTGTGTGGTTACCATGGGACCTGCCAGTGGGTCCAATTTATCATTCAGCCAGTGGACAATTTATTCTGAAGTTAATTAGTCCGATAAGGAAATATAAGCAAACTTAAGGATCTGAGGGGCTTTTACTAAGCCAAAATTATCTTGGCAAGCTGACTGGTTGAGAGCAACTCCAGAGCTGCAGGTCATGTTGGATGTTACTGGGCTGCAGTGGTTCGGACCTTTCAAAGTGGTCTGAGGAGAGTCAGCTTTTCAACAGGTGACAGGGTCATGGGCGCCCAAGGCTCATTAATGCAGTGGAGAGCTGAAGATTAGCCTGATTTACACACCTGTCAAAGTGACCACTCCAACCCCCTTTCCACTGCCAAAAGCTACTACAATGTTCACATCATCAGAGTAATGGAATAAGATGGCCGGGTCTTATGTTACACGTATTAACATCATCTGAACGGCTGGCCGGTGGGGACTGCGGTAGATGTAGCACCGGGATGCACTATTGGAAAAGGGGTGGCTTTGGACAATATTCTGTGGGAAACAGAACATTGTCCAAATTTTCCAAAAGTAACATCCACATCAATGTCAGGGCTTCTCCTGTCATTCATTTGGATTCATGTGGTTACTTTGACATGTACCACCTACCTAAACATTGTTGTAGACCACATGCCTTCATGAAAACCGTTTTTTTTAATGTAAGTGGCCTCTGAAAGCAGGATAATGCTCCCTGCCTCACTGCAAAAATGGTTCGAAGAACGGTTCGAGGAACACAAATTCTAGGTCTTTACCAGGCCTCCATAGTCCACAGATCTCAATCCAATCCAGCATCTGTGGATGTGTACTGGATAAAAAAGTAAAATCCAGTTGGTACGACATACCAAAGCACACTTGAGAAGTGTGGACGATTCAAGGCCTCAACGTTTCAGAGCTGTTTTGGAGTCATAAAGGGGATCTAACTAATATCGGACAGGTGATTATATTGTGGCTAATCAGTGTATCTACATGACTCCGTGCCAAAGCAGGTAAAGAAATATTATCCTGATTCATGTGACATTTAATCCGCTTTAAGTTTCCAACGACTACAAATCTGATGTTACTCACTTTGATTGGTTCCCTTCAGTACTATGGATTGCTATAAATTTGAAGATACAGTAACTAAGGGAGAAAGGTCACTATTAACTTAAAAATGGTTTCAGCCTTTTGAAAGTATGCTTCATGCAGAGCTGGTCATTATTAATCCAGCGTAAGATTTTGATAAATCTTCTGGCTTGAATTTTATTTTGACAGTCGGAATTTGCCGAACATGGATTATGGGCGTAAGATCTTTAAAAAAAAATTATAATATATGCACATAATGTAATTCTGACCTATAGATATGGTCCAGACAGCGGCGATCTTCATCATGGCTTTGGTTCTGGAGTTGAAGCGGCTGTGCTCTATTGGGTTGCGGATGGCGACGTATCGATCCAGAGAGATGGCGCATAGGTGCATGATGGAAGCCGTCGAGAACAGCACATCCAAATAGATCCAGATTGGACACAGAGCATGGGGGAGAGGCCAGGCGTAGTCTAGAGCACAGAGACAACAACAAACAGGAAAAAATAAAACATAAGCATTCAAAAAGAAAAACGGGAAGCAATTTGTCAGACAAAATATTAGACAGAATATAAAGAATTTATTCTGCTTAACTTTTAACTTTTTAAGTCCATACTAACTTCTGAGGGTGGATTGAACCATTCAAATTCAAAAATAATTTTGACTAATTTAACCTGAATGTTTTTGGATTAATGCAGGAAGGCGGCACAACCAGACGGAACCCTTGCAAAAAGGCCACATATCAGGATTCAAACTCATAGCCTTCTTGCTATAAGGTGACAATGCTAATAATCAATCGCAACTTATATTGCCAGGGTTAGAGAGTCTGATTAGTATAGTTGTCTTGGGTTGAACTAATTGCTCTCTCTGTGGGGAGGGCATCAGTGACTTGGGCTGCTTTCAAACCTTCTTCCTTTGGTTCGGAGCTTTTTTTTGTTTGATCCGGACAACATTTCCAAATAGGAAAACTTACCTGAACCAAGGTCCTGATCAAATCTTAAGGATCAAGTACAGGAAGTTACAGCAGGTAACCACTGACAATAAAAAGAATAGGAAGAAAAACAGACAAGAAGGAGGAGCCTAAAATTAGGTGCAGAAACACACGGAGAGAGGAAGAGACAAGGGTTCAGAAGTCAGAACAGACACCCCTTAATTTCACAGACTACACCTTGAAATCAATAAAGATAACTGTGTCCTCAATTTAAGACAGATTGAAATAGTTTTTTCTCTCAACTTTCCCAAAATGTAGGTTGTACAAAATAAATTATTTACATAGAATAGACAACGATGTTTAATGTGGTTGATTACTTCCATTTTTTTAAAAAACCAAGTTTAACTTTTATAGTGTGCACACCTGATAAGATCAGATAAAAGCTATACTGTGGATCATTAATCTATGTTATTGAGGTGTAGATAAAATTTCATGCAGTACTGAGTTTGAATTCCTTCTCTTCTCGGGCCGAAATAAATAAAATTTGTCGGCAGGTTTTTTTTGCCTGCTGCTGTTTCTAGAGTTTCCCGTTAAAGCAGTGTTGTAAATTTGTTCAATCTGCTGTGAGGACCAAGCTGTCTTAATGTCATCGAGGTCAGTAGTGGATGAGGACATAAGATGCATGTAGCCTACGGGCTGACTTAACTTTAATTAGAGTACGCCAAATCACCAGGCACAGTGCATGCTACATGCAGTAAATTTCCCATTCGCACTCTGGTTAAGCCAGAGGATGAATATGGTTGAGAAGTATTAACCTGACTATTATGATTAAATAATAAGATGCGTTTACAGAAGCTTGGAGTCTAGAGATTAGATGTTTGCATGAATTTATTGCGAGGAGGGAGGTGAAGCGGTGGATTAACACGGAGCATCTGAATGGATGCTATGTTGTTGTGTGTGTCTGTGCGAAGAAAATGGGTAACGCTGCTAAACTCAAGGTTTAATGAAATCCTCCTGATTCTGAACTACACAAGAAGCTGCCAAGATAATGGAAGGAATACGATTATAAAGGTAATCCACTACTACTGTCGCACTGGGAAAATAGGAGACATTACATTAAGGGTGAGTCGATTATTTCATATCCATATCCATTATTTATTCTATCATCTTGCGTTCATACACGTTATACAAAGTCAATGCAAGGAGGCGAGCAGACACGTATTTCACAGAGCGACACAAACCATGAATAATGATATATGACATGAAATCTGCATACTCGAGGCAGTTGACTGTGATAATAATAATAATAATAAATTGGACTTATATAGCGCCCTTGTGTGAACCCAAGGATGCAATGCTGTGATACATGTTATGTCTCCTCGTTTCCTCTTGGTGATGCGGTACAGCTTGTCTCTCCCTGCAGATAGTAGATTGGGTAACCTTGAACACCTGTGGCACCCAGTTGTTCATCCTGGTTTGGGTTAGTTATTTTTGAGTTTTGCTAATTATGACACCCTTTCACAAATTCTCCCCTCATGCACACGTTATTCCTACTGACACAACTGACTGCTCACATCCATGTAGTTTGGTCGATTTGATTTTCAACAATTTGGTTGAATAAATTAATAAAGACAAACATTCATGATCATGTTTCTCTCCTACGGCCTCCTTTTTATTGCATGTTTTTGGACTTTCTATGTTTCCGCCCTTTGATGAACTGAGGGGAACATGAGGACCAGTCAATGGCATCAATACCTTCATCATCCAAGAACTGCCTACACACTCTGACCACATGAGGCCAAAACAGTGCTGCAAGGATCCTGATGAGAGTGCGTAAACACGAACACATCACCCCCGTTCTTCATTCCTTCATTGGCTTCCCATCTCCACCAGTATTGATTATAAGATCTCTCTCCTCACTCACCAGTGCATCCATGACAACGCACCCCCCTACCTGAAGGAACTACTCACCCCACTGACCTCAACACCATCCCTCCGTTCTACCCACTCATACCGCCTCCTCCTTCCCCGGACTAAGCTCAGCACCATGGGTGATCAGGCCTTCTGTTCTGCTGCCCCTCGTCTGTGGAATGCCCTTCCTGACCATCTCAGGGCTCCACAGACGACTGACACATTTAAAAAAGGACTTAAAACTTTCCTTTTTAGCAGAACCTATAACCTTAATTAACATTGCTGCTTTTTGGTCAGGCTTGTAAAGTGCATTATTATTATTATAAATTAAATGTATTATTATTATTATTATTATTATTATTATCATGATGCAGCATCATAACCCTCTCCACAGCATCTCCAGACACTGTCACGCCTGCCACATGACCTCAGTTTGGACCTGCTCTCATCTGTGAAGAGAACGAGGCACCAATGAAGAATGAGAACCTGCCAATTCTGCTGTTTTCTGGTGAACAGCAATTTAGCTCTACAATGCTGGGCTGTCAGCACAGGTGCCAGTAGAGGTCCCTCATGCCACCTTCAAAAAGTCTGTTGCTGACAGTTTTGTCAGAAACATCACACCAGTAACCCACTGGAGGTCATTTTGTAGGGATCCTTCAGTTCTCCTCCTGTTCATCCTCACACTGAGAAGCAGTTAAGGGTCCTTCCGCTGAGTTTTTGTCCTTCTACGTATCTGTCTGTGCAGCGTCAGTGAACTGAAGGTACTGCCCCATGTCACAAGTAGTGACAAAGACACAAGCAGAACACAAACTGGAAACGAGTCAGTCAGGAAAGAGAAGTAGAGGGAAATGGATTGTGGCCCCCACATGCAGGACTATTCCCCTTTTGAGGGTTCTCATGCTTCTGTCTCTCGATTTCACCTGTTTTCACTTTCATCTGCACCAAAACAGGTGAATCTGATTAACAAACACTTGTGATCCTAAATTGACAGATTGATATCCTTGAAGTTTAACTGGCTTTGTGTCATACTGCGATGATTAAGTGTTTCCTTCATTTTTTTGAGCGTTGTACATATGATATATAGTATTTATGACCAGCCATTATGTTTTAAGTTATGAGACTGAAATCTTTTATTAAAAAAGATTTCAGCGGTCAAAGGTCTCAGGCATTGACAGCAGGACACAAAGTTGAGCTGTTATTGAGTCAGTATCATGGCTCTTTGCTGTGAGGGTGAACAGTTTGGGTCATCGCCAATTAAATTTAATTCTGTAGCCACAACATTGGGCTTCTGCCCCGCCTGGCATGCCGACACAACAAAACAGAAACACAGCAGTGAGTACTAAAGCAGAGAGGAAATTAAATAATTGGGTTCATCTTTGCTCAAACTTTGGTAAAATTAACTTGATGGATAAACTGGCTGCTTAAAAGGTTGAGATGATTTTCTGGTACCACTGGGGTAGGCCCAAAGGGGAAGATTATATATAACTGGCCCAGATCATTGACCAGTGTGATGATATGATGTGAGGTATTGAAATTCTGTTTAGCTTGCGTTATTACTACCGGTAACCACAATCTTTCATATAATATGCACAAATAAACATAATTTACGGAATAATGAGCCTCTACTCCTAACATCCATTGTTGTAATTCTTTGTGTGGCCGGGAATTTAACAAATGGTGGCAGCATAGTCCTTCTCCCAGCCTCTGAAAGTACTGGTTCCTGTATCTAGATCTGCAATGTTTTGGTTCTAATCCATGTCTCACACACACACACACACACACACACACATACACACACACAGACAGCCATGATTAATTTCACATGCGTCACGTACTTAATGCTCTTGATGCAAATCAAGAATCATGAATCATGATGAAGCTAAGGAGTACGTCTTTGGTGTGTGGTAGTCCGTGTGTCTGTGTTTGTGTGTTTGCCAACAGGTCTTGTCCTCTATGAAGTAATGACAGCTCATGTAGCTGCAGGCATAAAGAGACACAGAGACAGACTTGGTGATGTTCGAATGACCTCTCCATGCTGCCATCACAATGAGCGCAACGCAGATTTATACAATGTTTGACTAATGCCAGTCTTCTTCAACAAATGTCATCCATCTACCTGGGAATATATGCCAGTAATGATACAAATTCTTTCCATTATTTCACTCTATCAAACATGAGCAGGAAATGCTGTTCTGTGTTTACTACACAGATCCGCTTCCTCCAAGTCGTCATCAACGTCCTGCTGTCTTCCAGATGTGTGACGTTTGGTGAATCTCGACGCTGATAGATTTACACGTCACAGCTTCACTTAAATTTCCTGTTTAATTGAAGAATCTAAACTGAAGAATGATGTGGGTACCACAAAACTGAATCATTCATGTCACCTACTGTAAGTCACTTGCTCAAGGATTTGCATTAACAAAGTATGTCATTATGCCATACAAGGAATACAAAAGCATTGTGTTCGGTGTGAACACAGCATCAGAAAGCTTGAACAGCCGGAAACTAGATTGACCCCCAGCCGAGCCCAAACCTCTGTCTGCTGAGGATCAAACAATCCTACACGGTTTACCTTTCCTGTAATTCATCCTTACACAAACTTATGTGGGAACCAGTCAACCGCTTTTTGCATGATCCTGAAAAAAATAACAAGAGATAGACAAGCGGGGAAACTTCACCTCCTAGGCAGCCTTCAGAGCAAGAATGAAGAGAACTGAGAAGGATCCAAGGAATTTGATCGGATTTAACTGCTGTTTTTGACTTTCATGTTATTGTTATATATTTTTTGACTGAAATTAAAGTTGAGGATGAAAAAGAGCAGTAATACCATAAGAAGAAAACTCTCGATCCAGATGTTGCGATGTATTTTGGCTTCACAGACAACTGCCCAGTACGTTGTTGCTGTTTGACTCTTTCCTGCCATCTGGCGGATGTTTTGATGACAACGTAAATTACGCTTGGAAGTAGGTAGACACTGACATCAATTGAAGATGTTTTCATACGTACATGGAATATAAATGAACCTTACCCAATAACGGTCTGCTGAGGAGACAAACTGTCTCACTGTCTCGTTATCCTTGAACAAAGTGCAAATCAAATTCAATAGAGTTTCAAGGACAAAGCTGGTGTTTAAACGATACAAGACAAGCGTTGCTGGGTAAAAGGAGATATGAAATAAATGACGTAGCTCTAGAGTGCTTCTTTGATTTAATGAAGTGGCTCTTGTGTGTGTGTGACAGACAACATGGCTTTACTGCTGCTCCAGCCAGCGTCACTTGCCGAACCGACACCGACCTTGCTCAACTCTTTAGAGAAACAGTATTCCCTAACAGCAGGGGCCTCTTTCAGGAGGATAATGCTCAGTGCCACACTGCCAAAATTATTCAGGAATGGTTTGAGGAATACATGTTCAAGGTGTTGACTTTGGCCTCCACCTTACAAAATATCAATCCAATGGAGCATCTTTTGGTTGTGCAGAACAACTAGGTCCGCTCCAAGGAAGCCCCACATCGCACATTATAGGAGTTAAAGAATCTGCCGCTACCATCTTGGTGCCAGATACCAGAGAACATCTTCAGAGGTCCGGTGGGGTTTAACCATCGACAGGTCAGAGCGGATTTTGAGTCAAGAGAAGGCAGTTATAATGTTATGTCTGATAAGTGTGTACTGTATATACAGATTTAAAAGGTATTTTTTAATGTTTTTCTTTCAGACTCCATCAGGAATGTGTGTATGTTTCAGTGTCGGACTTTGTGCCATCAGTCCTTTACTTTGATGGACTTGCCGTTGAAGGTCACATTCTTTTAAAAGGCGTGTTCCCGTTTCCCATTTGTCTTCTCTGATTGAAATGTCATTGTCCAGCACAAGGAATTCCCATACTCAAAGTCAACCTTTATGCATGTGTAGATGTGAATATTTGCAGGACGACTCTGACACAAAGCAAATTCACATTAGTTAAGTTGGGAGGGTGATGAGAAAATGGAGGCCGCTTATAAGAATGTTATGTGTCCAACTACAGGTGATGATGTGAACTCAGAAATAGCAGTATGTCTTTTATATGTTTTTAATATGTCTCAAATCCAATAGTTTGGGTTTGACACATATTTAAGACTAATAAAATCAACTGCTTATACAGAGCATTGGTTGTGTTTGGTCATGGTTTGTGTTGCAGAGAAATAGTGGAAAGAGACGTATGTATTACGCTTGGAAGAGATTGGCATGTAATCACAGTTTGGTCTTAATTGCGTTTGTGACATAAATAAGCCAAGGTGACATAAGTGGGATAAAAAATGTGTGTCTCGTTTAGAGTGAACCTGGAAATCGTTTCGCCATCCATTCACTAGTCATTTACCATGTAGGGCAAATAAAACAAGTCTCTATGTAATTGTGGGTCAAAATATTTACTTTTCTGTTACAGTTTTTTTTACAGCTTCTTACCATAATCCAAAAACGGAAATATAGGTGTACAGGTGAATCTAAATCCCCGTACGTAATTAGTCCCTATCTGTTGCTTCTGTAATAGACTGGCGACTTGTCAAAGATGAACTCCACCATTGGTCAATCTGGCAGCTCTCTAACCTCCACCATAACCTTGCAAATGATGAAAAGTTGCAGGAAAAAAGATGAAGAATGTTTGCTTCTCTCTGTTTGTGTGCGGGGGAGTAGTAAAAAAATGTGCTGAGTCACCATCCAGATTGTCTACAATCCTTCATGCCTTCATCGTTATCATTGTTATTATCATTATCAATGCATCGTGAAGGACTCAGTCGATTTCAATCATGGGAGAAGTTTCTGTGACTCGGCTATGTGTGTGTGTGTGTGTGTTTTGTCTGGTCCAGTGCTCAGCAAACTGTGGAGATCAATGCAGTAAAGTACCTCGATGATGGATGATGCAGCAGGTATAGATTGAGCTTCGTTGCGCGCGTGTGTGTTTGTGAGTGCGTGTGTTTGTGTTCGTGCAGTAGAAAAAGATAGACTTGTCAGAGTTTTCTGAGAGTGTGATTATGTGTGGCATCGATTAGGACAAGATCATTCAGCAGCAGCTTGAACTAACAGACGCTGAGTGAGTGAGTTGATCATACATGGTCCATTAAGTAGCAATCAACTGTCCCTGTACTGCTTCTTGTTGAAGAAGCAGAGGTGTTGTTACAGCAGGAGTGGAAACAGAAGTGGTGTCAAGAGCAAGATAGACGAGGGAACACCGATTCAAAACAAGTTAATGTAAAAAGATTCATTCCAGCATAATTTATTTTTTCTACCTGGGAGGTAATACAGTCACTCG
Organism: Lophius americanus; assembly: GCA_037951165.1. Lineage (NCBI taxonomy): Eukaryota > Metazoa > Chordata > Actinopteri > Lophiiformes > Lophiidae > Lophius > Lophius americanus. The sequence continues at coordinate 424,652 of JBBDHG010000339.1, forward strand.
TGGTTGGATCGTTAGCACAATTACCCAAATCCTACGAAATGGATTTCCATTAAACTTGGGCCAGAATAGACCCCATTAAATTTTAATGCAGATCTTTTATTTTTCTACTATCTACATAATTATGAAATACAAGAAATTCTTTGATTTCTTCTTTCATGTCACTAGGGATAATGCACGGACCGTGATTCAGAAATGCAGTCAAACTAGTTTTTGAGGTGTTTAGTATCTAAGAGTGGTGCAACTGGGTCCAAAAATAAATGAAAATCCCGTTCGCAAAGGTAGTACACGTTTAAAATGTAAAAATAGTACACGTTTAAAATGTAGGAGTTTATTCCCCTTTGTGGGTGCTGTGAGTGTCTCTGGGTCTCCCTGAAGAGGTTCAGGGATGTCTCCCACCCCGACCTCTCTGCATGCTTAGACACAGTGCCCTGCAAATCTAACCAGGGGGGGATGGGAATGCCAGGGGAACTGTCAAAACTTTCGCAATGTTCAATACAAATAATATTATTTCTTATCGTATATTGAAGTTTTGACGTATATTGTGACACAGTACATCATTCTGACTCTCAAACGCCTCCGTAGCTTCCTGGCTTGGGTGAGGGGGGGATTAGCAATCTGGATTTTTACTGCTAGAAGGCACTAAATTTTCTACACTTCACCAGTAAAAGTCGGTCTGTTAAAAATCCAGCTTGAAATTGGTTAGAGTGCTATGAGTTGGGTGTTTGAATCTACCTAATTGAATTAAAGGGGACCGTAGGGCCTTAGCAGACATAATGCAATGTACTAGGTGCTAACTGTTGGAATTAATCAAACACAGCTGGCATGGATCCGTGCTGTCTGTGTGTCTGTGTTGAAAGGCAGGATGACTCGAAAAGATGTTTTTAATGGATTGCTCAACTCTGGAATGTTCAGGTCTGTGGTGACAAGGAGAGCCTCGTCAATCAGAGACAGAGTAGGCTGTGAAATGTTTTCACTGTAGTAGGATTCATACATTTCTTAGTCAAAGGTATGTGCCCTCAGGGTTCCCTCTAGGCCCTAGCATGAATCGTTCTCCTCAGTTCAGCTCTCTCTGCCTCCTAAATGATGCCAATGCCAGGGAGAACTCCACAAGTTCCATTTTTGAATAGATTTACGGGTTACTAGGATACTAAGATAAATGTTTTTGATGTAACTATAATGATTCCCATTATACTAGAACTATAATGGGATTTATGATTGGTTGGTTTGTCTCTTTCTTTCCTTCAGCAGATTTGTTGGAAATTCTAGGGAAAACACTGGAGGCGGACTACATGTCTTCTTAGAGAGAAACAGAATCTGGCTGGCTCTCTAGGACTGAGGTCTCTGGGGAACTTCCTGCGCAGAGTTCCCCAGAGTCTCACCAGATTCAAGATCTGTGCACCGCATGAATCACTCCTAGCCCACACTTGAACCTGCCCTGATGTCCCTTGATCCCTACTGTACTCTTAAGAACTTTCTTCAGAGAGCCATCAAACCTTTGATGGCTCACAAGTCTCTTGCCGAAATAACCCTGGAGATCATATGTGTTTATGTATTATCTATTAATTTCCAGTTCTGTGGATAAGCAGTGTTTATAAATGGTTTTTTTTTTTCAGTTTATTTGAAAAAAAACCCCCATTTAATGGCATGATGGTCATGCTAGAAAAGACTAACCGACTCATCGGTATCTGTTAGTACTTCTTATGAACTGGCATAGTAGCTAAATGCATTACCTCATTCTTTATCCATATCCATTTACCCCTAAGACATATAATGAATGGAATTTGCACAAGTATTTGAAGGCATTATATCTTTTAAAATCAGCCATAGGGTTCCAGCTTCCAGAACTCTTTGTCTTTGGTTCACATCAATCTTTCTTCAGACTAAAGGAACATGCATGAACATCTGGAACATCTGTTTTATAGATATTGCCCTTGGTTTTTTTTTTGCTTCACTTATTTTGTTATTTTTCATGTCCTTTTAACAGACATAAATCTGTGCGGAACCACTCAGTTCTCGACCATCGAGCTTTTAATTTCTGATGAATTTGCTTATCCTTGAAATTTGTTTGATCCCTCAATCCTAAGCACGGTATTTATAAACCATACTGATAAATGACGAGCAGGAAAGGCAAAAGGACAAACTGTACTCAGAGCTGTTCTTCATTTCCTTCAAGGTTGCCAGCTTTCTTCCAAAATGTCTGATTGCATTTTTGGCCTGTGGAGATACCATCTCTGTTGACTTTTCTTATCCATATTAATGTCCCTCCTTGTCAATGTGTTCCGATTCAATCAATTTTTGCACCCAAATTCAGCTAATCAAAATTTTCAAATTTTCTCTCAGAGAGACACAGCATGACCGCTTGTGACTGATAAACCAGGAGACTCAGACTCAGTGGTTACAGAAAACCATTTAATACAAACTGGGACAAAATATTTATTTTCAAAATGCCATGAGGCTCGTCATGGAAATAGCCTCATCGATATATAAAACGTCTTTTCTGTTAGCAGTGAAGATGACTTGCTCGGTCATCCCAAGAATTACAATACATTTAGGAATTATCCAAATGTGTGACAATATTATAAATTAAGTTAAAAAGAAATTCACATCCCTATGCAGAAGTATTTAACCCAGATTGAAATGACAACACTTTATAAATTTTAAGAGGATATATCAATATCTACAATGATTTTAGCTCAGATTAAGCATATACATGTTTGTTGGAGCATGCACATCTTATTTTAAAGTGTTTAGATGGGGTAAAGGGTGGAGGAATCCTTAAATTATCATCATTTATTATTTACTTATCATGCTCTAGTTATGTATTTACGTTTCTGTTATGCCCTCTTTATCTACCTCGACTTCTCCTCAGTAGTTCCTGCTCTCTCTCTCTCTGAGCAGGAACTACTCAGAGAGAGCTGAGTAGCTCTCGTGGGGCTTGTTCTACAAGCTGGTGGGGACAACAAGCCCCACCAGCTTGTAGAACAAGCGTGTACTGGTAATACTACTCAGTTAACATCCAATCAAATGGGTTAGAATGTCTTTAAACGGGGGACCTCAGATTTGTGCTCAAGATTTAGACACAAAGATGAGAAAGAGCCCTGAGTTTTCTGAAAACCTGACAAAGAATACTGACTCTGATGCTGATGTCTGTAAAGGCCATATCTCAGTTTTGACCAGCTCTGTGACGGTAACAGGACAGAAACAATCTTTCTTTGTGGTTTAAAAGTAGAGATCTGGTAAATATGTTGGAAGAAGATAACTTTTCCTTAATTCATTGGTTTCACTCAAATTGGAAAAGAAATTCACCACATCGCCTACCACCGATAACCTGACATCCTGTTAACTTAATGTAGGCGTTCATGCTGAATCCTGGCAGGGATATTTTTAAGCAAAAACAGCGGCTGACAGCTGATACGATATTGCAATGATCCACTTGGCATCTTAAATTCCTTGCAATATTTTAGCGTGTCATCTGTCTGATAAGCAATTATTTTATCAGTAATTTCACTGAAGGTTTTGGTGCCAAAATATCTGAAACACTAATGACATTACGATCAGCCTCAGCTTTGTGCATAGCAATTAGCATATTTTAGCATGCTTACACATTCAACTTTAAAGCTGCATTCATACCACAAACGGTTTAACACATGGAGCATGACTCTCTCTTATTTGAAGATGTTTAGGTAAACCTTGAAATATACATATATATTTGAGCAGATTTTTATTTGACGAAGAAACATGACCGATAAAAACTAAATTTTCTATTTTGTAATTATTGTCGAGGTGACAGAGAAGTCTGAAAACCATATGCTGCTATGTCTGAGTGCACAACATTACCTGGAGGTTGACACAGATAGCTCTGATAAGCTTGCTCCACTCCTGCATCAATGTCATACTGACCATTTGGAGAATCATAATGCAGGCAGGCGTTTGTGACAAAAGCTTCATGCAAATAAAGGTATAGCTAAATTTGCTCTACTGACACATTCACGCCAATTGATACAAAATATATAAAAGACAGAAAAAAAAAGAAAAATTATGTGGAAGGGCTTGTTAGAATCCAACATGACTATGTATAAAAACCACAGGTGTAATTTTCGTCAACTCAGGGTCTTACATTGATTACATACAATAGTTGAGAAAGCAAACTGAGACTCATCTGATCATGAGATCTCGCCCGCCTCTTTTGTCCTTCCTCATATAAAAAAGCACTAAGATTAAAGCACAAAGCAATGGTAACTATGATTATATGAATCCAGCAGGGACCTCGGACCGTAAAACCTTATGTGATTTCACGACATTCAATCCTAAACGTCATGTGGTTAGTAAACATGCCTTGGTTATTCTTGGCATTGTTTTGTAAGCTCTTTGAAGAGTTCTTGGTCGATAGAAATGGACACATGAATGCAACAAGCACATTTTGCCCAGCAAGTAGTATTGATTTAGACGGTGGAAAAGTCCATCAAGCATGCCTTTTGTTTAGTGATAATTAGTTTGAGGTTATATGTTCCATTGTGAGCACTAATTAAAGACTAAAAGAAGACTAAAAATGCATTTCTGTAAAAAATCTAAGCAATGTATGCTTTGGGCCACATCAAGAGAGCCTAAATAAAGTTGTGACTGCACCTAAAGTCGTGTGATTTAAACGTCAACAATAGTAGATCAGGTTTGTCGGTTATTAAAACTCACCATAAAGGATGTTGATGAGGGAGATTGGCATGACCAGGATGCCTACCAGCATGTCTGCCACCGCAAGTGACCTCAAAAAGAAGTTGGTGGCATTTTGGAGCTTCTTCTCCAGTGACACCGCCAGGATCACTAGTATGTTTCCACCAATCGTCAGTGCAATGATGACGAGTATCAGCAGTGCTGGCCAGTTTTTCTCCTTCATCACCGCCCTGGTGACAGAATCCTGGGTAAAATTGTCCACACCTGCACTCATGGCTGCTGCACCCGCACTGTTGCCCCCAAGCCCGATCCCCCATGGCAGGGTTTGGTTGAGGTCCAGGGGGTTGTTGCTTGGCCAAGCCATCCGACCTCCAACATCTAGGGAGGACATGGTGGTGCTGAACCCACCAAGAAGAACCCTGGCTGGGCCACCCATCCCAGCGAGAGGTCCTTAGCCAGTTAGAGGTAAAAAGAGTTTTACGTCTTCAACAACAGAGAGAAGGTGAAGTCAGGTGTGAGACTCATGTGTATAATTTTGAAAATCTACCAAGAGAACAAGGTGATCAGGAGGAAGGTGACAAAACAGGGAACAAAAACATTTGTTCTTGATGCAGGGAAGAGGGACTTGGAAAGAAATAGCTGCAAGTGTTCTTGAATTATCTCTTGATTGCTGCCAAAGGTCTCAAATTGTTTCTTGTAGGTTGAGACTCCCATTGGCCAAGAGGTCAGTAACGAGTTCTGAAGGGGAATGCTGAACCAAAATGTGTTACTTCGTGGACTTCAGTCGTGTTTGCCTCATGATGAAACTGGGATTTTGAGAGTTTCCAGTGATGAGAGGGAAACTATTTGACTCTTATCCATGGCTGCTGCCTGCTCCTGCTGCCAGTTTCTGCATGAGGTTGATGATGACCTGGTGTAGTTGCGGGTACAGAGAGGGGCTTCTTCTCAGGACAGAGATGAAGATCAGGTAGATCTGTGGAAGGAGTCAACAGGAAAAACATTAGTTCTTGTCAACTTCCTATTCTCAGAATTTCCATTCGGCAACTCATTTCTGGTCAGAGGAATCCATCCCACCTTCTGTCTTGTATCTTTGCGAGATTCCTAACATCTTATGTCAAAGCCGCTATTCGATCTTGGCAACCTTGCCAAGAACACTGTTAACAATTCCTTCCTTTATTCCATGTTATGGATTAATTCCCAAAACAAGTCTCTATTATTATATATATATATATATACTAAATAGATTAATAAAGTTAAATAAATATGGAAATATTCATAAATCAAACCTATTTTCTCGTTGAGTATTCCTGTGTGAAACGTGTTGTGTGAAAAATAAAAGCAAATAGCATTTAAGTCCCAGACTGCAACCACAGCTCAACTCTCAATAGTCAATGATCTACAGTGGTCTTCAAAGCTTGGATGTTGTGTTACGACAGCACTGTTGCGATGGCTCAGACCCTCGTCAATAGGGGGAAAACGTAATATTTTGCACAATAAAGTACAACAGAGCAGGAAACCTAGCAGTCAAAGATGGGAAACATGACGACCAGACTGGGAAACCATAATTTAAGAGGTAATTTACGGAATTCAACGTGCAGGCAACTGATGCCTGCACGTTGTAATGAAGTAATGCAGCAAACTCCCAGTCCATAAAAAGAAATACGTAATTGAAAAAAATTACAATTGAGATACACTGCGTTAATGCTCACATTCTAAAGTTTCTCTTGTTTCCTTGCCTTTAATTTCAGTAATTTCCTTTTATTAACCTCTGAAAATCTTCCTTTCCTCGTTGGCTGAATCCCTCTTCAAACCATCTATTAATGCACTCTTCCTCTCCTTGTTTGTTTCCTTCTTCCTCCTGGGACCAGTCTAATTTAAAGAATTGTCTCGACTTGTAATTTCTGCATGAGACAGAGGAAGAGAAAGCGTTCAGACACCTGCAGGTGTCTGAAGGCTTTCTCCAGTGGTGTATAAAATAAGAGAGAGAACATGAAACAGAGTGTTTGGATGTTCACACATGCACATTCCAGAGCTTGCACAAATGTAGCGCCTGTCCCCTCAATTTACCCTTAGCTCTCAGGCGGTTTAGTGATTTAATACCACATAAATTCCTTCAAGGACATGCAGAGGAGCCCGATTCTACCCGATGTGGGTGTTTTTGAGACATTTCATGGCTTTGCATGTAAAAAGAGAAAAAATGAAATTGTGAAAACCTCTAAGAATGTCTATTAATAAATGCATAGGCTTGAAAAGTGAATGGTTGTGTGTTTTTGGCACGTTTTTCTTGTTTGTGTGAGTTTGTGAGTGTGTATTCTAGACAAAAAGCCATGCACATATCCAGACAGCCTCAAGCTGTGATAGTGGGTAGTGGACGGTGAATTTACAATTACTAGAAGCACAATAATACAATCTGTGCTTTCTCAGTTTGTGTGGGCAGGCTAACATTTGTACTGTTTAATGTGAATTAAATCATCTCTGTTTGTATTCCGCTTATGTAAATGATTTTCTTTGCATAAATTAATTGCCTAGGTGTAATTATGCTCAAAGGGAATATTCATGACTGTGTGTGTGTGTGTGGGCACATTGAGTGTGTTAAACGCTGCTATAAACCTAAAAAATATAAATTACAAAATAAATAAAATTAAAACCTATTTTGCAGAATCCCTGAATAAAACCTGTGTGTGCTGGTGGAAAAATGTTTCAGATGTTTAATGCAAGGAAACATTGATTAAACACCACAGAGTCTAAAGTCGTGCATTCAAATTCTCACTCGAAGCAATTTGCAAAATTGAAGTTTATATCTTTTAATAAATGGAATATAATAATCATAACTATGGTTTATCAGTGTATAATAGGCTGAAAATAATAATGATCTTTTTCAATCTTTGGAGTAGGCCTTCTTCCATGAAAGTCACTGTGTCCCACAACGTAGTGAGGGCTTTTCGCATTTTTAAATTGAAGTGGCAACAAGACAATGAACAGACGCTTCACCTCTTAAAAAAAGAAGAAGAACTGTAAGAATAGTATGCATGAGATTCTCTCCGCTATCTATTTTCAACCTGGTGGACGGGGGTGGACGAATGGTGCGGGATCCTCTTGTAGGACCCCTCCCTGGCTCCCATTACAGTGCAGCCGGACCGGCTATGGGTTGTGGGATGTGGCCGCAAAGAAAGGTTCTTACTCATCATTTAACACGAGAAAAAGCAACGAGTGGGAAACCTTGCTTTCAAATATGGCAAAGCATGACGACTCAACTCCTGAGTAAGTTGAGGGGTAAACTGTCCGCCAACATGGTGGATGATGGATGCCCACATAGTGCCACAAGGGAGTGGTCACTGAGTCCACTGCCTTAGGTAATGGTAAGGTCAGAGCAAGACGCGCTGTAAAGATCCCAAAACTTTCCAAGCTGACCTACAGTCGGTTTCAGGAATATTGATTGTATATTAACAAAAACATAGTTATGAATAATTTATTTAATTTATTCAAACATATATTTATTGTATACTTATTAAAAGGACAAGAACATTTTTTTAAAGCAGTCCATTTTCACTCCATGAATAAAGACATCAACCTACTAGGCCTAGACTGTCTTCCCCGACAGCAAGTGTATTCCCCCGAAAGGTCCCCAATATCCTGCATTGTGCAAACAATTGCCTACATTGAACTCCTCAAATTAAATATAAAGTTATGTTCCCAGTATTTTTTGTAAAAGAAAAGTGCCTAGTGAGTAAAATCTGAACTATTAGAGGGAAATATGATATGTACAAGAAGGGTCTCCTCGAGCCGATTTAAATGCAAAACATTTGGACTGAATCGGTTGAGACATTATGGTCCAAAAAACAGGTGGAGATAAAGCTCCCCCTAGTATCAAAAATGTACATTTGACATTTCCCAAAATCAGTCCAGTTCTCCCTCGCACTAAGGTCTATGTTGGTATAAAATATAAAAATGATCCATTGAGTTATGTTCGAGTTATCATGTTAACACAAAGGATCTGCTGGTGTGTTTGTCGAGGCAGGGATGATGATGATTCTATAATATCCAATATTCTTTGGGAATATAATGATTTTAGGCAGAACAGGCCTCAAGTCACACTCAAGTCACACTCAAGTCACACTCAAGTCACACTCAAGTCACACTCAAGTCACACTCAAGTCATGTGGATGAGCGACCTTATTTGCTCCAAGTGTAGGCTGCAAGGAAATTGAAGCCTTTTCATCCCACAATGTTCTCTTCAAAGCTAAAGTTACCTGTGAGACCTCCTGGCTCTCACGGAGCTCTGAAAGCTTTTTAATTTCCCTGCCAGCTCCATTCCTGCTTGGAGCCTGATCCAAGTGTCTCCTAATGTTGTCTTTGCTACATACGGTTGCAGATTCACATTTCAGCTGGCATGAATAATTGCTGGTAAAACATTCCTAAATGAAAATCTTGCATTTTCATATTGTCGATTGTTGTGTTCCGGGTGGGTCTCCACCCGCCTCTAGACTTAATTCTAAACAAAGTTAATTGTTCATATGCATAGACACACACCCCATGAGAGCAATCTCAGTGTTCTCTTCCAAACATCTGAAATAGAGATATTATTTCCCACAAATAGTGGAAACTGTAGATCGATGGTGTCTAGAAAACTTTTTATGCCTAACAATTGAACAAAGTCCGATAAGGGTTTGATATTTTGTATAAAGATACTTCCACCATTGGTGCTCAGACAAAATTTTTATGGGAGGTTACTTGAGACTGATCAACCTTAACATTAAAATTGCCTGTCAAATATTGTGTAGATCCCCCTTTTGCCACCTAAACAAAAAAGTCTTGCTGAAAGTGTTCCATAGGCCGGCAGGTTGAGACACCTGCCTTGTAGGGGAGTAAATGAGCACAATGATGGGTCCCGGCCCGGCACTCTCTTTTGTCACCAATTCTTCCTCATCCTCAAGTTTATTTAGTCTACCTTCACCTTCCCTCATGAGGCAGTTTGTGATGTCTCGTAGTCCTTAGCTGCATTTACCTGCTGTTACCTGCAAAACTCTTAGTGCATCTATTACGCTTTTGACGCTGCCTGTTTTCCTTGATTTCAGTAAATATTGTCTTTTTTGACTCACTACTGACTGGTTTTGCGTCGTGCCTTTGGGTCCTGTTTTTTGTGCTCCATGTTGTCAAAAGAATAAAAAGCTTGTATGACCGTGTCTCGCAAGATAGCCAAGCTGCTGGCTGGCATTTGATTAACCCAGGTGTCATCTGTCTTCATTTGTCTTTCGTCCTCTTTTTTCATTTTGTTTTTACATGCTATTAATTTGATAATGGATAATGTACTTCAAACAACACTGAGGCAAGGGTAAATGGACCCGAGTTAGATAAAACGCTGATATCCATCAGCAGTTTCTTTGCCAAATGTTCGTAGACAACCTGTAGTTATAAAAGTAACATAAAAGCCACAGGAGAGAAACAACAGTTTAAATAATTTACATTGCTGTAAGAAAAATAAAGATATGCAAAACAGTTGCATATCAATCAGTCAGTAAACATCAGAATTTAATTATGCAGAATCACAGCGCGTTAAGAATCAGTGTTGGTATTGTTGGTTCTCAACATACCATTGACTGATGGTAAACTGATTAGACATAGACTGTCTAACAGTCTGTGATGCTGAGTTCAATTAAGAAAAACACAGTCAGGCAAAATTCTGAACACAGTATAGTTGCCCGGGCTGCACTTCTTCTAGTTTTGTTTGATTTAGATTTTAGTTTGATAAAACCAGACAAAGGCGATGGTGCAAAATCCTGCATTCAACAAACATCGAGATTCCGTAAAGCATGCATACTTATTGTATTTGACCAGTAGAGCAGATTAAACTTTTGCAGTTTTGTCGAAAATTGTAAGTGCTTGTTTATAAAGTGATTCCACTTTGACTGGTTTAATACTGTATCACACAGTGGGTGATAAGGGAGAGCACCATTTTCTGTGCAATAATTTAATACATTTTAGCTACTTTTCGTGTCTGAATTCAAACTGTTCTGCCATCTATCACGTTTTTCTTTTCTTTGGAGTTTGAGAATGTTTTGTTCAATAGAAGCCTCATTGAGGTTGACGTGTATGCCTGATTTATGCCCAAAAGCTGTGTATTAACTAAGCGTACTTATAGTTAGGAATTATTGTAAACTGGATTTCTGTAACAAACTATAAGAATAGATGCCACCACATGAATAAATATATTTACTCATTAAGGTTGATCCCAAGATTGCTCCTAAGGTCTCTATGTTGTGGTGTCCCTCAAATCAAATGCAGAGAACTTATCTCAATGCATTACTATAAAATTAAAATGAAGAGATACATTACCATTTCATCCCAGTCATAAAATATTGAATTGCTTTATCTCATTATATATAAGCCATTACACAACTTATAAATACTGTAACATTCTATCTTTGCTGAAGACATATCATTCTTTCAGAAACAGAATTATACCACCATGTCATCTGTATGCATAGCTGACAAGCAAGCTGAAAACCAGACTTTGTTTTAGGATTAATTGATTATCCCACTGCTATGTCTGCGCTGGAAAACACGGGCGTTTGTGTGGGTCAATAAAAGTATGACCCGCACAAAAGTAAGAGATCCCTGTTTGCGTAATACCAAATAACTCTAAACAAAGTCATAATGCAGCCTGCGTTGAGATTCAGCGATGCTGTGCTTTCAAAAATGAGAGACTAAGGACAAATGATGTGGATTTTATATATGAATGTGTGTTTATCACCGCTACACTGTTCAGTGTGTAATAGACAGGCTGCTTCCTATCGCCCCCGCTCAGGGAGAGTATCATCGTAGTTCAGAGGAATCTAAACTGCACTGCAGGCGAGCCATTAAACTGCTCTGATAAAGCGGCCATACTTCACAGAGAGGGAAAGAGACAGTGGGAGTTGGAGAGAGAGTGAGAGGGATAAAGACAAGGAAGGTTACATAAAAAAGGGATTGAGGAGATAGAGGGGAAGTGATTGAGGGTCGGCAAAAATATAACCTCAATATAACGCCTCAGCTCTACAGGAAAGAAACTTCTAATCCGAATAATGATATGTAGTCCTGTCGAAAGAATATCAGCCTCCACACCCATTCTCCTATTTTTCTGTATGTGTATTACAAAACTGTGTCGGATCATGAGTAAAGAAAAAACCTGAAACCCAAGTCAAAAAAAGGATCTATCCCCTTAGAAAATAAATCCAATGAAATGCCAAACTGGATTAAAACTGGTTCCATCCAAACCTGATTACTACCAGCACTGATGAATCCCATCATCACTTCCATAGACCATCTTCACAACAGGCAGGCTCATAATTCATAATCCATCAGTCTGGGTTGGGTTCCAAAACAATGAGACAAATTAACCACAAATGAGGAAGACTCGGAACAATAGTGAACCTTCAAAGAAGTGAATCACCTCCCAAAATCACAAAAAATAAAAAAATAAAAAAATACTCTAATGACAATGTTTAATAAAGTGGTGAACCTCAACTCAATCCTTCCTTGTGGGTGATAAAGCCTTTCCAGGATGCCAACCCTACACCCACCCTTCAATATATTTCTCCAATTTTTGTCTCCAAAATATCTATTCTTCTAAACTTGTTTTCCTTTGTTGGCATTTTTGATTTTGTGAATTAATTGCTCATTTTTCTTGTGCCCAGGAACTCATCCCTGGTCACCTCTTTTGCCCGTCAAATTATCAAGCTTTGTCATTTTTGTAACAAGTTCATCGATCCCTAAGCTTGTCCGTGGTTTTTGGTGGAAGCACTGAGAGAACACGGAGACATAATCTGAAGACAGCAGAACGCTGTCATCCGTTTATCTGTAAATCTGGTCACTTACTTCTCCTCAGCTCCCGATCGATCCGCCTGACCTTTGCTGCTGTTTTCCATTATGGCGAGCTTTGACCCTTTCCGATGTTTGACCTCGCCTTCTTTCCCTCTGTATCAATCCCTCTGTCATCTGTCATTCCACACCCCCGGAGTGAGGGATCAGCATTATCCATCTGTCTACAGGAAAAGAGGGCAGGAGAGAAGCGAGAAGACTTTAGATGCTCTTTTATGAAACGATTCAAAACCGAGCAGAGGTTAAAAGTGACTGAGAACCTGCTGAAACCAGACACCCGCCCAAATACCAGCAGCAAAAACAAAACGGTACGTTCCATTAATCTGCATTGCATATCATCCACCTGAGTAAAAACCATCCACATCAGACCTTTAACTCCCCTGCAGCCACAACATCGGGATTAACGGAATATAAACGTGTGCCCGTGATATTTCGAACACGCAACAAATATACAACACAAATAGAAAAACAATAGTAGCTCAGTGACTGGATCCATTCCTGGATCTTGGTTTTCTCCAGGGACGTGGATGAAGAGCTCACTACAGCCACTCCACTACCTGGGCCGGCACTCCTGCGCTATGCAACAATGTAGGCCTGTCTATCATGACCGGAAGAAAATAGAAGGTCAAATTGAGATCAATAGGGAAAAAAGTAAGATAGGACTATGTGAGAAAAATTGTTCCTCCTGCATGGTAAGTAGTTAAAAAGGTGAGCAAATTCCTACAAGCTGGCAAAGAGAGAGGTAAGTGTCCGACTTAGTCAGTTATGAAGGTATCGACCTGCTGTGGACCACATTCAATGTCCAGAATACAAATTTCAACAAAGAATGGATCCGTATGCACCATGATGGATGGACTATGTGCGTAAATGCAGGGGGTGACTATGAGAATAAAAAACAATGTGATAAATTTCCTTCTAATCAGACCATGAATGAGTTTAATAGAATAGAAAAACTCTGCATAAGTTTATGATGTCATGTAACTGAGGCACGTTTTCGGTTGAACAATGGTGAAACAGAGCAAGAGAAACTTCAAAGCAAGGTCTTTGCAAGATGTTCCAAATCCCAACAAATCATCAGAGAGTGATACTTGTTTATAGAAAATGCCCTCATGTGTGCCACGACTTGATATCAGTCTAGCAATATCATCACATCTTTTTGCCTTGCTGGTAAGTAATGCCACCAAGAGCTAGTTCAGAGAATGGATTGTGTGGTAGTCACTGGGGTCACTTTAATCAGCGTAGCCACTATGCCATGAGGTATCCTCATAGAATGCAGATGCCATTACAGGAACAAGATACATGGTCCAGGTCAGGTTTGTGGGGAAGTGGATAGAGGAAGACGGTTGAAAATAGAATAGAAAAAGACAGGAATGTATGTTTATTTATGTTACTCAGAAACTGAAGCAGTAGTTACATTATGAGTCCATAATTGCATCTGTAGCAATATTTTTGCTGGATACCTGAGATAATGTATCGAAAATCTTGGATCAATATTTACTGAAAGAGCAAATCACAAATGTATACACATAATTTTGAAGGGTTTGTTGACAAGGATCGCAGGATGAGTTATGAATCATTTTTGAAAGTCAGGCATTGGGGAAATTGGACACGATGCAGAATCGTACAATGAATGAAACTAGGTGTGGCACAGATAAAAGATATATATTTATTGGCATAGATTTATAATTATGGCATAGATTTATAATTATGGCATATATAAAATATATACCATAATTGTCAGGCATCCTCTATGCGATTAACTCTTCTAGATTTACTTCCCAGCTTGCCTTTATGGAGTTAAGAGAGTCTGGATAAAGTTCATGAATGTTGGTATAAATGGGCGCCACTGAGAACTCGGGTGGATGTAAAACAGCCAGGATAAACCCAGCCGTAAACTCCCGTGGCATATAGTTTGGCCGGCATCATATGGTAAAATGTTCTACTGTTGCAGAGCAGTGGCTGCTTATCAGGAAACTGTTTGTGTATCAACCTTTATTGATGTAAACACAGGCCCCCTCCTCGGTTGCTGTCTGCTCTGAACAACTGAAGCCCGTCAAGCTGAAAAGCAGAGTCCAGATTCCTGCTATTCAGCGATGTTTTCATCAGGAAAAATACACAACATTTCCCCATCTCAATGTAAGTGTCCAGTAACAGGCGTGGCAAGTCCATTTTGTTGTCCAAAGAGCAAACGTTGGCCAGGAAAAGTGATGGAATTCCACTCTGTTAGTGTTAGACTTTAGGTTAGCTAACAGGAGCCTACTTGCCCCTCTTCTGTCTAGTAGTACACTGCTTCTTTCTGCATCTGGACGGCTGCACTATGGTATGCTAGTTTGCTGTTCTTAGGAGCCTCAGTCTACCTAACGCTTCAAAGCGTTTCAGTGCAAAGCCTAACCTTTGGTGTTCAAATGTTTCGGATGAACTATACCTCACTATACACTCATCTCTCATGCTTATCCACGTAGGGAGAAATGTGGGAACTGAGGCTATAAGGCTAAGTATATTCAACTCGTGGGATGGACAAGGGATGACTGCGGGGGGCAGTGGGGGAGGATCTCCTTGCAAGTAAGAAAAAAGGAAAGTGGGCAAATTTTTTTATGTGCAACTACAATAAACAGGAAAATAGACGTATAGACGTATGTACTGTACAGCTATAAAGATAAATTGAGAGATAGTGAAAGATAAAAACACGCAGCGGAAAACCATGAATATTTTGAGTTCATGGACGCGCAGAAATAGATAATTCTGTGAGTTGAAGCAAGACAATGATCCCAAGTAGAACAGTAAGGCAGACTGAATGGATCAAAAGGAATCAAGTTAAATTTCTGGAGTGGTTGAGTTAAACTCTGGACTTGAACCCATTGGAGATGCTTTGGTGGGACCTGAAGATATCTGTTTAACAGCTAACAAGCTGTCGAGCTCACAAGCCCTCCAGTGTAATGCAATAAAAAAGTTTTTCAGAGAAGAGTTGGCCTAAATTCCACACAGTGATGTCCACAGTGACACTGGTCTCCAGTTTTCAGAAGTATTTGGATGCAGTTTTTGTTGTTGAAGGTGGAACAACTCGATATTCAGTTGAAAGTGGGGAAATACTTTTTCATGCTAGTGACTTTAATGCTCTATCAAATGAAATATAATTTAAATTTGTGATTTATTTTTACTCAGGTTGCCTAAAAGAAAACATTACGAGATGAAGTAGGAATGTTAATCCTGGTAAGTCCTCTTGGATATTTTTCACATTATGACAGCTTCTGGATAAATAAATAAAAATACTAATTCACATTTTATCTAGCTGGTATTTCAGCTTAATGGGAAAAATGCAGGAAGTCCAGAGACCTGGGGAGAATGACTCAGACGGAGGGTGAGAAAAAGGTCGTTGCAGTGAAGGTTGAATTTGTTTAAAGAGTCAAAGTTTATTCTCTGCTGGATGATGTAAAGGCCATTAACACGGAGCAGAATGGTTAATGTGACACCACATAATCCCTCCATCTGTGAATGTGTTTCAGGATGGCTAGAACTCAATGATACTGGGTGTGTCAACTGTTATGAGGGAAGGAAGGCAGTATGATATGCCCCACAGGGATGTGTGTGTACATTTATATTTTTTGTGAGTGTGTGCAAGTCAATGGGCTTTTTTAGCATGCGGCATGTGAAATTGTTCAGACAGATAGCAGAATGTCCGGTGTTCACCCTGAGACATAATGGAGAAGGGAAGACGATGTTCCTTAAATAAGTTGACAGTAGAGATTATACACAGTCACAAAGCCTACGAGGCAGAGGAATAGATTATCCTCCGGGTGCTGCACCAAGAAAGAGATGGACAAAAGGGGACACAAAAAAGCGGGAGATATCAGTGATTAAAACGAGAGATGGGGAGATGATGTGAGGGAACGACTGTATCGGGTTTGACAGAGGGCAGTTTGGGAGAATAGTGACAAATCGCTGTGACAGTGTGATACTAATAAAATATTATATAAAGTAAATACCCTGCAGAAACAATGACATTTAATGCTGGGTTCAAACTAAACGTGATGGTTTTTCAAGTTTTGTCTCTCAAATATGAACAGATCCTTCTGAGAGTGTCCAGTTCCTTCTGGCTGATCTAATGTCAGGTCCATTGTACGAAAATGGTTTAAAGGCAGATGATATTGTTTTAGTGGTACTTGTGAGCCCTCCTTGCGTCAGTACTTTCCTCTTCTCTTTTTTTCAGAAGAAGAATGTTTCTCTTAAATTTTTTACAAATATTTCTTTTTGGGATCCTCCAACCCATGTGTTCCCCAAGATGATCCGCTCAAATATATTCTTTATCTTAAGACCCAGCTTTGACATCTTCGTTATTCGAGCTGACTATTTTACCACTGCTGAAAGAGAAAGCAATGTTATCACCTCTGTGTGGTTTCTACTTTGGCGAATGATTTTAGGTCCACTGGCCTTCAAAGGCAGCCAAGACCCTGTTTAGACATGGTTTTAGAATGTATTTTGGACGATCAGATCAAAGTGGCCAGCGGGACACATAACTGTTTACACTTTTGTCTATCATGCGTTTCCAAATGTGTCCAGTTGACCACTTGTGTTCAGATTTTCCAGGTAAAATGCGTCTCAGACCACCTCAGAAAGTGGTTTGAGTGATCGGATCACAATGCATCTTGGAGGTTGATTACACTTGTATATAGCGATATGTTCCTATGTCCTCTTGTGATCCGATTGCCCAAAGCGTATTCTGAACAGAGCCCATGAGAGACGGTAGATGACATGCAGCCAATGGTCACAGCAAAAGAACGACTCTCATGGGACGTGGGCTCTACTGAGAAGAAAAAGACTTCCCCTGAGTGACAGCTTTGTTGTCTTTGTCCTCAGTCCTGTCTTCGGTGTCCTTATCATCAAGGTGTTCTTGTTCATGCTGAGTTCAGACTAAACAATTTTTTTGTCTTCTACGAGGTACTTTCGAAATACACTTGTCACAACACAATAAATTACTTCCAAGTCTGGCAAAGTACACATTTGAACCCGACAATTGTTTAGTGGCATGTCCTATGGTTGTGATGAGGAGGCGGGTATATCGAACTTTGTGTTTTGCTTGTGGCCTTCAGTTCAGAGAAGAAGAAAGACAAAAAAATAAATTTTGACAATGTACGTCCCTCAAAAAGAACTGAGGGTTATCGTTGCCGCATTTCAATACGTCTTTCTTCTTTATCGTTGTTCTTACTCAAACCCTGGATCTGCTTGCCTGTCATCCTATTGGTCAACTTCAGACCAGGTTGGGAATGATTTGAAAAAACGTACTAGTGTTTTTCCGTTGGAATTGTGGAGTATCCCAGACAAAATATTGCTGTACTGTTACTAAGTCATATATCAAGAGGACATGGTTTGTCGTTGCCTCCATATCTGAGTCAGAAGCAAGGAATTTGCTACTATCATGTAGTCCTGGCAAAAGGTAAAATGTTTAAGAATGCATGAAGAGGGAAATGAAAGACTAAAAAGGACAGAATAATAGAAGAATAAAAGTCAAGATAAAGGGATGTGAGGCTAAAGTGATGTATAAAGTTTTGGATATGCTATAAGGAAGATGACCAACCTTCAGAGTCACCGCCCAATCAATGTGACATCCGAAATATGCTGGCCTCTTATGTTGTATTCACAACAAATGCGATGCAAAGTAAGAGCCACTGACACAAGCAAGGCAAACCCGTGAATATACTGGAACGCAATGGACCTAAAATGTTTACTTGCAATGTGCAATTTTATATCACTTTTAATAGATGACTAAAATTCTTCCTTCGCCGTCGCCAAATGGACCTTGTCTGGATTAATGTTTGAATTAGAAAAAGTATCAGGATCTTAATGGATGTAAATGTGAAGTTCACCTTAATATCGTGTTAAAACATGTTAATACAGCCTCTCCTGTGATCCACCAGTTACTTTTGATAAAACATCAATGCTTAATTAGGGCCCTTAAGCTGGAGATTCACGGTGCTCTTTGTATTCTTAACCCCACTGGGATCGAGTTGAATCAAGTAAAGGAGTAGGAATTGGAAAACTTCCTACAGTCGAAAAGTGAGTTACGGAAAATGACCCATTTTCTCCATTCTAACAGAACAGACAAACTCTCGCAAACACAAACACAGAATCCCTCAACCATGTGTTATGCACACTTCAGCAGAAGAAACTCATTATGTCTGCTGAAAGGCCTCTGAGTTATTAATCAAGAACAGACCTTGCATATGTTTATCAGCCGGCACTGTAGAAAATGAATGAAACACTAAGCAGAAGGTATTAAATGAAAACCAAATAGGAATCCTTCCTGTCCAGCGAGAATAATTAACCACGAATAGAAAGAGACAGAAGACAGATTAAAGCCAAAATTCAGAAATGTCAAAAAGACAAACAGGAAATGACCCTTTCCGAACATGTTATATGTTCGGAAACCAAGCATAGTATAAACACATAGTATAAACACAGTATAATAGTATAAACACAGGTTATTTCCACTACAAGTTATATTAACTTAGATTTTAACCTTCTAAAGGTCAAGTAATGTTTTGCGTAATGAAAAAAATAGCAAAACAGTGATATTATACCTACATTCCACATTTCATTAATTTCTATCGATAATATATATAAAATAGTATACATATATATATATATATATATATATATATATATATATATATATATATAAACGTGGATCAGGATCCATTGAGACACGTCACGTATTCTTCACAACTGTGAAGAATAAAGTTATTGCCCACCGTGCAACTATTTAATCTGGTGTTAAGGAGGAGTACTTTGGGCAGGAGGCCTACCACAGTCCTGAAAAGAACTCAGCCCCTACATTTGATGCTTGGTTCAGACAACATGATCTCGTCATTACCCACAAATTCCCTTCATGGGACCCAAATGTGGAGGAAATGAATGATGACCTGGTCTTGAAGTGTGACATAATCAATAACAGTGATGTGTTGTCTGGGATGCGTCTAATCTGTTGGAAAAGTCTAGCATGTCAAAATGTTTTTCAAGTGGCTCCCAACATGTTCTGAAGTTGGGAGCCAATGGCAGAGTGAAACAAAAACCTGAGTGTGAGTAGATCCAGGAATGAGGCTAGGTGGAACAATGATTAAGAAGAAAGGCTTGTTTTGATTGACAGATGGTTTCCACTTCTTGACACCCAGGAACGGGTCCACAATCATTTTTTTTGTTGCCTTTCTTCTTCCCAGAAGATCACTGGTACAAAACCTGTGCTTCCATAACCATGATTGATTGACCCACCTCATCCTTGAAGTCAAATGAGCTGGACGTGACCGAATGGATGGGATTAAATTTATAGCTGGATGGATGAAGTTAGATGGATCAATAGATAGATAGATAGATAGATAGATAGATAGATAGATAGATAGATAGATAGATAGATAGATAGATAGATAGATAGATAGATAGATAGATAGATAGATAGATAGATAGATAGATAGATAGATAGATAGATAGATAGATAGATAGATAGATAGATAGATAGATAGATAGATAGATAGATAGATTGATAGATAGTTAGACAGGCAGCATGTCTGTCTGTCTGTCAGTGACCAGCAGCTGCCGACCCAAATAAGGCCACATTCTATGTTTAAATGGTGGGGACGTAGTACCTCTGAAGTATTTAAACTTATCGCTGTCTAGGCTCCTTTTTCTCTTTCTCTACTTTCCCCAGTCTTACAGTTTTCTTGCCGGTAAAACAACACCTGAAACTGGCTTTCTTTTGCTTTGGTGAAAATTTATGAAATCCAAACTCCAAATAACGCCTTTGAGTAATTGAATGTGCCCACAAAACACTTTCAGTGTTATGTCACTTACTTTTTGTAAGAAAGTGTGTGCGCGTCCATATTCCCCTACCTGCGGCTGTCAAAAATTCCATTATAGCCCAGTTGGTGTGTCAACAGTAACGCAATGGACGCAAAAACAATTGGTACTCTAGGTGCAATACAAGCCATCAAACAGACATTTTATAGCCATGATTTAGAAAATGGGATTTCTACTTGATTTATGTGCTGCTAGGCCAACGTTTCCCTAAGTACAGAGTCTCTTTGGTCTTTGGTCAGCCTGTTCTACGCTTCTGTTACCAGGCTGCTCGACCTGTTTCACCAAAGCACCTCATTATTTTATGGAAACGATGTGTGCACAAGAAGTCTGGGATCGAGTCTGGGATCGAGATGAATCAAGAAAAAGGGGTAGGAATTGGAAAACTTCGTTCAGTCGAAAAGTGAGTTAATGAAAATGATTTAATGAAAATGATGTACATGGCTGTCATGTCAAGATTATGGATTATCTTTTTCTACCTTGACATAAATGTCCTACTGACTTCTGAGCTCATGAAGTTCGGAGAATTTCAGCGCTGATAAGGTTTTGTAGCAGAGCGTCACACAGATCTCTGGCCAAAGTGAAAATATATAACAGTTGCAAATAAGAAAATCAACATGAATTTCACATCCTAGTGTCTTCACGGCATTTGCACCATGCAATGCACATCGCTCAAGTTGCCCAAGACAAATTATGTCTTTTGCATTTTGCATCCATCCATCCATTTTCTTTTGCGTATACGTGGCCAACTCACGGTCGTGGCAGGCTAAGAAAGGATTTCCAGATTTCCCTCTCCACGAAGGAGCAGCAGCTCTACTCTGAGCGGTCTCTGGATGTCCGAGCTCCATACCCTATCTCTAAGGCTGAGTCCAGCCACCCTGTGATGGAAGCTAATTTCGGCCACTGAGACACTTGACTTCATTCTTTCTGTCATTATTCTATCAAATACTTTCTTTGTATTTTCTTTTCCATGTAATCCTGCTGTGCAGAAAAAGTGCTCTCTGTTCAGGGGGAACAATCATTATAGCTTTTCAACCCAAAACTTGGGTTGATTCTCTTTAAATTGGTATGCTGGGTTCAGAACCAGAATTTTTTAAAATTATTTTGCTGTTTAAATATCTTCTCCGTTAACTTTTTCTTCAAAAAAAGATGTGAATGCTTATATTCTTTTGTCAGATCTGCTTTTTGGAAATGGGGCACATGTATACATGAATATGATAGAAACCATCAAAGAAATATTTTGTTGCAACATCTAAAATGACTTTACTGCCACGACATGTCAAAATCAAACTCCTCAGGGGGTCGAACAAATCTCATGGAAAAACTTTTTTTTTTTAGCCATGACCAATAAGTCATTTCATTTATTGAAGCCAAGAGTGCCTTAGAGTTTATCCTTGATTTTCATGTCTAAATATTTTATTTTGATGAGACAAGACTATTTTTCTCACCTTCAGATTTGGAAAGGATTTTGAATTAAATTGACGAAATCACTCTATATGTGCACATGGCATTTAGAACTTTAGGGATTTGTTGATGTGTGGCGTCATCACAGAGAATAAATCATGCTACTCCGTTTCCTCTTATCCAAACACTGTGAATAATAAGGGCAATGGTCCTGGCGGCCTCTCCATTGTCACTCAGACTCAGAGAAACTTGTGGCGGTTGGATGATGAGGTCAATTCACACCACTGGGAACATGTGTAAAAAAGACGAAGAGCGTTAGAGAAATGAAGATGTGAGAACTTCCCAGTGTGGCGTTTTTGTAAGTGTGAAATTGAGGGCCACACTTTTTTATAACTACCGTCACATTTGAGCTGCATTTCTGTAAACAAGATGTCAACTCCTTCTGGTTGCTGACAATTACAATTAAATACATCAGGGAAAAGAAACATATTAGAAGGTAGATGGAGAAGCATTTGCTGTTGTATATGTTTTTGGTACGGAAAAGGGAGCTGAGTCTTAAGGCAAAGCTCTCAATTTACCAGTTGCTCTATACTCCAACCGTGTGCCTTGATCATGAACTCTGGGTAGTGACTGAAAGAACGAGGACGCTGCAGATACAGGTGGCTGATTAGCATTAAAGATAAGATGGGACGTTCGGACATTCAAAGAATGCTCGGAGTAGCTCCTCCGTGTTGAGGGGTGTCAGTTGAGGTTGTTTGGCAATCTCAACTGACACCTCTCAAATAGATGTACACTGAAGGCAGGCTTCAGGGCATTTTCTTTTGCCCGGATTTAGGCATGAATCCAGAATTCTCGGAAGGGGTTATTTTTTCATCTGACTTGGAAATATGATCTCCACCTCCAACTCATCCATTAGGAAGTTGCTGTTGAGTGGGGCATTTGCTAGAACCCACTGCCACCACCACCCAACCCCAGATATGAGGAAGAAAATGAATGAATGGATGGATGGATGAACTTACAGAACAAGGATCAGTTTCTCAAAGTGCAGAGTGCTGCTATTTCTATTTGTGGTGTAATTAATGTTACACCAGAAATTCTAGTTGTGAATAATTTGGACATCAATTGAAAATGATTCATATTCAATCACGTCTACCATCATTATTTGTTACCCATGAAAACAAAAACATGCATGCGGTCTTTATTTCCTGCTGTGTGGACCACTGGTTCATTCATGCTAAACATAATCCTCCCCATCACTGCCTAGTCTTCACACATTCACCAACCTGGTCATTTTATCAATCTCACTAGTGTACTGACTCTTGCTGTTGCTCAGAGCAGAGACTCTTCGATTCAAAGTTTCTTGGAAATGTTGAAGCGCCAAATCTTTTTGACTTACTCACAAATGATCCAATTATTTTCAGTTACAATAAACAATTACCTTTTCTTCAATCACTTTTGGTTCTTGATTGAAATGTCGGTACACAATGCACAACTACAAAAGCATGTAATAAAGTCTCAAATAAATGAACCAAATATAGAGTGGCTTTGTCAGAACAATGTGATCTGCTGAAGATGTGTTCCAGCTGCACTCATAATTCCCCAAAGCCCAGCTTTCCATCCTGGAATGTAAATACAATAAATACTATACTTACTGGACTACGTATAGCACACCAGATGGTGTCCAGCTGTGGATTAGGTATGTGATATACATTAAATGTGTGTTTCTGGTTGTTTATACAATGGGGAGTTTCATCAGATAAATCCCATTGGTCAAACTATGGCCCCAGGTGTGTTTCAAATACCTGTAATGTTGCATTTAACCACATGCTCGCTCCGTCAGCACACCAATCGAGCTTCTTATCTGACATTCTTGACGTATTTTTTTGTCTTCCTCACACATTTGCATATCAGTTGAATACATACTCCAGGTTAAAGAGCATACTCTCAGTTAGGTATTTTTGATGGGGATAGAAATAGATGTAGCCTTGACTTGGAGAAGGAGTCAAAATTACTGACCATCCTTTTGTACTCTAAAGTATAAGTTAGCTAGAATTTATATAATATCCATTGATTCTTAAATTCAGAATGCATATAAATTAATAATCTATTGTTTGAAATAACTTAATCAAAAAAGAGGGAAACCAAACTCCATGAATGTTTTGACTTTGATGTCTTCGTAAGTTTTTACTGGGCTTAATATATTTCCCCCAGTAGCACTAGCTTTGACTTATTTTCCATCAGAGCTGGCTTTTATGTCTTCCTCGTCAGAGTTGACTGTAAAGTATATGCAAAAACCTTTGCATTGGTTGAGAAATCCTCCCGTACTTCCCATCCTTCTTCCCCATCTTCCCTCATTTGAAGCGGCACAAAGTCCTGTTTCATGGTCAATATTAAAATCAGTGTACTTTGCTTCTCATTTTGTTGCTTGTATCAAATGGTAGTAAATTGGCGGTTGTTTGTGTCAGCACTATCATTAGGTGAATGCAGGTAACAAACAGCAAGCCCAGCTGAAATACTAGCATTGTGGTCTGTTTGGCACCAGGCGGCTCCATCTGAATAAATGTTTTCACGATTGCCAACCTCATTGGTAGCTATTAAAAATTCATTACATGGCTACTTTATTATTTTGTGTTCAATCTGAAGTTTAAATTTTAAAGTTTTATTAAGTTCTGTGGCTTTTCCTAAATCCTCAGTATAAACGTTCAGCTGATGTCAAAGCCAGAGAAAGTGATACAGCAATTTTTAACCATGATCGTAGGATTTTTTTTGCTTGATTGTTGAGGACATTCACACATAATAAAATGATTCCATCCCATAAACATGATATATGAGGTGTTTACTAATACAGAAGCAAATTAAATATTGAACAAACCACACTGCTTTAAAATTACATCATTACTTATTCATTCTCCTCTTCAATACCAATATAATATAAAGCTCCTCTGGGAAAGTGATTTATAGAGCTAATCAATGTTAATGGGGATTCAATTAACGCATGTTAACAGTTTAATGGCAGGATGCAGATGTAAACACATTGGTTCACATTAGCATATAGATAACACAGGTGGGTATCACCAGATGCCTAACATGATATTACCACAATACTTTTTCGACTGTAAATTCTGTTCCCAGACGAAAACATGTCCTCGTGTTCTTCATCCAGTCTACTAATGTTCTTAGTCTTTGCATAACTTCAATCAGATGCACTGGATTGAATTGGATCATCCAATTCAATCCTGAAAGGTTTTATCATCAAAACCAAATTTAAACATCTCCTGACAAACTGAACTGTTTGTATTTAGGTCTAATCAAATTTACCTGAATGGAAAGACATGAGGACCACAAATCTATCCGGCCTCACTGACGTAATAGGGAACCTGCACAATTTAAGCCACTGGTTTTAATGTTATGGCTAATTGGTGTTCATTGATGGGAATAAATGTTTTTTCGACTTAAACCAGACTGATGGTGTAAGCACATAATGCACTTTGAGGTGGAATTAAATTAGATGCCTGATGCTTGAAGCCTGAAGTTACTCAGAATGTACAGATGACGCACGTCTGGCTCACACGACCTTCAGTTCGGCTCAAAGTGAGACAAAAAGTCCTTGGCTTTTATTACATGATAGCAAAATCGACCGTAAGGCAATGAAAGGAAGCAAATATGATCACAGCGTGTGTGTGCGGATGTGTTTCTGTGTATGAGAGAGAGACGGCTAGCATTTTGTAGAACTTGCTTCAAGCTAAAAAAAAAGCTTTTCTCTTCCAAACAAACGGCAAGGATATAAGCTCTTTGACTTAAAGGCGTGTTAGAGACTCATATTTGTATGTGTTTAGTGATTATGTATGTGTGTTTGTCGTGCGCTTTGGCAGAGAAAGCTTATCTGCTCCCATACAAGGTTGCAGATGAATGTTTCTTCCATGCTAATTCATGTGTAAATACCTTCCTCATGTTTGCGGGCAGAAGATTGACTGCCTTGTAATGCCTACAGGGAGAGTGCAATTCTGCAAAAACAAATTTGAAGGTGGTTTGTAAACAAGGGTATATTATTGCCCTTACTCAATGTAAGCTGGGATCAGCTCAAACCCCCTAGACCCTGCAGAGGATGGATGAATAATGAACAAAAAAAGTAAAGGAGTTGTATTTTGTCACCATGAAGAGAGAAAAAGCCGGAACCGGTTCTGTAAGTAAGCTACATAAGAACAACTAGACTTTTAAAGTCAGTTTATCACCATTATATATATTTTTTGCATTATTGCGAGAACATCAAGTGAAAAATATGTTAAGCCTTATTCTAATGTATAGTGTGTAATATTTAATAGAAGCTGTCGGTGAATATCGATATTCCAACTTATATTACATATTGACACACCTGTCCTAATATATAGATTAATTGGAACTAGAAAAAGTACTCCGTTAACATCAGCCAATACTCAACAGTACCCTAAGTAGACATTACTGTGATTACAACAAATTAGAATTTCATGCACATTGGTCCATTTATTTACGAGTCTTTGCCAGCCTCTACATCTACTAAAAACTCCCAGAATCTCTCAAGTACTCTGGAACCGTTTGTCAGCGTCTCAGCGGGCCACAAACGTACACTGTTTTGGAGTTGATTGGTCCCCGGGAGGAGAGACGGCGCAGCAAGCTCTTACTCCACAAACCCTCGGAAATGGCGAAGTTCGGCTGGGAACTGGCGAGCTCTAAAGCTTGCTAACAAAAGCCGCCAGCCTCCTTCCTACCAAGTTGAATCCCCCAGGTGGACTACGAAAACAACATCACTTACATCTAAGTAGCGTCTAAGAGGTTAGGTATTTGTTTTCTTTGATGGCGAGGTTTCACGCTTCATTGTTTTTTTTTGCGTTGAGTAATAAGTATGTTACTCCATTCATCGTTGCAACATGTCGGCCTCAATGGAATATGATCCACTTCTTAGGGAGATATAAGGGGCTTATAAACAAACGAACAACATTAAAATTAATTTTCAGTAGATTATACACAAAAGAATATGAATATCATATTCCATTCATTAACATTGTTGGTGTTTGTGTGTGAATCTATTTATATTTGCTAGAAGTGCTCTGATGGTGAAGGTATTTGTGGAAAAAATGCTAAAATGACATGCATTCATTTGTACAGATGTGTTGTGCATCTTGAATATGAGGAAGAAAATGAATGAATGAATGAATGAATGGATGGATGGATGAAGAAGCCTTACCCACTAATGTCTCATTGGGCAAACATGCAGCAGTGAAGCTTTATTGTGGCCATATTTCATTACAGTTGCCACTGAGCTCTATTATAGTGACTCCCTGGCCATAAAAACCACCAACAGAGCTGATGGAAACATGGAAGACGGCGGCTTCACAGGACGGCTGCAGCTGTCAAAACGAAGCAGACAGGGCTTTTTGGGAAGAGGTTCTAAAAGAGACTTGAGCTGAGCAGACAGAGGCTGGAGCAGAAATATACAGAATGTATTTGAACATGGACCTCTGGCATATAAAGTGAAATACGTTCCAGTTAGACTTGAGTAGTCACTTGAGTGACTTTATATGATTAATTTTCATTTAACAAGTTAATGAATATGATTATTAAAACGGAGGGAAAGATGAAGAAATAAATTGGCAGGAAATGAAAAACAAGAATGAGGAAGAAAAAGACAGGAACAAGGGAGGGAGGGGAAGAAGAAGAGGCTGACATGACTCGTCTTTCGGCGATGAAGGCTGTCAAGGTGCTCTTTGCCCTTGAGTGGGCAGTGACGCATCCCTCCATCTCCCTCCCTTTCTCGGTCCGTCCATCTCTCCTCATGCCTCCCAGTAAATTTTAGAAGAGCTGGAAAGCAGACACTAGAGGGGGAGTAACATCTTCTTGCTCTAGATATTTATATCTCCACCCCCCTCCTCCATCTCTTCCTTCACTCTCATCCGCTGCCATCCACCTGCCTCTCATAATGTGCAAATTTTATGAAGATTAACATAATGTGACAAGACAAGAGCTCTGGTAGAGCTCGGTGAAAAAAACTTTGGTACTTCATTAAAAGTCCAGTTTTGAGAGGCCCATGCACTAATTGGTTTCTCTGTCCAGAGTGTGCACGTGTAGTTTAATGGGTCAGCTGTACTAACAACAACATTTCTATTTTACTCACTTTTTTATTGGGTAAAGTAGTTTCACATGACCATCAATATAAGACCATACTTTGGTTTTCATACTGTGAAACAAGATTGTACACCCCAATTATACTCCCTCAGCATCATTCTTCGTAAAGAATGGGGTACTGGTTGCTAAAAACTAACTATTTATGGCTTTTAGCTCTTCTTTTCGACACTAGATTATTTCTAGGTCAAACAACTGGTCTACTCGGAGTGGTGACTATGGAAATTTCGGTCATCAACCAATGCTAACCTGGATGTTTGAAATGTGATAACACAGAAATAGCAGTTGATACAACTATAGTTTCTCAGGATAACAATTAAAGGCTAACCAGGAGTTTAGTAAACTAGTTAAAAACCCATTTTGGTGATAATGCAAATGTAATAACACGGTAATAACAGCAAATAGAGTGTATTATTTAAGTATGGTCGAAAAATAACTTATTATTATAAATATTAAACCGAATTGGCTATGGGACACAATCCAGGACCTAGTCACCCCCGTCTTTTCCACACCAACAACACCAACCTCTCAATCAGAGTACATCAACAGCCCTACTCTAATATTGGTATATGCAAACAAGGGATTGTACCACCTAGTCCAAAACACAACTTCCAGACTTCCAGCTAGGGTGTTGTCAAATTTTGGACGATACGATATCAGGTCAGTTCCAAAGATTAACAAGTGTATATCCATTACAATGCTGACTGTTTTTATACCTTCCTTACCCTTATTGCTGATGATATTTTTTGTGGATATATCATTGCAAGGATTCGCAGATAACACCTTGCAGAGGCGTTCCTCATCAGCATTTTGTGTCAGACATCTATGTTCTTTTCACATTTTTTCATTATGTGGAAAAAAACAAAATCTAGATCATTAGATCTAGATTTTGTTCATTAGAATTCTCTCAAGCATTGCCTGAATGGGTCAAATAAATGTGCTGATACCCTTTTTCAGCCTTTTCAGGCATGATCCCAGAAAGATGATGGGAGCGGTGCGTGGAGACTGTAAACCCTACGAATGGCTAAGCAACATTTGCCCGGTCCTCTTTCCTCAGGCAATGCTCTGTCATCAGAAATAAAATATTAAATTACTTTTATGGCTTTTACACTTGGAGCACATATGTGGCTTAAAATTTGCAAAAACTAATCCTGTTTGCAGAGCTCACACACTTTATTTTTCCCTTTGTTTTCCTTCATGGTCATTAGTGTTTCTTCTTACTGTTCATGCTTTCAGCCATTGTTGTTTTGTCTACTGTTTCTGTCATTAAATTAGGATTGTATTGTGAGTTTAGCTTGTTGTTTCAATATTTTAGATTGCTGTTTTATATGGTTTAGAGTGTGTTATTTTTTTTTCAAATCCCAAAAATGATGTCAGTTTTATTCAGCGTAAAGCCTTCCCAGGGAAAAGGCAGCAGCTAGATATCCCATAAGCTGCTCATCGCTTTCAGTGCAATGCTTTGATTTTATTCAAATGTGACTATGCCTGCATGTACCATCATTAAATAAGCCAAAAAATTATTCGGTCTTGGAAAAATTTACATTTTCTACATACTTTCATTCAAGATTCAAGCTTTTTCTGGTTACAAGCATAACCAATAAAACGATAATACATGTTTCTGACAGCTTATAGCAGTGAAACAGTAAATATCACAAATACAATGAAGAAAAAGAGGATTGGTAAAAGTATTTTGAACTGGTGTCTTAAAAAAAAGAACAGTAGCACAGATCACAGTATCACTTATAGCAGTGTAGCGTAGCAGAGAGCAAATTAAAGTACGGTGAAAATTAAATGAATGTAATGGAATGGAACGAGATGAGATGAATTAAACTTCTTACTATTAAAACTTAGTTCCTTTCATTTCTTATGAAAGCTGTATCCATAAAAGACGCATATTTACAGTTTTTGCACATTAATGTCTTTTGATACAGTATTTATGTCGCTCGGGCTAGATTTTCTTTTGTCTCGATTTTCTTTTGTCTCGAACCCCCCCCACCCCCCCCCCCACCCCCGCAACCCTGAACAGGATAAGCAATGATGATGAATAAATTAATACTCAGTGTTTCACAATGGAAGCAGGGAGGGCTTTTTGGAAAGGAAGCCTTGAAGTTCTGTATCCATCAGTCAGATGCACTGCCACCATTAGTTTAATTTGATTGATTTCATGAACAAATCAATGACCAAAATTGTTCAATCAACAACCTTTTGTTCATGACGATGACAAGATGAAAACATCAGGTATGACTAATACATCCATCATACATCGTCGACATAAATGGATGGCATGTGAAGCCATTTGGTTTCCTGTTCTGCTCTGGCTGAGGTTGGATTACATCCACTGGTCCATCTCGCACATTCCGTATGGGACGTGGAGCAAGTCTCTATATGATCGGACCAGACAGACAGATCACTATGTCTGGGAAAACTCTAGTTAGGTACTCTAGGTATAGGCAGGTAGTCTTTCA
This sequence comes from Lophius americanus, assembly GCA_037951165.1. NCBI lineage: Eukaryota > Metazoa > Chordata > Actinopteri > Lophiiformes > Lophiidae > Lophius > Lophius americanus. The sequence goes on from JBBDHG010000339.1 coordinate 455,044, forward strand.
ACCGGATCGGATCATCAGACCAATGGAACCATTTAGAAGTTGGTTGCTTCTGAATTTCGCCTCAGCTGGAGCTCAGTCCCTTCATTTGATCTGGTAATTCTGGAGCTGAAACAATCTCAACCTGTTTCAGCCCTAGATCCTAAAAAGTATCAGAAGCATGGCTAAAAATCAATATGCAAATCAGAAAAAGTTCAATGTTTGGGTGTATTTATTAAACAAATATTAGGAAATACTTTTAGCAACCTCTTTGTGGTGTTAGTTCAATTTGAAATGTTCTAAAGTGAATTGCATGCATGAAACACTTATACCTTAAAGAGCCAAAAGACGAACCATTATTCATGATGGGCCCCCGCGTACCGGAGGAGGTTGTGACCAATTTATTGCAGCCTACACAACCGCACACAAACACACACACAAACCAATGCACTGTATATCCTGTATTTGACAAATTGGCATGAAGATCAGGTCTCCCGTGATGGATGTTGACGTTGATAGGGGAGGGGAAGAGTGACGTTCAGATACATCCGACCTCGGCCACAAATAAACAACCCACTGTTCCATTTATTCCCTCTATCTTTACTTCCTCCTCATTATATTCAGTTCATTTCCAGCCAAATGTCCTGTACTAATTAGCTTACTTAGTTTTGTTTACTCCACCACTATTTTATATCCTCTCTTTTTACCCATTGTCTTGTCCTTGTGTCTCTCCCTGATCCATTTCTTCTGCCGACTTCCTTCATATCAACCCCCCCATCACTGCCACCTTTCTCCCCATCACTTTACATCTAAGGCTAGTGACATGACAAGGCTAGGTAGGGTCAAAAGCTCAGTTTATCTGTTTGTTCGTGACCCATAATAAACTAGAGTGGGCATGTCCACACCAGAACAGGGACAACAAATAGAAGAGTAGAAGAGAAAGTCATGGTTGCGTTGCTTACCTGGGGAAGGGATGGTACCAGGATGATCAATCGCAAGTCTTGGCAATGTTCTGATGGGAAACTTTAGGTCCAGCCATTTTATTTGAATATTACTTTGAAACAAACCACCAAACAGTTCAGTCCTATGGTCATAAGCCCTGGGTAGAGGCCAAAAAAGTAAGGTCACAAATACAAGCGGACAAAATGAGCTTTCTTTGTAGGGTCCTTTGCCTCTGCCTTATATATCTGATGTCTGAGATATGAAGTTGGATATTTATAGAGACAAAGTGGAATGTGTGTCTTCTCGTCAAAAGAGCCAGTTGAATTGGTTTGACGATCTGTTTAGGCTGCCACCAGAGAAACGCTATTCGGGGGTTTCAAAGGCACATCCAACAGGGAGGAGACCGTGGGTTAGACCCACAATTCATTGTAGGGATTACGTAACTCTTTGAATCCCCATTATGGGCTGGAGAGCATTGATGGGTAGAGGTATGCTGCCACAACGGCTGGACTCCGGATAACCAGCAGAAGATGGATAATGAGAAATCCATTTTTATGAGAAAAATCCTACATTCTCTTGAGTAAAGCTTTCAGAGCCTCTTGCAGGGCTTTAAGCTGATGCTTTCTTACTTCATGTCACTCGAGACAACTTTTCTTTTATCTTTCATTTTCTGCCTTGTTTTCTTGTCATTCTCTTCCCTTTTCTAAGTTTGTCCCTCTTGGAACCTTCCTAACGTTTTCTCTCTTGGTTTCTCTACCATTCTCCATTTGATAAACTATACTCCCCTCAATGTATAATTACCTCCACCCCACTATTATGTTTATACCTCGTCATTATCTTAACTTCATCCTCTCTGCTTCCGACTTCACCAAGATTGAGCAACCGCTTATCTTCTCGGCCTCTCTCTCCTCTGGGTATCCATCACCCTTACCAACCTCCATCCCTTGCTCTAATTGGTCTCCTGGAGGTCTTCGACCATTAAGACCCCTCAAGACCCCTCCGATTGCCCTTGACTGTGCTTGACCTGAGATCCTTCAGCAGCTTCAGTTCCCCCTAATCAGGAGAAAGAAACTTGGCCGATGGCTCTGAAGAACCCTCCCGCTGAAAATTATTAATATGACGAGGGCCTTAAATGCACAATATACAGTTTATCAACAGACACAAGTAAAGGAGACCCACGGAGAAATCAAGACTGGTGCAAGAGCAAAGCAGTATAATTACACTCAGAGAAAGGACAGAGATACATATACACTCGTAATTAAAAGAGCAGACTGACAAATATACACATCGGGAAGCTCGGAATCAGGTCAGGAACTGTAAACAGTTGTGATGGAAACTCTGAGGAGAAGAAACACCAGGATAAAAGAAGATGTGACTCAAAAGGAAAATCAACCGTCTATATATATTCAAATGCTGCTCTAAAGTTCTAACATTGTTTTTGTAAATTTTAAGACTGCAGGCAATCATGTCAAAAGTTTATGGACTCTATCCTCCGAGTTTCTCTCTTGGATTGATCTCTTACATATTTTTGGGTTTTGTAGAAAGAGTTGTAGCATTTACAATTACCCTTCAACATTACTCTCAAACATAGACAAACACAGGTCAGTGTGTGTTTTGTTATTTTGTTTCTGAAATGAAAATTGAAAAATGAGTGGCAATTGGATTTTTCGTTTAGATACCAAAGTTTCAGAATTAAGCAACAGCGCCATTTTCCTTATCAAAACCAAAGAGGGACGAGGGAAATATGAATGGTGAGATTATTTTAATTTTGTAAACGATAATGAAAAAACTAAATCGTGGGGACAGAAATGAAAAAAAATGGTTTGTTTTTTAGTATTCTCTGAACAGATGTGCTCGTTTACACTTGAATGAGAAAGCGGTGCATTGGGCGCTGTCCAAGCAATATGAAGAATTTATGGGTTGGAGCAAGACCCTAAACCAAATATGCCTCAAATGGACAACCCACTGTTCCCTCAGGGGATGGGTCAAATGTAAAGTAACATCAGTATTGTTTTGTTCCCCTTTTGTGACGTCAAGATTTCACAATATTTTCTTTTTCTTGAGCAATTATTATCTTCTGTTTGACGAGATCTGTCCCGGCATAAAAAAGTTGGCCAGCATCAACTTTAAAGTGTTGGTTTTTTGAGACGCAAAATATTTCCTTGAATCTAATTATCTTTTTTAACTCACATATTGAAATGTTCCGTTTGAGGAGATGGATTCCTGCCTGCATGTTAAAAACACTGACAGTAGCTGAGAAACAGAGGGGAAATAATTGACTGAAGGACATGTTTGCTGCAGTGCATCGTTAATAGCTGATGAGGGAGAAGGAGATGAGGCATCATCTGTGAAACCATGAGTGAGCTGACTATATCAAACTGATTACGTATCAGTTAATGTGACAAAAACTCCCACACAACACAAGGGATGACTGGTGAGAGAGCTCACCAAGGGGAAAGACTTGCATACGCTATTACAGAAGGCAAACGATTTATTGTAGGCAAACATGAACCGAGTAAATTGTGTCCCGCTTTTTCAAGCACACAATATAATAACAACCTCGTCAGTACGACTGTGAATCTCAATATCCACAAATGCGACTGTAGCCGCCAAGAATTGGTCACACAATCAGAGGTGAGTTATCTTAAATATCCGTCACTCTCTCTCTCCCCTGTGCCACACATTCCAAACGTTAGAGGTGACCCCTGGATGCAGAACGAGAGAGCAAATTAAGAATTGGAGACCAAATGGAGACGATGACGGCAAGCCTAATGTTCATATCGCACGCATGAGTCACACAGGGACAACTAAGCAATAAAAATGCTCCTTACGGGGCAGTTTTCAGACGCATCCATTAGGAGCTGACGAGAGTTTTCCTGTCATACACCTGCTGAATTGTATGCGCTTTGTCTGCCCTCATTTAATCCCATCCATCAACATTTATAGCTGCCATCCTGAGATTTAGTCCAAAAATGAGTGCTAGGCAGCTCAGCAGCCATGTTTAAAGCTGTAGTTGTTTTTGTTTTTTTATTGAAATGGAGGGATTACTTTTACTATATAAATATACTGAGTTTTAAACAAACTCACTGAGAAATCTCAAACGGCAAATCTGGAGTTTGTGCTTAACCATGTCACATCCTCACTTCGCTCTGCTTCACTGCAGGGGCAGGAGTTGCCCACTACATGGCTGAATGGACCATAAACATCCTCACCAACAGACCACAGTACGTGAGTTCATGGCACTGTGTGTCTTTTGTGATGACCTGCAGCATGGGAGCCCCTCATGGGACAGCACCTTAAAAAAACCAACCAACAATATACACAATATTCTTGACAAAGAACATAAAACATGGTTTATCGCATACTTTCTTTTCAAAAAAACGATAACCAGACAAAGATATGGAAAACAACGGCTTTTGGTATACGATCAAGAGACTAGGAGTCAAGTATGTGGCACATTTTTCCATTCGTTCTACCTGAGTTATTTGATGATCAGTTGGTATTTCCACATAACACCGAGATTTCATATTGAAACTATACCCATGCTGTCGTCCCAAGCAGCGAGGGTATATAACCGGAAAAGTCCCCTTTATCCCCTTTGTTATACCAGAAATAGACAACCAACCTCTGCCAAAATCAATATGGATCTTCCTCGTACTAAAGTTGATGGTGGTATAAAGTTTGAAATTGAACCAAGAACTAGTTTTTGAGGTATGTCTGGTAAACAGTCTTTTTTGTAGAAAAAAGCTCAGACTAGTGAGTAAAATATTTTACATACAAGATAGAGGTCCTTGGATTGATTTATATGCAACGGATTACGATTGAATCGGACCGATGGTTAGGGAGTTATGTCTGTAAATCAATATTCTCCTTGAAAAGCTTCCCTAGTGACTATAAATGGAATTAAATTTCCAAAATTATGTATATCAGATAAGTTTCTTTGAGTTGATTCCTATTCACCAAATTTGGACAAATTGAGACCAATGCTTGAGAATTCATAGCTCCTTAACTTTGCAGATAAATCTCCCCCTAGTGTCAGAAATAAAATACAGATCTCTCCAAAGTAAGTCCAGATCTTCCTCTAACTAAGTTTTGTGTGAGTATACAATCTGAAAATGATCCATAAAGTAGTTTTTGGGTAATGTAAAGAAAACAATGGATTTAATACAGGATTGTTTAATAGATAAATCACAGAATTCACAATTTAATTTTCATTCCCTAAACCATCGAGTTCTTCTTCCCAGCATTGAGGAAAATATTGCATTAATTGATCCAATGAGTTGGACAATATTTATTATCTAAATTGCACTGCGTGAAATAAGTTACTTCGCAAAAGTAATAACGGTTGAACATGTTGCAGGTGTACAGAGCACTGTCTGAAGTTACTGTTAAATTTACTCCCCTAAAACACGGATATAGAAAGCCACTGTTTCTTGTCCTTGGATTTGATCCAGAACTTTGTTCAGATTGATTTTTTTCAGGATTTATTTCTGGAGCTATTGAAGGTGCACATAAATATGACTTTTAATGCTACCAAGAAAACTTTGTTGGCCGGCCAGACTAAGAGTTGAGAGTTTTGTGGGACTGTAAATCACATCCTGACACTTTGCCTGCTTTTCTTGGCAGATCAGCTTGAAGCCTGAGCCTGACTTTAATCCCCAAAGATCTTATTTGGACAAAGGAGCTAACGTACGCACCGGGCTGTGTCAGGGAGGGAGGGAGCTGCAATGACTGTACAAGGTGTTGTGTCTGCACTTAGATGTTTTGGTCTGGATCAAAACATTTTTTTGTAAAAAAAAGCTGCAGAAATGTGCTATTTTTCTGCACAGAAAAGCCATGAGTATTTCAGTATTCGTGATGGGAAATACGAATAATGGGAATGGCATGAATGACAAAATCTTTTACTTTGTGATAATGTTGTGAGTGCAGACACAGTGGAATTAGGTTTTCTGATGTACCTTGCACAACAAATATAAAGCAGCAGTTTTGCTTCCTTCGGTCAAAGTTCATGATGAGGGAAATAGCTAACCCCCCCCCACATTTGCCATAACTTCTGTTATGCGGTGTACTTAAATACACAATGAATGCAAACAAGCAGTCCCAAATTCATGTTGTGCGTTGCAAATTTGTAACTTGCAACATTGTTCGACGCAAATGCCTTATCAGAATTGAGATTATCTAAACGGCAAGCATCCGGATCTGAGTACAGAATTGATAAAAAGGCAAAAAAAGTTTATCGAAGCTGTTGTGCACTCAGACTCCACAGCATTTGGTTTTCACATATATCTGTGTCTTCCCTCAAATAAAAAGCAACAGTTGTGTTTATTTTTGGTCACAGTTACAGGATCCGCTGTACATGCCTGAGTGATTAAATGATCCCAGGTGACGTTTGCATCTTTGAAATGGTACAAATATTACAAGTACAGCGATGCAAAAATTCACATAACATTTGCTGTGAACGCACCATCCAACCACTTTGTTAAGTACTAACCACTGCAGACCGGGAACACCTAACAAGACCTGCAGTTCTGGAGATTCTCTGACCCAGTCGGATATGCTTAGCCATCAAAACTTGACTCAGAGTTGCTAAAATTGCTTTGATCTTTACACTTGCCTATTTCTCTGCTTCCAATACATCAACATAAAGAAAAAATAATCACTTCCCGCCTCATACATTCCATCTACTGACAGGGGCGATGGTAACGAGATTATCCATCTAACTCGGACAACTTCAACTGTCAGTGGTTATACTGTTATGGCTGATCTGTATGTCTATGAGAAAGTTTGACTCAACATCGACAAATCTCCTCATGTTAACCAACAAAAAACAATTGTGTGTTGTCTATTTTCTATTTATTCCATGCTTCCTGTCTGTTACTCACCTGTGGTCCCGCCTACCATTAAAAATTATTATTTTAATTAATTGGAACTGACACAAACGGAGGCCCTAGGGGAGGAGCAGCAGAAGTAAAAGATAGTTGAAGAATTTTGGGTCATTTTAATTGCAAATCTAGTTGGCCTTTTTTTTTTTTCTCTCCCGGCATTAGCGCCTTATCAGCATGTCATTATAAAAGCAGACGGCATTTGACAGACAGCCTGAAGACAGGCGGTTGCTGTGTGGATCTTTTTGCACGCTACCCAGACAGATAAAGCTTTGTGTTCATTACATATGAAGATGAAGATCTATCAAAAGAATCAATTTGTTTTGTTCAGTTTATACCAGCAGCTTCTACGCCAATATCCTGTCGCACATTCACATAATTAAAGTTTTTCTGTAATTAGCCAGCAGCTCTGGTGCTTTAATCAAGGGCAAATTAATTCATTTTATATTTTTATGTAGATAGTGCTAAAGTCACACATTTTCGATTAAGTACAGAACCCATATTTCTGACCCTGTATACTAATCTGTCAAAGATAATTGACCTAGACACAAATATTCTTTTTCCTGTCACGTCTGCCCTCTGTATAAAAATGTGGCAGGTGTGAGGAGAGTTAATTTGGATCCATGCACTCAGCAGAGATGTTGGATGATGCTTGTCAAGCACCTATCCCAAAGTCAAAATACCATATTTGCTAATTGGCTTAATTTTTTTCAGCCAGGACTCTGTGAGGAGATTTGCTGTGTCTGCTAATTAAAATACGGATGTCTTTTTCAGAAAGCTTCTAAAAATCCAATTTTCTTATGCTGCATTAAAACGCAACATGAATTTTTGTGACTTCGTGTTCAAGCTGCTTTTCTTGTCCAACTGTTATCTGTGATTAGTACCCTTGCATATAAGGCCTTATATGCAGGGGTCCAATATTGATATATATACGTTTGTTTCCGCAATTTCACTCTGTTATGAACCACGACTAAAATAATCACAACTGTTTTTAAGTTGTTGTTTTAGTGAAAGCACATGTATTTCAAAAAACCAAGCGGTCCACACATAGATCTAGTCTGATGAATCTTACGACCTTGTGCACTACCTTGTGAGTGCACAAGGTGTACTGCAATTTCCATCACGGAAATTGCAGTACACTTTTTGACAAAGTGTACTGCAATTTCTTCAACTTTTTGACAAAGTGTACTGCAATTGCATCCAACTAGACAAGACTCTAATAACTAATTCGAGTCCATATCCTCCTTGCCATTCCAATTCTTTTGAGTCCTTCATCCACCTCTATGAACACAATGTGTGTCTTCTGAACCTGTCTTCTGAATAAACAGCTGATTTCAACTTTCAATGACGTGAGTGACAAGAGTAAAGTTACTCGAGTTCCACATGCTTTTTGTAACTAATCACATATACTCATGGCTTTGCATGGCTTTGTATGGAAGCAAAAAATAATTTGTGTCACGTATGGTGTGATGTGATGTAACACATTAATTTGTTACACTACTACACTTAGAACCCAAGAAATAACCTTGAATGGAAATTTTGAAGAGTTTGGACTTTTAACTGTGCATGGTCTAAAACCAAGAGCTAATGATTTTTGAGGATTTGGCCATAATACAGAATGTATAGTTCAATGACTTGAAGTCTGCATTCAACATGGCGAAAACAACAAATAAACTTAATAAAGACCCTTAACATGGACAGTAACCAAAGCTACAGTAAACAAGGTGTGTTATACTTGCTGAAGAAAACTCTTAACCCCCATCGTGCATACTGACTACAGTTGTCACCATGGCAAGCTATCTCGTTTTAGTTTTGAGTTTTTCTTAAGCAAGTATAATTGCCCCTGTCAGCTACCATAAAAGAGATATCCCTACGATTTAAACACTGCACCTTTAAATTTGTTTGTTTATGTCTGTTGGTATACCACTGACTCATGCAAGTTGATGAGGCTGATCTTTCCTCCTAAAACACACACATACTTTGTGTAGTCCCTTCATCTACAAGCAATTAGTAATGAAACTTCAAATAGTTCAACCCGGCTCAAAAAAAAAATTGTTTCTGACTTCAAATGCATTAAAATTGTAAGTAGTCTGTGAGTGTTTGTGGGTGTGTTTGGGTGTACAGTTGTAAGGAAGTGAGGGGTGAAGGACATAAACACAGGCAAATAACTGTTAAGCGAGTTTATCTGACTGTCATGCTCTGTCATTAAACTGTTGGGATTGAAAAGGAGAGAAATGAAAGAAGACGTGGAGTGAAGAGTGGAGAGCTCTCACCAACCTGAAGCCCGGAGAGACTAATTAACTTGAGAGGCATGACCTCATTCTCATTTCTTTCCTGAGAGCTCACATGGGTGTGGTTTTGAAATCAATGCAAGGACATCACAGTCAGATGGATCCGGTACTCCATGTCTCATCACCTGAGAGCCAGATCTACATTTCCTGAATCCCATTGTAACTATTGTGCCTCATTTAATCAAGTTATTCATATCCTCTTTGAACACATAAATGTCCAAGTTTTTAAACTACCATTATATCTCAGTAGGCATAAGGACGAACAATGAACGAGCCGACTAACAATTTTACTTACAATCTGAACAACCAACCAACTCAACAATCAATGGGCCAACCAACCAGCCAACCATATCCAACCAAACAACAAACCAAACAAACCAACTAAGAAAAAAAAAAATCTAACCAACAGACTGACCATCCAATCAACTCACTGAACCACCGAGCCAACCAAATAACCAACCTAACAGCTAACCATAAATACAACAGATGAGCCAACCCCAACGAACAAACAACTAAACAAATAACATGTTCCAAACACACAACCAACCAACTAAGATAAGATAAGATAAGATCCATCCAATCAACCAACCCCCTGAACAATCAACGAGCCAACCAACCAACCACTCTGAATGACCATCCAACCCTCCAGACAACTAACCAACCAACAAAACATTGTACCTACAAACCAAGCAACCATGAAACCAACCAAAGGACATGGGTGAAGACAGCTCCTTGGAGGAGACTGTGAAGCTAAAACGTATGTAGAAGTTTAATTAAAATGGGTTTGTAAACAGATTAAAACCTGCAGAAACGATTTGGTCCCCTCTGGCTCTAGGGCTGCTGGGGCTGACTGCTGCTTCAATGAATCAAACTGTCCTCAACCAATGAAGCGCGTAAGCAGTTTTTACAAGCATTACTTGCTTCTGTTGCATAAATAAGACAAATTCTCCCACTTTGCTTCTCTTGCACACAATTAGGAGTGTGAGAACTGACCTTATTAATGTGAAATTGAGTTAGAGTTCCAATGGTGGAGACAGACAGATTGAGAATTACTGTGAGTGTTTATGTGAGTCAGAATGGCCTCTCCCTAAATAGACACCATCGGATGCAGGGGGAGACCAAAGGAGTCAAAGGTGAAAAGGAATGGAAGAAGAGAGGGGAATCAAGCATCTGCTGGAGGGGGATAATTAGGATATATGCGAGAGGGGGACGATTTGAATGTATTGTACATACTGTATATCTGCTCCATGTGGGTGTTTTTCTGCTCAGGGGCAGATGGTAGCACACAGCAAGTAATGAATGCTGATGTTCTGGTTTGAACCCAGCAATAAACCTGCCCTAGCCTCAGCCCTGAGGAGCACGGCGTCTCTATGACTTTGTTTGTGTGTGTGTTTTGCTGCGTTCACACCAAATGCAACGCTTTACGCAAATGCATGATATCTGGATTAATTTGCATCACTCAAGCATAGTTAATATATGAGGAATCAACATATGCAACGTTTCTTGTCTGCATTTCAATCAATCATCAATATCAACCATGACCAAAGTATACAGAGTGTGTGCAGAGTTGTCTGTTTTACTCACCCTTCGGAATGGTAATTGGATCGTCACGTGAAACATGCCACTTTGAATGGGCTCCCTTAGTGTTTTATTGCATTCATGCACACTTTGGATGGACTCTCTTCAGACTTTAGCCGCTCAACATCAGACTCTAGGTTTTCAATCTGAAGCAAAAAGAAAACGCTCGGTATCAAGATGCTGTAGTGCATTCTAGTAAGCTGATATCTATAGTATGTTACCTCACCAAAGTATACACTTCATTTTCTTCCTCATCACCAACTGTCACTGTGACCCATAAGTGTTTAGATCCTTCCCAGTAATGCCTGTAGTTAAAACCAGGCACGAGATGTTTTCCCAAACATAACCCATAACCGATATTAAAGGTGCAGTGTTTAAAATCTTGTGGCATCTAGCAGTGAAGTTCCACAATGCAACCTATATTGCACCTCAGTTCAGCCCTTCCTAGTCAAGTATCTACGGTGGCCTTCGAGTATCAAAGCGATGTACTCTGTAAAACTGTCATAGCGTATCTATGATCATGAACATTATCATTGGCTCCACGTAGTGATATTGTTGAAAGTCACACCAGAGGTCCCATCCCTGTCCACCCACCCGTCCTGTCCCGAAGTGAGGGGTAAGCCCCTTCAAACTTTTCAAGTCGACCCTGAGCTGTTCGCAGTAAATCACTGTGGAGAAATGTTCAATGCCGGCGACAGAAGTCCTTTGAGGATTGTGTGGACTCCACCGGTTAGCCTCTATAAAGTTTCATGAGTTGAATTTGTTTCGATCTTCAAGTTTCACACTTTGCTGTTTTTCCTTTTGGTTAATAGTACGTTTGATTCTCCATTTGTCAAAATTCAGATTGACAGTCACACCGGGGACCCCCTGCCTCCTCCCACAGGACAGCAGCCATCTAGTATGTTGAATTGTTCTGCAGTGGCAGCAGTATTTACTCTACTGAGTGCTATTCCATTAAATTCCAGCCATTTATTATCATATTAAATATTATCATATAAGCCAGTTTTGCATCACTGAACAATATCAGTCTGTGTTTGACTTGTGATTAGTGCTACAAACATTTGGTTCAATTTGTAGCCGTTCTGCAACTCATTTATACCTCATAATGGATAAGCCCATAACTCATGGTGACAGGCTAGACTAACGGGAACCAGCATATGTATGACGCTATATGAGAGTTTGATGTTAAAGTATTGACTTTAACCAAATTAATCAGGTTGGATTGGGCTTTGGAAGTTCTCGTTGTTTTCACTGGATTACTCATTTCTTTTACATAAGAACAAATATCATTTGGAGTCATCCATTCCTGTGCTGCTGGAGAACGGCCTTCTACAGCTCGAGATAATTTATCACCATAAACATGAAGCCTTCATTAGGTTTTGGTCATGATACTGATTCAACTGTTAATTTTCTGTCCTTCCGAGGCTGAATGTTTTCTTACAGGTATGGTTGTTTTTCTACAAGCCACTTATCGTCAATCACCTGACGCTAAGAGGAGGACGAAGTTAGAGAGAATCCATCACGGAGATTCATGGTTATTGGAAGAGGTTTTTAACCTCTTAGTACCCATCAGTGACTGCAGTGCCTCTTTGTGCAGAGCATCTATAATATTCCCGTCAGCAGTTCTTTCAAGCAAGGTTTAACACTGTAAAGTTAATGTCTTTAAGAGGCCAAATATTTAAATGTTACTAATATATCCCCATTTATTTCACAGTGAAGAAGAAGGATGAATAAACTGCTCGCCTGTTAAACTCAATTGAGTGTTAAAAATGGTATATAGTCTCATTTTAATAGGGTTTTAAAACGGTGATGATTTATAGTTATCACTTGTGCTCTTGCCAACAGAACAGGCAAAAATTTTTTCGTAAATAGGTTAAAGGTGTAGTGTTTAAAATTTAGGGTATCTCTTTGAATAAACAGATAATAGTATTTATAACTTTGAAATGTATCATCCCCTGAAAAGAGGAATTGCTTCCTTTCAATGTTAACGTTGAAAATGTCCTTGATATATCCAGAGGGAGCATGTCCCTTTCCAATCAGACCGCCATGTTGTGCTGCCATGTTTGAAGAGCAGCCTGAACAGACAAAGCGAGCCCTAGCTCAAAAGAGGACTTTTTACATGTTTAGACTAATTTAGCAGAAATTACTTATTTCTTACTTAGTCATTCTTATTTAGCGCACAAAGAAAGAAACAGTATGTGAAATATTATTGTTGAAGAACGGAAAACATGACGACTCGACCCGTGAAATCATCGAAAGGTAAACTGGTGGGATCAATGCTCTCCATCCGGGGGTAGTTGCTGGACAGCTACCTCTGGGCGCTTTTCCTCTTTGACCCGCCCTGGAATGGCTTATGAACGGTTGGGGGCAAAGGGAGCTTTACAGCAAACACCAATTTGGACCTCAACCTTCCCTTTCTCATTGGTGGAGACAATGCTTTCATTGCTTTTATGACATTTTGTACCATTTTAATGTTACCTTAACTGATAAGCATAATTAGATTTTTCTCTGTTTTGATCATTTTACATCAAACCAATAGGTAGTCTCGTATTCAACACAACGCTACAACAGGCTGTGTTCCGAAAGCTGATGGATAAGGATAAAAATGGGCCATATGACAGGGATAAATGGAGCCAAAATTTTACCCCTGAAAAGTTATGGATTGTATGGAATCATCAGCGACGCCACAATTTCATGGATCGGTTTCAAACTGTATACCCACATAGAAATCAGTGCAAGGTTAACTGGATTGAATTTTGGAAAGTTGGCTGCTATATTTCCAACACTAGGAGGAGCTTTAGCTTGTCACATCTATCCATTATCAAGTTGACTCCAACGGCCATCTTGTTGTTGTTTTTTCAAAAATGATTCTTCCCATCCATCTCTTTCCATTCCAGGTACCTGCACAACGTTCTTTCGAGATGCTGGTTTGGACACTCTCTACCTCCCCATCTCTTCCCAGCTGTCACGGATCCATCAGCCTCATCCATAATTAGCCTCAGCTGAGTCATCAGCCACCAACACTATCCAGATCACATATTTGATGACTATCATAATGTACATTCATATATCCAAAGTGATGGACCAATGGAAAAACAAACAGAACCACATGAATCCATATGTCTCGCATGGTAAAAGACAGTATTTGAGATTTTAAGAAAACCTAAAGAGCTTTTCACAAAGCAATTTTCCCCAGGTTTGCTCCTTTTGTAAATTTCTCCTTTGTTTTCATTCAGATCATCTATACCTCCAAATGTTATAAAATAAACCAAGACCTAAGCGGTATTTTAAATCCCCCACAACAATATGCGCCCTACACAGAATCACGTTAAGAAATACAGTTGTAACAAAAATAGCAATTCATTGGCACCCCCAACCAGAGAAAAAATATACTTGTTGGAAACAAAAAGAAATTAAGCTGAAGCGGTCTTATTTGGATGCTGGTGCATTCATTCATGTCCCATATAGCCAGAGAACTCTATATTTTTATTGACTTTTGCAAAAAAACAAAACAACAACATATATTGATTTCCTGACCCGGCTCCCCTGCCTCACTCTCTCTTTTCAGCTACTTGTCAGAGGCCAAACTGAAATGCCCCTGGAATGTCACCTTGGACCTTCAATTTTATTACAAAAAGCCACCAGTAAAGCAGTAGATTATAGAAATAAGATATATTGCGGTAATTCTGTGAGAATGTGTCCTTCAAACAGCATTATTGCAGTAATGCTGTGTGAAGGAGACGTTAACTTTTTTCAGACTCAAAGGGGGGATATACCCTTCACAAAGGGACATGCCTGGATAGACAGAAATCTTATTCCAAATAGTAAATTGAGAGATTTGTTCATTTATTGTGTATTTGCTAATTAGATCCCCTGTTACCAGCAGAGGCAATGCTATGCTTTTTGGGGATGAAACATGCTGTGAACCAATTACAGACAACACTGGGTGCTCTCTAGCGGGAACACAAGCTTTTTGCTCAGTCTTTAAAAAGTTTTGAGGCCTTCAGAGTTCTTATATTAAATACAAAAAAGCAACACTCTGACTCTGATGTTACAGCTCCGAGGTTACAAAAGCTGTCAATATGTTAATCCCCAACTTTATTTTTTCATTATGTTTTCAGAAAATTATTGAGATGCAATTATTCGGAAGTCAAAATAAAAGACTTTGCCCGCAGCCTCAGTTTAATACTTTAATTGATTACATATCCAATTATAATATCATTAAAATTGAATACAAATTTACAAATTTCATTAGATGTTTCTGATAGAAACCAAGCTAATAATAAACCGTAGAAGTACCACCAGACCTCTGAAGGTGTGCAAAAAGACGTTAGCAGGTGGGGCCTCTATAAATCAGACTTAATTTTCCAGAAAATCCCATAGATGCTGGATTGGATTGAGATCTGGGGAAAATAGAGGCCATGTCAATACCTTGAACTAGTTTCCGTGTCCTCAACTAATCTCTGAACTATGTTTGCAGTGTGTCAGGGAGTATTATCTTGCTGAAAAAGGCCACTGCCTTAAAGAATAGAGTATCCATGAAGGGAACCTGGTCTGATAACATGTTTAGCTTGATGGTACGTGTCAAAGGAGTATCCATATGAATGGCAGGGGGTTCACAGTAGAACATTGACCAAAACATCACACACCCCCCCCTAGCTTGCATTCTTCCCATAGTTCATCCTGATAGCATCTCTCCCCCAGGTAAGAGATATGCACACAATTCTCCATCTGCATCAGTGATTCTTCGGCGACCATGACATAGTTGCCATTCCACCGGCTGTAATCCCAGACCAGAGACACCCAGCAAGACCTGTGTGATGTACACTGGGTTCCTCTTGGTGGGGGCTTACTAGAAACCTGTGTTTTCCTGCAGGTGGCTGATTGGGTAATATGGAACACTTATGCCACCCAGGAGTTCCTGTTCACTTTAAGCCATGCTGCAGACTCAACTCTCTCTCTCTGCCTTTCCAACAGACAACATCAGCATGGTCTGGTTTGGCTATTTTGCACCTTACAAAATCCTAACACACATTCTCCCCTCATGCACACTTTCAACCACTGACTCTACTGAAAGCTCACATCCATCTTGTAACCAGTTAGAAAAGATTATTGGTTTTGCACTCATTTGATTTACTTTGATCATAATTGATTAATAAAAAGTCTTGTTTATAGTTAAACATGGTGTGTCTCCTCCTTTTTTTGTGGCCATCTGAGCCAGGTCATTCCAACCTGCCATTCTGGAGATACTCTGACCCATTCATCTTGCCTTTATAATTTGGTACTTGTCAAAGTCATTCAAATCCTTTCTTTGGTAATTTTTCTTACTTCTACATCATCAACTTTAGGACAAAATGTTAATTTACTGCCATTGTAATAAGATAATCAATATAATTCCCTTCAGCTGTCAGTGGTTACAATATTATGGCTTATTTGTGTACATTCCCTGTTTATGTTTGCTTCCTTTTATTTCATGAATACAGAATCAACTTGCAGATTTTTGTTTGCGGAACATTAACCCATCACAATTAATATTTTTTTCTTTCCCTTCAAGGTTACCTCAGCTCTGCTTGGTCATAATGATGAACGCAAAGACTGAAATGTCTGGGCTTGGGTTGCAATGGTGTTTTTATAACTGATCTGGGTTAAATGTATTATTGTTATTATTATAGACTATAGCTTTTACTCCTTTGGCATCAGCAGCTATAAGTTATCAGTTATATCACGATCCAGGAAAATTGTCCCTTCAAAATTCGTAGATTTTACAGTCCATCTTTTAGTAAAGACACTAAATGCAGTAAAGAGTAAAAATAAATATTCAAAACAGAGGGACTTTGAGGTTATATATGGTCATTTAGAGCAGAAATTCATTAAAATGTCAAACAGGTTCATGCAGAAATTGTTTGTGCAAATTTCAACCAAAATAACGTACACTCTCGCCTACGATAAACACTATCATGCAACAATTACGCTAGCTCAGTGACACATATCTATATATGTATAGATATATCTATATATCTATAGATCAACATGTGTTGAAATGAGTGTATTCAGATCAGAACGACAGTTCTTGTGGTTATTTTCTTAATTTTTCATCTCATCGCAATTCAGTCCTCATAAGTACAAATTAATGTCTCTTTGAGGTTGTACATACTGAAGACACATCAGTGCTTTGAGCTAAATGCTAATGCCAGCATGCTAACATACTCTACGTCCATACGCAGGTCTGGACAAATTAATGGTTTCAACTAATGATATAGTTTGATATGAAATGCCAAAATAAAACTAAGATTCATCTTGGAGCGGAGAGATTAATGTCTCCACAAAATGTCATGGCAATTTGTCAGATATTTGTTATTAAAAAGTTCATTTCAACATCATGGTGGCACTGGAGGTATAGAAAGTTGGAACATCGAGATCATTGAACCCCAGGTAATCACCGCCAACTCCGCTTGACAACTACTCAGAAATTTTTGCACTTCAATGGCTATATTTCTAAATTAAAAACCCATCATCCACTTGTTTTTGAATCAATCGCCTCTTAACACGACAATGGAAGACCTCATTTATTAGTCAGATCAAAGTTTTGTAACAATTTGCACTTTGAACGCTAGATGCTCAGGAGAATAACCAAATAACTCACCAGGTAAACCCTGTTACTTGAGCTAAAAGCAGAAGTATTGATCTATTGCTGAAGTAAAAATGAAAAGGTACAGCCTATGAAAGTCTTAAAAAAGTAGAAATGAACACTGAATAAACACTGTAAAGCCACCTTCACCCAGAACCTTTTCCAAGCCATTCCATAGTTGGTTACTGTGCAAGGCTGTGGGCTGGTTCTGGCTGGCCGGCTAAATAATAAATAAGATTCTAGATTTGTCAAAACGTAGTTTGTAATTCATGCCGGGAAGTAATCCCTCCGTTAGTAGAAGGGAGGGAAGAAGGTACAGTAAGCACTTGGTCCACAGCTCAGGGAAGTGGCAAGGTCTAGATGGAGGGTTTCTTAAAAAAGCTCAGGACCAAGAGCCACTTTTTCCATGATCCTTTCCAAAGGCTGTTCCACCGAAACGCTGTAATGGAAATGCAACCAACCAGTCAACACCGAGGACACGTCCCAAAAGGGCATATTCCTGCACTATGTGGTCAACTTCATCCTCATGGTAACTAAATAATAATAATTTCCAAGAGATAAAACAATAACTAAAACATAGTTTTGAATATTATTTTCAGAAACCATACCCCTACATTTAACACTCTCAATCCTTTAAAGGATTTAGACCATTTTTTCTATTTTTGGCGAGAGAGTCTATTCCTGGCAAATGACCATTATGCTGAACATAAGTAGAGAAAAACAAATAACTTCTCGTCCGGGTTGAATGTCTTGCATGTTTCTTGTCTGTTTTACCTTCTTACAAGGGACAAGCCAATTAATTTGAAGACATGATAACAAACATGCTGTGATGCAATTAGTCTTGATTCAGTAGGGGTTCCAATACTTTTTCACAGCACTGTCAAAGCCTCGTTCTTGTGTTCAGCCCTTATCCAAGAAAGACATCAGTGCTGGACATGTTACGGAACAGATTGTGAGAGCTATCAAACCATAATGGCACCATCGAAGGATGTTTGTGCTTAATTACATCTCTTGATAAAACCTTGCTGATAGCAGTAGCAATTAAATCAACCGACACAGTCATGTAGTGCCGAGCAGAGCCACTTGAACGTGCAACAAAAGTTATGATCAGATGTCAAAGCACTACTCGCAAAAACCCAGGCAAACATGGATCAAGGGTCACCGTTTGTTCAATTGCAAATGCTGTGGACTCTCTGTTCCTGCAGGATTGCAATGGTCACAGTGAAAGAAGAAATACATGAAACGTTAGTAGAAGAATAACGACAGACGGAGGAGAGAGTTGTGGGATGACATTTGGCAAACATCCACAAACTATTCAACATTTGACACAAGACTGACGAGAGTCATTGGATCCTTTTTCTATGAGAAGAAATAAAGTTTGATAGATTGTATTATGATACACTGCAACATCAGAAGGAAGGGAAGATAGACTGTTGCCAAGAGCAGACAAATTAAAGGAGATGAGGCTGAAAAACAGATAGGACCATCACACAGGCATAAATTAATGCTGCCCTTCACACCCACAGGGAATAGAAATACAGTTCCATTAGGCACTCTAACTCAAATACATAGTAAAAAGAAAAAAAAGAAAAACTGCCTGCATACATTCTACTCTACTCTATATTGGCTTTGTGGAGATTGCATTACTTTATATGCAGGGATTACTTCCCTCTAAGTATGCTGTTTAAGTTATCAATCCACAATCAATACTATCTCCATGCACGAGGATTACTCACGCATCCATGCTTTATTGGCAATCAATGCTAACATCATGACTGATCAGCTTTTCCTGCTGAGGGGATTAAAGAGAACATTGGAAAGCATTCATTATTTCAACAGACTCTTTTACTGGGCCAAATTAAATCAGGTTTAATACAACAAATCAATACCTAGATTTGCCTTTACCCCTAATGCATACTGAAAAGAAAGGATATTATTGTGACCTAAAATAAATCAATTTCACTGCCGTTATGGTATACAACAAAATGTCATGCGTCAAAAAAGTCCAAGTAAAAAGGAGGGAAAGCAAAAACTAAATATCACAAATGTGAAGCAACATAAGGTTATCTGTGTAATGGACTTCATTCATTAATGACTGAACCTGACCTCAAAGCTAACGACCTGCCCTTTCCTGTGCCCATATGAAAAATCAGATTAATCCGTTTTACAGTTTTGGTAATACAGTCATCTCGGCACCGTGAAACATTCCAGTGCAGATCACATCTCTGCCAGTCTGATCATAAACGGTCTGAATAATATTTATTTTTTATGAGTAAATCCTTAATATCCCAATACCGATGGTCAACACAGTCAAAACTAACGAATACAGCAGCTTGGTAGTGACATCACATTTGACAAACATCCACAAACTATTCAACATGTGACACAAGACTGACGAGAGTCATTGGATTCTTTTTCTATGTATACAGTTTCCATTTTGAGAAATGGAGGATCATTTTTATTATTTAGCAAACGAAAAGGCAATAGATCCTGAAGCCTCAATGTCAAAAGTGGGAATGGCATTTCAATGATGAAAGTCTTGAAACCACTGAGAGATAAGTTGCTGTGGTCAATAGGTAGGAGCAACCACATGGGACAAGAACGATCGCTCTGTCGTGGAACGTCGACCCGACCCGGTCGGGACTATTTCCTCCGTGGCTGTGCGCTGCGACCACCTTTGGGTCGCCTAAGAATGGTTTGGGATGAAGGTGGCTCAAGTTCTACCACAGTAGGCAAATTGGTTTTGCGTTGACTTGGACATTCTCCTGTCTGTGGTGAAGGCAACAGAAAGTTTTGGATAACTGTTCAACAGTTTTGATCTTTTACTTTTAATAAATATCTAGCACCATCCTCACACAAGGGGATTTCTTAGCCTACCTCACCTCACCTCAGTTTTGAACCGTTCGTTTTTGTCTGCTTAGGTGCTGCGGAGAGAACTTGATCCCACCACACTGAGGTACATCACTTCAAATAGATGTCCATTTTCAATGTATTGCCTTCGCCATAAGTCTCCCTCGTGGACAAGAAATTGTAATAGTTTCATCCAGAACCCTTCTTCTGTCTGCCCTTCCATTCACCGCACAGGCTTTCAGACTATTAGGCTTAAAGTTTGCAAACAAAAAAATTATTTTAACGTACAATATTTTTATGCCAATTTAAAAAACTGGACATTCATTTTTAGGTCCTCAAAGGATGGTTTGGATGGATGTATATCTGCAGGATTTTTCTTTCTATCTCAAATACCTCCTGCTGGATTTTTAGCAGCAGATGTGTGAAACATAATTATTCCTCGCTCTCACACTTCCCCCACTTCTTATTCCCCTATTATCTTAGACGCCTCTTTTCCTTCTATCTCCACCACTTCTCACTCACTGTGTCCCACTGCTTTCACCTGAGTCCATTAATTCTCCATTAATATCCAGGATGACCCTGTAATTGCCTCCAGTGACTGGGTCCTAATGGGAAAACATGTTGCATTATAAGCGAAACATCTCATGGCATAGTGTCTTGAGATGGTGGTGGCGGGCTTTGACCAAAAAATTATATGTATCAAGTAAATGTGTATATAAAGTAAATGTATCATTATTATTATTAAGCCACTGATCGACATACAGGCTTTGTGATTCCTGGGATTATGAAGTCTGGATTTAAGGATGATGAAAAGAAGAGGATACAGTAATGAACAATGGTAGCGAACGCTATTACAGAAAGGTCATGCAGGAAATCAAGATATATATAAGTATTTAAAATGAAAGGGGAATAGCTGTCCTGAGTATTTGTCCCTGACTTTCCTTTCATTTCTATAATTTTTCTCCATCTCCCGTAAGGCCATTCATTTATAACTTTTTTAGTCTCATGCATTTCACCCCTCTTGACTTCGCTTTACTCCCTTACAGGTTGCAAAGGGGAATACATACTCTACCTATCTGTCAGTCACTTTGTATGAATAAACATTATATCTATATACACTCCCTACTGTCCAAACTTAATCTCCTTGCTCTCTCCTTGACTGCCTTCATGTCTCCTTACAGGTTGGGTCTGGGGATGGGCTCCACGTCTGAAAGCATCTAAATCAATCCTCCTCCCTCCACCTCAGTCTTTCATAAATCCCTTCATATTTATGTGTCACTTTCTCTTTCACCCACCACTTTTTATCTCTTTCTATCTCCTGCTTCTCCTTCTGCAATTTCAAGTTTCTGCCATTAATCTCTCGCTGTCCCTCTTGTCCAAGGTCCCCGTTGGGTCCGTTCATTCCTACTTTTATATTACTACTACTTCTTTTCCCTTTATCTTCCTCCTTAAATTGTCCTGTCATCTCTCACTGCGTTTCTTTTGTGTTTATCCCGGCAACTTGCCTATTTCACCTTCCCCAGCAATGGAAGCGAGCGAGCCACCAGTTGCGGCTCATCTGTTGTGTGGAACGTCATAGTCTGGTCATCATCATAACCGTAAATAATGCTTCTTCAATGCCAATGCCCAGTGCTTATTTCAAGGAATGGTTGATTATTTCTCTTTGTTCTTAGCCCTTATCATCAGTGCACAGTCTCAGCCGGAGTCCTACATCACAAAAATCTATGCAACGCTGTCTCTTCTCGGAGGTATTGTTCTTCTGAGGAAGTTCTTTGATTCCCCCATTGATTCAAGTGAAAAGACTTCAAACGTCCTAACCCCATCTTCCCTATCCTTGGTCTGAGGCCAAGGTAATTCGGTAAAAAATAATCAAAACAGTTCTGGTGAGAAACGCTGTGACCGTCAATCTGTTATTTTCTGTTACAAGAAATTAAAAATTATTAGATGACTCGTCTCTGTTGATTTATTTGGACGGAACAATTGACTTATTCCACTCAACTCAATTATAAAAACAGAATAAATCAAAAAAGGGAAAAAAAAGGAAAAAAAAAATTAAATTTGTATTAAACCCTTCAAGTAGAAAAGAAGTAAAAAAATTAAATTGTCAACTATATTCCTCCCTTTTATGACACTGAATAATTGATTTATTCATGATTCCATATCCATGATTTATCTTTATTTCTAAGCCCAATACATTCATACATCACAAAGTAAAGTTCGCCCAGCTCTGACTACATCCCACCCGATTGCATCCACTAAGATGACAACAAGCATAAACATGTACATATAAATACACATAACTAAACAGAAATGAATATTTGACCCTTCGTACCTCACCGGTTTGAAATGTTTTGGAAATTGCAGATGATTGATTACATGCTTCCATGTTCCAGGTAACCTCATCTGATGCTCCAAAATAGTCAAATAAAGCAAAATGTCCCACATGTTCAAGCGGTAAGGATTCCTATTCCTAGAGAACATTTTTATGGCCAGCTTTAGCTTAGCATTTGTTTCACCAGGTGTTTCTCCTTAGTCCTGACCAATGCAGACAAGGAAAACCAAAACGATCTGCAGTACTGGAGAGGCTTTGACCTAGTTGTCTCGCAATCAGAGAGTCTCTCAAATTCTTGTGTTAGCTAATCTTTCTTACTCCCAGCACACCAACTTAAGGAAAAGAAAGTTGACTTCCTTTCTTACATATCGTACCCACAGACAGGTGTCCTTACTACAGAATAATGTTATTCTGACTTATCCTGTTAGTGGTGATAATGTTGAATATTTGCATCAAAATTCTTCAATAGTATTAAACACAGTGTGTGCGGATTTTCTTAGATGACATAAAATCCTTGCAACTCGAGGGTGTGAGAAAATGTGTGTTACTTTACATCCAGACTGTTCCATAATTCATTGCAGAAACACCCACTTTGTCGCAATCATTCTTTAATAGAAATGAAGGCAACTTTTTCAGCGCTGTCGTGACGATCGAGTTCAGCATGTGACGACTGATTTCACCAGGTGGGGAAACATAAAACAAAGACGTGCGTCTACAAGTTCAGTATTACTGCTTTCTGAATCATATTGGGGCCGTAATTTCTCCCCCGTTGGTCTGATTTAGCCCAAACTTGGAGCATGTGAATTGACTCGATGGAGATCTATCTTGTAAATATCATATTTTAATCTACTAGATCATATTTTTACTCACTTTGGGGAGCCTGTTTCACCAAAAAATATTGTGGAAATAACCTCACATCTAATTTAAGGGGTTCAAATCAGGGGGATTGCTTGTACAATGAAGAGGATTGGTGGTAATTAATTTAAACCCCGAGAGAACCCACGCAGACACTGGGAGAACATGCAAAGACAGAAAGGCGTACGCAGTATAGATTTCTGTGCAACAAAATTACTTCTATACTATAAGACAATACTCCTTTTGTCTTCTATTTTCAAGACAAAAGGTGTCGGGCTTACCTTAACCTGAGAAAACAAAAATGAAAAATCATATATACTGCTACTAGCAATAATAATATACTTTATAAATATAAAAATATTCTATGGTCAGTTGATGGAATTCTTTGTTGTAATCAACATACACACTTAATAACATTGTCTCTGCTCAGCTTTGTGTGTTTCTCTCTTAATATCTCTATGCCGTGCTTCCATGACAGTTGTACAACGTCCACAAAACCAGCCAATCACAGAATCCTGACTGGCTTTTTTTGTTTAAATCATGTGTCTGATACAACCTGGAAAGAAATGGTAACTTACTCAACTGGCTAAGCCTAGTTCTAGTGCAAAAGTGATTGTGCTGTTGTGGAGAAAAGGCCCAATGAAACAGAAAAAGCTTTTACGTTACTTCTTAATACTCAATTTTACAGACTTGCTTTTATTGATGTCTTTCTTTTTGACTGTTTTATGCTTTTCTAATTGTTTATAGTCGCCCCATTTTCGTCTATCATTCTGTAACTTTCTTGTCCTACTGCTTTCATATCATCAATGCCATGTCATCTTGCTTTATTTACGTTTATCCCTTTTGTTTTATGCTCTTATCTGTTTTGCCGTTTATTGCTTTATCATATTGAGATATGACGTTGTGGTTTTATCTTTTTTTTTTTTCATTTATCTATTTGAATGCTTCATATCGCTCCACTATCGCATGTATAGATATTTTTATTGTTATTCTTATTTTTTTTTAGCTGACATTCCAACTTTCTCATATCTCTTTTTTACTGTTTTTAATCATCCGCTATTCGTCTTGGGATTAGCAGTTATGGATAATGAAGGAATCAATTTATCAATGTTTGGCCTTGTGGTTTTGTGGTTTCTCTTGACGTGTTGCCCTCTGATTTGCCTGTCTTTGCCGTGTCTGTCGAAGCACTTTGTAAACAGCTGCTGATAAATGTGTTATATAAATAAAGCTTCATATAATTGAGATTATGTTAGAAATACCCTTTTTTACCCAACGTTTATTTTATAACGTGACACTTTTGAGAATTCTCCTACAATGTCTATTACACCTGGATTGGACGTGTTAGCGTTACTGATATATAGAAGTACGTCATCCGCAAACAAACTTAGTTTGTATTGATTTTTTACTACAGCGATTCTTCTAACACTTTTTGATTGTCAAATTTTTTGAGCCAATGGTTCAATTGCTTGTGCAAATAAAGATGGAGATAGGAACCATCCTAGAGCAGTGCTGCTAGTTATAGAGAACAATTCAGAGAGAATAGCATTTGTATAAACTTGCACCTTTTGGGATTGCTCTCATCATATTAATGAACTGTAGTTGGAATTTATAAATCTCTTATAGCTTGAACAGATATGCCGATTCAATATTGTCAAATGCATGCATCCAGACATATGTATACATTTGAGTATATTGATATTTATATGTGCATGGAAATGTATCTATATATTGTTTGGAACAAAAAAAAGCAAAAGAGAAATGAGTGAGGGCGCAGGTTGATTTTGGTTTATAGTGTTACACACGGGTGCATTGAATCAGAAGCAACCGATCAATTCTACGACAAAAAAAAAAAAAAATGATGTTCTTGTGCACCTTGGATTTCCCCATAGGAAATCTGTCAGACCTGACCGACATGAATGACCTGCATCTTTCCATCTTTGTGGAATTCTTTGCTCTGGTGGCATGGGGCCTCGTCAACTTGCACAGTGGATTACAAACCAGCACAGGGGGAAGTAAATGTTAATCAGAGTGAAGCCAGCGGAAGGGAAAAGATGCTCGGTGGGATGCAAAGAGAGATGGAGAAGCAAGAACACATGAGGGGAGAGGAAGATGGAGAGCGAGGAGGAGGAGTCTGGCTATTATGTGATAAGAGGAATTTCATACGAGGAAGGCTCACATTAGGGTTTGATCAGAGTCAGCCGCCGCCGTTGATGACGTTTCACAAGACTCCCCCAAACCGTGTGTGAATGTCCACACACGTGCGGCTGCACCCTGTGTGTCTTTTCCATTAATCTCCTCCTCGTGTCTTCCCTGTGGCTTCACTAATGTTTGAAGAACCTATTTGAGACCCAGTGACTGCAGATTACAGATAAAGAAAATTACAATGTCAGAATTTATCAGCGCCAAAATCGTCCCAGCGTGTGCCGTAACGGCAGTGTGAGAATTCGGAGACAGACGGTTCTCTGGCGGTGGCATATGTCTACACACATGTGTGTGTGTGTGTTTAGCCCTTCTCCGGGGAGACCCCACGCACCGTCTGCTTCTGACTGATTCAGTAATCATTGCCACAGAGAGACGGGAAGGAGACAAAGTGAGAGGGCGAGGAGGAGGAGGGAGGAAGGAAGAAATGGATGATCAAAGACACAGTGAGGTAACAAACATGAAGGAGAACATATTAATATTAATGGGCAAGAAAAACAATTCAACTCCAAAATGAACATTTTGATCATAGCTTTCATACAATTGTATAAAATAAATGTCTCCGTACCGTACCACATTTTTTACACAGTACATTTACATACAGATTTAATACAAAGCCAGGAGTTCCACATATTTGGAAGCTTATTGGAGCGGTCTGTGTCCGCCCCAAAATAATAAGGCGTTTTGTTTTCAGGAGTATACAAGTAACGCCCTTCGATGGATGAAAACCAACTCTACTTATTTGGGTGGAAAATTAATCTTCAGAGGTGCAGTGTGTTGCAAGTTTTGGTAACGTACAGCTGTGAAGTTTCAGATTGCATCTCAGCTCCTCCCTCCCTATACGACAATATATGCTCACGTTAAAGTGCCCAAATAATTTAGTTTGTATATTAATACAAGTGTATGTAATATTGCCAGTCAGGCTGGGGTCCCAGTGTCTCCACACCCGAGGTGAGCTGGAGGAGGGACGGTGCCGCACACATTCAGTCACAGACCACCGGGAGCAGCAAGGTCTGGGTAAAGATGTTGTAAAGCTTCGATCTTTATCCCCAAAGATGGAAGCATGTTTGCAGTTATTCTACAAGCCAGTTGCTGCAGAGTTTGTGATCTTGGTGGTTAAAAATGGTGGTTATTACAGCGAGAGAAGAGCAGGTAAAGGAGAGAGTGGGGTTCAGTGATGAGGACACCAGAGGGTTCGGAATGCAGCAAAATGAGACGATGAGGTGAGGATAACGAGAAAAAAGGAAGCCGGAGCAGTGAGGGAAGGAAGTGTTTTCTCCTGCTGGTAGTTCATTAGGGTTTTTAAATCTAATGAGTCTAAAAGGGAGGCAGAGATTTTCCACCCAATAATGACACAGAACGTGAAGCCGATAGAAATGTTAACATAACAAACATAATCATTAGACGACTGAGGGGTAATACCCTCCCCCCCAACTCCACAGCATGACTGGGACTGTATACCACTAATCTTGTCGACACAGTGAGTGAGACCGTCAGAGAGACAGAAGCAGTGTGTCGGAGCGGGTGAGACTTCCACACTGTTGTAGATCTGTTTACATTTCTAAACAGCATCACCAATAAATCTGCCTGGCAGGGTCTGTCACAGAGTGTGCGTGTGCCTGCGTGTGTGTGTGCCTGTGTGTGTATGCCTGTGTGTGTGTGTGTATGTGCTTGTATGTGTGTGTGTGTATGTGTGTGTGTGCGTGCGTGTGTGTGTGTATGTGTGTGTGCGTGTGTGCCTGTGTGTGTGTGTGTGTGTGTGTGTGTGCTTGTATGTCTGTGTGTGTATGTGTGCGTGTGCCTGTGTGTTTGTGTGTGTGTGTGTGTGCTTGTATGTGTGCGTGTGTGAGTGTGCGTGTGTTTTTGTGTGCATGTGGATGTATGTGGCTGTGAGAGAGAGAGAGAGAGAAACAGACCAGCCATTATCCTTATAATCCACATGGACAGTGTCATCTTATAACATAATGTGCAGTATTATATTATTATGATGTACTTTACCCTTTGAAGCTGTTATGTACATTATATTTGTGACAATAGTGCAATTATGCTGCCACTGAATCCTTTTTTTCCTTTGTTTTGATATGTGTGATGAGAGTTTTTTTGTGATGAGAGTTTTATGTATAGTTAGGCATCGCATAACTAGCAATTTGGTTATACAATGTGCAGTGACAATAAAGCTATTCTATTTTATCAGAGAAAGAAATGGAGAAAAGGAGAAAAGCATGTGTCCGAGTTCATGGGGTTAGATATTGGTACTTTTGCTTTTATCATTAGAATTACAAAATAGTCCCTAAGAAATCTATATCTCATTAAAGAGGAAATAGAACACAAACAAAAAAACCCTCCAAGAATAGATTTGTACAATATTTCAATCATATTTTATAATAACATGTGGAAAATCATCTACCAGCTGAGGCGCTAGGTTACCTACGGACTCGGCAACCACTGGGACAGGGTGTAAGTTCTTCATGTCGGATAACACCATCAATAATATCTGATAAAATAAAATGAAGTAAAGTAAAAAAGCAATGTGATGATGTTCATAGTTGTTTATATGTATATTCATTTATTCCTGCGTAAAGAGTAAGCTCTCCAGGCAGGTATGTTACAAAAACAACTTTTTCGATTAGATTTGTTCGATTCATCCATCCATCTCAGAATAATAACATTTGAATTTGTTATCAGCGGGAGAGAGAGATCGAATGACTACTGTTGAACTACAATGACAGTTGGAAATATGAAGACATTGAAAAAAACAGATCTCAGATTGTCCAAACAGGACAGAAATTCTATTTTTAACTCAACAGCTGAATTGTTCATGTATCGGTGTTGGATTTTTAGACTAAAAGCAGAAAAACCCAGCTAAAATGTCCAGGCGGTTCTTGGAACCTGTAGTCCAGTTGATACTAACTCAGAGACAAATGAGAACAAAGGTCCAAAAAACCTGGGGAAGTTGCAACGAAGGACAAGAAACTGACTTTGACAGATGGTCAAGAGTTGGAAGAAATGACATCAATTTCGAAACGAGACTAATCCAAAGCCCAGACCACCTTTGATATAATAGTGGAGGACAAATTTTAAGGCGCAAATTCTTTGACTTTTATCCTTCTAGTCTCTATTAACGCTGATCAATGGACCCTGCCCTCCTCTTCTTGTGTATTCCTTATTAAAATTCTCCCTCCACATCCTCAGCAAACAAAAGATGGAGGAGAGGAGACGGGGCCAAGGGTGAGAGGATGTGGAGATGTTTTGTGCTGATCAGTTCTGTCTTTGTTGTGGTTTATAGCCTTGAACACCAGTTCATAACAAGACACAACAAGAAATGGAAATTAAATTACCCCAGCGGACGACTGAGAGGAATATCATGAGGGAAAAGACATCTAAAGCAGAAAACTTAGAAAACGAAGGTTGGCCTTGAAGCCAATATTCTGTTGTTCTATTTGTAACCGGTGTGGGGAGGTTGTGTAGATGTGAATGAGTTCAGTGAGATAAAGAAGAGTTAGGTTATGAGGATCTGTAAAGGTTAGAAGAGGAATCTTGAAATCAATAATTGCTTTAACAGGAAGCCAGCAGAGAGGCTTAGAAAAAGTAGTGATGTTCAGTGAAGGGAGGTTTGGTAACGATCCTGGCAGCAGAGTTCCGGACCAATTGAAACGTATGAATAGCCTTGAAAGGGAGACTAAAAAAGGCTGAACTGTGCGTCGACCAGAGAGTGAAAATCTCGGCCAAGGCAATTCATCCAGGTTGAGCCTTGATCTTGTTATTGGCTTCCACTATAAATGTTTTTATGATTTCTAAGTGAAAGAAATTAAACCGGGACTATCTCGTTGCTATGGTTACCTTTCAGTGGTAGGGATATATAAGACAGGAAGTGAACAAATTGTCCTGAAGCTGATGTATTGGAAGCAGGAAAACAGTCAAGATCTTGTATTGTATTGATATTGTGGTGTCTAAATAAATAATGTTTCCTGCTAGACAACATGGTAGCCCATGTTGTCCAATCACAAAGAATAGCTATTGGAGCACAAATCATTGTACAGGTTAATGCTGAATCTGATAAAAAGGTATCAAAAACAGACTGTTTTTGCACCATGTTCCGACCGTGCAATCGAAGAGAGAAGAAGATTGTATGTCTGGTTTGATGAATTACGTTTTCTTTTTACATCATTTGAATGTCCATACTCATGTGCCTCCTCTCTCTGGTTCTGTTGGCATTCACAAAGACATTACCACCTTCCTAAACTCAATACACTTCAGCAACTCAGGGATGTACTGGACAAAAAAGGTCAGAACCATAGAAGTACTACCTCCAAACTTAGAGGACCTAAAAGATCTGCTGCTTACATCTTGGCACCAGATACGACAGCACACAATCGGAGGCCCGCTGGAGTCCACGCCTCAACGGGTCAGAGCTGATGTGGCAGTAAAAGGGAAACCAACAAAATATTAAGCAGAAGGTCATAAAGTGGTGGCTGGTAATCGATGTGGTCCTTCAACCCATATATCAGTTAAAACATACAGTACTCCTTTGAATATTAGTCAAATTTTGCCAGACGTATTTGCAGGGGAGAAGCCACCATTAAATGCGACTTACTTGAAAAGTGCTTGTAATGAAGTCAAACAGCCAGTGGACTGGTGTGTAATGTAGTCATCCTCCTCCATGAAACACTGTCCACAATCTGTCGAAAAGGTGACGGCACCGTCCATTTGCACACCCAGTAACTCATTCTGATGTGATAAATGGAGTGTGGGCTGAACAGGTACAGAGTATTTCTGCAAACTGAGTCAGCTCTCTGTGAATAAATTAATAATTTGTGTGTGTGTGTGTGTGTGTGTGTGTGTGTGTGTGTGTGTGTGTGTGTTTGTGTGTGTGTGTGTGTGTGTGTGTGTGAGTGTAAGTGATTGTGTGTCTCTCTTCGGCAGAAAATGCATATCATATGTTTGTACGTACATGACTGTCTCGATTTTATGTGTTCTGTCCTCACATGTTTGTACTCACCCCAAGCTAAAATGAGTATGTGTGTGAGCACCAGACCTTATCTCTTTCCCTCTTCCTGCCTCTCTTGACTTGCCTCTGAAACGGGACAGACCAAACAGATGCAGAAATATGTTTATATTAGACACTGGAGCTGGTAGAACTATGCCACCCCTTTAATCTCATCATTCCCTCTCCAGTCCTGTTCAGATCCTGATACAGATTGAAAAATTCTATCAGTTGCCGACAAACCCTGAGTGAAACAGCTCTTGTTCTCGCTATCATCAGATGAAATATCTGCCCTCTCGCAGAATTCATTGCCTAAATTAGATTTTTATAAATACAACATTACCCTGAGAGCCTCATCATCTATATCCTTCCCAAAAATGCCGACTCAAAGACATCTCCTTTGTTGGCTACCATCTTACGAACATCCCAACATATTCCAGCTTTTACCAGCCCCCATTATACCTCACCTGTGAACACAGCCCCTCCTCCCAAGAGGATAAATTCCATTTGCAATGCACCAAATAAATCATTTGGATCCACTACTACCTGATTAATTGAAAAACAAACTCTACTCATGTGGGAGCAGGCATTTGGTCCCGCCTGACAATCTTCACCATGAAGAGAACAAAGGTTTTTATGAGGAAGTTTTTTATCTCCTAATAATAATACTACTGCAAACCACTGTGGAATAACAAAACAACAAAATACGTATAAGCAACAAAAAACATTAATCTAACATGTTAGGTTCCTATTTTTCTGAAAGGAACAGGTTATGTTTATGGGTCCTATCGGTCCTGTCAGACATTTCTAGCAAACTGGGCCGCATTACTAAAGACACATTTATTCAACTGGGGTACCACTAGAATATACTACAGACAACACATAATTCTTTCCTTGATGAAGGTCGTCTAATATTCAACATTTCATATAAGGTGGTTATTGTGCCATACATTCAAAACAAGCAACACTACAAAATGACCCCCAACATCTTTTTTACCACATGTGATGTGTTATCAAAGAGGAAGTAGGCCGATGGTGGCCACAGAAGGTTCGGTGTATCTTTTGGTAATTCCATCCTCATTTTCGTTTCAGCAAAGGATATTGAAAAGCGAAATATGAGTGGATATTTTGTTATTTTGTAATATACACAAACCACAATTGAAAAAAAAGTGTTATTCCTCATCATGTCCAAAAAGGGATGAGAAAAATGAAATTAAAAAAAGTTTGATTATTATTAATATTGAAAAGAAAATTGAGAAATTCTGCAAAAGTTTTGAATAAAAGTAACCTATGGGCTAACCCATATCCAAATTTCTACTTAAGGACCAATTCTTCACTTGCTGTCTAACATATCCTAGCCCCTGACCACATACTTAACAAGGTAATTAATGCTACTCAATCCTCTGGTCAGTGGTTACACTGTTACGTCATATATTTGTAGAGTTAGATGTATTTAAATTCTGAAAAGGACTGCCTTCACATTTCAAAAATAATCCAGAAATTGGTGCTTGTGAGAAATATTCTATACTGTACTAGATCTAATCTACACTGTAAAGCAAAATAAATTGGCTTCGCCAAAAGTTAGGACACTAATAACCTCGATTAAGTAAGTCATTTATCCTGAGTAGGCGAAGCAGAAACAACTTATTTAGCTTTAATAAGAGCAAAATGAATGATCTACCTGGCATGGAAATCTTGAGGTAATCGGTTTAAGACTTTGTGTGAGTAAAATCAACTCTTTACAATTTACAGTGTAACTGGAGGGATCTCCCTGGATTACCAGCTAGTTATCTCCTTTTATGCAAGATAAAAAAGTGGAAAAGATTAAGTTATAGTACATCAGTTGCTTTGATACACAGCGCAACCAAGCCAGTCTGAGATTAAACTCCATATGCTGTCCTTGTAACTCCTTTCTTCCGCCACAGATCTCACCCTTCCTTCCAGCTATTGGCCACCCACTACTCTCTTCTCAATTTCCTCCTTCCAACCTCTTAAATGCATCCTCTCTTACGCTCTAACAACATTGCAGCCAGAACTACCAGAGACAAACAGCTGTCTGGAACCAACTGCTGGTCTCCACTCTGCCTCCCTGGTGCCATTGCTATGCCTATTAGCCACGCGCTAATCACCCAGTGGCCTTCCCCCCCTGTGGGATTGGCCAGCACCACACTAAAGTAATTAGCATGCACATCATTGAGGGGACTAACTGAGAAAGTGGAACTAAGAATGGCAGAGGTAAAATTAGAGAAAAAAAGTGGCAATTAATAGGTACAGCAGTCTTTGAGCGAAACTCAACATTTCACAGAACTATTGTGCAGAACAAGTAGATGCTTGTGGCATCAAGTAAATAATTGCACATTAGTAGATGCATTATTTTGGGTACATTTTGCATGAATAACCCAAGCAACAAATTTGCTGCATAATTTCAAAAATGCTACTTTGGCTAATGTACGGTTTTTCTTCATTAGTCACAAGAGAAACGTTGCTTGGACAGCTCTTCATCTGAGCAACATGCAACTAGAATCTTACAGGGCCCATTATTCTGCAAGACCTCCACCCTGCCACCGCAATGCAGCAGCATATAATAAGCACGAGCAAAGGCAGCTTCAATTTCCTCCAGCCAACGAGTACCAGGTCTATCGTCAAGGCCCCCCACTTGTGTATAGATTGTGTGAGGAGCGGTGCATTCTGTTGACCTATAGAGAACGTTAACGCTGCTGGGTCTCAGAAAAACTGTCGCTGTGTGGATCGTCAGTATTAAAGCATACCTGTATTTCAGTTTGGCTGAAGAATGGCATTAAAACCTAAGTATGTGCCTTTTTTGTCAACATGATCGGGGCAAGACGTGTCTGTGTGTCTCAGCCTCCACATTGCAGGCGCTGTGTGGTACACATAAACACACACAGCATGCACAATGAGGACGCCTGCACACACCATTCCACTACTAGTGATATTAGAAGCTAATCATTGACTTCGTGGGCTAACAAATGAGTCTCGCCAGCCGGTGAAACAAAAAAAAAGAAGCAAACTCGCCGATAACGAGCAAAGAGAACAGCAGATCAGTTGGATTAATGTCGAGCAGGTATCAGAGCTCACATCTTTAATCCTTAAATTTAAATTTCGCTCAATATTTTCTCTCTGCAGTGACCCTGCAGTGTTAGTTTAATAGTTTTGCTGTTGGGCATTCTATGCTTTTATTAGATAGCTAAAAATAGAAAGGTGGAAGACAGAAATCTATGCAACCTCATCTGGATGCAGAGTGAGGATTTAGGATCCTGATTTAATGGCTTAACCCATGTGACACGCCCCGCTCAATGCCCCGCTTAACATATTCAAGCTTTAGGAACCATGGTTTCTGTTCAGGGCATTATGTAATGCCTTAGATAATGCATATTAATTGCACCATGTGTGTAATCTATATAGTGGCCACTATATAGATTATTACCTATGTGATCCGCAACAAAACCTTACTTAAAACTATTTGGAGTATACTATACTATATAAGCATCATGTTTATACCCACTGGCTCATAATTTTTTTCAATAGTTTAGCCATTTGAACTATTTTAAGGATGTTTTTTCATCAAGAATGAATTGGCATTGTCGATGGAATGGAAAATTGATTAGCTGACTTTTCATCTTCCCTGTTTTTATTTTTATCACTGCGACAATTCAACCAAAACCTTTAGTAGATTTCTATCTTACTTACCGCTCAGACTGACATAAATCTGTTTGTTGCTTGTGTTATACAGCAGTTAACAATTGCACATAAAGGTACAGTGTTTAAAAGTCAGTGGCATCCAGGGGTGAATCTCACCCCTGCCTGTCCAAGAATGAACGCTGGGCTTCAAGAGTCAAAATGATGTACTCCGTGAAACTATAGGTCAATTCTCACATGTAAGATCATGACAATTATTGTGTGTTCCACTTTGTGGGATTGTTGACAATTGCACCGGGAGAGGGGAAGGGGCCCTTTCTCTACTCCCTTACAGTGGAAAGAGGGCGCAACTAGCTTATAGTCCATGAAGGGAAGGCAGTGTAAAGCTTTCCGCAAGTCACATTCATCCCCGAACCTTTAGGAGTTGACCCAAAACCAAATTGTGCAGCTCTAGTGACTTAAAGAGCTACCTGTGCTCTTTGTGATAAGCCTGAGGGTTTTTTCGAACACCGATTGCATTACATCGGTTGTAGGTATGGTTTCCTCCATGGAGTAACACGATCAGCCACAACATTACCACCAGGTCCGTCAGAATAGCAATGATTATCTTGTTACAATGGTGGCTGTCAATGGATGGGTTATATTAGGCAAAAAAGTGTTAGGTTGATGTGTTGGAAGCAGGAAAAATGAACAAGGAACCTAAAGTTTTGAGTGACTTTGATTTAGTCTAGTTTGCGATGGCAACACAACTGTGTCAGAGCTTCTCCAAAACTGGAGGTCTTATTGGGTTTTGCTGGTCTGCAGTGGTTAGTACCAACCAAAGTGGTTAAATGTCATGCCCAGTCCCACAGAACGGCTATAATAGCAATAGTTACTATGGATTCTGACAGAAATGTGTCAGAATACACAGTGCATTGCTAGGTTTTACCGACAGAAATGGGACACACACAACACTTGGCATGTGGTTTTAATGTTATAGTTGATCCTTGTCCCAGAAAAAAGATTTTATTTTATTTTGTAAAGAAATAATCTCGTAATGGTCATGAAACACAAAAATAATTTCTTACACTGGATTATGAATTTCTCTCAATCATAAACTTAATTTCCTATTCCCCTCTTGTCCTATGCCTCATCACATTTCCTTCGATGCAATGACTCAAGATTCCCTGATTCTTTTCTGCACAGCGAACCAGCCAGGGTTCCTCTCCAGATATATATCATGTGGGCGACAGATTGTGTGTCAGCATCATAATCAAATTCAACTATGCTGCATCTTGTACATAGAGTTATGAAGTAATTTACTATCTAATACAAAGCCATTAATATTACAGAAGGAATTATACAAATGGCCAACTACAGGATCAGTCTAGTCAACATGTTTACAGTATGATGCATCATATTACAAATCAGGACATCAAGAGGCCAAAGCATGACAGTTTATAAAACATTAAATGGATTATTTCCATAAAACATTAAAGGGACCAGAATACTAGCTGGAAGCCTGGAGAAGAGAAATGATTTAGCCACTGCTGCCGATCCATCACCTGGAGAGTATCAAGGGAAAGATGTCCAGCAGGTTAAGTAACCCCTTGGCCTGAATGTCTCAATTAAAGGTCACATCTATATTTAATTGGCTGTAACATAGAATCTGTAATGATGCTATGTTACATTATGTCAGATTGCAGATTTCTTACACATCTCTCCCACCTGTCACCTGCAGAAGTCTCTAAAGACTGCCATCGTCGGTCTCATCAAAGATGGGGACTACAGGGAGTACACAGAGCTGACGCAGGACTTTCGGGGCTGATGCCAGCCTCATCATCTCCAGATGAATGCGGAGGAAGCTGATGAGCTGGTGGTGGATATCCGCAGGCGCACACCCCCCCCCCCCCCCCCCCCCCCCCCCCCCCCCCCCCCTTTCCACCGGTGAACATTCAGGTAATGGATATTGAGATGGTGACCTCTTACAAGTACCAGAGTGTTCACCTGAACAATAAACAAGACTGAACTAATAACACAACAGCACTTTATAAGAAAGGGCAGAGCAGATCTGCTCTGTTGACTGAGGTCTTTTGGAGATTGGGGGAACTCCTTGAGACATTTTTCGACATAATAGTGCCATATTCTATTGAGTGGTCTGCTAAGGCAGTGGCATCTCAGTGACGGATGGGAAAAGACTCAACAAACTGATTAAGAAGGCCAGCTCTGTCCTGGGATGCCCACTTGACGCAATGGAGGAGGTAGGAGAAATGGGGTTGATGGCAATAAAACAGTGACTCCCACCCCTTTCTGACCGCTATAGCAGCACTGGAGAGCTCAATCACCAACAGGCTGCGTCAACATAAATGTGTGAAGGAGCGTTATTGCAAGTCCAAAATTCCTGCAACACTGCTCCCAGTAGACCACACAAACCAATAACTGACTGTATTATTAATATGCTGACTATGCAATTATAAACAATAACTCAGGCCTAAGTTAAGTTAATTTCATCTCTTGCCATGCAATATTAGTTCCTCACTCAGGTGTTTGATCATACAACTGTGTAATATCAGTGTTTGCAGATGTGCAGTGGTGTAATTTTTTGTTGACTCTGTTCATTATCTATAATGTATATATCTTATCTTATTTTAATTGAAACCGGAGACCTTGCTATTAACCATCTTCAAGATTAACTTAAGTCTGTATGAGGACAAAGAAATATCGGGAGTTTCGTCAAATTTTCATTTACTGGTTGCATTTTATTCCAACTTCTTCAGACTATAGCACTCCTTATCACAGTTACCAGTCAATTTTAACATTACAACCATGACCCAAGTACTATGTAGGTCCACTTTTTGTCACTTGAACAACTCAGATCCATGGACGCATGGACTCCACCAGACATCTGGAGGCTGGGATTTGATTGTACAGTACAGCCCAGTGACGCTGGACTGGATTGGACTGTGAATTTGAAGGCCAAGTTAGCAGCTTGAAGCTATTATTGTGTTCCTCAAACTATTCCTGAACAATTTTTGCAGTGTCGGGATCATTATCCTGCTAGAAGAGGCCCCTGCAACTAGGAAATATAGTTTCCAGGAAGGAGGGTACTAAGTCAAGAACAATGTTTAGAAATGCAGTACATGTCAAAGTAACATCAACATAGATAACAGAACCCATCATTTCCCAACAGAACATTAACTTAAGTATCACACTGGCTGGTAACATCTCCTCTCCAGGTAGGTGTATGTAAATGTACCCATGACCCTTTCACCAGTCCACCAGCTGTCCTTGGACCACTTTGGTGGGTACTTACCAGTGTAGACCAGGAACATCCACCAAAAATAGATTTTAGAGATGCTCTGACCCAGTGGTTCAGCCACTCAAAGTTGCTCAGGTCCGTATTGCTACCTGCTGCTTAATATATACCATCCACTGACAGGCACCATTGTAATGAGATAATCAATATTCTGTGGAGGCGGCACTGTGGGCGTTACTGTCACCGCTAGACTTTGATAATGTGGCGGCAACAAATGAAATATGAAAAAAAAAGTGTTTGTCTGTGTTTTTATTTGGATATAAATAAATACAAGACAGCCACGTTGATTCAAATTTCCGTTCACACGGTATAATTTAATTGAAATTGTAGAAAATAATCATAAAAGCTGTGCGTTCCTGAGGGTCAGAAGGCTCTCAAAACTCTGTGCACGAACTCCGATTATTCCATCAAAGTGCCTCAGTGTTTAAATTGACCTCATCTCTTTTATGAGACTTGAAGGCAATTTGTATTCAGCTGCTTCACACTTCAAGTTTAGAAAACACAGTTATAACGCTTTTCTAGCCCTTTGGGCAATCTCGCCTTCACTTCACCAATTTTCTTAATTAGCTCCAGCAAGTGAGTTTCTAGGATACGCATGTCTGAAAATGTTGTACGTGTGGCATGTAGTGTAGATAAAACCAATAAACACAAACTTACGGGTTGACATCATCAGCTGAAAGCAAACAAGTGTTCTGAATGAATGAATACACAACCAATAAAAGGTGTGTGAGTTTTAAAAGAAGCGCTAAACACATGAAAGCAGCGTGAGATAATTGGGGGTCTTAAGTCGTGATAACGTGAATGCATATGAGTAAGATAATCTCCCCCCTGACCCAGAGGTTCAAAAGGCTGATAGCAACAAGCTACTAAGATGTGAGCGAGGTATTCTCCACCTTTGGGCCTGTCTGCCCTCCCTGAAGTAATTTGCAATAACATTAAAAGTTGTGTCATGGTATAGAAATCTTGCCTTGCATATTTCTGAGTTCCCATCTCAAAAATCAGTCAGTGCCGATGTTTGATTGTTTGCAGGTCATTATGGCTCAGGAAGTAGGCTGCTTGTCCACTGAAAGGTCAGCCGTGCATACTAGCTTTTGCCACCAATGTATAAATATGTGTGGGAACGAGTGACTGATGGCTTTGAGTGGTAAATTTTGTGGGTGATTAGATGTGAAGATTGTGACGCAGACTCGAGGACAAACATTTAAAAAAGCTAGATTGTTTTTTCATAGTACTAGCCTTGATTTTTAATCATTGTGATGACAGTGTAATTTGGGCTTTAAAACAAAGTACTCTCTGGCTTAAGCTTCTTAAATGGTTGAGTGGCTGATTTTCAGTCCATCTGTTATTCCAACTAATACCAATTTGAAGACATCTGGACCTCTGGGCTTCTTGAATTCCTTCTACGATATATACTACGATATATACTACTACGATAAGTGCCCCTCCAGTGGAGAGAACATGTTGAAGTGCCCTTTACGAGGTCTGTCCAGTGGACAAAGGGAGATGGAGCTCCTTCTATGGGATCGAGATGATGATGAAGTGGCCTCTACAGGATCTTTCAAGGGGACAGAAGATGATGACGTTCCCTCTAGGGTTCGAGAGTATGATACTCTCTAATGTATTTCTCCAGTGGACAGAGAATCATGAAAATACCTCTCTTCAGTGGACAGAATGTGAAGAACGTCCTTCTATGGAGTGTAAATCATGAAGTGCCTTCTATAGGACTTTTCTAGTGGACAGAACATTATGTTAATTGTAGGGGTCTAGAACATGATGAAATGACCTCTAAGTGGTTCATCCAGTGGACAGAACATGATGAAGTTCATTCTAGGGGTGTAGAAGACGACATTCCCTCTATGATGTTCATTTTTAGTGGACAGAGAATGACTAAATGCCCTCTGTAGGGTATTTTCAGTGGACAAATCATTGAGAGGTGCCCTCTTAGGGGTCTTTCCAGTAGACAGGACATCATGAAGTAACTCTCAAAGTATCTTTCTAGAGGACAGGGGATGTATAATTACCCTCTTCAGGGTATTTTTAGTTTGCAAATATAACTAAATAACCTCCAAGGTATCTTCCGAGTGGACAGAACATTTAGAAGTTCCCCCAACAAGGTCTTTTCATTGGACACGACATTGAGAAGTGACTTCTATGGGGACCTTACAGTGGATAAAACATTATGAAGTACCCCCTAAGGTGCTTATGAAAACCTTAGGGGGTACAGAAGATGATAAAATTCCCTCTACATCTCTCTCCAGTGGACAGAGGCAATAGTGCTGTAATGTAATGAAATGGCTCTAATGCCTCTCCAGCTGGTGGAAAAACCAAACCAGGTCAAAGAATCAACTTCATACTGGCTATAGATCTCTCTCGGGTTCACTTTGGTCTTAAGGTTGCATCATACACCTTCACCTTTTAAGCCACACTCTTCATATGCACTGAATTTGGCAGTTTTTGACATCTATCAAAAATTTAGTAGATTTATTGCACCTCCCCTGTTTTGGTGCTTCTGATGGTCTGGTCCATTTCTGATCAGAGTCAGCAGACTTGAAGGTTTATATAAATGCCATAACACATTACCCCTTTATCTGAGGAAGTGAGATTAGTGAAATGATTTAGCGACGTGGACACGGACTGAAAGGGTCCGCCGAGCTTTGCAGGCTTCTCTAAAAAACAAATACAACACTTCATATATAGTAAAACTGTGTGTTTATGTGTGTTTCGTTTGCAGGAGTGGGTAAATGTTTTTAATTTGAATAATTTATATCAAAATACACTATTTTATTTGAAGAAGTCTGGCGCCTAAAGGGTTAAGTGGTTTCAGTATATTTCTATAAATTACCTGTGTGGAGAAAACCTCCAGTGCATCCTTGTAGCACCTGCAGTTCTTCCTGGTTGTTCTTTTTTGGCTGTTGTTGTTCAAGTGTCCATGTTCAAGAAGGATGAAACTGATGCCCATGAAGAAAATCAAAAATCAAAAATAAAATTAATGAACAAATACCACAAACAAAACAAAACAAACAAACAAAAATAGATACATATGTTTGTCCCAAAGTGCCAAGTTATTGTTTTGTTACAAAAAAAAATGGGTTGAAATCAAATTGAATGCCTGGATAGCTACAATCTACTTCTTCAGCTTTAGATGATATAAAGCGTCTCTGATCAAGCATACAAGAGTGGGCGGTGTTAGCAGCATCAGCCTCCAGGCTAACAGAGTGGTGAATGATATAATGTCTCTTTTAGAGGTTGAAAAATAGCAGCAGTTAGCATCCTGAATATCACTTCCGAATTCCCAAAGTGATTAGTGATAAGTGAAAGTGATATTGGCCCGATGTATTTTCTTAAAGACAGGCAAAGCCAGGATGTGTGTATACAATTTACCGGGCATTTGTTGACACAAATACCCAATGAGGATATTATCTAGAAGATTTTTGCAAGTCGGGCATTAGTGTTGGCTTTAAGGCACTGTGCCGAATGTTATATTGAATTGAAACTATGTTTAGCACGATAAAAGATCTGTGTGCCCAAAATAAATCTCATCCCAAACATCTTGTAGAGTTACAACCTCTTATTGAACTGTTTCCCAGACAGTTCTAGTAGTGCCTTAAGCGTCTGGACGAAGTCCATAAATATGTTTAGAAATATCAATTGTAGTAATGAAGTATATTTGGGGCAGCTTTAGCTCAGTGGGTATATCAGCAGTCTCCCAATAGGAAGATCAGAAAGTAGACGGTTTTGGTTCCACTAGGGTCTACTAGTCCAAGGGTCATTGAGCAAGACCCTGAAACCCTGGCTCCTCAGCAATTCAAATGGGCTGCCCACTGCTCCCTCAGGAATGTCAAATGCGGAGAAATAATTTCACTATGATTTATTGTGTCAGACTGTGAGTGATCAATAAAGGATACATTATTATTAAGTACTTTCCCACGTTTTAGTACACTTATAAGGAGTATTAGGGCCAGGTAGAGGAGGAAGATTAAACCTGATTCTTCCTTTTTTGTCCACTCTTGTAAAACACATTCAAATGGTGATGTAATATCCTAGGCACACAAACACACACACTGACACTTTCCATGATAGTCTTACAGAAATAATTGTACACACAGCAAACCCTGCATCGAGTGATGGCAAGTCTAGATACATCAGATACATCCGGTTTGCATAAATAAAAACATCTCAAAGAAACCTACTGTACCATTAATTCGTCATGTATGGAGGTATCACTGTGCACAGGGGAACACACAAACAAACAAACAAACACACACACGCACACACAAAGGAAGTGACAATTTTGTAAAAAAAGATCAACCAAAACTTACACTTGCCGAGTTGCGGTTCATTTCGGTGATGAAGGATGAGGTTGCTGAGTTTGTCCGAGCTAAAGGGAGAAATTAAAATAGAAGAGACATCGAAAGAATCATCAGTGAGAGGAAAAAAAAACAGGTTTCATTTAATAAGGTAGTGGAAAAGGATCAGTACCAAATGGTGAGAACAGGTCCGTGTCCTGCAGTCATTAATGCTGTTATCAGCAACCTTAACTCAGTTTTTAACTGTATTTTTAGTACAATATGTGATGCTTTTTGGATAACTAGAACTTTACTTCTATAGATATTATTGGTTGAGGATACTATAGTTTACCTTTGCTGTTTCAAACTACAGTAAAGCATATAACAGCCAATACAGCCAATTGGCTGTCAAAAATTTGCAATATATTGCAATGCAAATCATGATTTGGATGCAATATATTGTAGTATGAAAATTCACTGCTAAACCCAACACTACATCTGAGATGTTCTGGGGTTGAAGCATAAAGTTGTATGAAATTTGAAATGTTCACTTCAAATTGATATGGTACTATAAAATGTTATTCATTTCAGTTAACATCAGTGAAACTAACGATTACCTCAAGTTCTGCTAAAACCCTGCAGAGAAGGTTTCTTTGGGAAAACTGTGGGAGTAAAGGAGAAGGAAAGAAACCCATAACGCTGTGTTATTCCTCCTTTCCCCTTGTTGCGTGTCACTGCTGCAGTCTGCCAGTCGGCGCCACTACATGACACTCTGAGTAGGAGTGAGGAGACATCCATATGGGGGAGACACATTAACAGAGGCTGCCGCCATCTCAGCGGTACCACTGAGAGGTGAAAGGTCAAACGGGTTCTTCTCGATTGATTCTTTAACTCTAGATCTTATCACCAGCTATCAAACGTACTTCCGTTTCTGCCTAACGTCTCAGCGCTGTGCTGGCATGACTGAAAATTAGAGCTATAGTCTTATGTGTTCCCTTATCCTCTCCTGTACCTTCTATCTGCACCCAGGTGTTCTGGATTTTGACAGCTCAGTGAGGTGCACCATGGGGAGAAAAGGTTTTAAGCTCCTGACTGCAACCAGAAAGTCTTGTCTGAGTGAAATGACCCAGACGTAACAAAACGGCTGCCATGATAAGATTTATGTGAAATCTCTGAGTGTTGCGGAAAGGCTGTGCTTACCTCGGATAAATATAACTATTATCTTAATTAAAGAATCCTAATTTGAGAAGATTTGGGAGCCGACAGCACCAAAATACTGTACGTCAGAACAGTAACAGCAGCTGATGAGGTGCGGCCAAAGACAATTGTGATGGTTTATAAAATGTATTGCAATGAGGACTTTACAGAGAATAAACGGGTCATTAGCAATGCCGCTTGTCACAATGCGCCTCATTGTAGAACTAAGTTAAAAACCTTGACGTCATACCAT
The DNA here is from genome assembly GCA_037951165.1 of Lophius americanus. Lineage (NCBI taxonomy): Eukaryota > Metazoa > Chordata > Actinopteri > Lophiiformes > Lophiidae > Lophius > Lophius americanus. The sequence continues at coordinate 498,249 of JBBDHG010000339.1, forward strand.
GAAATCAGAAGGAGATTAGAGTAGGTGATGGCATTGCCTACTAGTATTTGTTGAAAACTGTCCCAGCTACATACTCTCTTTCAGAAGTCTCAAGATCCAGTCAACAGTTCTTTTCCATAGGAACCTCCTTTACACTACATCTCATCAAAATCTATTCAAAATGTGTTGATGTGTCCCGGTAACAAACACACAAAGAGTAGAGGCCTAGTTTCATGAAACTGGACATTGGTCAACCTGACTCACTTGAAGCCCATAATCACCCTGAGAAAGATAGTAGTTTTAAATAAGGTAAAGTTGGTCGGGGGCTCAGAGCCAGCTACGAGCTCTGAAGTCCCTAAACAAAGCAAACATATAACATATAATGGACTGATCGACTGAATGAGGCGATCGATGCAAGTAAGACAAATCCTTGTCATTGGCTTCACACTATTATTTACGTCGCCGAATGTGAATATGTGTTGAATTTGTTTGTGGCGAGCTTGAATATAGAAACTGAGGTGTGATGATGAACGTTCTCAGTGTTAATGCTCCACATGGCTGTGATTTGGAACGGAAAGAGAATTTCTGGAGTAAATTGGATGAAGTGATGGAGAGTATTCCTATGGGTGAGAGAGTGATGGTTAGAGCAGCCCTCATGACCATGTTGATGAAGGGAACAGAGGAGATGAGGAGGTGATAGGCAGGTTTGGTGTTTAGGACAAAAATGTGACAGGACTGATGGTGGTAGAGATGGGTTGTGCTTTAGAAAACCACTGCTATCCTGCCACCTGGAGAAATGGTCTCAACACTTGGATCCCCCCTGGTTACCTCCATCCATCTCTCACTTTTAATTTTTAAACCGTACCCCTTCTCTCAGTCCGTGTTTTCTGCTCCTCAAACCTTTTTTTCCCCAATGTATTTGATATCCTTCTGCCTTCTCAGATATTATCATCAATTCAATGAGCTTGCCATCAAGATCTTTCCCGCTCTCTCCTTAATCTCACTGTTCTTCCTGTAATCTTCCCCTAATCCACTCCCAAAGGAATTTTGTTCGCACCCATTGTCTATCTCTATAGTCTGTCTCAACACTCCTCCATTTATTTCCTCATTAACTCATGAATCTTCCTCCCCGCTATTTCCACCCCTAAACCTGCCTTTTCTCCATAAACCTTCATTCATCTAGTGGTTGGTCCGCTCTGCTGAGGCCGGAACATCTGTTATGGATAAACTGGATTTGATGGATCATCTAAGGCTGTGTCTGAAGATCAAATATGACTTTCGAGGGTAGAAACACTAACAAACTGAAGATAATGAAAAACGTGAGTGAATTCATTGGAAAAATTGCAATTTAGTGAATTAAAGGGGATATTTCTGCCTAAAAAAAATCCTTATTACATTTAAATTTTGTTGTCTTCATTTATAATTTATCATAAAATAGCTCGTCACATTTGGGACTTACTTTCTTGGACCTTGGAGCTTTTCTATGAAGTGCAGAGTCTGAGGGTTTTCATTTTTTCAAGCCACAATAGGGGTTATCAATAAGTAAAGAAATAACTACTAGAGATCCAAATCCCAATACTATGCACATTTTGCAAATCACTCTTTTCTAGCAATTCTGCTAAGATGTTAGACTGCATTTTGTTGTCTCAGTACTTGTACTTGGCAAAATGACAATGATGTTGAACCTAATCTAATCTAGAGAGAGTTACTGAGGGCTATGGACCAGGACCTCCGTGTTTGTCTCTCATCCATCCTTGCCAGAATAGAGAAGTTGTGTGTTCAGGCTTCCTATTATTAGTAAGCCAAATTTTCAGCCCTGTCTCCCAATAACCACTTACTGCATGTGTGACAAGCCATCCAAGCATGTAGGGCGGATATTTTTCGTTACATTCTGGACTGTATGACATGACATTTAGAATACATTGAAAGGATGACAAGCCTGAGAAATACTTGGAAAACACTGTTTCACAAAACAAGGTCAAGTCTTCGACTGCATAGGGCTGATTTGACGTCGCTCTCCAAGTTGTTTCTCTGTCAAAACAGAAGTCCGATCCTGCCTTATGGGATTTGAGCAGATCAAGGCTCAAAACTATATTTATTGAAGTATACAAGCTGAAGTGAGTTGTCTTTGTCGGGTTTCACAGCACTCAACTTAAAGCACAAACTCTCAAGACAAGTTGTCACTCACATGAAAAGGCATTACCTTTTGAGATGGAAGAGATTCCCGGGGTCAGAATTACTTTCTTTTGTTAGAGCTGCTCTTTGGATAAAATTAAATGTACGTGAAAAACACAAGAAAACTCCAAGGCACTTTTTTTTTCCAACTAAAATGTACCAATGGCTATGGAATGGACATTTGGACAATAGAACTCCAACCTCAACATCAGCTTTAGATTTAGCTTCAATCCTTCATATGGAAGGCAAATACTTAAAAGTCCAAATTATCATGCCATGACAGTACTCACTGTTATTATAAAAGTTAAGTGAACAGGTTTTACCCATGTAAAACTAACTGACTCATCTTCGTAATAAATACCTTCATAGTGTTGTGGGGTACCGGCATCCCCTCCAGCCGTTTCCTTTCAGCTATGAAGAGTAATGTAATAAATCCATATTAACTGCCTTATTTAACAAATTGCAATTATGCTGATTGCAACTGAAACATTGCCTCAAGCTAATCTCTCCCAGTAGAGATAATCTTGTTGAACAAATAAACATGGCAAAAGCAATTCTTCAGACTTCTATGCCTCTATTCCATTGGGTAAATGTGTTTGGTTTTTATATGTTCAGCGGCTCCCTATGTGAGATGGATTCTCATCAAACCACTTGCCTGATGAAAGTCTTGTCCCGAAAACGTAGCAATTAAATGTAATTCTGCTAGTGAGTCAGTTTAAAAGAATTGTTTTTGCAAATGCTTCGTCAGTTTTGTTTGTTTCCAAAAATGAGTGTAATGTGTTACTGTTAATGTAGTCTAAACCAACTGGACTCCTCTATATTAATAAAAAAAACATACCGTAACATTCCATTGAATCAAATTTGCTGATCTTGCTGACGTACAATAAACACAACACAAACATTTCACGTGGTACGGTTACATACAAGGTTTATACAAGTACATGCAAGCAGATAATTCAAACTAGGTGATGAGGTGAAAGCTGTGAGGTGAAAATGGCATAACAAAAAAAATTGTCTTGCAAAGCAGCACAAATATAGAGAGTGATGCTTTGTTTGGTCTGCACCAAGGATTCAACACTGGGTACTGCAGGCGATTTGCTAAAGGTGTAAATCACCCAACACAGCATCCTCTCCACCTAATGCTTAATTTTGTGATATTTGATTGTTTTGCTGGTGTTTCCTGCTTAACATATCTATTAGCAATGCTTGGACTCAAAGCAACTGTAGGATTGTGTAGACTGGCCGGTAATTGACTTATCATTGCACTTGTAATTCTTACCATTGCACCACAGCGTGCATGGTTAGCGAAATGCATACAAGGGATTTACTCACAGTCTTCGCTCATTGTATGTGCAAATCCAAAACTGTTGTCCAACATCTTCACCCTTGAGAGGATCCAACAACATTAAACTACCGTTTCCCATAGATTACATTAGGATTAGATTTCATCCAATTTCACAAAGCATGCCCAAGTCCTACCCTGTCTGCCGTGATGACTATAGCGGAGATGAATTAGATCGAAGCTGGAAGTTCAAAATAAATGAACACTAATAGCAGCATCATTTGTTTGCGAGCTTATCGATACCTTGGTAAAGTTAGAGACTGGAACTAATTTAATACCGGTTCTCCTCCCACTCAGAATGTCAATCCGTGAGGAAACTGCATCATTTCTGTCGACAGTATTAATCAATGCGGAAATTAGCTTACCTGCATTCTTATTGTCAGATTGCACTCGTTGGAAATGAAGCCAAAGAGCAAGAGTAATTAAAAAAGCGTGCAGTGGAAAGAAGGCCTGAGATGATGATTTGCATTTGTTTTGTGCTGCTGAGGCAAACCCAGGGGACATATATGTCTCTGGGGGGGTGGAGTGTCACAACCGGGAGGAAAGTAACATTTTTTATTAGGCCGTGATGAGGGAAGTTTTCGGACACACAGCTCACCAAGAGGAAGAGGAGTTAACAGGCACGATGGCAGCTGCTGATTTTCTTTAATAGAAGGGTGAGGTCAAGTTGACAAGTTGGCAGAGCAGGGCGAACATGAGGCAGGGGTCAGTCAGTAAATGTCGAGAGACTGATACTCACAGGGGTAAGGGAGCAGAGCTCTTACTCTAGATTTGAAGCGCAACACTCAGTTAAATGTAATTATGTGTAGTGGATTTGTCCTTGTGGCGGTAACGGAGGAGTGGAAGGTTTTTTCCTCCTCACTTGAGGCACAGCCACTTGTTTCATTTATTCAGTGGGAATGAACATTGTTACCCCAACATAAACCTAGATTAAAATCTATAAGATTAAATATGTTGTTGTCTTTACACACAAATAAATGTCAATGTGCTCTTAAGATGAGGCAAAAGTAAAGAGACATTGAGTTTAGCAAAAGAAAAAGCAATGGAGCATGAAAACCTGCCCACCAATGAATGGAAAACATGAAGGTCCCATTCGTGAAAGCATTCAGAGGTATACTGGTTGTGTCCACGCAGTCCACCTAGAGGATTGAATTTGAGGTTTTAGGGATGGCCGCATGATGCGGGAGTGCTTGTGCACCTGCTGGCTGCATTTCCTCCACGCAGTATGTTACGTGACCGGCTCCCGGTCGGCTAGGTTAAGGGATGAAGTTGGCGGGCTGCTGCCCCTGCTTTTCAGCGAGTTTACCACTTCCTAGGTCTTTTGACCAAGTGCTCGTTGCACCCTCTCTTCTCCTTGGGGGATACAAGAACTCCCGCAACAAGTGACTACAAGCCAACCCCGGAAAACCAGGTTCAATACCCAGTGAAGTTTATTGTGTGACCATTACTGATGTGAGAATTCCTTTCATGTTTTCTTTTAGATTTTTTTGTGACTTTCTGAATGAACGTTTGCCGTATCTAATGTGTAACGTGTCTTACTGTGGATCTATGAAGAAAAAAAATTCTTATAAAACAGTTTTGAAACTGTTCACAAAAAGATGTCTTTCCATTTTAGCTAAGTGTGCCATTGGAAGCTCCTGCTTCTGAGAATGGTCTATGTAAGTGATGCTGTGTTTGAAAAGGGCTGGAACTGATCCGGTCTGGGTGATCCAAAAGCTGGAACCAGATATTAATGAGGCTTGGTGGGTTTTAAGTAGCTTCATTTAGTTTTGATGGCGGCAAAAAAAATTCTCACAGACCCAGCTGGTGTTAGATAGAGCTTAGTGGAAGAGACATTGTGGAGTAACTGTGTCCTCAAAGGTAATTTCAGATTGTTTATACGACTCCCTAAACTCTCTCAATCCGATCCATTGTCTTTATGTGGCATCGCCTCCCACTCATCCGTCTTCACCCTCTCTCCTGCCCTTATCTCGTCATCACTCACTTCATCCGTGTCCTTCTCAACCTTCATCACTCCAGCCATTCATTCCCACCCGTCTTCATTAAGTCATATCTGAATCATAGCTTCAGTCCTCCGTGCAGTCATCAGCCTCGCTGTCCTTACCTACATCATTCACAGCGTTTGTCTTTTTATCCTCTCCATCCTGCAGAAAACAGAATTAAAGTCACTTTGTGTATGTGGACAATAAATGTAAAGGAATTTATTTGTGCGTCATATTTTTTTGATATACATTCAAACGCTTGATACTTTCAGTGGGAACCAGAAGGGAAAAGATCTGTCTTTCCATTGCCCGTCTCATCCATCCATCTCTTGTCCTGTCATCCTTTGTCAACATTAAATCACCCTCTCTCCTCAACAACCTTCATCTGTCTCTCTTCTGTTGTTCCTTTCGTGAGAGTCTAGAATCTTTCATTTTTATTCTCCACCTTAATTCTCCTTGCTTTGTTGATGTGATTTTTTCCCATTACAACTATTTGTCATATTTATCAAGCGTTGTTATTTCTCTGGTATGGTGGTTCGGTATTGTATATGTTTATTAATGAATATGAAAATGTGACCGGTTTGATTTTTGCAGATTAGCATAAATCCTATTCATGAAGCTCGTTGCTGAACGTGTTTCACCGATGCTTGTTCACTATGCAACATGAAAGCAGATCAAAGCAGGTAAAGCTGGCAAAAGAGTTTAATGACGGCACAAAGAAATATCAGACAGAACTGCATGACAGACGATGGACCACATGTTGTTACATACCAGCCCTGTTCAATCAGATCATCACATCAATAGACCATTTTCCAAAGCAGAATGTTGGCCAGTGGGTCTCGTCAGTAGCACACTATGCCAAAATCAAAAGAAACATCAATTGGCCTGGAGAGGATTCTAAAGCTATTTCTAAGGCTCTTGGGCTCGACAGATCTACAGTGAGACACATTTTCTATCAATGGAAAAGATTTTGAATAACGTTGAACCTTCACAGAAGTTCAGACTGAAAATTTGTTGGAACGCAGCATGACAGCCAATATTAACCCATTTACCATCATTAGACGAAGGAACATGATTAAACTGAATGTCACTAGTCTGTAACCAATTTCACTGTTGAAAATTTGAAGCTGAAGTCCGCTTTAGGTTTAGGTTCAGGCATTAGTTACTAATGCTATTAAATTGCTAATTGCCAGGAGTACCCAGACTTCGGAACTTCGGAACTTTATTGTCATTGCACAAAACAGTACAACAAAATGTTTTTTGTGCATTACCAAATAAAAAGGTACACATTTACAAATACTCATGCACACACATCCATTCCTAATTTAAATAAAAATATTCTGGCACATAGATTTCAGAAGTAAAGGTTTCATGAAACTAAATGAGTGTGAGAAATGAAGATGGCTTCATTCACATTGCACGATTCACATCACCTATGTTGTACAGCGCTAATTTGCAACTACTAATGTCTATTCATGATTTTGCGTTGACTTCTGTGATAAAAATGTCTGCCATCTTCGGTGTGAATGCAGTATTAGGCCTCACTTACGCATTTTCCTCTCAACTAATCACAACCTTCTCCATTTGGCCAATCATTTATAAAATGGCAAAAACTACACAATAAATTGAGCCTGACTTCATTCTGTCATCATTTGTTCCTCCTATTTTCCTTCGGGACTGAAATGGGTGTGGGTCCTTTGTTTTGTTTGCTTTTGTTAAGGTAAATGAGAAGATCAGCTGTCACACTCACATTTGTCCATTCAATATAAAAGAAAAACCTTAGAGGCAACCAAAGCTTTCTAACAGCACCCCAGAACTTCTTTAACATATGATTATGTGGTTTGTTTAATCCTGATATTAGGGATTCATAAACAAGCTGATTATCTGGCCTTAAGAGATAATAATCATCAACAGCTCATGCCGGCATTCACAAGACCTTCTAACAAAATCTTTCTGCAGAAGCCTCTCCAGCCTCTACATTTCCATTGTCAATGCCACTAGTTCTTAAAATACATTTCTCCTATTCTCAGTCTTTCATAGTAGTTCAATATATATAATGTGCAATTTAAAAAAAGCTCTACAATAATGACATATGATAAGATAGACAGACTTAAAGACAGATAGACGGCTAGACAGACAGATAGTCAGATAGACAAATGGATAGACATACAGACAGACAGGTAGGTATTTGATAGATGGATCGATGAATAGAGAGATGTGAGGCTGTGATGTCATTTTATCACTCGAGGTGCATTTTGCTAGTTTACACTGGGACAGAAATTGTAACATGACCTGACCTTTGAGTTTTTCAGGCCTCAGAAGCGCTATTGTCGACCAAACCGCAACAAAAGTTTGCTGTTTATTGTTTGGTTTTAAAAGCACTGTTGTGACCTGAAGTTGAAATGGATTTGAGTTTCACCGCAAAGGAGCCACTGTGCTGATACATATTATGCTTAAACTGATATTTGATGTTGTGTGTGTGTGTTTTGTTTAAATTTGGCATATATATATATATAGATATATATATATATATATTTATATATATATGAAAGTTTACAATGAATCTCATCCTTCTGTCATCGTAGCACCATTATGTCACATCACTTTTCTGTCAGTAATGCTGTCAGATGTCAGTCTGTGTACCAGCTCCGGTATCAACCTGTCACTAAAATGTCATAATGATGGAGGTAATGGAGTGAGAGTGTGCATATTCTAACCTCTTGAGACCTCGCGGTCCACATATGAAGACACTTCATCCATGCAAAATCTGATCTTCTGACTATGTAGTGAAATATCCGTTTATTAAAGATTTAGTCTGGCTCTTGCTGCCAGACCAGAATTTATGGTTCCCCCACATCAACTAAACAATTTCCATACCTTTGGTGAGGCCAGAATATTGTATACTCTATTGGATATATTATGGAGTAGACTACACATTGGAAGGGCATCGACCTTCTTTGTAGTTAAATAAAGAATTATAGAAGGTAGAACTGCTTGTCATGGTAAATATGCACTGATCATCTATAACATTCCAACCACGGACAGATGAGGTGAACGACATTCCTTACTCATTACAATGCTACTGGGTCAGTGGGTGGGATATTTTAGGCAACAAGTGGGCATTTGGTCCTGAAGTTGATGTTTGAACTAGCATAAGGATCTGAGAGTTTGACAAAGGCCATATAGTGATGGTTTAGTGACTGGATCAGAGCATGTCCAGGGCTTCAGATCTTACCGGGTGTCCCTGGTCTGCAGTGGTCAGTGCCTATCAACAAGTCATAGATAATAACTTAGAATATTTACTCAAGCACTGCCCTGAATTACTAAATTGATATATTTGTGTTTTACTTGATGATTTAGATGTTTTGCCACTTTATACTTCTACTCCACCACATTTGATAGTCATTTTTCATAAACTTTAGGATTATCTGTAAATATCTATCACAAAGCTGAAAAAATGCTGATCTAATGAACGGTTAACCTTTTAACGACATGTGTTTCTAATGGCTCAGCAATGCAAAAGACAGGTAATGATGAAACTACGGATTAAACTACTCAACATTAAAAAGTAGTTGAATTTACCTCATTCTTTCCCATCTACAGTGGAAATAAAAGCAAATTAATTCAGCAGTAAGATCAATCGAAATATATTTGTAACATACTGAGATCTTTCTGATAATTCTTAAATACTTTTGCTTCAGTTCAAGTAACCAGGCATCAATCCATCACCATCAACAACGGCTGCTGTGAAAGTGGTTTGCCAGTTAGGTTTCCATACACATACATAAATTGATATCTGTGCAAAACTGCAGGTTATCCATCATGAAAAACAAAATTAAATATGTGTCAGGGGCGGCAGCCTGAAAAATAATTACAACATATGCTGTTAAAAACTACTAACTAGTTAACTAGTCAACCTGATAAACAAGTGGCTCGCCACGGTGATTTCATTACTTTTCTTTAAGTCTCTTTTTAAATTACCTGTCATTTTTCTTGGTGGTGTTGAAGAATTTCTGAATTGCCCTTCAACAAAACACTGACCTCTCCATCAAAGCATGCGTCCTCCGTCCTACAGCTCACTTTGTCTAGTCCGCAGACAGATATTAGTTTGTCTCCAAGGTAAATGTGAGAGCCGGGATTCTATCTGTCACCGCAGCGTGAAGGCAGCGGCATTAGGAGGTAGGAACAAACAATAGATCCAATAGATAGAAACCGCTTACACCTCCAAAACCAACCGAGTGCGTAAATGGAGCAAGCATTGCTGTTGGCACACATGTGCTGATAAGAGGAGGTTATTAGTAAAAAACAAAACAAAAAGATGCCAAAAATGTTAGATTTTAGCTCAAAACGGACAACCCGCAATTGAGGGTGTCCTTGGCGCGAGGAAGATGGGTGTGGCTGTTTCACAGTCTAGGTCATAGCTTCCTGTAAGTGACGTGTGTCGAAGACGTCATTGGACCAAAATTAAAGTCGTTGAAGAAAAGAGAATAGAGGAAGGGCACAAGTGAACAGAAGTAAACCACATTTTTAAGCAGTAAAAGAAGAGCATGGATGAGAGAGCGTCCTCTGTGACTCTTGGATGAAAGGGGTTTAGAAACTCTAAATGGAATAGATAGGATGACTTTGAAGTGAGGACGCTCTGTCCAATCCACTAATGTGAAGTAATTTATCATCATAATGTTGGCTTTATCATCATGTTTTACCACAATCTCTGACAGCGTCAAGAAATTCTTCTTTTTTGAACCTTCAGGAGATCAAGGAACAGGTGGATAGATGGAGGAGGAGAAATGGGAAGGATTGACTCAAAGTGACAAATTATGTTCATATCACTTAGGATAGGCCTGATTTAAAGGTATCATCTGTAAAGATTAGGGGTATCTCTTTAGGTAACTCAAATATAATATTCAGTAGCACTTTACAATAAGACTCCTCTCATTAAGGTTTTATAAATGGCTTGTTGTAAACACTTTACAAATCATAAATAAGCTGTTATAACTCATTAGATAGAAAGGATATCAGAGAGCTGACGCCTGCCAAATTGTGAGCACACTAATCTATACTAATAACTTTAATATCATTAATAAACCGAGAGCTATGTTATAAGATGTTTCTAAATGTTTTATAAGTGATTTATAAGAGTAGTCTTGGTGAAATGTGGTACTTAAAATCATAACTATGTTTTGTTTTGAGAATATTTTTTAGCCTGGAAATAGTTCTTTATATCTCCAGAAGGAATAGATCATCTCGATATAGTGCGATGGTGGGGAGCCCTCCTTCCCCATGGAAAAGAAGAAGAAGTAGAAGGGACTAAATCCAGAAAGTTGCAATTTTTACAACTAAACGGATGTCAACTGGCGTTAAACCTCAAAGAAGAAGAAGGAGGAAGGAAGAAGAAGAATGAAATAGTAGAAAGGAATGTATATGTCGTACAGGGACACTCAAGGGGTTTGCGATATTTTCATGAGTGATGCAAACAGTTCTAGTTGACATTTACATGAATAGAGTGAGTCAAGTGAGGCGTTTGGTATGAACATATCAAAATATAAGTATTATATCGTAAATAGTATAGAAGAGCTGAGACAGTGTTGAAAAATATACAACAAAAAAACTCAATCCAGTTCTTCCTCGCTCTAACATCTATGGTGGTCTAAAAAATAATCCATGAAATAGGTTTTGAGTTATCACGTCAACACCTAGGTTCAGCGGTGGTGGCGGACGCATTAACAATCAACTAAATGCTGCAAAAAAGAGCTGGAGGCCCAGGAATCTCTCTCTACCATTTTATTTGGTCTTTTGAGACAGCCAGGTGAGTAGAATCACCTAATGATCCAACTCCACCAATCAGGGTCCAAGGCTTGCTTGATGGTCATTACATGACCTAGAACATGTAGAATGTTGGGTAATTTACTCAAATCACCTGGAATGTTTCGGCATATCTCTCTGACTGTGTAGAGTTGTGTCCTATTGTATTCATGTGAGCACTGGTGGCACTGTCTGTTTGGCAGCAAAGGGCAGGCAGCAGACATCTGCTCACACAGTCAGCCAGCTGAGACACACACACAGATGGATGGAGTGAGACAAGGGAGACATGAAATTGAGTTCATGTGGATATAAACCCAAAGAGCACAGAACATGCTCCTGTTTGACAGTGGGTGACTGACAGGCTAAGACATCCAATCCATGTGCATGTGTGAGTTCGTATATAATGGATGCCTATAGTCATGCCATAGTTTGAGCACTGAAAGCCAAAACAATAACACCAGACTGGTCATGTGGTCAGTGTGTGTCAACAAGTGTGTTTGTGTTTTGTGTGTGAGATGAAACATAAATTATTGGCACATTCCCTTGAAGCTGCTATGTGCTTCCAGACAATACAGACAGGAAGACAGATGACTCCCTGCCCAAACACCCACACAGAATGGTGGGGGTACAGTGGACAGTGCCCTGGGGCATTGTGGGAACTTGGCTACAGGACTAAGATCCAGATGAAGATTGTTGTAGATTGCTGAGGATGTTACTTTAACTCCAATACAAACTCTCTGATCAAGATCGACAGCTCTACTTAGGATATTGATTTTCTGTACTCTTTTCAAGAACATGGGTGATGTTCAGAGCTGTAGCACCCACAGGGGTATGAAGCTGATGAACCCAGAGCTGAAGATGTTGAAATGTTCTTTGAGTGACTAGGAGAGACAGGATTATAAATTGGCCCATCAGAGGAACAGCCCAGGCTAGATGTCTTGGAGACAAAGTAACAGATGTCAGATTGAGATGGTTTGGACACGTGAAAAGGAGGACATGCAGTTAATGGATCAGACGGAGGTAGATGGAAAAGGCTTGATCCACTGTGGCGATCCCTAAAGGGAACAACAGGAAGAAGAAGATGTTCTGTGCTCTGACATAGGATATGTTGCCCTGTCAGTCACAAGAAGGTACTGAATCAACTTCAACTCGTGTAAACATCAAAATGTATATCGTTCTACTCAAATAATTAAATAATGAAAATGTAAGTAGAGGTCTAACATAGATATCCCACCATATACTCTTCCACTCCTAATGATGACACTTTTCCTCCCCTGGATTAAATTTACGGGTCTCTGGACTTTGATTCAATGGAGGTTTTTCAACTACAGTTTTGGTCCTAATTAAAATGAATACTCTGAAAATCCAGACCAAACAAGGTCCATATTTCAAGGTAACCTGAGAAATATGGATGTTTTGTAGACTTACATTTATCTGTCAGTTTTAGGTGAAGGCCTCATTCCGCAGTCTGACTCAACAGGTCAGATGCCTGAACAGCACAATTCATTTCAAAAGGAAATAGCAGAGCGCTCAAGTCAAAACTGCCAAGCCTTATTTCTTTATTGATTTAAGCTCACACAAATGGGATATATTTTAACTGACTTTTAATGAAAACTTGCTGGAGGGTTTTGTAAAGTTAATATTGATTGCGGTCTCCTTAATTCAGCCAATAAAGGACGCCCGAAGGCAGCAGTGGGATTTTGTAGATTGATGGTAACTGTTAGGAATGGACATCATTTTTCTTACGGGAAAAAAAAGCAGGGTGAATAAGAAACAGACAAAAAAGTAGACACATTTCATTCCTCCTCATCCTTGCCTCTTCTTCTTGAGCAATTTGTGCCTGCAGGCGATCTAAACCAGACAATCCCAGCCCGACAGGAATGAGAAGAATAATTCAGTCAGCCGGCTTTCAAGAGCTGATATCTAATTCCTTCACAGGCACAAGGTTCGGACATTATGGACTGGCAAAGACGGAGCAAGTTGGGGTGAGACTAATGGAGACAATAAGGGAATTGAGGTAGCTTTAGGAAGTGTATAAACCGAGTAGGGGCCAAAGGAGTAAATGAGGTGAAGTTGAGGACAGACTATGTGGAAATTTAAATTCCATAAATCCTTTCTCTTCTTCCTCTCCCAAAACAAAACTACGTGGACCAGACAAATCTTTGTTTCATTTTTGTGCATAAAACGATCGAAAGGAATAAAAAGACATCCTAGAATAGGAGGGAACACAATCACAACAACTGGTCTCAGGTGGAACAGCCATGAGGGAGAGAGGCTCATTGAAATGCAAGAATGGTAATCATCTCCTCTATGAAGGACTGATGAAATCCAAATCTGATCTTTTCTATTACTTCTTCTCACAACAGACAAACGCTAGCGTAACAGAGTTCGTCTGTAGCCACGATAGAAACGTGTCCTCATCGATGTCACGATGTGAACAAATGATCAGGGAAGGCCACCATCAAGCGCTCAGATGTAAATGATTCATAAAAGGAGGAAGATAGAGGAAGAACAGATAACATTTTAGCACATTAGCGACAATGATATGTAATAGGCATTAAAGGAATTTTCTACCTAAATCTAATAAATAACAAAAATAAATAAATAACTTAACAAATGTCTGCAGGCACTTTTATAAATGGTCCATTAGTTATGTAGAACAGAATAAACTGAGTTAAGTTAAAACAGAGAAATTTAATTTTGTTACATTTGTGTTGCTCAGTTTAGGTAGATGGACACTCATAACCCGTGTTATGGTCACATGTTACGTAGCAATAACCTAATACAGTCAAGTTGGTTGAAAAAAGGGTTGTTAATTTTTCATGTTTCGACATGATGATGTAAAATGTTTAGATGTTTCAGGAGGTGAAGTTTTTATGGTTATAAAAACAACCACTTTAAATACAGTTTTTGAAGACAACGTGGTTATGAGCAGTACCTTTTGGAAAGCAAAAAAGCTCATGAAATCAAGGCACAGGGTATAACGTCATCATGATTGGTTGGTTAGGGACCAATAAATAACCTGACATTGTTTTAATTATGAAAACATACATTTTTCTTTTATTTGTTTCAAAATAAAAGCTTGTGATGTCCTCTCCAGTCGATGCAGGATCTGAAAACTGTCATTATGCTTGTTGATTGGTTCAAGCTTAAGTAGGTACACATCATATTTTGCTTTGTAACAGTAAGAAACATCATTGTACATAAAAAAAAAAGAAGAAATTGTTGACCTATCTGGATTAAGTTAATTCAACAAATTGTATTCTGAGTGTATGCGTTGGCCCTGTGATGATCTAGTGACTTGTCCAGGATGTATCTCATCTTTCAACCAATGTTCAACCGCTTATCCTGCAATTCACTAACAATAAACAGATGCATGATGGTATATCTACCATCAATGCAACTCTATATTTCATGAAATCCAGACAAATAAAAATGAAAATATTTGTTAGTTTTTTTTTAGAATGTGTTACTCTCCACACCAGGCACACCGATCACACAGACCAGAGAATAAATGCATGGTCCAGTCTGCTAAAGATCTAAGGGAGAGCTGAAATACTCCTAAAACATTCAAGACAGAGTCTGTTGGCTGGCTCTGGTCTGGGGGGAGGTTGCTGAGAGGATTGGACTTGGGAATACCAGCAACAATGCTCTGCTGAGCACAGTAAACCCTGGAAAAATCTAATATTCCAGAGATGTTCAAGACAAGGAATACTTTAAGTAGATGCAAAGTAAAACCCCTTAATCCAACAATCAGGCTTAAAGTTTTCCGATACCATGTTGCATTCTTAGATTTTAGCCTTCTTAAAGATTTTTCCGCTGAAGGCTGCCTGAGGATGAATGATCTTTTCCCCACCAACATCACTGCTCTGCTGTCAGAAAGCTGCCAAATGATTGAAAGGTCAATTCAGCTACTATTGATGCTTTTGAATTGATTCTGCTGGGTTTTTCAACACTTGACATTTAAAAATCAATGTTAATTATATAATCCAAGTACTCAAATTCCGAGGTCAACAGCAGATTTTTGCAGTCTTCACCTTCATTGCACCAAAGTTAATAAATTAAGGCGGAAATTGCAGCATAAATGGAAGTAGAGATCTACTGACATTCAGTGCTAAAAAAAGATATTTGGACTTATTTTGATTTTTCCTATCTATGTGTGTACCTCAGACTAAACTGTCCATCCAAATCATCTTTAGCAGGAACGACAGCAACCAAACACTTCTGATAACCGGATGTCAGTCTCTGACATCACTGTGGTGGATTTTTGTCCCACTCTACTATGCAGAACTGTTAGAATGCAGCCTCTTTGGAGGGTTTGTGAGCATGAAATTATCTTTTCAGGTCCTACCACACTATCTCAGTGGGGGTTCCGGTCCAGCATTTGACAACACCACTTCAGGACCTTAATGTTATCCATTCAGAGGTCGTCTTACTCTTCGTCTTGGGATAATTTAAGCTTCAATTCACAGACCGATGACCTGATATTTTCCAACAGAATTTTCTGCTAGAGAGTAGACTTGATTTTTCCCTCAATTATGGAGAGTCGTTGGGGTCCTGAAGCACCAAAGCATCTCCACGGCCTAACACTGCCACCTCCATATTTGACTATAGTTCTATTATTCTTTTGGAGGAATGCTGGGTTTGGTTCACACCAGATATAATAGGACCCCTGTCTCCAAACAATTCAACTTTCCACTCCTCAGTGCTCGAGGTTTCTGGCCGTTAAAAGGTAATTTTTTCTCGTACCTTCGCCAAATGTTTGCTCACGGAGGAGTTTGTTGGGTCTCTGTAGATAATCAGATAAAGAGTTTGGTCTAGACCTTCTCTTTCTGGAAAGCACTGTGAGACAACTGTTGTTGTGAATTGGCGCTATATAAATAAAGATTGATTGATCATCAGTCCGGAGAAGATTTTCCCAAAAGCTCCGAGGTTCATCAAAGTGTGGGATGGCAAAATTCAGTTGAGCCTTAATGTTCTTTTGGGTTAGCAGTGGATTGCTCTTCACCACACTCCCATGCTTTCATTTTGCTTTCATGAGTCTTTTGATTAGTGGAACCATGACCTTTGACCTATATTGAGATGAGTGAGGCCTGAAGTTCCTTGGATGCTCTCTTTGGATTTTCTGTGACTTCCAGTTAATTCACTGTGGTCTTGGAAGAATTGACCAATGTTGGCCTCTTCGGTTAGGGCTCACTATTGGTTCCCAAGTCCTCTTAATTAGCAGAATGAAGTCTTCACCTCCTATTCTCTTAAACTTCCTTTTGCATTTTTAGTCCTCTCTTTAAATCTCATCACAGCGTAATCATCAGCACTGTTTTCTTCTTCTACATTTGTACACGCATGGCTAAGATGAGGAAAAATCAATGAAACAGCTAACTACAGTTTACAAACCCTGGGCCGCATCGGTTTTGACCGATACATCCGTGAATGACAAATTGCATGTGGGTGACATCATAAAAGGTTAAGTACCTGTGATTAATGGACTCTCATACACCGGCTAAATGGGGTTTATACTTCCAGGTTTATTGTTGGTGGTGGGGGTGCTACACGCCGTCAGGTTGGAAATGGAACCTTTTAACTAAGCTCCATCCTCCACATTTTGAACTATACAACCAGTAGAAGAGTGTGTGAGGAGAAGAAGAGGGAGAAGGAGTTGTGAGGTTGATAAACTGACAAGCGTAAGAGCATTTTAGCCGATAAGCCATGGTTGGTCGCACATATGGTTACCCAAGTGTACGTGTGTCAAACTGTCAAATATCAGTAAAACAAAGAAATCCCAAAAGCACGTCACACTCAACGAGAATACTACCCAGAGACACAAGAGTGTGACAGAGAGAGAGTTTACATGTGTGCAAGGGAAAGAACGTTCTGGTGTGGGCAGGTATTTGGCAACGCATGTGAGACGCAGTCACGCTGCAGAACGGATCCTTTAGGTGAGCTGAACATAGAAAAGAGTAGTATGTACAGGAAAAGGGGGTAAGGAATAATGGGGAGTAAAAAAACATGATGATGGACTTTAATAGAGGACTGCGATAGAAGAGTTTGAGGATGAAATGAGGAAGGAGGAATGGGTTCATTCACAAGGAGACGAGGAGGAAGAAAGACAAAGGAGATAAATGGAATGCTTAAATTTGAAGACTACCAAAGTTAGTCTGGAGCCGTATAGCAGACTTAAGAAGTAAGTGCCGGGACAGGAAAGAGTGATATGGAAGGAAAGTGACCGGCACAGAAGAGTGAGAGAGGAAAACATGCACAAAAAAGGAGAAGACAAAAGTGTGGCATAGGAGGGGAAGTAGAAGATTTGTCACCAAGGCCAGAGATGCCTCTGCTATAGTGAAGAAATTAATTTATAGTTACATATCACTATAATGCACGCATACACTATCTGTACACCTTTTCTATGCATATCCATATAGGAACAATTAAAATATGTATGAATGAGCTAATGATGAGTAGGCAAGGTCCAGTTATACCTGAGAGAGGTGGAGGAACTTTTGTAAACGCTGCTCAGCAATGACACATAAACCACTGACTTAATATTGTGTCTGTCCCCTTTTTGCCACCAAAACAGTTCTATGATTTCACAATGAGCTTGGACACCTTTCTATCAGAACCAGCAGTCCAGTGGGCCCGCTGTTTCTCAGGAGCCAGAGTTCTTCCACCAAACATGTCACAGAATTAGACTTAGACCTAACTTTATTTGATCCTTAGGTCCTAGATAAACCCAATTTCGTAGTTTCACAGAACCACTGCTCCTCATGGGTGAATCACATACAGAGAACAATAATACTATGTTGTATTATGCATGAATGTATGTGATGAATAAAACTATAGATTATTATTATTCCCTTTTCAGTAGCTCTTCAGTGGGATCTTACAACAGCAGCTAGTCTTCACTCACCATGGGTATTAATGAGTCTTTGACGGCCATGACCCTCTCACTAGTTCACTAGCTGTCCCTCTTGACAAGTTTTTGCCTACTCAAAGCAGCACAGATCCTTACCCTAGCCCATCTTTCCTCAAACCACGGGAGAAAATGTTTCCCCCTCTGTCTTATATATCTCACAAAGTGGTGGGTACCATGGTAAACACATAATACATTTCTATCTTACCTCACCTGGTAGTAATTGTAATGTAATGATCGGTATTCCAACATTTTACTGTCATTCATTACCCTTTGTTTTATTTCAATATTACTTCAAATTTGGTTTGTATCATCATAAGTTCTATCCATTTCTCAGTTGCAGTATTTCCTCTTACCTTCTTCCTGGAATCATTTACAGAAGAAGCAAAGCATTGCTTATGGTCAATGTGATTGCTTCTGAATTGCACTAAAATCATAATGGACTTGATTTAGTTAATCTATATTTGATTACGTATCTTCTGAATTGGCCATTTTTATCATTTTGCTCTATCAAAGCGCGTTGAGCGGCATGCACATAGTGCAAAATATGCTGCAAAATAAAGTTTGATTGATTGATTATAATGAGGGAGGAAGGAGTGTGACAACTGATGGAGCGTGGAGACAAAAGGAAGAGAATACAAGCAGACAAGTATCAGAGGAGTATGTTGATGGCTTAGAGGGAATAAAGCATAAAGCAAGTAAGAAAAGGGTGGATGGAAGGAAGAAGAGTAAAAAGAAAAAGAGCTAGAGCGCAAACTCAAGGAGAGGAAAGACGCAACAACTACAGCAGGAACAACATTTTTGTGCATGTCTAAATGTGCACGGGCATGTTAAAGCATCTGCCATGGCTGCCTTGTGGGATGACACCACCCGACTTCATCCCAAGCCCCTGTTTACTGCTGTTTGTGCGTGGAAACAGACATATGATGGGCAGCAAGCGCATGTTAAGTAGATCCTGCAACCTCACTCCAGCTCAGGCTCAGCAGCACAGACTATTAAAAGTCTAAACGTCTAGGAACGTGACTCAGACTATTCTTTTGGCTGCTGTTGCTGATGTTTGACAACAGACACAGATGTATTGAAAGTGATCCGTGATGCAGAATGGTTGTAGAAAGCCGTGATGGGGGGATGCAATCCCCAGCCAGTAAGACCTGCGCAACGGCATAGGCGTACATGTGAAAATAACTAAGCCACGCATATAAAACACTCCATCCTCTGTCTCCTCTCAGCCTCGGAAAGCAATCATGTCTGAAGTATATAGGCTATGACATACCTGATCAGGTGAGAGTCTGTAGCCGTCAGCTTGAAAGCCTGAAAGAAGCCTGTCATAATTATTACATAATCGTCTAAAAACTCCAAAATTCAATCAGGATCTCCGTAGCTGTTTTCTGCCGTTTGATGATTGACTGGAGCTTGTTAATGACGTCATCTGCTCGTACTTCGTCTTTTACTGGAGTAATAATAATAATAATACATTTAATTTATAATGCACTAGATACTCATTAATTATTATATTAATAAGTATCTACATCTATTAATGTGAACATCATGGTTCATTTAGTACCCAACCTAAGCAGAGCAGCGCACTGTGGGGACACATTTTGCTTTTAAGCTAAATGGAAAAGGGGGGAGAATCTTAACTTGGAGGAAGTGATTTGCTGAAATAGAAGCAAATTGACATTGTTCAAATCCAATAATACCACATATCTAAAAAAAAAAAAATCTCCGGACCCACCCTCCCTAACAGTTCTCCGAATGAAGGTTCATCCAAGCATGTGGTGATTACTAAGCTTTCTGATGGCAATATAACCTTGACGACTGCAGATGGTGTACAATTTACAGAGAGCGTTCCGAGGTATAGATCTGAAGAAATGCGACCGTTCAATACGGCCGATAAAGCAGAATTTAAAGAAAACGCTGCACACGAAATTACGAAATAGTAGGTTAAATGTTCAATTCCAAAGGCCAGTACAATTAGCCAGTAAAATTAGCAAGTAAACCACATTCTGAGTCTTCTTATAACTGCATCAGTAAAATGAGAAAAAAAAAACAGAGATTCCTGGCTTCCCTTGACTCCTTGGAAAGAACACTCTCGTCTTTTCTTATGTTTGTGTTTTTAAAAGGTACTATATAAATAAAGTCACTGACTTGTTGACGTGACCCAGATATCTTGAGCACACAATCCATCACCTTAAAAAAATAGTAATTTTTCCCCCCCCTGCACATAAGGTAAGCACCTCTGTGTGTACTATTTTATCTGAAGCTCTTATCTAATCATACACGTACTCCACCGTGAGTGGACGTTATGTCACAAGCATTTATTTATGTCCTTGACTCTCACCTCCGTCTCATGTGGACATTTCTCTCCAACCTGTCCCCAATTCCACTCAAACTATTTCTCCCTCGTCCTCATCCTCCCACCATCTGTAGCAGTCCCACCGAAGGAAGATCAAACGAGGAGGAAAACCCTGTCGTCAGAGAGGTGCATATGTATGAGAACGGAAAGTGGTCACACGGCTCGGGAAATGGAAAGCTACAATGGGCCACATGGGATATAATTTATGCCAGCATGTGGATCGAGAGGAGGCTCTAGAGAGCAGCATCGAAACAATGTGAGAGTCGTCTCTTCACAATCAGTATCAGACACCGTTCTGCTTGGATGTGACATGATTCCCTTTTCTTCCTTATTAACAACAGAGAACACTGAGAGAAGAGTCCTTAATTTCATACGCATCTATGAAAGACGTAATGGAGAATCAGGAAGCAATGCAATCAGAATACAGTGATGTAGAAACAGATGTGAAACAGTATTGAACTTGGTATATAGTTACAGAGTGGTGACCCGACATTCTCCCTCAAGAATGTTCTGATCCCGGGTCATTTTTTGAGTTGGGCGATGTTTTGTTTCTGACTTCCTGAGTGAGCCTTCGGTGTGCTCTTGGAGTAATTTTGGGAGGTGGCCTTCTCCTCTGCAAGTTCATATTTGCTCCAAGTGTTCTCCATTTGTAGATAATGTGTTTTGCTGTGGATCTTTGGAGTGCCAGAACCTTAGAAACAGCTTTGGAACCCTTCCAGTCTGGACTGATCATTTTCAATCACCTCTCTTCTTTACACTTCTGGAATTTCTTTAGATTTTGGTATAGTGTACTACTGAAGAAACCTACAAGCCAACCTCCTGCTTCTGAAATGGGTTTGTTTAAAGGTGCAGTTTTTTAAATGTAGTAGCGTTAATTGGTCAATTTCCAACTTCCAACTTAAACTACATTTCAGCTCACCCCTCTTGATCCAAGTAACTACGGTAGCTTTTAAGTGTCAAGCTACCAAGGTTACAAATGCTCTTATGACTTCCCCATTGTGGTAGCGTTTAGAGTTACATTGGGGGCACTGTCCTTCCTCCAATGGGAGGAAGAGGAGAGGGGTTGCAAGATGCACTTGGCCCAGGCCTCACAGGCAGATTTGAATATGTTGCCGTAGCTTTGACAAAAAAGCTGAAATAGAAAGGAATATCATGTCTTTAACCCAATTGTCCTGCCGACGAAGTACGTGTTTGGCCGATCCTCCTCCACTCAAAGTGGAATGCAAGAGTGTCTTTTTGTAATTTAACTGCCATATATCACAATACCCTTTTTTACAAAGGTGAAAATATCAAAGTATCTTTATCTACTAATGTTGGAATAATCTGAGGTATTTTGTTCACAAAGACAAGAATATAATGATGTAAACTGTTCCTAAAATGTTGGGCTTTATCAATCTTTAAGTGTCACTCTCTAATACTCCTGTATATATCCTGCTACTGGAATATATCATTCTTGTTCCAGTGGGGCTGCAGACATTTTCACTATATAGTTCCAGAAATTTTAGAATAGTTTGTAGTAAATGCAAATAGGTACAGTCTATTGTTCTAAAATGCCAGAATATGTCAAATGATTTATTCCAAATACAATTTCAGTAAATCGTTTTCCAGTTACCCTAGAACACATTGCATTATTCTTTTTACAGCCTCCATCTGAATACAGCAATCCTATATTTCATTGAAACTGACAGTTGCAAAGTCTGAATATTTATTGGTAATAAAAGTACTTTATTGCAGCAATATATATTGGTATTCTTATTCCTCACAGGGGTCTGACTCTAAGAACAGCATTCTGTGCTGTATTATACCTGAAGATATTAAATGGCAATAAATAAGAAGCAGGCTACACACTAAACAGTCGTTCCAAACAACTGAACCAGATAATTGTTGTTTTTTATTTGACTTATTTAAATATACTTACGTCCCTGCTGTTTTCTGTTTGATTATGTTTGAAGATGATCTGCTGACATAAATCCTGGTGTTTTATGATTTTGGGGGGAACTACCTCGTACACAATGCCTGATAATTAGTCTATAATATATAGCTTGTTAAGGATGTCATATCTTGTTTGATATTTTTGGACCAAGCTGTGCTACGACAGCGTTCTTTTACAAGTTAATGGTGAAATAAATGAGAAAAGTGTCAAACATTTTCTCACCTTCTGCTTAATCATCATCTAAGTTCAGAGATTTTCTTGGATTTTGTGAGATCTTGGCAGTAATTTTAGGGTCCAAGTTAAATTTGAAGCTGGCCAAAACAAGCTTTGGGACATTCAGACAAGCTATTAAACAAGAACATTGGACAAGAAGAAAAACAGCATCTCTCTCTGGGCCTCTGGCCAGATCCAAAAAAGAACAAATCATACTAACTGGTGAATTAAAGTGAGAAAGACATTATAACTGTACAGGACAAAAAACAACTATCTCACTTCCATCTGATAAAAAATGATATCATCTCTTGTGTGAAATCTAAATACTTTATTCAGTCACTTACAAGACAGGTGAATGACGTATGGATAGTTGATTATTGTACATTTAGTCCATTTTAGTATTTCTGGCACCATAGCTGGACATGGCACATTGGTGGAGGCCGATGACTCTACTGAGAGGGATGAAATGATGAAGATCCTGCACAGAATGAGCAGTGAGGGCAAGGATACCATTAATATAAATGAACTTAAATAGGAAATGTATTTACAAGGAGAGCAGCAAAATGGTTGATTAAGCTTTATCCCTGCACTATTGGATATATTGTGATGAGCTGATGAGACCAGCTGATGTCTCAGATGAATACTCCAGAGCATTTGTGAGAAATGTGGCTGACAAGACATAATGTATTACTCATTCTTTCCTGAGATGGTCTTCCTGTTTGAATGTCCATAATAGCGTCATATGAAGATGGCGCTCTGTAGCATGTTTCAGGGCATGGTTTAATAAGATCTTGAAAGATGTTATTTGTCTGTTTTACATCAGAATGACATCCATCCGTATCCCCGCACTTATCAAGGGTTAGGTTTTGGTGGCAGCAGGCCAAGCAGGGTATTCCAAACGTCTCTCTCCCCAGCAACACTATCCAGCTCTTACCAAGGAATCCAAAGGCATTTCCAGCCTAAATGAGATATAGTGTATGAGCCCATCAGGGAAAGACGTCATTTGTTCAGTCACGACCCAGAGCTAATGAACATAGACGGTAAATCTCTCTTCCCCTCGATGGACCAATATCACAATAACACTAGAAGCAAGACATATTAATTGACTCTGACATAAGTGAACTAAAGGCCCGGAGAAGACACAAAAAGAGCAGGTGAGCAGTAACGCCCTGATGAGCCAACTCTACCAACTTCCAGAGGGAGGAGCCTATACCGCTCATAGGTATAGACATTTTAGTATGTACTTTTTTTGTGTGAAAGCTGGTGAAAGTGATGATAGTCTTCTTTTCAAATCAGTAGAGACTTATAAATAATAGATTCTTGCATGTGTTGACCCAGAAGCTTGAATCACCACGGAGCGTTAACCAATAACTAAAGGGCTTGGCAAAACCTGAGGTATTTTTATTGTATCCATACATTGAGATTAGACTGGGATTTGGATTATAGTGGATTATAGCTGGCCCTGTTCTGGTCTGCCCCGGTTACCAAACAGACGCATCATTTCTGAGGCTTTTCCTAGATCAGCCTCATGCTCTAAAGTTTCTTCTCCACTTCTCTAATTTCTTTCTCCCCCGCTCCCTCGCTTATTGTTTCAGCTCCTCCTAATCACTGCACGTTTACTGTGCTCTCACACTGATAAACCTCTTTAGGTCTCCAGTGGTTTACTGTATAAACCCACTCAAGGTCTTTGTGATAAAACGATTAAAGGAGCCGAGATAGCATGAGTGCTAGGTCACACCCAGCCTCACTCTCCTGGAGCCAAAGATCTCCAAGCCAATATGGGAGCCTTTTATTTCAAATGAATGTTGCGGTGCAACTATTCTGAATAATTAAATGCACCGTGTTAATGCAAAGCCTGATCATACTGAAATTAAGGGAGTGAGTTGGGAAAGATGATAAAGGTTTGCTGTCGAAGGGTCAAGGCAATGTGAAGAAGAGATGTATGAATGTATCATTTTTTAAGTATTTCAAAGAGGAGTAGGTTATTGAAAGTTTTTCCTTTCCAGTCATTCATGAAATACCATTTACAACAGAATGCTTGTGTTTGAGACTTTTTTTCCCCGCAAAAAATGAATATATAACTGCTTAATGTAGTTCAAAACATACATTGTATTTTTTTTTATATACATAATATATTAGAGGGAGCTTCACCTTCAGAAAATAATGTAGGTATGTCCTCTAACACGGAGGCACATTGTAATAACCAAAAATAAATAAAAATTAAGTATCCTTATCTCCAGATGTACGAGATGATTGTAATTATGAGATCTGGATCTCGTAAATTACCAGTGGCATATGTTTGTTTGTTTGCAAATATCTTGTAATGTGTATCATTACAAGACAGTCTGTAACTGTACCTGAGCTAACATGCCTCACTTCTTATGTTTGTAATCCGGCGGTAGCTTTTTGTACAATTAACATGAACAGACAGAGTTGCAGATACGTGGTAAACATTATAGGGCATGTGCAAACAAACATATCCTCTTTACCTTGTAATAATGAGATCTTCTTCCATAATTACTAGATAAGGTGTCGTATTTTTTATTTTTTATTTGGTGAACAGAATGCACTTCAATAATGTAGTATGCAAAGTATTGAGATTCTATAAGATAAATTGCAAATATGAAATGAACTTTTTGCTACTTGAATGAAAAAAGTCATTGTTGAGTGTTCAAATTTAAAAAAGAGGCATCGAGGAAAGAAACCAGGATCCAAGTTTGGACCTATGTTATAATTTAAGAACATAGGAGTTAAAGGGAAGGGTATAACCGATGAGACTTATATCAAAGAAAAATACTAAAAATATGAGGGTTCACTTCAGATGCTATCCCACAAAGATAGCGTTATCTATTGTCACAGGGATATGCATACCAGGGCTACTAGAAAGTCGGTCCAATTGAGAGGACTATCTTTAGTAGCAAATGGCTGAAGGATATGCCATCGAACAGTACTTAGAGCAAAGCCTTGTTTGAATACCTCACTCTGTGCCTTGTTAAAGTTATATTTGAGTTATGACCTCTATATTATTGTAGAAGGACCATTAATACCAAAAAAACCTGTATACTACAAAACTACCTCAAAATTAAACTTAAGTACAGTCCTTAAGTGTATGTAGGTAGTTACTATCAAATTTTACATTCACAACAAAAAAATGCGACAATAAACATCAGATCTGTTAGTAAAACAGAGAAATAACCATTATACCTCGGAGTACTTTTACTTGTATGCTTTAAGAACATTCTGATGTTAATACTTTGACTTAAGTAAGGTTTTGAATGAACGTATGTGAATTGGAGAGAAATATCTTCAAACTGTTGTATTTGTACTTTCACTAAAGTGCAGGATCTGAATGCTTCATCCACCACTGGCCAGAACACTGGTTCCAGCAAGGTGACCAGACATGTCTAGGATTGTTCAGCCTTGGCGGAGGTGCCCACTCGTCTCAATGTCACTCCAATTTGAGCATACAAATGAATGTCAATGTCTTTGCAGTCACAACAGATGGTTCTCTCTCAGGAGAGTGATGTATCTGATCTTCAGCTCTATGAATCAATATTATTCAAACCTTCAATGATTTCGCCTTCCATCCATTTTTCTTCAATCCTGGACACTTTAAGCCTATTGTAAAACAAAACCCCATCTGGATCCTATAACTCTTCCTCCAGCCAGATGTTTAATAATTTCATACTGCAGGGAAAACCCATTGTGGCAATCCTTCCTTTATGTTCTGACGGCCCATCCTCACATGACAAGCAATCACTTCAACACAGCACTGCAGCAATTTTGATGTGTTTTCCCCGAAAGAATAAAAAGGGGAGCATTATTTCTTACAGTTTGCTGAGGAATATTTAATGACGACATCTTAAAAATGAGTTCAGAGGATCTGGGAAGGTCAACGGAACTGAAAGTCATCGTTGCTTTGACGGCGTTACCCTGTGGTTTTTACCACAGTCAATTTGTTTTAATGCAATTTTAAAATGTAAGATAGTTTGAATAAGTTGAAATTCTTTAAGGTAGATAGGCAGGTAGAGAGACTGATTAATACACACATACACAGGCACACACACGCGCACACACACGCGCTCACATAAACATTCACCCCACCATTACGGGAGCGATGCAATCAGACTTAAGAAACCTCTATATATTTATCTGTTTTCCATTTGGAGGGAAAAAAGTAATGTAGCGGCAACCGATTCCCAGTTGATTAGGTTTGTCTCCGCTGAAAGTAAAAGCCGCGATCTACTATCAGTGAGTCCCCCCTTCCTGTTGGCCCTACAGGTCGCCTGCCTTCAGAGTCTGCGGCTATAGTCGTTTCACATGACTGATTGTCACTATAATCTTCAGAGTGGTGGCCAGGAGAGACTGCGGCAATTCAGCCAAATGAAATCCTCTTCCTCTGAGTGACTGCATCAAGCGCTTCCACACTCATCAGAGTTCATACTTCGCTCTTGAGAATGCACGTCGTTGGACGGAAATATGAAGATGAGAGCTAAGGAAGTAAGAGCATTCATATGGGAACAATGCAAAGCGTATTTCATTCAATCAGGGTTCTCTGGCTGTGATCGTTTGGGTCTTGAAATCCTTCCAGTCTGAACAATGTCTTCTAGATGTTTAGCCAGAGGGATTGTTCTTTTATACAGTGCTCGGCAAAGGCCTTATGACTAGTGACAGGTAAAGTCAGAATAACGTTGATTATCTCATCTACCGACCGGGTAAGACCATCTCCAGAACTGCAGGTCTTGTATTTCCGGTCCTACCAAAGTGGTCTGCAACTAACTGTCAGGTTGGCACTGCAGAATGTCTTTGCTTCACTAATTATGATCATCAAGGTTTGTCCAAATGAATGGAAATGTTTGTCATGTTTTTGTTTGTTTTTGTTTAGATTTTTAGTTTTTTTTAA
This sequence comes from Lophius americanus, assembly GCA_037951165.1. Taxonomy (NCBI): domain Eukaryota; kingdom Metazoa; phylum Chordata; class Actinopteri; order Lophiiformes; family Lophiidae; genus Lophius; species Lophius americanus. The sequence continues at coordinate 525,841 of JBBDHG010000339.1, forward strand.
CCTTTGCTCGTTTCTCTCTCTGTTTGAGATTACAAAAAAAAGACGAAAGGATGGATTTGTATAGTATTTTATCCAAATGTAGGTTTTGGCATTTCCCAGATTATATTTTGGAGATATTACATCGTGAGCTCACAAAAAGAGATAATTATGACATTGTACCAGTGTAAGATAGGGTAGGGTAGGTTCAATGGACACATTTGGATGGGATTTTACGCCGAGGTAGATTTTGTATATAGAGGAGGTTATTACATTTTGGTGGAGTTACATCATGATGGGGGAGGTCTGAAATGTCTGAGTGCTTTCTAGTTGTTGAAGTTTTCCTTATTCACTGAAATGTTTTACTCTACCAACAACATTTGAAGGGGTTGATTGATATCATTTTTTTGTCTGTGTATGTTATTATTAGCAGGACAACTCTAAAATATATGTCAAATACATTTTGTGGACTTCAGTGTTCTGTCACCAGTGAAGTAATCTTAAACACGTATTGACTTATTCTCTTGAAACCTGGCTGACAGATTTACAGATGGAACCCATCAAGTATCTCCTTCCTGACTTCATTCAAGGTGGGAGATAATATTAAAAAATTACAGAGGTCAGAGGGCAAAGCATCTTTTATTCATTTAATCATGCAGACGGAGGTTTTTAAAGGCCAACGGGTAAATAAAATGGAATATTAGAACTTTTCTGTCCTGAGCAACCAATCAACCTGAGTCATTCACCCTGTATTGGCAGAGGCTACCATGCAGGGTGCCGCCTGTTCATCGAGAGCAATAACCATTCGCACAAACACTTAGACACCAGGGGAACAGCCATCAGAAGCAATTTCGAATCCACTATCTTCCCCGCGTACACACTGACATGGTCAGGGGATTAAACCACCGGACTGATGAATGCTGCCTTCTCAGCCACAAGCGCCTCCAAGATCTCCTGGAAACACATTATTTTGTGCAAACGGTTCCCCAACCACATCTAAAGACACAAGTGTTTACAATTGTCCAATGAGGCCACGCCTGAAGGTTGAGCCGAAATATTAAACATGGGGAAACGTCAGTCAAGCCATTGAAGGCGGTAACAACTGACAGGAACGTAAGGAGGAACACATTTTTTGTTACTTTCATACCTCTGCAAAGACTGTTTGTTTTTTTTGTCACTCAAGGTCAATTTCAGTCCATTTAAGAATTTTAATGATTCAAAAAGAATGTCATTTATAATCTTTAATTAGTTCTGAACAGATATTTATTGACATAAAACAATTGGGGAATATACCCTGGCAAAAAAAACAATCAGCAAAGTTACAATTTATATGTACTGTATCTTATGGAATTCCAAATGAAAGAGAGAGGGAAAAATTACAATAAAAGCATTTATTTAACATTGCAGATGTCAGTCAAGGGGAAGTAGGAAAGATGATTTCAGAAATGTGTTCAATTAGGTCCGTTCCATTTTTTATATCCCTCATAATGATCCTTTAGGTTGAAATGGGTCCTGGTTATCATAGGTTAACATCAAACCTATGACCGAAAACCCAAATTCAAAACAAGACTTGTCCAAGCACACAGATATCCTAGCTAGTGGAAAAAACTCTTTCTAGTAGCAAGGGTATCTTCACCCGTGATAACATGTATCATAGTTGAACTTCAGCAAAATAACAAGCAAAATAAAAGTAATTACAGTGCATAAAGAGGTGAAAAGAAGCTAACTGTGCAGCGGATATTGGGGAGATGCGGATAGACTCATTACATTTGAACCAAATCGTATGCAAATTGCTTGTGTTCAAATTGGCCATGATTTTCAGAAATAAGATTATTCCAATACCAATTATGAGATACCTACCTGTAGAACCCCTACAAAGCTTTTGATTCATTTCACAGAACTCTGGCCAGTGGATATGAAGAAGATGCAGATAGCCAAACTACTCTGAATATGAGCAAATTACATGAAAATAGTGTTTAAAATTTCAAAAATAAGCTATTTCAACAAAACATCTGCTGATGTGGTAACATCAGCAGTTGTTAAATATCATTTAATTAATTCCGGTGGTTTCTGAGTAAATACGTGTAGACCAAGCACTCTGAATATGAGAAGAAATACATCATAATCAAAATCGAAAAAGATTATTGGATATAATTCTTTGGAGCCCCTAGGAAGGACGTATGAAGTGTCATTGATGTCTGTCCAATGCTTTTTGTGGACCATTCCATCGGAGTGTGGTTAAAATGAAATGACAATTTTAGTACGTGGAAATTTAAAAAAATGTGAAAATTAGACAAAGGAATGATGGAATATACACCTGTAGGGTCTCTACAAAGCATTCGGAAAATTCCATTGAAATCTGTCAAGCAATTTGTGAACAGGTATAGATAGATCACGATCTCAAAATGCAAACGTGGTTAAAATGTAAAAATCAGCATATTGAGGAAACCAATATAGGGACGCACACCTATCGGCCCTAACAGAGGACTTGTGGAATTTAATTGATGTCTGTCAAGCGGTTTTTTTGTGGAGTGTGAGCCAAATGACATCAAAAACACGAAGTTCAAATGTGGCTAAAATAAGAGAATCAAACGTGGTAATTATGGGATTCACACCTGAGGGATCCCTACAAAGCATACATGGAATTTCATTGAAGTCTGTCCAGTGCGTTTCGAGGAGTTGGGGATAGACCACAAACTAAATGTGAACAAAATGACATCAAAACTATCAAACTTCACATTCAAGTTTCAAAAGTGAAAATATTCATCAAAACGATTATAGGATACACACCTTAGGGCCCTCACCATTTACGTGTGAAATATCACATAATCCGTTGATTTTTGAGGAGATGAAGATGGAGAATTTCCTGTTAACTATGTGGGGCAGACAGGGGAACCCCTACAAAAATACGAGATTATACACACACCTATGCCTGTGCAGACTATTGCATGGATTATATCAGTTTAAATAAATAGACATGTTTTTTTTTTCGTTTTTGTATGCTTGCACTGATGTAACTATGTGTATTTACAAACCCTCTTGAGCTCATCGCACAGTCACATTTCATTTCATTCCCTGAGTTACCTCTCCAAATCAATTTTCCTCCTGGGTTCCATCACTCTCATATCGTCATCTGCTGTTATTTTTCATTCCTGTCCAGCAGGTTAGCCGGAAACTTCCCCATTGATTATTTCTTTCATTTAGTGATATGGAAAAATAGTTAGAGGCGACGCATCAGGCCCTCTGATCCACCTTGATTCATTTTGTGAATCAAATAAGGGCTGAGGTGGATGGAGCATTTTCTGAGGGGGAACTCTAGGTAAAGGGAGTGTGGCCCCGTTTTGGAGACGGACAAAGAATGGTTATTTCTGCATGTCCGTGGTGGTATGCTAACGTTCATCACTCAGTGGACCATTATCATTCCATTTATAAATCAACCTCCAGCTTTTACACAACCATTTGGTGGTCATCCGTCTCTCTGTGGGACTGATCTGGCAATATGAGTGTAAAAGGTAGAATAGGAAGAGGAAAACAGTTGAATGATGATTAATTTCAGATATCCAGGATTGTCAATGATCTCAGTGAACGCTTACAGGAGAAATGAAACGACATGCTAAGCAGTATGCTAAACCTGCCAGTGAGATTGGGAGTCGCGTGCTGGGAATTTTAATCAATGAGCGTCAGCTTAACCAAATGTGCACCAAGAATTGGAGAGAGGGACACCATGATGGGAAACAAACAGGCCTGATAAACCAACAAACAGATGGCAATGAAGAGATTATGAGAGAAGCAGAAGAACAAACTGAAATTCTCTTTCCATTTTCATGCCAATACAGCCTGTTGGATTGGAAATTGAATCTGATCTGAGGGAGGGAATTGTGAGTGTAAATCTATGATAGGTCTTCTAAAAATCAAGTGTTCACCTGGAGTCCCGAAAATGTGTAAAAAGGTAAGATTTATTTTAATGGTAATACCTCCATTTTGTGTCTAGCCAGCTGCCTGTAGTTGGATCCATGTTTAAGACCAGAGGGTGGAAATCTGATCTGCCTCTGAGGTGCACCTGTCTCGTTGAGTTATATTTTTTACTGGCACCTCAAACAGGTTTTGTATCTATAGGAATCGTCAAGTTATATCATGACACGGTCAGTCTCTGGTGGTGACTGGCAGAAGCTAACAAGGACCCATGAAAATAAGTGTAAAACCTGGGACATAAGCCAACGATGCCTCTCCTGACAGGAAAAAAAAAGTGATCTGATGCTGATGAAGCAATTTTAAACACAGCTTCTTCTTCATCGTGGGTTGGAGGCAATCAACTTTTTCCTCCTTTTCATGAAACCTATTTCTTGGATTTGCCCTAATATAGTCATTTTGCATTAAAGTTGCTAGATTGAAAACTTGAACTACTTTGCGTTCAAACTAATATCCACGTTTCTTCAAAAATCTCGCTTTAAACACGTGTCTTGACGGCAAGGTCGGCTTTGTCAGGCAAATAAAAAAAATGAATAAATGAAAATGAAATAGTATTCAAACTTTTGTTTGACAATGATTTTTAATGAAGTCCATTTTTTGGTATTTTTCTGTATAATTTAAACAAGCCTTGGCAACAATTTATCATTCTGTTTTTATCTGGCATCTGAAATATTAATGATTTTCACTTTTTTGTTGCATTGTTTCCCTCATGACGTCTGGATGTTCATTTATTGTTCCTGTTGTTGTTTTGTTGTTGTCTTATGTACTGGTGGCTCATATTTCATAATAAATGTATCCTCTGTGCTTGATATCCTTTACTTGTTGAGAACATCAGTCACTCTATGCTGGCAGCGTGAGTGGAGATACGTAAGGATAAAAAAGATTTAATATGTCATATTTACTGTGTTCCCCAGTTAAAAATGCAATAAATAGGAAAATAAAGAATCGTTTTCCCTCTTTTTTGTTGAACAATTTATTTATTTGGCATGGACATACAGTAACATTGTTTCTACAACGCCGTCCCTCGGCATAAACATACACAACTATTCAACCAGGCACGCAGCTGGAGGTTGCTTTACTTGAACCAAAAGCCAAAACCAAGTCAACTCATTGTAGAGTTTTATTCAGAACGATAAGAGAATGGAATTCATGCTAATAAAACAATTACATCAAAGCAATGTATGTACTTTTAAAAGATTAATAAAGAATACTACTTAGAAAGTAATTATAAAGTATTGTTTGTTGTGCAATGTGTAGGATCAATCTAAATTCTGTAACAGCCGATTTTAGTCCTTGAGTTTGTGTTATTTATGTCATTTTTTGTTATCATTGTGTTACTAAACTGTGATTAGCGTGAGTTTATGTTCTGCAGAAGCTAATGAGGATTTTCATAAACAAACAAACAAACAAACAAACAACAGGTGAAGTCAAAATAAAACAGAGGCACCTGTCAGTGGGTGGGGAAGACGCAGAGGCAGCAGGTGAATCTTAGCAGGTTTGACAAGGGCCAAAGTTGTGTTGGCTAGAGGACTGGGTCAGAACATCTCCAGTAATGACACTGTTGTGTGTTTTTAGTCTGTAACGGTTAGTAGAAACCAAAGTAGTCAAAGGACCGTGAATGTCAGATTGATATGCTTGGAAGAAAAGGTTAACACGTGTTGACAAATCCCACAGGAAGCCCCTAAAGGGCCTACAACTGGAATGTCAGCATCAGAGCCGGACCACGAAGCAATGGAAGAAGGTGGTCGGGTCTGATGAATCCAGTTTCTCACTGTGTTGATGATTCTGTGCGTTAAGCAGTGGAACCAGGATGCATTATGGGAAGAAGACTATGACGGTTTAGGGGAATATTCTGCTGTGAAACTTATAGTCCTGCCATTAATGTAGATATTACTTTGACATATAGTACCTAGCTAATCATTGCTGCAGACCAATTATGTGTATGGATTAGGGGATTTATGCGTGCATCCTGATTTGGAATAATTCTTCATCCACCACAATAACTACCCTTTGTTATTTGAAATATTTGCAATCAAAACGGCTGCAGTGGGGATTTAACTGACTGTCTCCACCTGATGTTCCACTTGGGGCTGCATCTCCAGGGTGTGACTGAAGGAATTCATGTTTTTGTCTCACTGATTATTTATTGGGAAGATAGAGGCAATACAAAATGGTCCCAGAATGTCCCAAGTGCTTAAATCTTCCATGGAGATAGGTGGATTAGTGGGACTTTTTACTCAATAAACATACAATCGAAGAGAGAGTGGAAGAAGGAGAAAGACGTTGTTTAATTGGCTATTTGGTTCTTAGTTCCCCTCCTGAGGCGCAAACCTTCAACACAGCGCAGCAGGGACGAACACACGACCAGCCACACCCTCCATGAATGAAACCCAGCATCACACACTCAAAGAACATTGTAACACGCGTCTGCTGAAGGATCTACTGCATCCTGAGACCCCATGAGATCGATTTTGGCTTACAAATCATCATATTTGTGCGCAAAACAAAGCGCCATTTCAGAAACTTGCTTTGAATCACAATCCTTCCTAATTGTGGCGCGATTTCCCTTTCATGCCACGACGCTGCCTGTACCTTTCTTTCTTTCCTTTTTGTATTCAACAATTGATAGACAGGAGGATTTGCAAACCCAAGAAGAGACGACACCCCTTCATGGTTCCATTATTTGGCGCAGAAGACGAGTTGCTGCGTAAAAACGCACAGACTCAGATGGCGCGTCCACGTGTGATCTAGGCGCACTCAAGGTGCCGCATTTAGCCGCGTTTATGTCAATCATCCTCTCCCTGATCGTGTGGATCGTGCATTTTACAACTCAGCGCTACAGCTGGATCGGTGCGCCCCAATCCTCGTCGTATTCAATTCTCGTTTGGTGCTTGTATTTCTCCAAACCTCCCCTGATCCATGTGTGTGTGTATCCATCTGGATTCATCCTGAACTCGTAACCAAAGCCAAGTTTCGCCCTCACATTTCTCCTCCACAGGAAAAACGCTGACCTCTGTCGGGCGCACCGACACAAACGTCTCTCTGAGTGAATGTTGATTCCTTTCTGACACAGACGGTTCACTCACCGGAGGAGATCTGATGGTTCCCTCTGCGTCCTTCCAGTTCCTGGCGTCCCTCTGTCTTTCGCTACATCCTTCTGGTTTCTCCTCCGGCGCTGGCTACACTTTAGTACCTCCTCTCTTCTCTTGTGAAGTCAGTCTTCAGAGGAGGCGCACAAAGCCTTAAAGTATAAAACCGCGTCCACCTGCGGCCACGATCTTATATGATTATTGTCCCGGACATAACGCTACAGGACCGGGAATGGCGCATCGGGCGCATTCTGCAGTCCATTTGGTCCGTTGCGCACCGGGACGTGTCCTGCACCAACGCAGCAGACAAATTACCAATAGAGTCATTTAAGTTCCAGAGAAAAAGGTTGGCAAAGTGCATTTAGTAGGACGTTTAAATCTTTTTTAAAGGAAAGTTATCGCCGGAGAGCGGAGTGGAGCGCGGAGGGAAGGAGACAGAGAAGACTCCTGACTGAAGACTGCTGGGAGAGATGGAGGGAGGAGGAGGGCGGGGGAGGAGGGTTAGAGCAATAGGGAGAGAGAGACTGCAGACTATCCACCGACCACGAGTTGACTCTAGGAGCAAGATGTGTGGGATGTGCACGCACAAGCACGCGTACGCATTAACCTGCGCTTTTGATAAAACTAAACCACTCCTGCGGTTTTGGATTAAATCCGACTTCATAGTCACTGTCCAGACTCCAAGTACTGTGACAACCAAATCCAGTTTTTACATTTAACCGGAAGTACAAAAGAGCAGGAAAAAGCACAGAGAATGCAAATATGGTATGTGACAATAAAATGTATACCCCAATCATCCATATCATTCTAAGGATGACAAGCCACGTCAAAATAACATTCACTCTCATTTAAAACGCCAGCTTCAGTGCAGAGTTGTGATTCACACCAAGCTCAACATGAATTGTGCAGATGGAGTCAATTCCTAGCTGTAAATAGATAAACATTGAGATTGTGAAAGTGAATTTGAGTTGAAACTTTTCAATGAGAATGAGAAATATGCCACTGAGACGAAAGCACAGGATGGACGATGGTTGCCAAACATGCAGCCATTTATAGCTAATTTAAGTATTTAATGAACTCATGACTCCCTCAGTTAGCCCGAAGGACATTGATGAATGTGACTGTGAACTGTTCAATTAACTCTTTTTGAATTTCTGATTTTTGTTAAAAAATGAACATTACACTGTGACAGGGTGAACACATTCGGCTTGACAGCTCCCAACTACAAACCTTAGATGACCATAATAAGGAAATAACTGGTCATTACTGATTCTTCTTGCAGCAGTTGTTTCCAACTCCACCGAAAAGAGACAAAATGAGAGAGATTATCTTTCAGACCACAGCTGGGTTTTTTTTTTAAATGGGTAATTACCACATTTTGACGAGGTGGATAGCAATTTAAGGGAGACATAAAGATGTTTAATATTATTAATATAATATAAATGATCAAAATGAACTTGATTTATCAAACATCTTGTACATTTTAACTTTATTTAAATTTTGGTTCATTTAATCACTTATTACAGTCAGTGAAGTTAACAAAGCTGGGTGTGGGACATAACATTATCGTTTACACCCTATATTTAAAATATGGTATAAAATGAAGCTGAGACATTTTAAAAGAATTTTATTATACGAATATATTCCCGATGTTAAGCAACTGATAATAAATCCATTATTTTGTCATAATTCATTATTCATTATGTCATTATTTTGCAGTTTATTCATGATCAATGGAAAATACTGATTGGGGACACCAAACATACTTTTTAGTGGGATTTTATAATCCATTTAACAATTGAAATACCATTAAATTTTATGCACTTACTCTTCAAATGACAAGCAAAGAGCAAAGAAATGCATGGTGCATAACACCCAAAAAGACTGAAAATAGCATTTCATTCAATCACAACGCAGTGAGTTCACTTTGTACGGGAACACACACACTTGAAAGACGAACTATTATATTTTAATTTGCAGGAGGAATTAACCTCCCATTTATCAAGCTTTAAAATGAATTATCCTTCAGCAACAAATCCCCTCTTTAATGTCGTACATTATCCACACAGATGATGGTTTCTTCTCCTCCAAGTCCCTTTCTGTTCATTGATGTGTTTTATTCTCAATCTGCTGTTATACATCATGTTACACAAACACACTATAGGACATGAGAAGATGTGTGAAAAAAAGACTCTGCATCGGGGCATTGGCTTTCGCTGAGGCGTTTGTCCAACAGCCATCGTGCATTTCATTTCTAACTTTCAGGAAACTGTCAAGCACTGCTGATCTTAGCTTTTCTAGAGTTCCCTAAAGAGGGGCTAGAGGGTTTACTTGTATTCGATAGAGGGGAACCCTCAGTGTCCTCTAGGCCTTCAGCGATGGCCGAACATATAAGTAATTGAAATGTCATATTTATATTTTTTCTTTTAATAATTCATCTCTTCTAACTTTAATTGTGATCTCATAATATACCCGAAAAGTCGCCGATGACTGTCAGTTATGTCAGCGATAACTGAAAAACCAGATCATGGATCATTTAAAAATGTTGTACTCACTTAGACACAGTGTGTCTCATATTTTTCTTGCTAGGGAGAGCTTTTTATGAAAAACATAGTTTTCAGACATAACGTGCTAGCCGTCAGACCAATTCCGTCCAAATTCAGTTCATATGAATCAACGCAAGGATATCTATCTTGTGTTAATAATATTTTTCTCAAAGTTTACATTCTACTTACTAGGGGGAGTTTTTTTGCTAGAACTTTATTTTTTTAAAGACATACCTCAAAAATTATGGCATAAATTATGTTCAAACTTTAGACTTCCTTAGACTTTATTGCGAGGAAGAACTGGATTGATTTTGGAAGAGATTGGTTGTATATTTCTGGCACTAGGAGGAGCTTTACTCTAAATTCTCTAAACTCTAACTAAATTTTCGGCCATAGTTTTTCAAGCGTTGGTGTGATCAAGTCCAAATGTGGTGCATATGCATCAACTTTTGGAGATCTATCTTGTTTATAGAATATTTTACCAATATTTTTGAACTTATAGTTCATATTTTACTTACTTTGGGCAACTTTTTTTCCCCAAACATCACATGTACGGATGTCTTTTCAAGCAGAAGCGAGAGTCCACAGCAGTTTGGGACCAACTTGGACAACATTTTGAAGTCAGACATGGCGACATTTGGTTTATAGATGTGTCTGTAACTTCTCAACGATTAAAAAGCGGCGGTTATGTTTACTTTGGTCATGGAGTACAGTCAGTGGATGGATTATCAGAAACACACATGGTGTGTTGTGAGGTAGATGAGTGGTTAGTTACACAACACAGTCTCACATTGATTTGTTGTACTGTTTCACTGCAGTCGGGACAAAGGACCTGCGGTAGCGCTCTGTCTAACACTGTGGGTGTGGAAGTCTGCCCCTTAGGGAGTTAACAGAGCTTAACAGAGTCCTGCACACTCCAGAGGACATCAGTCTCCTCAGCATGTGGAGACGACCTTGGTCCTTCTCAACACCCACGTATTTGTATGAAATGTCCAAACCCTGGATGTTCACCAGTGGGTTCTGTGAGGACCTCCCTAAGTCAATCACCAGTTTACGCATTACTGCAAAATCTCAATGGCATTGCTTTGTTTTTGCTTTGCCCATCCTTTTAATCAAAAACCCAGCCTGATGGAAGCTTTTTTCCCCAGCAGTCATTCCATTCACACTTTTTAATACTGCTTTCATATTGACTCAGACGACTGGCTGTAATATTGTTATATGTTCATAGCTTCTGTTTCTTTTTTATTGCCCTCAATTGATTTTTTTCTCTTTATATGTGGAGTATTTCTTTGACTAAAGTGGAAGACTTACGTTCCAAGGTTATGGGCATGAGCTGAGTCACTGAGAAATTCTATGAAGTTAGTCTTTGTCACTTAATGACGCATCAGGTTTGTTTGAAGTAACATTTTATGTTCTAAAAGATCTTTTATTCCTTGCTCACATTTGCACAAAAGCCTCGGAACACCTCCTGGTTTTACTTTTTACCTATTTTACTTTTGTATTCTTCTTCTTTCAGGCCCCACCACAGCTGTATACTTATATATGTATGTATTTGTATGTATATGTACGTATGTATATCTTTTTATGGGCTTCATGAGAACGAGCCCAGTATGAGCAGCAGGCAAAGCAGTGAGCTCATTAGCATTTCATTCTTTACATGAGACGAATGAGACAGTAACGTAGAAGAAGGCGAGCCCTCATGAGAGAAACTATGATGTATTTTCCTGGTTACAGTGACTCAGAGTGGATTACCGACATGGATTTGAACATAATAAATCACATATATGTTCCGTGTTGCCCAGCGATTGCTCTTCTTCCTACCTTTGGTTCATAACTTGGTCCGCTTTACTTTCACACCACAAAAGAAGTGTACCAGGGTTCACTTGAGTTCTTTTGTTTGGTCTTCACAAGAATTCGTATGAGCTTTCACACCACCTGAAACACACCGGAATATCCAAGGAAATCCACCAGGATTCGTGCGAAGTCACGAGTTTTATTAAATTAATTTTAAAGAAAAAAAAGGTTTTCGGAATTATATAATCATGTTCATTATATTCAACAAAACTGATGTATGGGATGAATCTATGATTTTTGTCACGCGCTGTATGAATTCTAGAATTGCGATGGAAAATTAAGAACACGTGAAGATGCAGAAAAAATGCGCTCTTTCGCCGAGCTGGTACAAAATGAATGTTCTTCTTTGGCAAAACATGTACCTTACCTTTGTGTGTGAAGAGCATTCTGAAATGAGATATGAAACACAAGCAGTAGTCAGTGTGCAGGCAGACAATTAAATGGTGACTTTAAGATCCTCAGTTTTGGTCATATGTTTGCAAATCTGAAAGGGTGAGTGCCCAACTTGCCAAAAACCTCACAGCACGTCACACATATATATATATATATATATATATATATATATACAGCATCATCTCTTACAAATTTTCTGTGTTGTTTCCATCAGAATTTCAATGTGTCCTTTGTTGCTCTGTGACTTTGCTGCCAGCCTGTTGCACGAAAAGCAGCTTCATAAAAACTCTCTCAGTAAATGTAGTTGACAAAAGAGGCAATACTTAGCACTGCACTGCTGGAGGTCAGTGTGCCGTCCAGAGGCAGCTAATGTAATGGAGGACGCTGGCTTTGTTGGTGAAGACATTTGACTGAATTAAAATGAATGAAGAATGAAAATCATAAAAATGACCTGAAGATGTAGCCGTAGCCACAAAGTGGTGTATTTGAATGGAGAAGGAAAGTCATTTATTAAAAAGGTCTTAAATAAGTTCTACTTATCTGTTTCAGGATTGGATTGCCTAGCTAGAGAAGCCTGATGTGGAAAAATTGATCATTTGAATCAATCTCCTCAATGCCGCAAATTTTTCTCAATTGTTGTGAAACCTGGATTATGTGATCCCTCGAGGATGACCCTAATGATTTTATGACCCCTGACTGTCCTGGACCACAATAAAAAAAAAAGAAGTCCACTTGTATGTATAGAATCAATTCAAATAGCAAAGTTGTGTTACGATTAATGATTTATGAATATTTGAAGTTTGACAATAGGTCGAAAGCTTTTTCTTTTGTAATCCCAGGACCTCTAATCATTGACTTCACCTGATCAAAATGTGGGTTTCTGATCTCAAGCTATCCTGAAGGACATGTCAGACGGAACCAGCAGATATTGTTCCATTCAAGGAGCCACAGATCCAGTATGGCCCAGGCCCCAACATATGTCATACACATCATTCCTCCTCCACCATCCAGCCCACTCTGTGTTGACAGGCATACGACGGGGCTTTAGGTTAGTGCTTCAGGCCAAATGAAAAGACTAGAAATCAATAAAGAATCACGTGTTGATGGCAGAGGGAACGCCAGGAGAATTTTGATTAAGTTGTTTTTCTAAGCTGCAACTTGTTTTGATGTGTTTCTCCAACTTGCATCCTGACAGGATGTACAAAAGCTATGGCTTATACTCAATGTTTTATTGAAGAAAGAGGTCTCAGCATCAATCTACTGACTTCTACTAGAAAGTGGAGAATGATATTGAAGACCTAATGGATACTATTGTGTTGCAGAGGCAATAGGAACATTTGCTAATCTGAAAAGGCGAAAAGTCTGCTCACACATTCCTGATCCCAGCAGATCATAACAGAAAACAGTGCTTTTCAATTCTGGATCCCCTTGATGGTGAATGGAACTGTTTGTTTGGCAGAGAAACCTACATGTAGCAGTGGACTGGACCAGCCCCGCCATTTTGGAGTTAATCCATAGTTCCATTCAGACTGACTAAATAGCATATCAGGACTGTTGGCCTTTACCAAATCTCCTCTTTTTTCACTCTGCTCTAAAAAATCTTTGGTCCATGTTTTCGATTCTATAGCATGCCCCACCTACATGATGGAGTATGTGAGACGGGCCAGTAATGTGGGGTCCCACCTCATCTGCTGTACACACCAATTCAATTCAATTTCAATCGCTTTGTAAAGCTAAGATTCACGTTCTCTCAGCTCAGTCTTTAAAAACTGTCACAGTGAAATAAACAATCGGTTTCGCTCTTTGTTGAAGCGATAATAGACAAAACATATTAATATGTATAGGACAGCCATCTCATACATGAACCTTTGATGGTGTACTTCATGGCCAAGATCAAGGCCTCCTTCAACTCAGACCTTGGCCCTGCCAATAAATTACAGCAAGGTTCTGAGTGGGTGACTGCTGTGCACGTATTATTGTGACCCCGATGTTGATGACGATGAAGAAGGTCCTCTGACCCTGAAAAAAAGGCCAAGCCACACATCCACATTTTCATATCAACCTGAAAGAATTCTTTCCCTAGCTTTACCAAGTAGTTGTCAAACCGGAACTTTATGGGCAATTATTTTCTAGAATACTTTTAATTTTGCCTATATAAACCTTATTAAATAATGTTTAACATTGCAATATTGGGTATCTTTTTTCAGCACATAACCATAATGTGACATGACAACTAATTCTTCACTTTTACATACCGTATTAACATCCTGAACCAAAATCCCACTAAAAACATAAGAGCAAACTTGGACAAAAGGGAACATTGTTTTACCAAAGCAATCACAAAAAAAGATCAATGTAACATTCTGAAGTAGGAAATTCAATGTCAAATGTAAACATATAAATGTAAAATTTAACTCTGTTACTGGAAAAAGTACGGACCCAAGTATCTTTCTATAATTGCAAGAATAATTCCAGTTCATGGTTTACCTTTAGTTTTGGTTCATCCATCATCCAGTCATTCTCAAAATCTACCCAAAACTTCAACAATCTCTCAAAGTATCTCTCAACCAATCTGTCCAGCTTGTCTAATCTTTCGCCACAATTCACTTCCATGCCTCCACTCATCTCACCATACCTCCAGACTACAACCCAGCAGCCCCACCCACCAGGTATATATAGTGTATCAACACCAAACCAACACTGGCAGAGTTCCAACTTCGCACTTTTAGCAGACGTTGATTTCTCTACTTCAAGATGCTTCATTTTCATAAAGTAGAGCCATGAATGAGACAAGATGATCATCAGATGGTTAAAAAACTAATTTGTGATATGAAAAAACTGCTTCTCTGATAGGGTACTATCAGACTCTGAAGATACTGATTTATTAAAGTAGGGATAATTTTGCCATTGCAAAGTTTGATGTGTTTTTTGTCTTATGTGAGGTACAGAAACCGAATACTGGGTCCTGTGCAATCAACAAAGAGATTATTGTTGATGTTAGGAGGAGCTCTACTTTAATCTTGTCTATTTTAATTGATGATCATGCTGTTGATGTTGTCCAACAGTATAAGTTACTTGGCACTTTAAGAGACAAAAAGTTGACCTTTGAGCCCCAGGTAGATGCTGTCATCAAAAGAACACATCAACGTCTACACTTCTACCGAAAGCTTTGTAATTTTAACGTCAACTTTCCTTAATGAGAATGTTTTATTCTTGTTTAATAGAAACAGTGCTGACATTCTCTTTTATCTGTTGATATGGGCACATTGATATCAAATATAAAAATAGACTACACGTTTGACGTAGTCAAAGTCTGCAACGGTATCGCAGGCATAAAGTTGAACAATCTGCCCAGCCTGCAAAAAACTAAGACCATGAAATAGCCCACTCAATCATGGCAGATCCCAATCATCCCCTTCAGATCCCAATCAGAACCAAGAAGTTCAAGCTGCTTTCCTCTAGCCGCAGGTAAGTTCTGCCAAGATGCAGGGCAAATAGACTTAAAAATGAATTTGTCCCTACTGCAATTGGCCTTTTAAACAACTCGTTGTGAGTTTTATGTTCTTTATTGTTCTTTGTCAGATGTTTTATGGGTTCTTATTGTTCATTGTTTTATTCATTATTCATTCATTGTCTCTTTTTACTGCTGGCTCTGCAAAAAAAAAATTCCCATTTGTGGATAATACCAATATACTTGATCTTTTATCATTTTCATCATGCAATCATCAGGAAATGTATGCTGTTTAAAGGTGTCTGCGGCACTGGTTCTATTCATCACCGATAGTACTGAGCAGATTTTAGTTCCGCTGCTAGTTTCTCACAACATGCAGTTTGTGAATAATATTTTTGCAATAACAACTTGCAAATCACACCTGTCATTGAGGGGAGCCATATCTTTCACCATGTAATATGACGTACTGGGTTTTATTTCTTTGATCGTCTATAATTCTTTCCTTCAAAAACACTTTGCACATTTTATACTTAGCAGTTTGATTATATTGCAGTTGAGTAAATAAATAACTGGTGTTCACCGTTAGATGCTTTGTTTTTTCTGTAACATTTACAGGGGACTTATTTTAGATCAATATCATCTTCACAGAAGTGTTTGCTCTTGTGTGACCTCTGCTGCTCTGTATGTACCTCATGCCAGGGTTCCCCAAACCTTTTTGCACCATTATACATGAATCAAAACCATCTGTCCTATATTGTGTAAGTACCCTTACACAATTTCAGCTCTGTGATACACTGTGACAACATCCCATCGAACCATTTACACTTCTGGGTCACCTGCGGTTGTTCAAATTCAGTTGACTCCAAAGATGAACACACATTTTAAGGGGGTCCAGCATCAATCTCTAATAAAATCCCAGCTCATCATTGGAACATGTCATTTATGCCTCTGTCCACTTATCCTCCCAGATATTCCAGTTTGTCTTTGAATGCACAAAATTTATAGGTTGGTGTGATGACTGATTTCTCCGCCTAAGTGTAGAGCACAACAGGAGTGGGGGCACCAACAAACAGACAGTTACAATTTCATTACAATTTCTGCAATAGGTACAGTATTATCCTCATCATATTGTGGGCCAGTACCAGTCTGTGGCCTGGTAGCAAATGCTTTCAATCAATCATTCAATCTTTATTTATATAACGCCAATTCACAACAACAGTTGTCTCAAGGTACTTTACAGAAAGACCAGGTCTGGACCAAACTCTTTATATAATTAAATATTTGCTTTGTGGCCCAGGACCTTAATCGGCTAACATTGGTAGGACAAGGTAGAGATGTGACCGAAATATGATGTGTTCAAGGAAGCTGGGCAGGTATGGTGTTTGGACAGAAATGTCGAGGGGCGGATGGATAGGTTGGAAATGGATGTGGTGAGTAGGTATTTCAAGAAGAGGGAGGAGCACAGGGTGATTTATAAGAGGCGAGTTAGGAGCATGCAGGTGGGCTTCATCCTACAAAGAAGAAGTAATCTGAAAGAGATCAAAGACTGCATGCTGGTGACGGGGGGAGACCGTAGCCAAATTGCATAGAATGGAAGTATGTAGGATAACTGTGGATAGAGCAAATGATCCAAGGGGGGAGCTGAGAAAGGAAGGCTGCTGTGAGGACTTCTAGTAGTAAGAGAGGATCAGACTGTGGTGGTTTTGACATCTGATGGGTGCATTCACCCCTTCACAAAAAAATACATGTTCATGCATTGATGAGAGAGGCCAACTGAACCACCATCACACCAATAGATGTAGGTGTGACTCTCATTTCTGCAAAGATGTGACTTTTAATGTGTTTTTTATTGTCTGTCTGAAGCAGCAGTTCTCCATGATTATCATGTCTGAGTTGGGTAGAGTAGAATAGAGCCAATGCTGTCGAATAGAAATCCCTGCCTGTCACATGCAGTGCTATGAAAGCTGTGAAAGCAAAATAACTTTGGGTAGGGTGTTGAAGCAGATCTTTTTCGTTAACATTTGTCTTAAAACAGAAGAGCCCCATGTACAACATCAAACATGGCGCAGGTGCACAAGATTGGAGGCTGGCACAGGTCAGCAGACACCGCTGGCTGCTCCAGCATGCATCGCCGGCCTGATTGACAAAATGACGCCGACTGATGCCGATGTCTGTCTTTGTCAGAGAGCAAGAAAAATCCGTCACCAGCCCCGCTGTGACCTCGTACAGCAGGTTCTCTTCAGGGTCCTTGTACTATTTACAGTAGTTAAAGTAATTCAGTGTGAGTATGGGAGGAATACGATGAAAAATTAAGGGACTCACAGATGTCACATCATGTGTGTCTTATGTTTAAAATATCACCCCACTGAATCATTCTCTCCCTCTCCGTGTTTGAGGCAGGACAGAGTGTGGACATTTGTGAGAGCTTATAAAAGCATCAGGGCATGTTTCAACAGGGAACACTTTGTTCAGGAGACGGAACTCAACTCAAACAGGAAGATAACAAAATATAGCAGGACTTGAAACCATTTTAGCCTTATGAAACAAGAACGCTGTGGAAAACTTTGTATACAAACATATACTCAACAGAAACTTTAAAGAAGAAAGTCAATCTTTTGTTTGAGGGTTGCCAATTTGTAAAAGACAACCTACTATTACTACTACACAGCATGTGTGGGCGTCGTGCATTGCCCACAGCTGCTCATAAAAAGTCTGTCAAATGCCTGTAAATAATATTAAAAACTAGAGTATTGGCTTGTTGTTACATTTATTTGAATTAATTAAATGTCTTAAAGATACACTTGATTACAACATGTAGGACTTCAATTAAATGAATCAACTGACCTTTTTCAAGATTCATCCAAGTTTGCAAGAACATATATGTCGGAGTTTCCATGCTTAAATTCATGTGAATGTTCACATTGTGGACAGGCGATTCGGTGCGACATAAGCAGTATTGTGGGTTTTGTACCGGTCTGTGGGACTGGAAGGAGACCCCAGAAATGACCCAGAACTCGCTGGAAGGACTTTATATCCCATCTGGCCAGGGAATGCCTTAGGAACCCCGCAAAATGAGCTGGAGAATGTTGCTGCGGAGAGAGATACCTCCTGCCACCATGACTCAACCTCAAGGAATAAAATGGGTGGATGGATGTTCATATTGTTTGCGATCAACAGGTATTCTTTTAATTCATTTAATTACATTATGAGGTGCCACTTTACAATAAAACTGCCTTATTAAGGTGTCATAAATGACAAATAAGTTGTTTACTAATCAATTTTTAAACGCTCAACAAGTCATAAATAAGCTTCTGTACATCATTCGATTTAAGCGTTATCAGAGACATGATGCTCCCAAATACTGAGCACAATTACCTGTACGGATAACTTGAAATTGCCAAATAGTATATTTTGAGCTATGTCATAAGCTGTTTATAAATATTAACCTTACATTAACCAATCTATTTTATAACCTCATTATACACTTATTAGAAATCCTTTGTAAAGGTAGTCTTAATTTAAAGCTGTAAACATTATGAAAAGTAAGTTCATGTGATTTAAAGGTTCCCATTCAGCACTACGCCAACTGCCGTGGTTCAATTTAATATATAGGTTAATAAAACACTACATTTACAAAATTAGTTAGACCAATCCAGTTTAATAAAGTTGCCCAAGCCATATAACTATGGTGAATCAACCCTAATAAAATAAGTTGGACCTAATCCAAGTATATTACGGTAGAACACCATGATTCTTTAATTCTTAAAGAAATACATTTAATCATATGCTTTCAAATATTTTCTTTTTTCTTTTTTGAAGTTCATTCAAAAACGCAGTTTTTTTTTATTGCACCAGTATAGTTGGGAGTTAATTGTCCAAACCTGCTAAAGGACCAAGGATAAATGATGTATTCATTGCCATATTTCCTTGGGAGAGACTATCTTTGATTGATTGATTGATTGGTTTTCTATTAGACCACAGATGGTGACTCTTTAGCAAGCTGTGGTCAGAGCCTTACAAGGTTATGAATTGTAATCTTTTTATTCACTGACCATGTGACCATGTGATTCAACTCCCGAGACATGAGCCCACAGTCCAAACCGTATATAACTTATGAAAGGTTTCTAGCCCCCTATGTGCACTTCTCAACAAATTCTCCAGAATCAGTTCGTACCTATCTCTGAACAAATGTGGTCACCATGTATTCAGAGGAAACAGCTGGCAGCTCCAGACTCCAGGCTGCATAATCAGGAGCATAAAACAACAAAAATATTACTGAAATATTCCAAAATATAAACAATAGACAGCTTTTGAATCTTATCTTCTGAGGAGATAAACTTTTGAATTCAAACACATTCCTGCAATATAACAAATTAAAATCTATTCTGGTGGTTCTGTCTCAGGTCTGTATAATTTCATTCACTCTTTTCACAATCTCACTGTCTAGTCTCAGTTCCAGTGGGAGCTACACTTGAGGGTTGCACTGACCTCTGCAGAGTTGGAAAGAATCTTAAATAATTCTGCAGGAATTTCCAACTCTACAAGCAGAAGTGATTCTGATTAATGCCGAACCGGTTAAGGACACGATGGATCATTGATAAATGGGCGATGACATTGACCTGCAGTGAAGTATATTGACTTCTTTTTTGACGTTTTATTGAATACTTTTGCAAAAGTGGAACTGCACCAGTGTGGCCAGACGTAGAATAATTATTGTATTCATACGATTATTTCACCCTATACCCAATGTACAATCAATAATGCCAAAAATCCCCAAACGTAGGACTATTTGGCCGTTTCATCGCTCTTACATTTATAGCTTTTGTAAAAATTGTAAATAAATATTGCTGTCTGCCGACAACAATGGGATGTACATGATGTTATGTGCGGTCTCTTTTTCCGGCCCCTTTGTGCATCACTGTTGAAGGTGTGTAACGTGATTTTACTTCACCAGAAGAGGCCACAATTTACAACAAAACAAAGAAACGGGATGACGCCCATCAACATTACTATGGTTGTTGTGATGAGTCTGTCATCATGATGTACCGTCAGTCGTTTTTATTGCTCTCACCTGGATTTGTTTCAGATTTGTAGAATTATTTCACGTGACGGCTTTGTCTTTTCTTTTCATGTTTTATTGATCATTATGTCCAGATGTTTACAATAAACTGGTCTCTTTGGATTTTGTCGTCGTACCCATTATTATTAATACCATTCTCGCTTCATCATATTCTCACATGCTCTTTCTAATTGTTAGTTACCCAGAATTAAAACTTAACCTAAGGTTATTAAGGTAAAATTTTGCCAAGATCTAACATTCTCATCTTTTGTCCCTATTGTGCAATTTCGAAGTACGATTCTTATGTGCACCATTATCATTTGTAATGTTACTACTTTCACTCAATACAAGTGACACCTTGAATGGCCAGTTGCACCAAGCTAAAACACACCCTGTCAAGGAGGTCAGATTCTGGATTACGAATGTTAAAGGTGTCAACAGTCCGATTTAACATTCAAAGATTTTATCCCACTTGGAACGCCTGAAGACTGACATAGTATTTTTACAAGGCACACATCCATCTGATCGGGTTCGACTTAGACGAAGATGTCCATGGACTGGCGATGTTTTCCATTCTTCTTTTAACTTGAAAGCTAGAATTGAGCTATTATGATTAACAGGGAGATTCAATTTACTGCTTCGAAGGGCAGGTCTGATAAGAAGGTTTGGGATTTTTGCATATTGATAAACAAACTGCTATCACTCCAACCCCCGACTTGCAGAAAGAACAGCTTGCGTTGCAGACAGAGATTGACATCATCATAGTTACAGAGGCTGAATGCCTCTGAATCTGAATTTCCTTCGGACAGTTCTGAAATTACCTCCTTTCTTCATAGACTTATTACATCTACCATCGATTTAGCCTTTAATATTGCATTGGATGCCCCTATAAATTAAGGGGAAATTAGATCCTCTCCTAAATCCACGCAAATCAAAAAAAAAATAGACTTTCAGCTTTTATATTTTAAAGCTATTTATGGAAAAATCTAGGCAACTCTATTTCTAAGGGCAGAGACCCAGCTTCCTCTTACAGGCCACTATCATTGTAGAAGGTGGATGGGAAAATTTTAGCTTAAGTCTTGGCATTTCGCCTGAAAAGATACTGCCTCAAATTATATCAAAGGAACAGAAAGGTTTTATTAACAGCTGTCACCTTTTTTTTTAATATTCACACTCTCCCCTGAATTTGATCTTTTCCAAACATTCCTCTTCAACCCCTGAGGCTGTTATTTCACTTGATGCGGAAAAGCCTTTCAATAGGGTTGAATGGATTTATCTTTTTGGATTTGGGGACACATTTATATCCTGGATGTGACTCCTCTATACCATTCTCTAGTCGAGTGTTCACACCAATAATATTCAATCGAGCTACTTAACACTTCACGTGGTACAAGACAGGGCTGACCTCTTTCTCCGCTATTGTTCGATCTGACAATTGAACCCTTATCAATTGCATTAAGTACCTCAAATCTTTTCTTTGACGTTTCTTTTGCAGGAATTGAATTAAAACGGTCTCTTAATGCTAAGGATCTTCTTCTGTATGTAGCAGATCCTTCGGATGTCTTCACACCGATTTGGTCCATTCTTGAGAACTCTGGTTTTAAGGGGAATTTCAATAAGAGTGAATACTAACCTATTGATTTTACTGCTCAAACAATCTGATATTCCATTCAAATAAGCTTGGTTAGGTTCAGATACCTGGGAATAATCTTTACGAAATAACTCTTCTAGCTTCACAGGCAATCAAATAGCACTTTCTACTCTCAGGAATTGGTGTCACCTTGATGAAACCTCCACCTTGATGCCACTAGTTAAGAATCAATTATTTCCTCCATTAATACTCAACGCCACCTTTCTAAAGTGATCTATCGGAGTGAATATTTTACACGTCCGATTAAGGTTCTAGGAGCCAAATGGAACCCGTTGATCAACTACCTCAAGTCCTTACAATCTCTGAGTACAGATTGGCTGCAACAACAAAGCTTTTCGTCGTTTGTGTTGCAACATGCAAATGATGGGGGAGATCAGCGCTCTTAAAAATCACAATAATTCTAAAGAGCATCAGGAAAAAAAATCCCTATCCCCAATGCAGAATTTAACATTGCAGTGCTTACAGAGAACTAGCTAGAAACATGTGTGAAAATAGCAGAGGTAAAGCCGTATATAAAAGCACATTTAAGAGATCCTGCACAGAACTTCCTTCTTTTATATAGCTGTGTCTTTTTAGGTAATAAATTAGGCCGTTTCATTGCTGTTTGTTACAGACGGGGTGTCATTATAATATGACTTATATATATATATATATATATATATATATATATATATATATATATATATATATATATAATATATATATATAATATCAGTCTGACGCCTAAAAGAGGAAGATGTCTGATTGACAGTTGTTCATTGGGTCGGAACTACGCCTCCAGCAGCAATATTCTCCAAATGTTATGAAAAGTGAATCTTTGAGACAGTTCAGTAGTAGTAGGATCCTCACTGGAACTAAGAGAAATTACGAGGCAAACTCGATGTGTACGATAATTTTCCTCAAAAGCTAACATTCTAAGCGTCTAGGAAGAAAATATTCCCATTTGGCAACACATCCAGCAATCCTGATATGCATACACAGGAAATCTGAAAATAGAAACATCTGAAACATCTGTAATGGCAGAGGAAGTGTGTGTGAGGCTGTGATGAGTTTAAGAGCCGTCCAACAAGGAAGAACTGACGGTGTCATTGCCTTATTGGTTTCCATGACTACTGATTATTATTACATTCAACTGACAGTTTTGATCTGCAGCCCTCGGGGCACAGGTTTAAGGTTTTGACGGGGAAAAACAATAATTTTCACCACATGCAATATTCAGGTTATCGCCCTCTTTTATAAACTCTCATTCTAATCTCTGTAATATTTTATGACATATGTTATCATTGTATTATCAGAACTGTGGCTAAACTAGTTTATGCGAAATACTTGGGTCAGCCTATAATTGTGCCTTACTATAATATGGATCAGTGAAACTCTATGTGCAGTAATGCAGCCAGACTAGAGCTTAAATCAGAGTGCAAGTAGAATTTTTTAATTGGTGTCATTTATCTTGTTATCCATACGTATGATAAAGTGCGCCTGTCTACAATGAATAGCTTCCCCATGGAGACAATGAAGTACCTTGCCTTACCTGCCATTGACATGACAGCGGATACGTTACACAGGTAAGGTTAAAAAAGGATAGGGAAATGATAAACATGGCGTTCTTGGCTGCTAAAATAATGTTAAATTGGAAGATTCCGAAGCCAAAATCTTTCTTGACCTTTTCATTATGGAATTAGTATACAAAATACTTGTATACTACTCTTTATTTGTATAGCACTTTTCAACCCTAACCCTAAACCTGTAAAATCATAGATTAATAGTAAAACAAATAAGAAAATAATTGACATTAATAGCAATGTGCTTGAATCAATAAATCCCGTTTTAGAAGAGATTTATTTTAAATCTCTATAATTTTGCAGGCATGAGATCACGGGCAGGATATGAAACCAACAATAAATACATAACAGAACAAACTGGGATCCGATTTTAAACATCATTCGACAAAACTAACTAAAAACATGGTTCGTTTATGCACATGGAGCTCTGCCAGAGGTACAATAAGTATCTCAATTGTTTGATAGTTCCAACCCTGTACGATCAATATTCCCAAACATACCATAAAAGTATGATTACGTAAGCATTTTTTGGAACTGTGATGGCTAAGTTGTCTCAATTTAATTATCCGACATAATCAGGATATGGACCTTGTGTGAATTTACGTATTTACTTTACAATCTGACTGATCTATAACCTGAATTGGGTTGCAAATTGGATGAGTACAATACCTAGTAGCGCATGATAATTTTAAGCCTCTGTTTCAATACGTCAACATCTGCCATCTGGTAACACCCTGTAGATGTCAATGTCGTCAAATCCTGCCTTATGAGACTAGTATCGAAGATCCTTACAACTTGCCCAAAATCCATAAAAAATATAACACATTCAGAAAGGCCTAAAATAATAACACATTCAGAAAAGCCTAAATTCAATTTTCTGAAATTGTTAGATGAAAAAGCAAAACTGTAGAACCCGAGGTCTGCTGCATGGGTTCAATTACAGAAACCACTAGACTAGCTCAGATCGATGCTGGATGAGAATAGGCTTTTTAAAAAACTTGTCAACAACAAATTTGGCCTCTATATTACTGTATAGAATCTCCTGAATTTCTGTGGGGACTTTGGATACATAAAAGCCTTATGTGGGGGTTGATTTAACTTTATGTCTCATCCACTGTCCCAATCTTCTAGATGAGTCATCTGAATGGCTTCCATCTGGTCGTCGTCATACATCAGATTTGCATCAGTGAACACAGAGAAGCGAGCAGCAAAGGGATATAAAATGGTGAGAAAGAAGAGGAGAGGGATCCTTTTTATATTGTGTGGATCTCTGGGGTGGGGTGGGGGTGGAAAAGGGAGATTTTCCACCAGTTCATCCACCCATGCAGAAACAGTCCATCCAACTGTCAGAACTTCAACCACTCCTGCAGTTCCTGTGTTGCAACAGAAGATGAATGATTCATGTGTTTAAGTTAGAAAGCAAAGAGACTTGGAGAGATATACTGATTTGACATAACATTATAACAACTGACGGTGAGATAAAGAAAATTAATTAGCTCATTACACTGGCACCTGTCCATGGGTGTGACAAATAAAGCAGCAGATGAACATTTTGTCCTGAAGTTGATGTCGAGCGAAGAAAAATGAAAAATGGATAAGCATTAGGGTCCGAAAGCTTTTGACAAGATAATAATTGTGATTCTAGACAGGTCTCAAGAAACTGACTAATTCTCCACCTTATACCAATGCAATATGCTGAATAACTTCAAATTATCAGTCCATTTTATTTCATGTTGTTTAAGTTTCTTAATAAATGAAAAATTAATAAGATACCATAGAAGATATTGGTGGTTTTAAATAGGTTTTAGCTAACCATAGATAATGTTAATACTCATAAATCATGTCACATGACTTTCTATGATTAATAGCTACAATTAATTAAGTAAATCGTCTGCGGGGAGAAAGTTTGGAGAAGGCTTGTAGAGCCACTTTTCCAAACACAGTATCCTTCCCACACTGAATGGATAAGATTCGTCATCTCTGCTCATTCAAACATGGAACTAATCTCGCAGCCTCAACAGGTGTGAAGGAACATGTGGTTCTCTGACAATGGCCACCGATAAATCTTTGGCACCAATTTGCTGGAGAGATTTCTGTAAAAAGATCACCAAGATAAATGAGAAAAGCAGCCTTTTGGTGGATGATGGAGCTGGAATCTACAGCGCAGCATTGAATGCTGACATTTATCAGTGGCCTCGCAAAAGGTCGCTAACACAGGTGTGTCAGACACAGTAGAACAAGCTAACAAAAAAGTCTTGCTGAGTCCTGGTGTAAGTAGCAGGTGAGCAGAGCTGTTTTTATTTTATTATATAAAGACCCAATAGGCAACTGTTATTTTTTCATTTCATCTCTTATTTGCCTGACCTATTTATTGTGCCACCGTCTGCCCCCGCCAGGTTGGGTTTTTTAATGAGAAGCCAACATTTCGGTGTCTGTCTTCCCCTCAGAATAAAGGCCAATAGACTTTGGCTCATGAAGTTTTCAATATTGAACTACAAATTAAAATGACAGCCTCTTTTTGAGCTAGTTTCCTTATTTCTAGAGCTGCGTCATTCAGACGGAGCATTCTTAATGCCATTATTGGTCTGCTGTGGTGTCGACAGTGCGTAATCACTGTCGGTATGTAAAAATAACAGGAAATAGATGAGATGTGATTCAGCTGCTGTTTAGTCAGTGAAGCTATGGTGGTAATCTGGAATGTGTCAGGAGCTGATCAGACTGTGACTCGGATAAAAGAAAATATGTCTGTGCTTTTTTCCCTGTTATGTAAACTTCTATAAATCTCCTCAATGCAGCAGTTGTTGAAGACTGGAACAACTACAGACCAGATATAACCACCTGTGGATGTCCCCCATTTGCTGGCAAAGTTCTGACCCATCGAGACATGGATGCAAGTACCCCAGCATCAAGACAAAAGCTACAGAACCTTAAGTGCCCTGTTCAAACAACACCATTCTAGCCAAAGTGGAAGACAAAATATGGTTTATGTGAATCTGAGTGGCCCCTTTTACCACCACAACAGCTCTGATGTGAAGACTGAATGTGGGCTGTAAAATCTGGCGCCAAGACTCAGCATAAGATCATTTAAGTCCTGTAAATTATGAGGTTGTGCCTCATAACATTGGACTTCATTCCAGCCTTTATGCTATAATGTCCTCCAGATTCTGGATTGGTCTTAGAACATGGGACTTTGGAGGCCAAGGAAATTGCTTGAGATGGTTGTTGTGTTCCTCAAACCCCTCCTGAACCAATGGTATTATGTCACTGCCATTAGTTACTACCATTTTCATGGAGAGGAGTAATTGGTCTGTAGCAATGTTTAGATAGGTGTTACATGTCAATGTAACATCAACATGAATGACAGGACCTGAGGTTGCATCAAGTTGCCTTACCCTACTTATCTTCATCCAATCTTAATCATCCAAGCATCTTCCGTTGTTCTGATGTCCTGTTCTGATGCTGGCGGGTGCTATCAGTATCTCTGTTACCTAATCACAGACCAATTTGGACTTGGTGGATCCATTAGTTTTAATGGCAAGCTGTAATCTACGTGATTTTGCAGCACATGATAAAATATTATTATTATAATTTATAATTATTATAAATAGTTGATGCTTTTCTTGTCAACTTTGCTTCAAGTATGTCAAATGTTTTCCTTTTAACTTTAAGTTGTAACATTTGAAGAAGTCAGTGAAACTCAACAGCTTTAGTCCAAGAATATTGAAATATGTAGGAGAGCCTGAAGGAATATGGTCCTCAAGTAACTGCTAGACTTGATTAACCACATGTCACGCATCCAGCATGTGTGAGACCCATTCTTTTGAGTTCCAGCTACCAATTCTTTGGAAAATTTGAGATGTAGCATCTGGCATACCATATGAGCAAATACCTTATAGCATAATGTACGCTCCATTGGAGCTTTATCGTGCATTCATGTAGTGTCGGAATAATAAGGAAAATAAGTTTCTTACAGGAAAAATCCAAGAGAACACTGCCTCAACTCAAATACCAAGCAAAGTTTGTTTCACAACTTACAAAACTAGATCAATGAGGTCGTCCACGAGAGCTAGTGCATATCCCAGAAAAGTCCCCAATCCCCTGCATTGTAGAAACAATCCTCCTGATTGAATTCCTCAAATTAAAGTGAAGTTACGTCCAAACTGAATGTCCAAAACACAGTGTTTTTCACAAAGAAAGCACCCCTATGTTAGTTCAATATAATATATGTATGAAATAATAATAATAATAATAATAATAATAATAATAATAATAATAATACATTTAATTTATAATGCACTTTACATTTGGATCCAATCTCAAAGTGCTAAGATAGAACCCCTCAAGTTAGTCATTTATATGCCGTGTTCATTAAATGGGATGAATAGTTGAGGAATTATTGTTTCAATTTTTTTAAATTAAAGTGCCTCCTTTTATCAGAAATATAAAACTGTCCTTCCCGAAAATAAATCCAGTTGTACCTCACACTAAGGTCTATGTGCATTTAAAATTGAACAATAATCCATTAAATAGTCTTTGAGTTATTTTTGGAAAACAGTGTTTTTCTTAAGAAAGCTCCCTCTAGTGAGTAGAATATGAACTACTAGAATAAAATATTCTACTTCAACTGTCAGTTGACTGATATGCGTTTGGCCGCTTCATGGAATTGAGTTTTTTGATCATCTGGACTTCAAATAAAAAATATAAAAAAATCCTCTCAAGAGCCAGATTGGCAATTCTAGACTACTGTACAAACATGGTGGTGCAACATGGCAGACCCTGTGGAGGAGAACCTGCACCTTCAAGATATAAAGGAATCATTCTTTGCTCATTTTAAGAAAATTATTTTTTTAAAGCTATTATCAAAATTGGGACACCAGGTGTGGAGCAAACTGCCAGGTTTGGAGGCAGGTTTGGAGGCAGGTGTGGAGGCATGTGTGGAGGCCGGCTCCCATATGTGTCTTTGGGAGCCAAAGACACATATGCAAGGAAGTAAGGGGGAGGGGGAGAAAGCTAAACCCACCAGAGAGACATCTGATCATCAGCGGGTTGTGACATGAGTTATTAATAATATATTACATTTATAAACTGCACCCTTAAATACACCAAATTTTTCTCTTTTCAGACGTTTATTTTTCATCTCAAAATCAATATCATTCAACCAATATCTCCCATACATGATATTTACAAATTAAGCTCACTGTACTGTTCTGAAACCGTAGGGTTATCGCCTGTGTCACTACAGCCACATTTTGACAAAAAACAAAAGTTAAAGAATGGCGTCACAGCTTGGGTAAAACAGTATTTTCCAAGTGGTATGTGAACCCACCATTAACCCCCCACTCTGGCTCTATTTGCCATGCTTTCATTTGCTTAACTGAACCAGTGTGATGTTCCAACTCCTCTGCACTCTTCCATCGCTGACACTGTGGAAAACGTGGGAGTTTTTACTGGAAATCGTTCGGCGAGTCGTTGCAACATGAGCACCTTCGGCAGCGCACCTTTAAACACTCTACCACTCTGCCGCAGCTGCAGTTAAACTCTCTGCTGAGCTTTTTTGCTTTACTGTTCTTCAGAGGACCATTAGACAGCTTCTCGGAAACAGGAGGAACAATGAGAAGGTTTAGGAGAGGGCGAGGAGCCTAGCAAGAACTCAGCTGTGCAGAGCATCTGTTCCTTATGTCATTAAAGATATCCGCTGGCACAGGAAGTAGGTAACACTTAAAGATGTTGTACTCATCGTCTACCAGATATTAGATTTCAGAAAATAAGAAATAAAATCAAAACATGTTGGTTGAACATCAGCCTCCAATGGGGGCGGCGACAGAAGACGAAAAGAATAATTCACACTCACACCTACGGGTGAGTCACCAGTTCAACTACCCAAAGACACGGATATCTATCCATTTCCTGGAACCGATTATCCTGCGGCGGGCTGGAACCTCTTCCAGCTCACAATGAACGAGAGGTGGCGTTCATTTGCATTTCCTCACAGGGTAATTTAGAGTAAGTAATTCATCCATATTGCATATTTTAGTACTGCGAGGAAAGCGGAGGGAAAAACACGTCCTCTGTCAAAGATCTGCAGCAGCAATAACGATTCCATAATATTCCTCACTTGTCATTCATAAATATTTTATTTGTAACCACTTATTCTGATAAGGAATGCAAGGGAGCTAGAGCCCATTCTAGCTTACAATAAGCGGGTTGCGTCACAACGTCACACTAATTCCTCACGTGTTGAAAATGTTCATGTCAAGACAATGGCGCCAATCCAAACACAAACCCTTGCGTAAATTTGTAAGTACTTGCATACTACTTGGCTTTGCAGTGACTTGCCATATGTAATTGCATCTACAGATTAATCTGAATCTTTTGAGTGTTTTTAATGTGAGAAATGAGTTTGTTGGAGCACAAGGGGATATTTTAAACTCAAATTCCGTTTATTCATTCATTTTCTGTAACTGCTTTTGGCAATTTTCCTGTTCATCACAGTGCGAACACAAAGACAGAAAACAATTCATGCTTTGCCACCAATAAACCTATGTTACATGTTTTTGGACTGTGGCAGAAAGCCGGGGTAGCCGGAGGGAACCCATCCAAACTCTACCCAGAGAGGTCCCAGGTTCTCAAATGGATTTGAACCTGCAACCTTCCTGCTGTACAACACCAAAGCTACCTAGAATGCCATCGTGCCGCATGGTAATAATAAGCCAAAAAATGAAAAAAATTAATTTTGTCATTTCACAGATGTGATATTTTGAAGTGAAACTTCTAACTTCTGGCTGATATCATAGGGTGTGTTTAAGCCAATATTGGGTTTTGACATTAGTTGGATTTACATTTCTAACTCATATCTGTTAAACTTTAAATTCCAATGTCTTCCTGGCAATACATTGGTGTCCTAGTCCAGATGGCTTTTCAGTTAAATGAGTCATTCATTATTCCCTCTTGCTGGAACCTTTTTTCTCTGCATCCAGCCAAAAGCATAATTAAACGAAGAATTTTCCGAAAAGACAGAAGGAAAGAGACTGAGAGCAATGATTTATTGTCGGTCAATCAACAGTAAAATAAAATATTTATATATTTCTTTCTCTTCGATGGAGGCCAACGTGTTTTGCCGGCATGTTTTTACGGATGCCTAGAACAGGTCTGCGTCGATTCTCATTCCTCCAGGTCATGGTAATTCATGTGGATTGAATCCAAAACAACTGGACTTCTGTTTTAGCTTGAAGACATTTCACCTCTCATCCATAAGGTTTCTTCAGATCTTCAGAACCGAAGAATTGTCTTCAAGCCGAAACAGAAGTACATGGTTTGGATTGAACCCACATAGATTAGCCAAGAAAAGACAAACTGAACTCTGGCTCCTAGGAAAGGTTCTTGCTTTTTAAGATAAAAGTGGCAAAAAAATGATGAAGAAGTGCCCCACTTCTAAAAAACCAATGAAGAAGAAAGAAAATTAATTCAATTTATAATTGAGGATCCCCATGCAGGATCTCTGGTGCTGGTAAGCCCTTGTCGGGAAAGGTTGGCTCGGAAAGTTTGTCTAAAAGCCCTGATTTTGTTGCTTTCCAGGGCCGTGGACTGGGTGGTTTTTCTTACGAAAGAGGGACAGGGCCTGTGGTGTGACTGTCAACCCAGATTTTGACAATCCCAGGGTGGAAGACAGCTGCATGGTGCAAGAGGATCCCATCACTGGACCTCTCTCTGGCTCCTTCCAGCACTGCCAGGTGTAGGCACTAGCCTCGCTGCTTCCCGGGCCCGGCTGCATCCTTTTTCCCACTTCCCAGAGGAAGAGGGACAGGGCTCCCCGGTATGACTATGAACACTACCATAATGCAGAACAAGAAATAAAATTTGCCGTCTTACATATGAGCTTTGACCCATAGTTTCACAGAACACTTCATTTTGACAATTGAGGGACACCTTTGATTCTTGGAAAGGGAGGGGTAAGCTGAGTAAGCAATTTGGAATTTGAGGCTATCTGACATTAAATTGTGCACACTTTACCTTTAAAGGAAATTTCATTCATTAGACTGGAGGAGAGAGTAGACTTGGCCGTACATGCTATAAGCCATTGTTCATGTTTGCTTTATAAGTCATACTTGCTATTTTCCAGTTGGACAGTGGAGAGAATAACCACCACAGCTGAAAGAGGAGTGAGATGTTTAGATTTGGGTCATTAACAATAACATGCAATTTGCCAGGATATACAGTAGGAGGATAAAAATCGCTTATAGGCACCGTCTGCTGCTCAGAACGACTCCCATGTGTTTACTTATGGAAAATAACACAAGATTTCCCCTCACGGAAATCAGCAGTTTCCAATTTTGAATAAATCGAGCTTATTATCATTGACAAGAGGGTTTCACAGGCACAAAGCTGTTTAAGTTCATCAGCACTTAGACAAAAGAAAACAATTTGGTGGCGGTCCAGTTTCCGAGGGAGATTTCATTGTCAAAGCAAATAGGAAATTCTGTAGAGTACAACCAGAAATATGTCGCAGCTTTGGACTACAGTTTGCATGTAGATTTCTGTTTGCCCAGCCTTCTGAAAGATCACAAACTTAAAAGCTTGAAGCATTTAAGTCTAGTTTCACTTTTTCAGGTGATTATTAACTTTTCAAATAATTCTGTCAGTGAACCAAATACAATATCTTGCCATTTTCCAGTGTCTTGTTAAAGGTGATATATTACACTCCTTTTACACAAGTCAATAGCATTTCAAATTATCTTAATAATGTTGTCGTTTTCTAAAATTACCCTTCTGGATTATAAACAAATTGACCCGTCCGCCCTGCTCAAACACACAGATTATTATAATGAAATAAGTTTTTTATTCATATTTATACTATAAATATTTTACTGGTATGTATAGTTATGAGGTCTGTAGCTCATGAGGTAAACCGGTCGTTCATTTAACAGAAGGCTGAAGGCTCGATCCCTGGCCCCTACAGTTTACATATTGAAGCGTGTGAATGATGGCAGCTAGAATTTACACTAGCTGTTTTGTCTGGAGCTGAAAGTAAGGGTCTCAACTTTCCTGTCACCATTCTCTTAAATCCAATTTATGCTTCTGCACCTTTTTTCAGCCAAAGCACTCTAATACACCCACTCTACGCCGCCTCCCCTCCACTAGTGTTTTTCTCAGGAGCAGCCGAGCCAAAAGCATTGTAAATGTTCGACTTACAGCTTGATTTGGCCTGAAACACAGCTCCAAATGAATGCTAATGTTGCTCCTTGGAACAGGATGTACGAATAGGCTTCTGTCTGCTTTCCCATTAGATGTAATCATTTTAGAAATTGATGGTGTCGGATGTCTGTTTATAACATTTTCCAAAGTGTTCTAAACTGGCAAAAATCCATAATGTGCATAGATTTCCTTCAATTACCCACATTACAATTATCTGCCCCTTAAGGTCATCTTTCTTTGCATTAGTTCTCTCTCGGACAGGTTGCCAAGTAAAACATTTCCCGTCCTTGTCTTGTCTTTCATATCTGACTTTAAACACTTACACATGCACTAAACTATGCAACATTTAAGACATGCTGACCCCTTGCAAATTCATACACAGATGAATTAAAAAAGATGTGACAATCTTGCAGAGTGGCAGTGACATACATTCTCTAACATGTGCAAAGGCGGATTAGCTTATAGTTGAGTGGGCTTCTATGTCACAACTATGCAGTGGATGATGATGATGATGGCAGTAAGGATGTGGCGGATGAAGTATTCAGCTTCACGGGATCCTTAAATAATGAATAGCAACTACTAATGATTTTTATGGGGCGCCTCAGAAGTGCTGGGAGCGACTGCGCAAATTTCTGACAATTTGTTAAAGCTGTCTGTACCTGCAGTCTGCTTTATGGGCCACTATTTTACTGATATGTGAGTAGCCTTATAAAAAGCTCAATAAACAGTTATTACTACCTCTTGCAGATTGATCGGCAGATCAGATCTGATCGAACATACGTTTGATGACTCTCCAGGGAATAAACAGAGAAACTCTTGGAACTGTGACTGTGACCGAATTTGACTTCTGGAGATGGATGACATTTTCTACTTTCTGCAGAATATAGATCATCCGAGAGTGACGGCCGCACAAATGGTCCAGCTAGAAAATCAGTCGAAGTGATGTATTAGACTTCAGCTGAAAAGAAAAAACAAAGAAACATAGAAAGGCAATAAATCTACACCGATCAGCTGCAACATTAGAAGCAGTGAGAGGTGATATCAGAGTAACACTGATTATTTCATTGCCAGTTAGTGGAATATGTTAGTCAGCATGACAGTTGTGTTCTGAAGTTGATAAGCTGCAAGCCTGAGGATCTTACATATACCACATTACATTGGCTAGATATTGGGTCATATCATCTCCTGGTTTACTTGGGGGTTCCAAGTCTGCAAAAGTATATACAAAATTGGTCCTACGCAGATTAGACCACTTTAGATCACTTTAAGTCAAAATTCTACTTGCTTTTTTTAAGCCACTCTTTTTTGGAATCATTCATGGCAAGAGCTTGAGTAACACAACTACTGCTTTGCATTTGTTGTGGAGACACAAGGTCTAAAAACATACACTGCTGTGCCAAATGTGCCAAATGTTTCCTCCACTTCAGCAGCAAAGTCTTACCGAAGTTAAGAAGAAGAAAGGAGTTGCGTCTATTCATCAGAAAGAAAATTTGGTTTTCATAATGATGTGGAAAGCGTGCTGGATTCTTTCCCATCGAGCTCACCCAATGAAGTGTTGTAGGAATGTAGAGCAGATGCCCCATATGTAGAGTTTGCATCTTCAAAGCAATGACCCCCTGTTTCAATACCACCTGTGGCCCTTTGCTGCCCTTCACCTTCTTATTAAGCCCTCCCAATTTCCCTTACAGCCTGTCTTGTCAATATGAGGTCATGTTGATCAAATGCATCAACCGATGGATTCAATCAGATGCCAACACATCAGAGTATTTTGCTTGACGTTAGTGGAGCCACCACAAAGACCATCTCTCCTTTTAAAGGCCAAAATGACCTAGAATATGTGATGGCCTCCATACCTGTTCCCTCTTCATCATATTTAATCCCGCAAGGTGAATCTGCCCGTCATTGATTGTATTATCTAAATGCGTTTCAGCAAATTGCTCAAATATGCACATTATTGTTCATCATCAGAGCAAAAACCTCATGGAAATCTCAATCTTCAAACATGGACATGCGCTTAGTGCAATCCTTTCCTTGGCAATGACAAGTCAAGTCAATGTACTTGCACCCTACTTGACATTCTACAGATATAAACAGCCCATCAGATTATAAAGTGATCTAACATAACCATGGAGTGGCACAACCTAATGTGAGCTTTATTTTCACTGCCAAATGTACACATCAACAAAAAACACTTTGTTTACGCTTCCTTCACACGCCCATAACTCACCCTTTTTCTGTTGTAACTCCTGAACACTTTTATCTTTGGCTATCCTGATCTACTTAACTTCGATCCGAACACTTTTCAATTCAGAGGCAGGAAGAGGTAAAAGAGATCAAATTGAAAGTGACTCTCAGCCAGCAGGTACCGGTACGGATGTTCTCGTCTTCACTTGACAGCAGCGAGATTTGATGCGAGGGTAACCCTGCGGTTTAACCAGCAGCAAAACCTCCTTTTTTTGATGGAAGAGAAAATTATTAATATCTTGAGTGAGCGATTACAAGACAGGCTAAGTTATTTATAATATTTTTGACACGTTGAAAGGTAGGTTGTATTCTGTTTCCCTGTCTCCTTCATTTCTCCTTCATCGCTCTCTCTCTCTCTGTTTGTGTTGTGGGCACAGCTTGCAGACATCTGCCTCCTGATTAGTCTGCTCACCTGTCTGCTCTAAATTTATCATCTACAAACGCTGCTTTTCCTCCACTCACAGCCATATTGTTCCACTCTTTCTTCAGTGGTCATTTCCTCGGCTGCAAAGTATAATCCACACAGGTTATTTTCTTCCTCCAATTGTTTCTCTTTTTTGCCATCAGCTATCTATTGACTCTCCAGCTAACGATAGGATTACCATTCCACCTTCTATCCACATCGCTACAGCCTGCATCCATTAGCCTCACTCTGCCTTGGCCGCTCTCACACCTTTACAGCCTGCCTACCCTCTGCCTCATAACCATATTTGATTAACTTTGTAAACTGACCTTCATCACCCAGCATAATGTCAGTGTCCACATTTGGGTCCAGGTCAGGGCTGGACTGGTATTCTAGCAAACTAGGCATTTTCCCTGCTAGCCAGGGATGATTAAATACGATCATCGTATTTAATCGTGCAGTTGGGGGAATCCACATGGATGTTGAGGAGTGTAGATGGAGACCTGGAGCAGACAGTGGTGAGTAGAATCCAGAAAAAAGGATGAAAGAAAAAACACGAAAAACTATGGAACACAAGCTAGCGAGGATCTGTTTGTGGATAACAGCTGTCCGGGCTAAGCCGCTGATCGACGGCGTTACTCTGACTACCACTACACTGGGGTTGCAACGCAGAGATCGTATTAAGATAAAGTATGTGGAGACAGTCCATACCAATCTGTTAGCGGTGTAAGGCCCAGGAAAGCACAATAAACAGAAAGAAATACAATTTGCAGCAGATCGTGAAGTGGCGACAGACACGCCATCGTCCTCACATATGAAATAAACACAAAAATAATTAAATAAATAAAAACATAAACTAAAAAAGTAAGTTTGTTAATAATTTATTGGTTATTCTTTGTCATTTATGTTAGATATTTTCTTCTGTTACAACTCACATTACTCAAATGGTGTTTCAAAGGAAAAAGGAGGAGGAACACATCCCCTTCTTCAATTTATACCCTCTCCGACATCGCCACTGATGTCACTGGGTGGGACCAAGTGGGGTGGGGTGGAGGATGTTCAATTGTGTTAAACAGGATATTGTAAACTGTGACTTGTTTATGTAGATTAGTTAATATATTTTCATTTTGTAAGTCATGGTTAAGTGTGTCTACACAATTTATTGTTGAATTTCATAGATTTGTGACAGTCTGTGTGAGGAGAGATAGTGAATTTTCATGCAATAATGGTACAATCTTGAGAGGATCGACTCCTGCTGAGACGTGAGCCTATTTAAACAGTCCTTTGTTGCTCTTAAAGCAACAAAGATAATCTCTGTGTAGCTGCACGTGATGTTATTTAATGATACTAAGAGCTGAGTAGCTTCAGTCAAGCCGAGTTAGCTCCTTTTTTTTTTTATGTTGTACATCATTTTTGGATAGCACATTTAACATTAACAGCCTTTGTATGTAAATAAAAACCTTATTTTTATTATTTGAACAAGTTTCTTATGTCTGCCTCCTACCCAAATCCTGCCACTTCAGCCATGCCTACCCCACCAACAAAATTAAGGACTATCAGCAGATACTCACATATCCAAGAGCGAGGTTAAACTGAAGGTCGTACAAATAATTCCTTCCTTTGCCAATAAGATATGCAGAATTCATTCATTTGTTTAATGTATTATCTTATTCAAACAAGTTCAGAGTCAATACTTGTTGCTCAATTTGACTTGTCTTAGGTTTCCAGTTTCATCGACACATCCATGATCACAGCATTCATCATCATCAGGTTTCTTTTCTCTGAGCTTCTCCTGCAGCCTCTATTTCCTCATGGATCAATACTGGCAGCACCATCAACTCAGTTCCCCTGGCATATTTGTCAGACACCAGTCAATTTTTTTAAATTTACACCTGTTCTATTATTTCATGGTACCAGAGGAGGTAATGTTTATAGAGCGAAGATTATTCTATCATGGAATTTGCACCTGATTTACTTCCCAGCTCAGAGTGACAGGCAGAGAAAAGGAGTTAAGATGAAGTTATTTCATTTGTGAAAAGCGATTTTTGCTCCTTATGCTAAGTAAGATAAGTCAATATCTTCACTATAATTCCAGAGTTAATTGAATTCTTTTTGCATAAATATTTACATCCGACTAATTTAGTTTTCTTGCCTTATGTCTCCCGCCTTTATATATGACTAATGTAATATGCTTGCAGAATAGAAGCAAAGAGAAAGTTATTGTAACATTTTCTACATTTCTGTCATCTTGATTCATTATGGAAAATGAATCAAGATGACAAAGTCATGGGACAGCCACAAGTAAACACGGGTAGTTCGCACCGCGCCACAAAAATGACGCAGTGCAAATTAATCAAATTACACATTATGAATTCAGACGTATCTGTTTTTACTTTGGACATTATAGATAACATGGTGAAATAGTGGAAAGACACCTTCATATTGTTCCTTTATATTTGTTTGCCCGAGTTACTCACTCGACTGACACAAGTGACATTAGAGTAAGTAAAGTGATGCAAAAAGCTACATCCTATTTGGTTTGAACACAACACTATCTATACATTATCTATGGACAGATTACCATTAGACCGAGAGGGAGGATGAGACTGAGAGGAAGAATGAGACTGAGAGGAAGGGCGGCTAATTACCATGGAAGACATCATCACATTCGGAAATGTAATCCTGAATGGTGGTTTTCTTCAGAATCCACCATCCATGTATGAAATGTTATATTTCTTTAATAATTATCAAAGCTATAATGATGCTGATGAGATTCATAACTCTGGAGGTAGGATATGATATCATTATTATATTATGAGGGTCAAAGACTCATGGGACTTTTGCTTTTATTTATAATGACATAATGGTGAGAATGAGGTACCTTGGCGAAGGTGTGCGCTCTGTGAGGTCCATCTCGTTGGAAAATAAAGTAGTTTGCTTAACCAACACAGTGAATCTCTCATCAACACAACCCCTCTGGAAGCCTTTAACAGAAATTCAATGCTGCTTTTAATGTTCTCTGAGATTAGTATAAGCCACTTTTAATGCACAACATCCATCATCGGGTCATTTCTCTCCATTTAATTAAGAGGAAGACATTTTTGGACCAAAAACATACAGACTGATGCACATTACATGCAGTGTTAGTGAGTGGATTTGATAAAAAAAAATCTCCCTGAGGGATTTTTACATTATGTATTGTTGTAGGGAAGGTAGCTATGAGGCTTTATGAGTTGCACACTGGTGTTGACAGTGATGAATGGGAATTAGCTCAAGGTATGAAGCCACAGCTAATGTGATGCAAATTAATTTGAAGATACCTCAATTCATAGAGAAAAAGGGTTTCTCGCACAAAAAGACCTGAACAGAGGAATGAGAGAGAACGCTGCTTGACTCACAATTACTTTTTTTATGCGCATATTAAAATCTTAGACCTCTTCTCGTCCAAGCTTTTACGGCAAAGATATGACATGACAGTTGACATAAATCATTTGTAAGTAGTAACGTTCATAGTGTAAGTATAATGACGGCCATCCAGTGGACAGTACCTGCCCTGAAGACCCACCATCCTTCCCTCAGATTGCTGCCATATTTACTCCTATGCTGAATGTACACAGTTGGAATACTTTCCGCTGGTGCCATAATATAATCAAAATATATGCCCAAAGACAGATAAAATCAATGGTGAATTTGAAAATATATAGACACTCAGCCTATGCTTTCATCCTTGTCAGCAATGGTGAGTCCCTGAAAGTCCCCAATCACCTGCGTTGCACAAGAAATCCCCCTGATTTTAAACCACCAATTTAAATGTGAAGTTGTTGCCAAAAGTGAGTGAGTGAATAAAATATGAGCTTTAAGAGTTAAATATGATATATTCAAGAAAGATCTCTTTGAGTGGATTCATATGCACCCAATTTGGACTATATTGAACCAGCGCTTAAGAAGTTATGTTCTGGAAAACTTTGTTTCTCATAAAGAGATTCCTTGTCAGTAAAATACGAACTATTAGAGTAAATCAAACAATGACAGATAGATATCTTCAAATCGGTTCATATGTACCAAATCTGGACTAAATCTGTCCAATCGGCGATAATTTATGGCTTGAAAATTTTGGAGATAGAGCTACCCCCCTTGTTAGAAATATACAACTGAACTTTATCAAAAACAGTCCAGTTCTTCCTCAAACATTATTTTATGTGGGAACAAAATTTGAAAAATAATCAATGATAAAGTTTTTGATTTGGATCTATGGCAGCGGTGGACGAAGCGGTGATCCATAATTTCCACGATTTTTCGGTGAAATAACACTTTACCTATGTTTTTAATATTTCACTATCAATCACTGTGTCACACCTGCGCGCTTAACCGATCATCAGCGTGCCCTCCACCTCCCCATCGCCTCCTAGTACTCCCAGATCCATGACCTTCTTCGTTCACCTGCATCAACAGACTCATAAGCCACCCCCACCAGTGTCCAGACTCAAAAGGGGGTCTGGACACTGTTCACACTATTCACACTCCCTACGTGTGAATAGATCACACATGATCTATCGTAATAAATCATTCATCTTTTCTTCATTCTCTGTAATATCTGATATAAATCAGAGAGGGCTTTATTGAGATCATGAGCCAGATTATGATTTTGCTCTGGATCCAAGATCACCTCTTGTTTGAATCTAATTGTCTTTGGCGGCATATTTTTTTACTTGGATTGCATTTACCTTAGCTTCTAAAGTGCCATTTTCTCCTTTAGACGTGAGCCCTCTGCATGCTGGTTCTATCATAAAATTTTAAACAGATTTCACTTTCAAAACATTGTGTGCACAGAATATATGAAGCTCCTCTCCTGGCGGTCATTATGGTCCTCGCCGTGTCTGGGAGATTGACAAATTACACTTTCGGGCATTAGACATTATCAGTGTAACTTTCCTATATTCTACCTCCTTAAGAAGTATGACCACGTTCCTTTAAGACGTCATTTTTACAAAGTTCAATCTATGGCCGTAAAATCAATCAAACTAATAATGTTGGATTTGGCTCTAATCAGAGCCGATTCTCGACGGTGAGGAGTAAAGAAATTCTGAAAGGCTAAGCTAGTATAAGAAGCAATTGCTGCTTCTAATACCAGTAACCAAGGTCAAACAGTTAACAAGTTGAGAGCATTAGGTTAATACTAGGGATGCACTGATACAGTACAAGTGTTAGTAGTAGTATTTTATATACACGGCTCATGTACATACTCATACACTCTTACGTTGCATTAACACTAAACTTTGCTCATATGTGCTGCTTTGCCCATGCCATTGTTATCTGGGATCATTGGTAACAGGAATATACTAATATTATTTAAATGTTTCGTCCACCATTCCATCATCGTGACCAAATTAAACACAACGACTGCTTTGAGTTTGTTGTGGAAGTCACGGATATTCCTGAAGCAGCAGTTTCTTTATTATTAGGCGTCTTTTCTGAATCTTTTCTGAATTAAACTGTCAATGTATTCTGCAGCAGCACCTTGCTGACGTCCATGCCGTGATTTTGGGATATTCTCTGTACTGACAGGCCTCTCATCACAGCGTTGCATGAATTTTTCACATGAGTTTGAATTGTTCCACGTCATTGGTGTCGCTTGGCAGTAATTATAGACTCGTTGTTACTATGCATTGACTTTGTATGTTAATGGGCAAAAAGGTCATGTTATGTTCAGTCTATAGGATTTAGGGGAATCCATTGGAATAAATATAATATATATGTATATTTGGAATTCTGTTTTATAACTGTATTATCAGCTTAAACTAAGAATCGATGCGTTTACATTAGCTAAGACAGAGCCTTTTATATTATCAAAGTTAGCGGGTCCTTTCCCACGGATTCCACCAGGCTTCACTGGCACACTTGTACAGTAGCCTCAATGCACAAACTTTGTAGTAGCATCCAATGCAGCTAGCTACCTCAACAATAACTTGTCACTACGGTCCTAACAAAAAATAGCATTAATTTTCTTAAATGTAAGCTTTGATCTGTATTTTTTTTTTTTATAGAAAGTAACAAAATGAAATTGTCTATAGGAACCTCATAGGCATTGACATTATTTTAACACCAAAAGGCCAAAGAAGGTTAGGGAGAGGTACAATATACAATATGATACACCTTATCATGCACTGATGTAATATGCCTCTACAGACTACAAGTCCAATGGCTGATCCATCATTGTATGAGAGATTGTGACAATGGCTCCCACTCCCTATGTGTGGGTGACGCCAAGCTCTCTGTCCCCACGTAGGGTAGAATCTTTGAGACTATTGAATTGAATCTGTCCATCTCTGACCCACAAAATTCTCTCCTGATCAACCCTGACATGAATCTGATCAAACATTCCAAAGGGGTAGAATGTCACCATAATTCAATTTCTTCAAGGGTATTTCATTAGTATTTTAGTCTCATATCTGCTTCATCCCTGCAAGGGGATACTATTTAGTGCGCTTTTTGTTTTATTCTAGTCCAGTATCAGTTTTTGTGTCGCTGATCGGGTTCAAAATCCGTTTAAATTTTTTGTTCAAACCTTTGGTTTCCTGTAGAAAGGAATGATATGACAGTTACCTATGACAGACACCAAAGGGCCTCAAGCATCCCCTGTTGGCTAGTTTCAGTACAGGACATGAATCCTTCCCCTTACATATGAGCAGACTGGGCATCGGGCAACCTGAAACTACATACTGTACATACACCACTCACACTGATGTATGTTTTCATCTTATTTTGTCTTCTAAGTCTTCTGTTTAGTTATTTGATTTGATTTAAAAAGGAGTCAAATGTCATGATTGACAGTTGACACTTGCAGTTGTGTGGGTCAAGTGGCTTCACTAACCGATCACACCAGGAAATAATGGGTAGCATATTTTAGGTAGAATTTTTGCACGTTTATTCACATCCTTGTTGTTCAATTTCTTCAGGTCCTTACACTTTTTCTTTTTCCCTGCTTTGAACACATCAACTTCAGTCAAAATGTCCCCCGCTGTCGTAGTAAAATCAATGTTACTTTGATCTTTGAAAGTTGAATCTGAAGCAATGAAAATGTTTCCCCTTTCATCCAAGACAATTCTGCTTCATAGTCAACCTTACAGGATTACCATAACCTTTAATGAATGAGAACCTCATTGTTTTTCTGACTTCACTTGTCAGTGGTTATTATATTATGACTGATCTGGTTTTAAATGTAATCTGGCAAAAAGATTAACTGGGAGGTAAAACAATAACACTGAAACTTTGAATTTATAATCTGCCTGGAACAAGAGAAAAAGGATGCGGTAGATATGCTGAATGGACAGATTACTGATAGATGCGGTTTGTGCCAGTAGCTCTTCTGTGGTTGGACAACATGGGTAGTCTTCAGTCCAAATGGACGTCAATGACCTTCGAGCGCCTATGACCCTATCTCTTGGTTTACCACTTGTCCGTCTTTAGACCACTTTGGTAAGCACTAAACTCTACAGACCAGGAAGACCTGTATTTCTGGTACTGACCCATTTTTCTAGCCATCACAATTTGGTCATTGTCAAAGTCACCAGAACTTTGTGGTTGCCCCTTTTTCCTGTTTTATGGCGAAACATTGATGCCTGATATATCCCAACCATCAGCTGCCTGTTTAATGGATGCTAGTCCTCCTGGGGTCCTTACAAGAAAAAATACAACACAAGTAGTGTAGTAGTAAAGTAAAATGATTTGAAAACATTATCACTTTATTTAGCAGAGATTTCTCATTTTCCACTCTGTGACAAAAAATATAGAGGAGAGGTGTATATAATAACAAGATAATCAATGTTATTCAGACTCCCTCTGTCAGTGGTTATAATGTTGTGGTTTATACCCCAGGATATACGCTGATCTAAAAGCCAGTCAACCATAGAATTTATGGAGATGCAGCCGACAAAATTGCAAAGTGGAAACAAAACTCACCAAATCAAATGTATACAATTTAATGAAAACCCAAACAAACACACGGGGTTTACCTAGAAACACAAGAGGGAACGAAACCAAAAACCTATATATAGATTTCTCTCCAAGACATATCTTTAAATGTAATCAGTATTTGTCATGTTTTGGGATTGATCACAAAAATCACTGCTGTGTATTTGTACTCCGATCTAATCCGACAGGGAGGTCAAGAGAGATTTCCAGGAATATGCCGTTTCATCTCCTTTCATGTTCTTTCTTATTGTGTGTTCATGTGTGTGTGCATTTGCTACCTTATCTTCATGTTGAGTGGATTAAACAATAACCTAGTTTGACATTGGAAAAAAAAAACCTGGAGTATTTGTTTCTGTGTTTTCCTCTCGCTGTTCCTCTCCCCTCTTGTCTCCTCGATCCCTAAAAATCTCCTCCTCCCTTTCTCTTTAGATGGCTCTCTCTCTCTCATAAAAGCAATGAAGTAACAACTACTAATCCCCCGCCAGAGTGAGTGGGTGGAAAAACGGAGGAGTGCACAGGATGCAAGGGTAACGGTGTGTGCTGAAGCGTGTCACACAAGAAGCTTCAGAATGAAAACCACCGTCTGGGTCAGGCTGCCAGATGCAATACTTGACGGAGAGAAACTGCCCTAGTTTCCCGGCAAATAATCTCTTTGGACGGTCTCCATTCAAATGAAAGAACTGTTACTGCGCCTGCTGCTCTGTGTGCTTTTGATTACACCAGACAACAAGCGGTTCAGCTCGGCCGCTGCAGCTGCTTTAAAAAAAATAAAAAGTCAAGTCAGACTATGGAGGGCGAGGACTTGACCATAAACAACACAGGTAAACAGAAATGCAGCAGAAGAGGCATGAATTTTGCGATAACAAAGGCTTTGACTGCAAAACAAAGTGCTTTAGATGAGTAAGAATGTTTGTGAATCGCCCTTAACGACTAATATATTAGGACACTCAGGTCCCACACAAACACTCCTTTACCCATCTTGAATAAACTAGTGCGAATAAATTTGGTTTTGTACTAATTAAAGACCGTTATTAAGCATTGCTGAGTAATCCTGAGTTATCTCTAGGATAGTATAGTGGATTACAAGGGGAGAAGGGGGGGATACTCTTCCAGAACTATTTATTAGGGCTTTATTAAGGCATATACAAACAATATTTATCTCCATGAAGGAAGTCATGTCTATGCTGGTGTTGTGTTTTCTGCTTCTCTATCTGTTAGCAGGAATTACCCAAGAAAGGTAAGAATGAACTTTTGGAGAGGAAGGGTCCATCCTTCCATCCATCCTGCCAGTCCATCATTTTTCTTCCATCTTTTCCGTCGTCGGGTCTAGTTGGCAGCAGGCTTTGCAAGGTCTTCTGAATGTTCCTGTCCTCAGCAGGACTTCTATCAACCATTAAAAAAAACACACTAATAGTTGATTTAAAAATAACATTTGATTATCTTGATATTCATTCGGTGACTTCTTCGTCTTTTGGATTTTTCATTTCGGCGTCACAT
Source organism: Lophius americanus (assembly GCA_037951165.1). NCBI lineage: Eukaryota > Metazoa > Chordata > Actinopteri > Lophiiformes > Lophiidae > Lophius > Lophius americanus. Next base: position 570,698 of record JBBDHG010000339.1, read on the forward strand.
ACTGTTTACAGTACCAGTGACGGTATTTGTTAGTTCATCCCCTTACCAATCGGAGGCCCTTTCTGATGCAACCCTCCCCGTTTATACAGGCTTGGGACGGGCACTAGAAGTCCACATCTATCTATCTAGCTAATTATACACTAACAAGTTATGAATATTACTTACCTTATTTATTCAAAGAAACACCTGCATATTTTATTTTACACAGTGAACCTTTTAAACTGCAATCTAAATCATTAAAGCTGTTCATCAGATAATGATAAAAGAATATGTAAAAATAAGAGTAAAACTAATAGTAATAATCAAGATGTATCAGAAAAGACTAAAATGGACTGCAAATTAAATGCTTTTGGTTTTCTTCGAACAGTAAAATGTCCAGGCATTTAGTTGGCTGTAATATGATTGAAAAGAACAGAATATTAAGTAAATACGGAAAAACTAGAAGGACATTCAACACAAGAATATAAGTGAAGAAGAATTGCTCTCAAAAATAACACAACTTCCAATTTTTGGTGTTCAGGTCTGAAAATAGTCTCCATGATTCCCTTAATCATCTTTTTTTCCAGATCCTGTGCTCAGCAAAAACCTGACAAAGAGAGTAACTAGCTGTCAAGTATTGTTAGGACATTTATTGGCTAACAAGGCAGTTATGTTTCCCTAGGAGATGGTGGAGAGGCAGAATATGGCTGAAGGACATTCCATTTTTCATCCCACATTGTGACTGTCATGTCTCAGTATACATGATGGCCCGCAGAATGGACTTCCAATGGTCGGACGTGTGAACCATGCACACATACAGTAGACATACATGCGCACGCACACAACTGCTGTCTTCCCCGGTCACAACAGAGATGCTTAACGTTTGATTAAAAGCCCACAGTTGAATGAAAGTACTGGTCAGAGCATAGAATGGATCCATTTCTATTTTATTTCGGATCAAATTAGACTAGAAGACAATAGGAAAGTCTGTCCACAGCACAGAGTTGGGAAAAATTTAGAATAGAGGAAGAAATACACACAGCAATGGATTGTATGGTATATACTTCCACCAAAATTGATTATCGCATTATCTATGGTGTTCAAAAGTGTTGGAAACCATAAACAGTACAATCTCAAATTCAATTATCATTATCAGTCAAGGGTCTTCAGACGCACTGGATCGGTTTGCATTGGAGTGTGAAGCAGCTGGAATGACAGTCAGCACCTCCAAATCTGAGGTCTTGGTTCTTTGCTGGAAAATGGTGGACTGTCTCGAGCAAAAGCGTGTTGGTATCTCCAAGTCTTTTTCTCGAGTGATAATAAAATGGATCTTGAGATGGACAAACGGTTTGGTACGGTACCAGGAGTAATGCGGGTGTTGTATTTAGACCTGGGTTGTAGAGAAACGCCTTCAATCTACCAGTGTATCTAAATTCCATCCCTCACTTATGATAATGAAGCCTTTGTAATCTTCTTTCGCTTGTTCCCTTTAGGAGTTGCCACAGCGGCCGTTTGTTTCCATCTTCCCCTGTCCACCACATCTTCTTCTGTCACACCAACCAACTGCATGTCCTCTCTAACCACATCCAGAAACCTCCTCTATGGTCTTCCCCTTCTCCTTCCTGGCAGTTCCATCTCCAGCATCCTTCTGCCAATATAACCAGTTTCCCTCCTTTTTCCCATGTCAAAACCTTCCCAATCTGGCACTTCTTACTTTGTCTCCAAGACGTCTAACCTGGGCTGTCACTACGGTGTGCTAATTTCCAGTCCTGTCTCTCCTAGTCACCAAAAGAACATTTCAACGTCTTCAAACCTGCCACCTCCAGCTCTGCCCCCTTTCTTTTGGTCAGAGCCGCACTCTCCAAGTCATACAATGAAGGGCTGCTCTCTCTACCGTCTTGTAAACCTTTCCCTTCACTCTTTCTGCTACTCCTCTCTCACAGATAACTCCTGACACTTTTTTATACCCACTCCACCCTGCCTGCACTTGCTTCCTCACCTGTTTTCCACACTCCCTTTTACTGTGAAAAGTTGACCCCAAGTATTTAAACTCCTGCATCTTCTTCACCTTTACTCCTCGCCGTTCCACCTGCCTCCCTTTCATGTATTCTGTCTTGCTGTGACTGACGTTTATTCCTCTTCTTTCCAGTGCATACCTCCACTTTTCCAGGTTTTCCTCCACTGATCTCATTATAAATCACAATGTAATCCGCAAACACATTGGTCTATGGAGACTCCTGCCTGACATCATCTGCCGGCCTGTCCATCACTATAGCAAACAAGAAGGGGCTCACGAACGATCTTTGATGCAGTCCCACCTCCACTTTATGATAATTAAGTATGGGTTATGACGGAAGAAATTAAGATACAAATGGCTGAAATTAGCTCAGACATACTGAGGAAAGTGTGATAATTCTTAGTTTATCTTTCGGTAAAGATACCTTTTTTCATTGTTAGGAAACTTTGGAAGAATCTTTGGATTCTTGCAAAACTCCACAACCACGGGACGTGTTTTAACATTTTAAGCCTTTGGTATTGGCTTCATTGTCTAGACACAAAATCTCTATTTCCACTTTTGTGCTTACAATTAAAAAGTAATGTTCAGTATGGATTTGGTCTCGGTTCATGTCTTCTGGATATGATTCGTATGCTTTCTTTGGAATATGGTATACGATGCATATTTAAAGAGCAAGAGGAGAACAGTTAACTGTAATGGTTTCTGACCGTAGGAAGCCTCAGAGAAACACATGTCTGGATGAACATAGAGAGAACATGAAAACATGGCATATCCTATAATTAGAGAACATAATATGAGCATATATTATAACGAGATTCATAGAATAAAGAAGACAAAGCAGAGGGTAGCGGACTCGATGGAGTTATCACCGAGGACTTCTCTTGGTCTACACAAACATCCATTGAGCCGGTGTGCCACAGAACCTACTGTTAAACTTTTACAGGTGCTTTGTTGAGAGCATCGGCACGCATGTTATCACAGCATGTTTGGCCATCTGCACCAAGAAGGCAAGGCAACTTTAATTTTATGATACATTTCAACAACGTGGCAATTCTAAGTGTCTAAACTGTGTCCTAATCCAGATGACCTTAGAGGTCTGGGGGGTTCATAACATAGCAGATGATCAGAAATGTATACATCGTCGAGAAGCTACTTCTGGACCAAATTATTTGTAAACCAGCATCAGGATTTTGAAATCAATTGACCAGAAAGAGCTGCAAAGGACCACCAAGATGGCCTAGAACAGCATATCCTCATATCCCAACTGGGGACTATTTTAACGTGTTATACAATCCTGTGCACCGTTTACCCTATATGCAACATAATATTATGCTGCCGTGTTCACAAGTAGATTCAGACATTGAGCTGAACTTTGAGTTCTCATTGTGACGTCTTTAAATAGTTTTAATGCCTTATAATGCCTTGTATCTGAAAATGATGAAAAATCATTAAAATGTCTTGAATGTCATCATAATGACAATGAAGCTTTGTATCTGGAACATCTACAGAGAATAATTCATGAGTAAGCGTAAGTGTATGGAAATCCAGACGGTCAGGGACATATTTTACAAGATCTGTTGCATTAATGAAAACTTCATTAAAGTATCTACGCTGTTTGACGGTGCAGCTTCCACAGGTAATAATTATGCAAATGTTCACTACCTTGCTGCAGGTGTTTAAATATTGAATAATTGAGGGCTTACCATTGCAGCTTTTAGAAGTTTCCTTCCATAAGCCTTATGCTGGTCTCAAAACAGGGCTCACGAAGATCGGAAGATGCATATTACTTGGTTGGTTGTAATATATGCATAATCAGTCCGAACATTTTCTTCACCGAAGTGGAACTCACTCATAGGTAGGATAAAGATATAGAGTAGAAAGTACTATTTGTCTCGAGCGCTGACTAGTTTATGAATGAATTAACAAACTAAGTTGCCATAGAGATGAATTCTCTTGTGCTGTGTTTGCAGCGGACATGACGCAAAGAGTTAAGCACATAGATTGATTACATAGAATGTCAATGCAACGTCACAAGTGGATTCAAGAAGTCACAAATTCATGCTGGGCGAGGTCGATTGTGTGACACGAATGGAAGGGTTTATGCTTTACTTGCATCGTTTGAATTAAAAAATTTCAACTTGAGCAAGAAATTTGCCTGAATATGTGACACAAAAGTCTATCAGCGCAGTAATTCTGATGTTGCACATCCTGGCATCAACAGGAGGAAGTTCGTGTCCACCTTACGATAATGTTGTGAACTAAGGAACAGCAGTATTTGGTTTTTAAGACATATCTGGGACTTCCCGAACAAATACAAAGCAGCAATTGTGTTTACTTTGGTTATGGTTGATAGCAGAATGAAATAATATAAAGAAACTTTGTTGGATTGCTGGAAGGGAATTTTATTTAGGGATTTGTGAAACTAATGCAAGTAACCAAAATTATCTAAATTGACATCAGCATTGGTAGAGCGGTGCTAAAAAAGCAGGTAGAGCAATGTAAACAATTTGCACCAACTCTTTTAAGCTCTACTGTAAAGTTACTGTATGGTGCTTGTGTTTTTTAATTTGATAGCATTAATTATTAAACTTTACATATCTATATTAAAGATATGTAGAACTTATTACCATGGGGGAGTTTAAATCTATCTTGAAGGACAGGAAGGAAAATATTATTATTAATAATAATAATAATAATAAGTTTAATTTATAACGCACTTTACATTTGGATCAAATCTCAAAGTGCTAAATATTGGACTTGTTTATGATAATCCCACCCTACTTCTCTTAATTGATTCTTTATTGGTTCATTTTAGCATCTGAATGTTGTTCATATATTTGTATGTATGTATTTATATTGTATATATTATGTCTATTTAATTATTGTCACAGTTTCTGTGCAAACTCTCTTGGCCAGGTCCCTCATGGAAAGCAGATTTTTTAATCACAGTGAGGATTTTTACCTGGAAAAAAATAAAGGTTATATAGTAATTATTGTCAATGTGTATATGAACGATGACCTTGTTAGTTTTGATCTCACATTACAATTTTGCAAATGCCTCAAAGAACGTACTTCTTATCATCAACACCTCCCTGTACCTGGCTGATTTGTAAACAGGCTTGAGTCTGACGTCAGTCCTCTCCCTCTCCCATATTATAGAAATAACCCATGTGCTTCTGTTTTAAAAAAAATAGTGACATTAGTAATAAAAGTAGTTATAGGCTTTCATCCAAGACTTCAAGGATATATACTCAAAAAACAAACAAATCACCTTTGTTGTAAAAGCATCCGCCTGATTGATTCCCTCTAATTACATATGATGCTATGTCAGAAAAACAATGTTTTTAGCAAAAAGCTCCCCCTTGGACTTAAAACTTTTCCTTTTTAGCAGAACCTATAACTTTTAATTAAAATTGCTGCTTTTTGGTCATATTTTTATACAATTATTTTTATATTTTTTATTGAAGCTTTTATCTGCTTTTACGTTGTAGCACTTTGAGATATGATCCAAATGTAAAGTGCGTTATAAATCAAATATATTATTATTATTATTATTATTATTATTATAGTGAGTCAAATACGAACCATTTGAATAAAGTATATATATATATATGTAAGATAGATTTCCTCAAGTCGATTCATATGCATCAAAATTACGACGACATACGGCCAACGGTTAGGAGGTTGTGTCTTAAACAATGTTTTTCTGAAAATGAAATGTTTGCATCTTCTGTCAAGGGTTACATAGTAATTTTTTTTCTTTTCTCCACTTGGAAAGTCTTGTTTCAAGGGAGATGGCCAGGAATATTCTGAACATGGCCCTAATGGGAGGCACCTAAGAAAGCCAGATATTTTGCTGAGCAAAGCAGAAAATTGTCTGAAATTGACAATTTGTATCCTAGCAATATAAAAGCAGGAACCCAAAGGGCAAAATTCAGTTGCTCCGCAAGACAAACCTGGTTGTGTTGTTTGCTGTTTGACATAATTTACAAGCCTGATTTAACTTCATATAATTGTAGAAAAGTCTGAACCCTTCAAAACAAAACAAAACAAACCAAACCATGGTTCAATCTGATCTGGAACAAGACAAACTCTTGTTGTCAGAACAACGTCTGAGTATTTGACCTGGACCTTGATTTGGGAGAGGTTTTACCTACAAGTTTTCATCCGCAATTTTAGTCTGGATCAAAGAGAAAAATCTGAAAGTCTTGACCGAAGGAGGTAGGTGTGAAGGCTCGTTTGGACGGTACGTTCTCAGAGACCTGATGATGTGATCAAAAGCTCTCTGGACTGCAAATGTGACAGGATTATTACATATTGACTCTCACCCACTCCATCTCGCCTCATTATGTAACACTGACCCCTATTCACTGGGTCCCGCCATGAAAGTGATGAAAATTTAATGAAAGGTGATTTTTTTTCACATTTAAAGGTGCGGGTACATTATCATCCAACACCGTCCGGCTATTCTAATTGAAAACGGGCACAGCAGGTACTCTACAGTCTTTTACCCGGCTAATTCAGAATTGAGGAAATGTGGACATTTCCCATAGAAGATGGGCAGTAGGTTTGCATATTTGAGGAATAAGTATAAAAATGATGATGCAGAGCCCCAGTTAAAGAGCAGTTTCGCTTATGTGGTTAATGAGCGTGCACAAGTGGGACCAATTACTGAACCCAAACATATGGAGTGAGGATACACCTGCAGAGGTCCACAGCAGTGCTGAAGCCAATTGAATACAATTAAAGTAAATGTCGAGAAAATAAGTTGAATAAAATAAAAAGGGGGTTCTGATTTACAAAGTATGAGAGGAAGAATAGTGTTCATTCAAAACCTGAGGCAAAACAGATGAAAATAATGAAGTAGCAAATTATAATCCAAAATCAAAGTACAAACTAATGAACACGATGCAAACCAAAACTTACACAGTAGGACGCAGGGAAGAGCAGGGGAGCAGGACAGGAGATACACAAAAAAAAATATGGACAAGACCATGGGCAGGTTTCAACGCAAGTAACTGGGAATCAAGATTCATGCACACACATTCATTCACGGACCAGAGAGGAGGAAGAGGAACACAGAGACTAAAAGAAAGGAAGTCAGGAAGAAAAACACTGAGTCAAAAATCACACACTCTTACGCTGTTGAACACTGTTACCATTGGTTAGAAAAATGAAAATAATTAGATGAAATATCAGACTGTTATCAGCACATATTGGTTCCACACCTTGAAAAATTCAATACTGCACCTCTCAGAAGAAGGTCCCTGATAATGACTCCTCGCTTTGATTAATCTATTTACGCTGGCTCATGTCCCCGTTACAGACTAGAGCCACATTTAATTTGAAAAGCAAACGTTTGCCAGATACTGAGTTGTTAAGGATCATTTAAACTAGACGTCACCCTGGGACCAAACCCTTCGCCAAGGAAACTCACTTTTCCACCACTGTGTGATTGCATCTAAAAGCCCCTCTTACCATCTAGAATTAGCTATTATATTAATTATTTGAGAAAATAAATATTTCCCTAAGAGCAGTTTCCTTCAAGATACATCTCAGTAACTTCTGAAGATACAGTTTGGCTCAATCATATTCGACTTTAAAAATTACTTTCACAGTGTGAAGAGAAAAATCTCCATAACTGAGGAATAGAACTAGGACCTGTTGGATATAGATTCTCTGATTTTAAAACATTGTTCGTTGATTTTCTGCTTCTTCGTATTTAACTGTTAATACAAGCATTCAGAGCGATGTCTGATTCCCATCTGTTACGACCTTCAGAACACTGAGAAGAGGTTGGTAAGGATTTGTGCGGCAGAGTTTTTTTGTGGAGTTTGCAATATATGTGAATTGGTGACTCAACACTGAGTATGTGAGAGTTTGAATGGTTGTCCGTGTCTATGTGTTAGCCCGGTCATGAACTGTCATGGTGTCCAGGTTGTATCTTGGCTCCTGCCGAAAGACATCTTGGACCTGAACAAGAGAAATGTTATCGGAAATTGGGTGGACAGATGCAAGTCTGAAGCCTTATTTATTGTTTCACAGTTATGTACTTTCAGTGAACCCTTTACATTTTAAATATTTTACAGAACGAGATCAGGAAGACTAATTTGATCCTGATTATATTTTGGATGAGAGCAACTCAAACCCACTCTCCCATTACACCTTCATTGTATTAATACAGAATGCAAGGGTGAAATAAAGGGGCACCAAGCCTGCCTTGAAATGGTTTTGTAAATGGGGCTTTAGAGAGTATATATTTGTGACTGATTAGGATTAGGATTCAAGGTGCACTGGGGTGTAGTGGGTAGAGTTTTTGTCTCATTACAAGAAGAGCCAAATCCACTTAGGATTCCTATGGGATTCCTGTGTGGAGCTAAAAAGTTCCCTCCAGTCCCTCAGGACACTCCTGCTTCCTCCCACAGTCCAAAAATGAGCAGTTTAAGTGGTTGATGACGCTAAATGATCTGAAGGTGTGAAGGGTGGTTTGTCTCTAAGTGTAACGTGTCACGGTTAGTGCTGGCTATGATTGGCTCCAGTACCCGTCTTCTATGAACAGGATAAGTGGTTATAGAAAACGGATGGATGGTAGGGATTTTTCATAGACCGGAGTAGGGAAGTCATAAAGTATTGAGTGATGGACTCCCACAGTTGGTTTTGGTGCCTCATGGTTGGTAACAATAATAACATATTTTCTGTGAGACCATCTTGCAATTTAATCAAAAACTCATGGGATACAAGTCTTTCCATAATTTAACCACTAAAAGTAGTGAGTCGCTGTTTCAGGTGTCTGTGTCAGGTGTAAAGGTCCCTGTGAATGTGAATGAAGTTCTCCACGTGTCTTGATTCTAAATATGAAGCCATTTCATTATAGTAATGAGAAATAACTGTGGACATAACAGTGTCATGTTTAACACAGATGTTAAATGAAATGAGTTCATATTTAGTTCATATATTGTATGTTTAAATGAAACATACAATATGGTGCAGTCATTTGTTTACAGCTGCAGTTGTTGGACCCTTGATTGGTGAAAGATGACAAATTTCCAGTTTTTTTTCTTCATGCATGACATTTGTGGATGTGAGGGAGTTTTTATTTCTCTGAGGTAGAACTCTTGTGTTTGGGTGTATTTTTTGTTATTCACGGCACAGTCATCGTGTTTGTGTGCGGATTTCTGTTTTTATGCCTTTTGAAGTCGAAGGCCCCCAGATCTCCCTGGGAACGGCTCGACTGCTTTCAGGTTCTGAATGAAAATAACACTCAGATTAGCTATGAGGTCTGAGACGTGAAGAGAGAGCGCAAACAATTAAAAAGGAAAAAAAAACAAAAAAAACAAAGGACGGAGGAGAAAACGGGTTGAATTAAGGACAGAGGGCTTGTGTTAGATGCAGAGTGAATGAGTGAGAATGAAAAGCCAAACACATACGGAGCAAATGAAGTAAAAAAACAGAAATACATTGGAGAGAGAGAAAGACGGAGCTGGGAACAAATAGGACCAAGCAGAGAACAAGCCAGAAGGCAGAGACCGGACAGAGAAACCTCCACAACAAAGCCAGTAGAGGAGGGAGAATGGTGTCTCTGATGTGAATGGGCAGAGACAACTGCTAGTTGAGACATACTTTTTGTAACAATCTTCAAATGTGTTTTCACCGGGATGAGTTCTCGTAAATAAAACCAGCTCTGGTGGGACTTAATTCCAAACTTCCCTTCACCACTATGAGTGCTCACATCTTGGAAGTGAACCGGTCCTTGCAGCAGTGCATTCATATTACTCACGTGTGTAAAAAATAATGAAAATACTGTGGACATAACTTCACATTTAATTTGAGCAGCTCAATCAGGGTGATTGCTTGCACAGCGCAGGGGATTGGGGACTTTTCGGGGATAAACCCAGAACCTCCTGTCTGTGCGGCAACCAGCACCTGAGAAAAGGATCCTGTTAAACTGATTAAAGAAGTGGGTAATGGAGGGGTTGCATCCTGTCTAAGCTGACAGTAGGAGAGAGCCAAAGCACACCCAGGACAAGTCACCAGTGAATCAACCCATACAGTAGAAACAAACCATTCACACCTATGGGCAACTCACTCAAAGAAAGGTGTTTTTGGTTGTGGTTGAACCCAGAACCTTTTTGCTGTGAGGCAACAGTGTTACCCTATATGTCACTATGATGCCTCTGTTTTAACTGTTTCTTCAAAATTCAAAACTGACATCATTTCTTTAGAGTAATATAAGGCCTAATATCATTCTCTGGGTTTCCTCCTGGTAGTTTTGAGTTCTGGATAAACAACAGAGAAGTTTTCTCTAAAGTTCGGGCACCGACTCCTTTCACAGTGTGGCAGCCACCTTGTCCATGGTCTGGTTCACATTCCTATCAGGCGGACTGACGGAGGGGAAAAAGAGAGGGAGAGTGAGGGTGACGGATAGGGCATGGAAAACAAAACTGAAGACAATATCAGAAGACAACAGATGAGGATGGAATGGAAGAAGAAGGTTAGACGAGGTGAGATGCAAACCCTGGGAGATAAAGGAAAGATGCAAGAGTTAATTATTTTAACTGACAGCCAAACTAATCTCTCTCTCCCTAGCACTATTTTATCTTATCCGTTTCTCTCTCCCCTCTTCCATTTAAACTTCTCTCTTCCAATTCTAGTACATTATTTCTCTGTCTCCTCTCTTTCTCAGTTTCCTTCCATCTTACTTTCATCTCTTTCCCCATCCGGCTGCCTTACTCTCTGTCTTCCCCTTTTTTTTTCTCCACCTCCTCCTCCTCTCTGTCTCGCCTTGAGTCATTATGAATAATGGCTCTGCCTCACTCTCATTCGCTGGGTACTTATCAAGCTTTGGCTGTTATCTGCACACACAGCCTGTCCTAACAACACCTGAAACTTTTGACGCCAAACTTGGAGGCATTCTCGCACACCCACACACGTCTCCGCCAAGGTACAGGTGGTGTATCTCCCACCGCGGGACCAATCACATGCTGAGACCTGCTTATGGAGCAGCAATCAATGGCTCCACATTTGTGTGAGGGCTTCTCTGCACAACACTCCAGTCGCACTCTTCTTTTCTTCCCATTAATCCATCCAACGGTCTATCGATCACCGGTCCTGCAAAAGGATGAATGAGCTGACGGTGATTCATTTTTCCTTGCCCTTTCTCCACCCTCTTGACTTTCCCTTTCTATTCCCCTCACCATTCTTCCCTTCATGCCTTTGCTGTTTTCTCCTTCATACCCACAGCTTTGTATTAAAGTATTCATGATAAGCAAGCATTGGATTGAAATAAACCTTTGCTCTCCTCAAGTCAGGGACTACCTTAAAAAGCGAAGAAACTTTTGTGCAGAGCTCAGCAGGAAAAGAACATTTTATTGATGCTCTTGTCGCGGGTCACGCAGCCCTGGTCCCTAAACCAGCAGGCTTTTTAGGTTAAGGATGTCTATACGGCAAATATTGGAGAAAAAATTGCCTGGACACATAACTAATGTGTCGTAAAACACAAAATTCATTGGAGTTAACTTAATTTACCTTCATTTAATGTGGTTTCAAATATGGGATGGAATCACCAGAGGATCCATAACATAGGGTTAGGGTTATTATGATACTTAAAGGTGCAGTGGGATAAATGGTTAGGGTTATGGTTCTGGTCCTCGGGGTACCTCTTTGGATAAATGGACCATAATGTGCATAAGTACGCTTTTGTCTCTGCATAATCAGCTGAAAATAAAAATGTTTTTCTTCAGACGTGAACTCAAAAAAAGTCCCTTAAATCTAGAGAGGGAGCGGGTCCTACTCCACAGAGGCACCATGTTTTTTTCAGAAATATGACCATGAAACTGTTTGACTCTAAACACCAATGAGGAAGAGGAAGAAATAATCAAGCACTTGCTGGCGTCCATCTCAGCTAAAGCAGATCACAAAAGGGAATCTCTGTAGATATATTTCCCTTTTTTGATCCAAAAGGAAGGATGCTTAAAAAGCTCAGCCGGAGCTGTGAGCCCTCTTTCTACCTTTAACCTTTCCATGCCGAATAAGTTGTTGTTGAACAAGTAATGAGTACGATCCTCCATGACACGTTCGTGCGACAAACAACCCACATGACATTTCTATAAGACTCGTGCCTTCCACGTCAAAAAATATAATATAGGCCCACATCATTGTTTTGAATGTATTGGTGCTTATCTGTTTGATTTTGCTGATGTGTCCATCTTTATTTTATCAACTTCCTCGCCCACACTGGCCATCTCATTTTCTTACCTCACATAAGATCAAAAAACTTGAAAAAAAAAAGGATAGTTGCATTGTTTAAGTTTTAGTACTTGCATCTGTTTGATTTCATTTAAATAATCATGTTTTTAAACTATTTGTAGTCAAACTTTCTAGGAATCAGCATGAATTTACTTGTTATTAAAACAATAAAATTGAATCAGTTGAATAATATGAACATGTTAAAATAAGTTTGATTCTAGGATAAACAATAATCAGTTAGTTATCGATTATGAGATTGGTTTACGTATAATTGTTTAAGAAATTAAGTTGTTTTGAATGGGAAAAGTATTTAAAAGCTTAAAGTTTATCAGAATTATAACATTTATATTCATTTTACTTGTTTCATTAATAAGTTAATGAAAAATGGAAATTTATAATCAATTTAAATGCGTTCACTATAAATATTAGGGTTAAATATTTTTGAGTGTGGAGCGCCATCTAATGGTCAGCAAATGCAATTTATATTATTATTCTAGTGAGGGAAAGTATATTCATCGTGCGTAAACACATTCAGGTCCTTCGGGTCACACTCGGTTCATACTTTTGGTTTTGCATTGACATGTGTCAGAGTCTGTCATATAGATCGTACTTTTGACAATAGACATCGTATTGAGTGCCACTACTGAAATACTTATTAAGTATTCCCTTTTTTTTTTAAGTCTGCAAATTTGACTTAAAAAAACAACTGATATCAGCAGGAAAATCTCTGTCTGAGAAAAAAAAGCCACTCTGTGAGATTTATAGGTTTTTCTGAATGTGTGGTGTAAAGCTGTGAGCCTAGCTGAGCACTCCAATCTCACTTTGCTCACTTCATCCTCCTCTTCCTCCCCCTCAGCTCCTTCATCTTGAAAGAACTCAACATAAGAAACTATAGTACAACTGTCAAGTGATGCATTTACCCCTCAGGTGGTCAGTGAAAAGTTCAAACATCCACTCAATCACTGAAAACGGAGAACAAACCGTCGCTGCTTCATTTGTGATGCAACATTTATTTATTTTCAACAGACAACAGCTGTAACGGTGGAGTCGCCTTTTTTTATGGTTACAATGAATGAAGATCACATTGGCAGCTCCGACAGCTCAGGGGTCCTCGGAAGTAGATACTATAGCGCACAGAGGTGTCATTGATTAGACGGCGCAGAGAGTGCATAGGCGTAAGTTCATTGTACAACTGTGACAATAAACCATCAGTATCGCATTTATGATATTTATGTAAGTGCTTTGTTACTTTAATGATAGGACATACACAAAACATATTTTCTAATTGGTTTTTGACAATTAAACGATGGAAATACTCACCTTTACAGTTATAAATTAAAACAGAAATGGGAAAAATAGTAGTAACAGTAACAGACCTTCATAAAAAACCTTCTTAAAACTTTCTTAAAAAATCTTAAAATGATAGTACTACATGACTTTAATTACTTTTTCGCATTTCACGCATATATATCTATATAGACAAACATATATATATATATATACATATATATACACACACATGTTTATATTTATATACACACAAATAGGGTTTTTTTTGTTTGTTTTTTATGTTGTTGTTTTTTTTTATTTTCCTTTATTTATTTAATCGGAGACGAAAGTTAGAAAATTGATTAAATGAATAACCAAATCATCAATCCATCAGTCAAACCCAACCATGGATCCATGTTTTTGTCTTTCCTTGCTCTATTCCTTTATTTCTCTGAAAGTTTGAGTCACAATAAAGGTCAATAATCGCTCTTTTAAATTCAAGGACATGGCTGAGTTCATTAAACACTATCAGATGCTTTTCATCAATTCACAAATGATTTGTTGGACTAATTGTTTGCTTCAGCACGTCTCTTAATTCTTAATTATTGGGCTTCACCCTCCTGGAAACGATAGATTCTAATTATAGCGGCAGCAGAAGAATTAAATACCCACCTGGGCTGAGCAGCACACTAACTCACCTGCCCACATGGTGAAGCGTGGACACACACAGAGGCACACTCATACATGAAAGCACACAAATAAATGCTCCGCAGCCTCTGTCGCTCTCACACAGTCAACAATGGATCGATTTAATGAGGAAGAAAATCTCTCTTTACTGCAGTAAATCTCTGCAGTGTCCTACGAAGCTTTATCTCCAAGCCTTTGTGTCCAGACTGTTAACAACCACTTTGCCCGTGTTTTCCGGTGGCCCCATCGAAGGCTTGATTGAGAGAAGGGATTCTGTGTCAGTAAGCTTTTCCCAGACATCAAGGTGTAAGTATTTAACCCTTAAAATACACAAACCTGCTCTGTGGATTCATTATGAATGGGAAGACATCCTGTTTAAAGGTTCTACAGTCACAACAGAAGATTCAATCTGTTATAAACCCAATTTGGCAGACTGGAAACCACAGTTTGGATCCACAAGCACGACTGAAGAACACTTAAGTGTTTGGTAGCAATTTACATTACAGCAAGGTAATAAGATGGTAATATCTGGTTAATAGTATGGTAATAGACAGGTAATAATAATGGAATACCATGTAATTAGCAAAGTAATAACTAAGTAATAAGCAGGGAATTACAACATGGTAATCAGATGTGTTATAGTGGGGTAATAGTGTGGAATTAAAGAGGTAATACCATGTAATTAGCAAAGTAATAGATTTGTAATGTTTGTAATGTTGTAATAACCGGCTACTATCGGTTTAAAATCATCCAAATTAGATCAAAATTGGTAATTCCCATATTATATTGCTGAAATTCATCCAACACTTATGTTTCAAACATTCCAAGGTAATACTGTACAAATTGTATGGTAAACCTTGTGTACCTATGGTAAATGCATTGTATAAACATGTGCTTTTGACCTTTCTACACAAATCTATATTCTGAACCCAGTGGACATTTATCAAGAGACTTATGAAAACTTAAGTTCATTCATGTTACTCTTTCTTCCAAACTGTAATGTGTCTTCCAAAAAGAAAACTAAATGATCAATTGCTACTAAGTGACCCTGCATTAGTTATGTCAACAAATGTGTGTCTGTGAATACAATTCAGCGCAATACAGCGCAAGTAGTTTATTTTCAGATTATCAGATTCCCCATCACAGTCCGCTTATTAGCTAACAGTTAAATGTAAAAAAAACATTAAATTCAGTATTCAACAATTATGTTATAAAAAAGTTCCAAAGACATAAATATACATTTTCCGAGGTGGAACAATATCATTGCAAGCCAACTTTATTTTATTTAATTTTCATATCACCATGTGACATAAGTTAACATTAGCAGGTGAGCAAGTTTTGACTGCTCCAGTACTTTTTATCTCCAACTATTTAGCTAAAAGTTGACTGAAAAAAAAATTAAAACAATTTAATCATATGATAACACATAAATACATCTCACTTTACGTTACCGTTTCAATTTGCATTTGCATTTGTTGCAATTACAACAAGAAAGAAAGCTGCAAGCGGCAACAAGAATCATGGAATGATGGATGGCGCCGTTCCTCAAGTCTTTGTCCTCCACTGTCTTTCTTGTTGAAGTGCAAATCAGCGTTAGAGTCCCGCTGCCGCCGCCCACTGGTAGCGATCTCCTGTAAGCCGTGTGCTTCATGTTGAGAGTGGACGTTTGATGCAAAGGGGGGGAGGGGCCTGCCAGTGACCGATGGGTCAGATAGCCAATATTTTCAATTAAATGGCACTAGATCATTGATTTTAATTCTGATATGAAGTGTTCGTCATGGACATTGTTAAGAAACTGTAAGAAAAACGTAAAGGGGGAAAAGGAAGAAAATAACGCTGATAAAATGGCTACAAAAAAAAAGAGATGTCAAAAATGGATGGAAATGAAAAAAGGTAGACACACCAAGGATGGATACCGGTGGTAGGTTATGTATTCCTCTATATTTATTTGTTTTTATTTGTTTATAATTGTGCCATGAATCACAAACTTGTTTCAGAACTGACAATATCTTATCCAAATGTAAAATTGTTTTGCAAAGCATTTTAACAAATATGGAAGAATAATTTTCTTTTGCCAGTCACCGGGAAGTAAACACCATAAAAAGAAAGTTATAATATACAGTGTCTACATTAGTCAATTTTACCCTAGTCAATTGGGTAAAGATGCCACGGATCCAAATCCCTGTATTTATGTCATTGTACTTATATAAACTTGTTATAGTACTTCATTTTTTGTATTTGCCCCTCATTTTTATGTATTAATAATGTACAGCTGTCTGAAACGTGGAAGGCATAGTGCAGTGTCAGTGCTGAGGTTCGATGTATGAGCTATACTACAGTATATAGATTGTTTGTGCAAAATACAGGACACATGACAACAGATTAACTTATTATTATATTTCATGTTTCACATAGAGAGGGACTTGAATTCCAACCACCGTGCTACGTTCTTTAATCCATCCATCTACAGTACCTCTGCAGAGACGTGGTCCACAGCATATGAGACCCTGATCTCCTGGTTGAGCATCAACTGCTCTACCCACTGAGCTAAAGCTGCAAACTAATACCCGACTATTACCATCGTACCGCTGGGCTGTAATTACCCCGCCTTCACTTAGATATTTCTTTGTGAAATGCATGGTATAACTTAATTATTACCTCCTTATTGCCCCACTACCCCACTATTACCATCTTATTACCGTGTTTATTAAGTGTTTTTACAGGTGGGAAGGCAGGTGAAAATCCTACAGGCAGCAGGAAAATGCAAAGTCCAAAAAACAAAGCCAGTTCAATGCCATTAGGACAAGGAATCCCTTAAGGGACACGGCAAGGACGATTGACACAAGGGAAAATAAGTTCCACTGCAAAAATAAGTTTAAAGAAATAGTGAATACAAGAAGTTTTTAGCTTTTAATAATTAAATGAAAAATCTGCCCATAAAACGAGTGAAAATGAGCTGGGTAAGATTACTTAAAATAATAAAGGAGATTAAGAGAAAGGGCATCTTGGGAAGTAGTGCTAAATCAATTTTTTAGCAATATTTTACTTATATTAAGAAATTTTGTGTCTCAGAATCTACCAGTAATATTTAAAATATTGTTTTTCCCCTGTTCATTGTAAGTAGGCGCGTTATCACTTTTCTCTGTTTTGTTTTAATGTTTGTATGGCCGCTTTTGTTGTTTTTTAACCCTATCTCTTTAACCACTTCATTCAGTTTATGCCAATAAGTCATTTTTTAAACAATATCCTTCTTCATACCATGCATCCATTTTTTCTAACAGCTTATCCTGTTCAGGGTCACATGGAGGTTGGAGGCTATCCCAGATGTCCATGGGCAAGATGGAGGGTTCAGCCAGTGCAAGGCGTCAGTTTATCATAGGGCCGACACATAGAGGCGGTCCGCCACTCACGCTCATATTCACAGCTGCAGCCTATTTACAGTCACCAATTCACCCATATTACATGTTTTTCAACTGTGGGAGGAAGCTGGAGTGCACCACAGAAAACAGACACAAACATGGGGAGAACTTGTGAACCACAGGCTCCAAGGCCAGAAGGGTAATTGAACCTGGAACAGACCGTGCCACCATAAATATCCCTACTGTAACTGCAATGTATGATCATGGTGGTATCAGAGGGAAAAGAAAAATGCATTCCATGTTGTTAAACTTTCATTCTGGCATCTTAGTTTCCACATTTTTTAAATGTTTTTATCCCAAAGTAGCTGTTCTTTTTATTTCTTTGGCACAAATAGGGATATCTAATACTGTATGTAAGAAAATATCTAATGTTGGCAAAAAATTGTTAAAAATGCATCTGATTCAGTAGCTTATCATTGCCATCGCCCCAACTGTATTAAAAAAACAAAACAACCTAGCTTGTAGTAAATTGAACGATAAATATATTTATTTATTTTTTAAATTGAAAAACAAGGGTATTACATAAACAGAGTGGTATTTAAAGGGTTAATATCCTGATATGAATGAATATTTGATGACGACTGATGACCTTATCGCTTGCTGCAGGTGCATTTTGTTCATTTACTTGCTATCAGAGTAAGAGAATGGCCTGAATTGGTCTTTCTGTTGGCCACAACAGAATGCAACTTTGTGCAGGTTTCAGCGGTGGAACAGGTGGGGAGTGGATTGAGCACCTGTGTGCCGATGCTCATATAGTGCTTCAGGGAGCAGAGAAGGGAGCAGATTTGCTCTTCTTTTTTTTCCAATTCTGAACAATTCAGCTCGGCGCGTGAGTTGAATGCATCATTGCACACCATCATTGCGAGCCCTTTAATAACGCTATAACAATCAGGCCAGTTACTTAACACCTTTGCACAATTATGAATTATTCATAGATTCAGCAGCACCCAAAAGTTGTGAGTCCAAATCACAGTGTCTGAAAATGAATTCTATAACTTTCATTGGTTCTTTTTTGAGTGGGAATAAGCCTGAGCCTGATTTCCAATTTCTGGTATTGGAAACTGGGAAATTACATCAGCAAGCACAGACTGCTGTAAAACAGTATAAACTGTATAACCGTTCAGCAGATACATGTGATAATAATTATCAATTAATTTCAATTATGACTCTTTAGTGAAGATTTTGATCCATGGCTGTTCAAAAAAAACTTTAATCATCACTAACTTCAAAGCTACTTTCTGGGTATTTCTCTATATTTTCAGCTTGTTCCCTTAGCCCAGCCATTTTGAGCTGAATTGACTTTGTCGCATCTCCCCCATGCCTCGTTAGAGTTTGAGTCAATAGAGAACGATTTCCATTGACCCGTGTTGTTCCTTGTTATGCCTCTCAAGGACAATGTGTCATTCTTATTGGAACGCCTCCAAAGCATCTCCACGGCACACTGAGTTCCAATGATAAGATTTAAATAACTAATCTATGCGGTGTTGAAATATTTTCCCATGTAACCAAGGCTGACCACTGATGCTGTTGGAAAAACAAAATAAACTGCGGCCAATTCAGAGCTATGAGGAAATGAGGCGATCATCAATCAAAATCAGACTTCCTAGCTGATCTGAATTTGAATGAGACGTGGCCCTGGATCTGCGGTGGCCTTCCTCTCCCATAATTTACCTCCTTGATCGTCTGAATAAGATGCACATCCATTCAAAGGCAGACGTTGTTGTTTGCAGAATGTGAATGAAGCCTAAGCCAGGACTCTTACACGCTGTGTAATATCTGACCAAATGAAAATATGTTATGTGAGGGATATCGATCTAAAAGGAATGATTCATTGGAGAATCCCAGCGGATCCCAGCGGATAATGAGGCATTCCCAGTCCAGATGATATATGTAATCCTTCCAGTGAGTGATATAGTATAGTATATATATATATATATATATATATATATATATATATATATATATATATATATATACATATTTACACATTCTACAGCAAAGAGCAAAACATTTGAATCTCCATGAGTTTGGTATGAATAATGGGTTTCATTAAATCAAATTCAATTAATAATATGATTCAATATGATTGACTGATTGTGATCCACCCTACCTACAAGGCATTTTACCATCATTTAGCACAATTTTTATGTTAAACCACAACCTCCACTGT
Source organism: Lophius americanus (assembly GCA_037951165.1). Classification (NCBI taxonomy): domain Eukaryota; kingdom Metazoa; phylum Chordata; class Actinopteri; order Lophiiformes; family Lophiidae; genus Lophius; species Lophius americanus. Next base: position 590,484 of record JBBDHG010000339.1, read on the forward strand.
CTCGGTTGAGTTTCCAGTGACATCATCACATTTTCCGCTAGTAAACTTTGATAAGCCACACATACCCAACATGCTCAGCACCAAGCAGCAGGCAGACACAGTTAAGAATGAGAGTTTGAAACCAGTGGAGCGCTCAGCAACTCTCTCAGGAATAGATGGAGGCCAAGTAAAAGGAATATTGGACTTATATTAAGAAATTGTTTGCTCACACATCAGGCATACAAATGCAATCCTATCTTAAATTTGTTGTGATGTGAAACTTATCTTGGAAATCGTCCATTTGTCACAGAATATAATAATATAAAGGTTGCCATGGCGATCTCCCTTGTAAATAAACAGATTCTTGTTCCATTCAGTGTTTCTAACTGAGATGCCCTACTTGTGTCCTTGAAGTCCAATAAAGGTTTTGAATAGTTTTCTAGCCATTTTTACTTCCTTGCATTCTACTTCGTCAGCGCCTTTGTCGACACATTACTTACATGCAAGGAACATACAGAAAATAGGACCCTGTAGGACCCAAAGCCTCGTGAGCCACAGCCAACTCAGAGTCTGAAATGTGTTCTAACATGTGTAGCAATTTTGATAAACCTAAGTCAAGCTTATGATTGGATAGACATCTTTCCGCTTTGCAAAGTTCAGACTTCTGACGATTTCCGATTTTCCATCACTTAGTCAATCAGTCCAAGAACCAGGGCTAGCATATCTAGAATTTTCTGGCATGTTTCTGACTCTGGAGATCAACTGTAAAATAATTCAAATGTTTAAATCATATTGCATTTGCAAACCAATGCTAACGTCTGCCAGCATACAGAGATGGATAACAACAGTCTGCAGACTAGAAGTATATAGAAATGTCATCGCCAGTCTTAAGCTCAATAGTGTCCAACTTCTACAGGTGTATTCATAAATAACATATAATCAAGCATATGGTCAACATAATCCAACAAAGGCAAATAAAGGGGTGTTCTCCAAGCTGGGAGGGAGAAACAACATTTATTTCCAAAAAGAAGAAGAGGATTAAACTCTGTACAGGTAGAGATGAGTGCAGGCTTCTGTGGGTCCTTCACAGTTCATTAAAAGTCCATTTTGTTTCCTTTTACCTCTTGTCCGATCGGCCATAACGTCCGCATTTGCAGGCAAAGGAGCATCACTGGGAAAAAGACACGCCAGAATATATCTTAATTTAGTGAAAAATAATGTGTATATCAAGAAATATGAGTGCGTATACGACATCAATGCAGGCCCATCCAGGGGCAGACGGAGGGAGCAAACAAGGTTTCGAGACAGATGTACTGATGTGTGTGTGTTTTTGAAATAGAGCGCGATAAAGGTTGGCATCCTAAGGATGATGGACAGCACACTAAAAAAAGAAAGCTACATAGGGAGGATGAGGAGCTGATAGACTGATATCCTAAAAAAGCAGGTTACAGGAAAAGGCAAGCAAGATTCAGACACAAAAAGATAAATAAATGATACTGTGTCGCTCCAAATTCAATTGGAAATCTTATCGGTCTAAGCTCTTTAATGACTGCGTTAACTAGGCCTACACTGTCATCCCTGACAACAAGGGTCTATCCCCTAAAAAGCTCTCAACCCCCTGCGTTGTGCAAGCAATCTTCCTGGTTTAACTCTATATGATCTATTAGCGTTATGATATATATATATATGTATATATAAGTAAGTACCATATATATATATATATATATATATATATACGGTCTAAAAACTTGGAGCTGAAGCTCCCACAAGTGCCGGAAATATTAAAAGTCTTAAAGTCTTTAAATGATAATGAAAACATTTTTTGAGTTATTCCCGGGAAACAGTCTTTTCAGTTAAAATGCTCCTGCTAGTCAGTGAAATATGATCTACTAGAGTGAAATATGATATGAACAAGATAGTTGTCCTTGAGTTGATTCATATGCCACAAATTTGGACTTAATCGGATGAACGGTTGAGAAATTATGGTCCGCAATCTTTTGGAGATAAAGCTCCTCCTTTCTTAGAAATATTCTACCAACCTTTCCCAAAATTGATTCAGCTCTTCCTCGCGCTGAGGTCTATCCAGGTATCAAATTGGAGAATGATCCATTAAATAGTCCTCGAGTTATCGCATTAACACAATAATTAAGAATATCTCCCAATCTGACGGTCTGTTCAAGCTGCTGCTGTCTCGCATCTCTACCTCTGCCTGACAGCTTTCAGCCCCACCACCCCTGCATCCGCCTCTAGGCCACTGTCAGAAGGTTTGAAGATGCTCGTTGCTCCCAAATATCTCTATGTAAACACGTCTGTAGGCAGCGATAAGGTCGGAGCCTAAATGCCAGACTCAAACATGCTGTAAAAACATATCAAACATGAGTTGACTGATTGAAGTGTGTTCAGTGTTTAGCACAGCAACAGGGTTCTTAGATCAAATCTGGAAGCTCTTCTCTGCAACGTTAAGATGTTTTTCCGCATATTTGCTTGGGTTCGGTAGAGGTGAATTAGTAACTCTAAATTGCTTAAAGGTGTGAATGTGAGTGTGAATGGTCGTCAGTGTGATAAACTCACTTGTCCAGGTTTTCTGTTTCAATGGCAGCTATGACAAGCTCCACCCCCGTTCTAGCCTGCACAGGATGAGTATCAGTAGTAAAATGATATTACTAATGATATATTATATTATGATACTCTTGATTATCAAATAAAGTGATTTGAAGCAGTAAATCCAGCTGTGTGTTTTCTAATTTTTTTATTGGGTGAACGCAAAGGTCAGTATTTTTGGAACATAATGTGGAATAATTATCTTTAAAAGACTTTTGAGGTATGTATTGTGTATTATGTACTCTGCAAATGCTGTTGAAGCACAACAACCACCTGCTATTATTGTTTTTTGTACACACTGGATACCTTGTAAGTAACTGTTGAATTAGCTCTGAATATCTGCAGCTATTTTTTAAATATATGGAATTAAATCTGTTGGCAGGTTTCAATAGACTTCTCAGGAGTATCTTGCAGACTCGCACATGCTGCTCGATCTTTTTGAGGAAGGATATGCGCCTGTTTTTCAAAAGATGTGACTGTAGTGTTATGCTTATTTTAGGATTTGGCAGATATGCGTCACAGATCAGTGCAGTGCAACATGTAGGGAATCTGTATGACTAAGCCAAGGATGTGAGAGGAAGAAAATAACTAAATAAAATTTAAATGAGACAAGTAATCTCATAGCAGCTTCCAAATCCAGCAAGGTTTCTTCATTAAAATCATCAGTTAGTACTGATATTTCATAATATTATATGTTTATTATGATAGAGATCAATAAAAAGTAAAAGAAAAAAAAAAAGGCACTACCTGTTAGAGTTCAAGTTGCAACCTTCTGTGATTTACATATGGTTGATTCATGGGAACAGCTTGTGCCACTTCAATGCTTTTAATGTGGAGCAGTTGTATTCAATAATGTTGAGCGTTAGCATTAATCTAATTGTGTTGTCACAGTGTTAAACAGCAGGGCTGAGTGTTAAAGCGGTCCGAATGATAGCATTTAAACCTTATTTACATGTTTCAAGGCGTTAAGAGAGGTTTTTGGCGTTTTTTTTTCATTTTCTTCTAGCAGGATTACACAGGAGACCAACAGATATTCAAGAAACCTTTTGGTAGCCTTGGGCTGGTAGCACAGAAGAACATGATATATGTCGGAGTTGTTCCGGATCGAGAGGCTATTTCAGGAATTTACTTTCTTTAACAATCGCAAGATAGGGGGTCTTTTCACTATTTCTGCAGATTGATGGATGGGTGAGGTTTTCATTCATTCTATCTATTAATCCATCTGTTATCAGCAAATTCCAATAGCACTTATTCTACTTACTTAATTACATTATCTCATCCTTGTCTGCAAAGCTCCTGCACGGCCATTGCGCAGCCTGGTTGGGCAAGGGGTTTTGTAGGCCATCATTGATGGATAAATGGGCAAGTGAGTGGAATGATGGATGGATGGATGGATGGATGGAAGGATGGATGGATGGATGGATGGATGGATGGATGGATGGACCAAAGATGCTCTAAACCAAGAAGAAGCTCTCTTCGCACAGGTCGACGGGGCTTTTTATTTAATGCTAACCATCCATTTTTATTTGAAAAACAAAAAGCGCCTCAGCTTCTGTTAGTGTATCTTTACAATTCTTCCTATGTTCTCCATGGACCAGCTGGGGGCAAGACACCCTGGGCATTGAAACATAATATCTAATAAGATGAATATGAAGTTGGGTCGGAATAACTTGATCTTATTTCTTTCAATTAATAAAGATCCAGGCTCTTTCTTCCTAATGCCCATCTCCCAACCCACTCTGGGAGTGTGGGAGTGTGACCCAAGGATGGCACACATACGAGAACGTATAGTTAAAAGTGTAATGTTATTTATAATAATTCCACTTCCAAAGTGAAATGTCATTCAAAATAAACTAAATATAATTTAAAAGAGGTTTAGCTTGACCAGAAAAGACACAGAGATACAAAATTCAAACAGAGTAGACAAGATGCTGCTGTGGAGATCGGTTGTCTTTTCCAAATTTCAATAATTATCAGGCCATAATTTCTGAACTATTGGTCAGAATAAGCCAGAATTGGTGCATATGAATTGGCCCGAGGAGATCTGTTTAATGTCTTGATTTACTCTTATTGCTCATCTTATACTCATTAAGGGCTAACTTTTCACAAAAAAATCAGTTTTTCAGACATAACTACCTTACCATTGGTTAAATTTAGTCCAAACTTGGTTCAGCTTGTACTCAAGTAGTTCATATTTAACTCACTACGGGGATCTTTTTTACAAAAAAACCTGTGTTCCAGACATAACTCAAAAATTTTGTCTTGGATCATTTTGCAATTTTAAACCCACAGAGACTCTAGTGTGAGGAAGAACAGGAAGGATTTTGGGAAAGTTTTGTTTTGTATTTCTATCAGAAGGGGAAGCTTTAGCTTCAAAGATTTTCAGCCTGTAATATCTCAACCATTGGTCCATTTTAGTCGATAGTTGGTGTTTATGAATGGATTTTGCAGACTATCTTGTATTTATATTATATTGTACTCTAATAGTTAATATTAACACTACGGGGAGCTTTTTTTTTTTAATGAAAAACATTTTTTTTGGGACATAACTTCCTAACTGTTGGTCCAATTAGTCCAAATATGACTAGGGAAATGACCAAAAGTTACTACATAATTCATTTTGCCTAAAAAATATGCCTAAAAACCATCCATATATGGTGTTTGGCTCTTCTCTCTTCTTCTCTGACAGACTTAAACGCTCAGACTCAGAGCACACTCCTGTGTAAGGCTGGTTATGTAGATGAAAGTCTATGGGGAATTTTTGTCAATTCTCATTGTCTTTTGGAGCACACTCCTTCTATTTCCTTTGCCTTGTTCCAGTATGCTACAACAAGGTTTTCACTACTCGCACACTATTCAGTTCATGTGTGTGTATGTTTGCTTGTGAGTGTGTGTGTGGGTGTGTGTATGAGAATTACTTACAGCTTCCCGCTTGTACACCACTGCATGGACACCACTGACTACTTGTGTATTTTTCTGATGTCTGTCAGAGAGGCATTGAGTGTTTAAAGAGTGTGTGTGTGTGCGTGTTGCTTTGCATGTCAGTGCAGTACGGGTGAATGTGTTTTTATGTGTTTGTGTATGTTTGTGCATCTTTTACAGCTCTAAAGGTAAGCTTCCAGCACCCTCTTCTTCTTTCTGTTGCTTGCATATCCCTTGTTGATTAAAATTTCTAAAGACATGTATTCCAGCCATGCAAACACACACTCTTATACACACACACTCAAATACAAACACACAAACACGCACACAAACACACACACACACACACACACACACACACACACACACACACATATATACACAATCACAAACACAGAGCTTGGGTGATGGTGATACATCCTGGTTATTGGACCATGTCACCCCAGCAGACACAGAAAAAATAACGTGCTTGTGAGAAGAGATACGGTTCAGGAGGCAGATTCATACTCGGAGATGAAAAGTCACGGTGGTAGCAGGTGTGTTGAGTTCAAGCATTCAACCACATTCTAAGAAAGTTGATGAGAATATCAATTAAAACTTTATAAAAAATCAAAAGAATTAAATGAGCTTTCTCTGAAGGGGGGCTTGGCTCAACCTTAGGGATACGGTGAGGAGCTCTGACATCACGAGGGAGCTCGGAGTGGAGCCGCTGTCCCTCCACATCTGATTAGAATGTTTACTTGGCATTTTTTAACTGGGAGGAGACCCCATGGAATACCCAGAATAGATGGAGGGATTTTACATCTCATCTGGCCTTAGAACGCCTAATGAGCCCACGCATGAGCCGGAGAATGTTGCTGGGGAGAGAGATATTTGGAATACCCTGCTTGGCCTGCTACCACCTTGACCCAACCTCAAATAAATAGAAGAAAATGGATGGATGGAAAAAAAAAACACCTCAAACTCAAAGAATGATCTGATTGACAGACCCTCAGATCAGATCAACAGCAGTCTTCAATTACACCACCCCCTTCTCCATTTCCTGTCTTTCTTAAAAAGAAACACTTATCGCACTTACCTCTTTATTCACCAGCTTTTTCAGTCTTGACACAATTGTAATCTTCCTTTCTTTAGAGTATTTAAGACAATCACTTAAGACTTTCATATGATGGGTCCCTGCCTTTTAGTGCAAATCAATTCTTTCTTTATTTGATTTTGTGTCAAACAAAACAAACATTTAAGTTTGTCTAAAGTTATGGTATCATTGATGTGCTATACAAATGAACAGACAAGATTTTTTAAACCTATTATCAGATACATATGATTGAAATGTGATGTCACTGGTGATGTCAGTGTGTCCTTATGAGCTGGACCATGTTGGACACTTCTCCTTCGCAATTTTTACTTGACATTTGTATGTTCACCATACAGCAGATTGTGTTGAGTTTAAGTGCTTGAACAAGTAAGTTGTGTTTATTTGTGGCTCGGAGACACCTGTAAAGCTGTCTTTGAGTATTTGCTCTTGCTCATTCGTGTAAACGCGATAATACAAAAACAGTTTAATGGATCATTTTCAAATTTTATACTCGCATAGACCTCGTACTTAAGTCTATATGGGTATAAAATTTGAAAATGAACCACACACTGTTGATGTTCAGACAAAACGTCCTAACCATAGATCAGAATTAGTTCAAATATGGTGTATTTGAGTCGAGGAGGTCAATGATGATGATATCATATTGTACTCTGATTGTTCATATTTGACTCATTGCGGGAGCTATTTTATATAAAAACACTATTTTATGGACGTAATTCCAAAGCAATTTTATGGATCATTTTCAAATCTAACACCCCCATAGATCTTAGTGCAGGTAAACTGGATTGATTTTGGGAAATGTCGGTTTACTATTTCGAACACTAGGGGGTGCTTTGGATTCAAATGTTTTCTGCCCATAATTTCTCACATTTAGTCCAAGATATATGTCTTGTCTCGCTTTAGATTATATTTAACTAAATAGAGGGAAATCTGTCATCAACAACACTTTTCTTTTTCAGCCATAACCTATTACTTGTTGGTCCAAATAGTCCAACTTTGGTGAAACTAAATTGACTCAAGTATTGTACGTCAATTTTGTACGTATCAAATTTTACTCTAAAAAATCTCATTTTGGTGACATGGGGGGTGTTTTCTTTAGGAAGAACATGGTTTTTTGGACATTACTCAACTTTTCATTTTAGTTCAATCATCGGGATTGCTTGTACAACGCAGGGGATTGCAGTTTTTTCGGGGATATACCCTGGCTGTCGGAAAGAACAGTATAAGTGTACATCTCACTTGCCTTATTGACTTTCAGTAATGAGCTTTTCTCTTTCTCTTCACCCAGACAATAATTTTTTGTCTCGACTGTCTACTATCTGTTATTTACCGGATAGTGGAATCAGGCAAATGCAAGAGGGCCAAATATGTTGAACTGGTAGAGGACTGCAGACGCAATGGGTGGAGAGCTTGCTGTGGGCTCATGAAGGTGGGCTGCAGGGCCGTCTTTACATCAGTCTTTAAATCTCTGTAGCATTAGAGGGTTGTAGGCAATAAGTGCCGACAAAAAACAAAAAGTTTATATAGATGAAAATTTGGTCAGTTGTAAAGCACTAGCAACTACTTCGTCATTATTTGCATTTGCATATATTTGACTAGAAGTTGCAATAACTCAAACAATGCAAAGATGTTACTTTTTCATTTCTTTATTTGGCTAAAAAAAAGTAACTTTTGGCCTTCATATTGTTTTTCTGAGTAGATTTTGTGAACGCATGTCTGTCGTTGGGGGAAAAAAAATCTGTTTCCCCAATGAAAACTTTGAAGCACTGACAGCATGTTTGTAGGAAAACTTTGTTGTGATCGTAATATTGTAGCTTCTGCTCAACAACGCATCACCAGGATTGTTCCCAAATAAAGGCAATAGGGTACGTAATCGGCTCCATGGAAAATAAATCAGAACATACAACAGATCCTTCAGTATATCCACTGACAGCCTCTAACCTGTGGATGCCTACACCTCCATTGTCACTTGCCTTCATGTAGAGACTCACATCAATAGCTTTTAGCCTTTCAAAAGGGTGTTGAACACCCACACAAATCCAACACAAACACTAGAGCTATAGAAGAGAGGCTGTGCTTGTGTTTTTCTTTGTCAAGTGAATTTTATGCTAATGAAATGACCTGCAGAAACTGAAAGTGTTTTGATTAGGCAGATTGAGAACACGATAGTTGATTTTCACAACATCCATAACAAAAAGTATATCAAAATCGGTTGACGTCAGTTCTTTTAAATAACTAAGTTACATAACAGCTTACACAATTAAAATGAGCGTACCTCAAAAAATGAATATAGTCATAATAGCCTTTCCGGAAACAATAGTCAAATAGATAGCTAGATCTCTAAAAACTGAATTTAGGGCAGATTTAACCTAAAGCTTCAAAACCAGCAGTTTTAAACCACCGGGCTCTAGACTAAGACTGGGTTTTGTAGTGTTCAGTTGATCAGGCAGAAGACCTGGGCTTGATTTTCTCATCCTGACAGGTGTGCAGTCACCTGGCTTTGCTGTCAAGAAATTTGAATGTAACTTCCCTACCATAGATGACCCCGGAAGCAAAAGAAGTACATCTGTCATCTTTCTTTATAGATATGATATCGCCAACAAATGATCAGCTTCTGTACACAGTATCTCTAGGATATGACAGAGACTAAATCTGGGTGCTATTACATGCAGCTCCATCCATTCATTTATTAGTAATGCCAAAAACTAAAAAATTCCCAGTCTCACAATATAATATAAGCCCTAAGACGCTCATATCTACATCAACACAGAATAATCTCAGCTCAAAAGGAGCCCACTTATTGCTGCTTTGGATTCGATTTTTCAAACGCACCTGATAGATATTATTTTCATGCTCATAAAACAGCAGGCAGAAAGTAATATGACACAAATCATGTTTTTTTTACACGTGCAATTAAAAATGTTCAACAAAATAAATGTCCGACCAGCCAATTCTTGATTATGTGACCTCCTCCCAGCACCAGGCTATAAATGGTATTTATTGAAGCCCCCGCTTCAATAAACACTAAAAAATAACTTTCTTAAAGCAACACAAATCATTCTGCTCTTTTTCTACGGTGCAAACTGCTAGATTTTGATACAAAACAAAAAAACGAAAAAAAAAACTCCTTGGTGGATATAGGTGGTATTTTGCAGCCATAATCCTGCTTGGCACATTTTGGCTCCATTGGCTATCCAACTGTGGTAAATGGAGAATTCTCCTTGTCTTATCCCAAAAAAATTGGGTACGATAACATGAACTTTGTGGTATTTATATTCAAATTTTATGCAGTAGTTATCAAAGGTGTTAAGAACAAATATATTGATTGGTTTACTGGCTGTTACTTTAAAACAATGACGTTACGGTCTTTATTTTATTTAATGAGGTCTAGCCTGTCCGTAAACATTGAGGTTATGCAAATAACCTGATAGCTATTTGAAGTTTATTTTGGGCAGATGAGATTATACTTAAAATACCATTAGGTCTTAAGTTAAGAAAACATTATATATATCAGGTTATGGTACATCACATAACATCAATCACGCATCTAGTTGACATACCAAAAACTATATCTGGGTAAAACATCTTCAAATTCTATTCATTAGTCCTTCCGTTATCCTGCTAACAAAATGGGACTTTGACAAGGATGGCTTTGGCTCCGACAGACATGTACGCATCACAAAGTTATTTTTCGCAGCAAAGAACCTCAACAAAACCTCTGGACCTACACAATATTATGTCGATGGTAATAATGTTAAGGCTGATTAAACGACCCATTTAGCAATCCACAATGTTGAGATAAAAACGTTATTATGCATTTATAGCCACAGCGAGCTAAGCTATATTTTTAGAATAAAAATGTAGAGTACTGGAACTACTTTTTCTGTCTACGAAAACACAATCTTAACGTTCAACAAGAGACTGTATCACTGAAAACGTCCAACCATGAAGGGTTACAGTCTCCTGCTCCTTTGTCTTGTATATAACAAAAGTTAGCAATTATAAATCGAGTCATACCTTATGCTTTTCAGATGTCAGACCTTTGGAGAAAGTTTTCATTCACTGAAGAACATGAAACAGGAAACCCCTGTACAGTGTTATTAAAAAGTTTTGAACCCACTCCTGACTTCTTCTACTTTTGTGTCATACTGTCACGTGTCAACCTCTTCAAAACTAAACTGATCTTTAGATTGAATTTAGCATAAAACATAATCTTCTAATTGGGATGATTGTTTCGTAGGGTGAGCATCATCTAATTCTGTTGTTCTAAATGTGTGCTAGAGAGCAGAATTCATGTTTCCGTCAGCTATGGAGCGTCGTCCTGGTGCTGAAGCAGGAAAGCACCCACACAGCACAACACAGCCACTTCCATGTTTGCCCAGAGGTCTGATGTTCTTCTAGTGGAATGCTGTGTTTGCTTTACACCAGATGCAACACTACCCCTGCTTTAAAACACTTCAACTTTCCACTCTTCAGTTCAGAGAAAATTTTCCCAAAAGCTCTGAAGGTCATCAAAGTGTGTTGTGGCAAAATTCTAACACGCCTTTTCTGGTTCACCTTACCAGAAAAGAACTTTACCGGTTCAATCATCATCATCATTATTCAAGACTCGTGTAGGATGCAGTGAAACAGTCCAAGTTCATACAGTGAAACAGTCCAGGTTCATAGAAACATTTGGTGTGAACAATGAGACGTCTCATCCTCTTCACCTTCTTCTCTCTGCACAGCAGCCGCTCTGCACCCTTATGACACCTGATGTATGGCTGAAGGTCGACACTCCTTCACCTGCTCTTTCTTGGTCACTATACTTCTTCTTTATTGGCTTCTTCCTGCATCTTTACCTTCTCTCTCTTCCCATCTCTCTCTCACTTACAGCCTGCAATGTCTCCGCAATGATTTCAGCTGTGGTAATTAGCGGCGCCATATGGCAGCCAGAGCTGTAAATACGAAACCCTGCCTCAAACCTGCGACCACAAGTGATGCAGACGGATGGAGCGCCATATGTTAGCTGACACTGCCTGTGTGAGGAGTTTGTGTACCTGTTTTTTTACAGCTGTGTGTGTCTTCTGGAGACGCCCTTAATGGATGTTTTGTGTCAGTCGATAACCTCAGTAGAAGTGTTAGCTGTAGAACTCATCCACTTTCATTCAACGTCCTTTTTCAAACTCCATAAATGTCATACTCACGGGGAAATACAGCGTTATTGTGTGAACGTTACAGATTTAGTAAAGAAGGGGTGGTTGTGGAGTATGAACTAAGATTAACACAATATATGGGCAAATCTTATCATTATCTTGACTAATGTAGAATGGACGTATTATGATTATTTTTTCTTACACTACATTATTATTGTTATAAATGTCGGTCACAAATTTAAATGGGTTTGGTTAATCCTGCCCTTTGCCGGTGACATCATAACCAGTTCATGGTTAAAGATTTTGCTTTCGCTGTGGTACTTGATTTCTGGACCATAAACTAATTTGGATGGAAATGCAAAGAAACCGATTGACTTTGGACGGATTAGATTAGCTTTGCATGACCACAACACTTTTCTTTCACACTCATCCAAGAGGGAAAACAAAGAATCATACACTCCATCTTTGAAGTTTGTGTTTGGGTTATTTTTCATCAATATAATTTACCCACATTTCAATTGAACCAGTTCTCTCCTCTGATTTTTATCATAGCTCTTTGTCTGTGATGCATTGTATGAATGACCTGATACCATCAAGTCCATAGAGAACCTTTGCTCTTTATAGTGAGTAAAAAAGGAGCCTTGAGTTGTTTGAATTGTTTTGGTCGGCTGAGTGTGATGTGACAGCTATAGATAGATCAGTGTTTGGCATGTTTTGATATAGTACTAATGGTAATAGTGGTAATAGTAGTAATGGTAAAAGTAGCAAATGGAACTTGGCATAGCCCTCATTTATTTAGGCACAGCGAGACTTTGAGTTACATGCTGACTTTAAATAATGACAACAAGCTCACAGCGACAATCCGAATCTTGTCATTGACAGGGAAGAGATGAGGCTGCAACTCTCTTCACCCTCAGAGTGTCAATCAGCGGCTCTGTAACATTTTCTGTGTCAGACTTCTGGCTCCTTGAGTCTGCAGGTTGAAGTGTCAGGAGATATACTGAACTGTGAAACCATATAGTTAATGGGTGTCTGTGAACGGCTGAGCAGAGAAATTTCACGGAGCGTTTGCCAGAGAAAGCTCTGACTCTCCCGAGGAGCGAGTCGACGGGTCAGCCGCCGACATCAGTCTATGAATGTGTGTGTGTGTTGATGCAACATGGTTTTCAATGTGCTTCAGAGGGATCATTAGACAAGAAAATGGAACTATAAATGCAGTCCATCTACTATTACGCGTGCTAACATGGTGCCTAAACACAGTGACTATCTCAACATGCTGATCTTCAGGTGGTGCATTTGCAGTATATTAACAAGTTGCATTAAAGATTCAGATGTCATTCAGTATGACCATATACGAGTTCCAAAACATTACTCCTGACGCCTTTTTCAAACGGATTGATTTATACCGATAATAAACTCATGGTCATTAGCGAAAGGGAAGCTAATGATAGACTTTGGGCTAACGCTGATATCACGGCTTCAGTGGTGATGTAGAAATAAGAAATGCAACAAAAATGTGATGTCTTGGAATCTCCTAATTGGGCTCCAGTGCGCAGGGATGACAAAAGTCCATATTATCTATGACAGATAATGGCTTGTCATTGAAAGTAATATTCAAGTGCATTTTTTTCCTTTATATGTTGCGTTGCCACACAATATACTGAAAATTTCATTCATTTCATTCAACTCATGCATCAAAGACAAAGCAAAGACAAAGCAAAGACAGTGCAAAGCTGCCAGTATTCAATGATTCAAATGATGCAAATTCAAATCAAGTGAGTAGTGTTATGTTTGGTTTGTGCACAACATAGGGAGTTTTACCAGTCTTTGCTGCAAAACTATTTGTTGCTGTTAGAATGAGTAAACTCTCTGAACTGGGTGCTGAGTTGGTTCTTCGGGTCTTTCATCAAATACCTTCCTTTTCTTTGCTTTGAGGTGTCATTGAGTTCAGTCAAGGGGGCAAGTTGTGACCCAAGGTTATTTTGTTTTTTTACACTATACATTTGATGATTTTTCTCCTTATACTTAAAGATTTATTGGCTTGTAGACTGTTGTCAGTGTGAGGTGAATTCGGCAGACAGATCTGATCTTTGCCATGATACTATCACCATTATGACATCACATGACATTACGTTACATTCCATCACACACATTTGATTATAAGATTTCTCTCCTCACTCACCAGTGTATCCATGGCAATGCTGCCCCCTACCTAAAAGAACTACTCACCCCACTGACCTCAACACGATCCCTCCGTTCTACCCAGTCATACCGCCTCCTCCTTCCCCGGACTAAGCTCAGCACCATGGGTGATCGGGCCTTCTGTTCTGCTGCCCCTCGTCTGTGGAAATCCCTCCCTGACCATCTCAGGGCTCCACAGATGACTGACACATTTAAAAAAGGACTTAAAACTTTCCTTTTTAGCAGAACCTATAACTTTAATTAACATTGCTGGTTTTTGGTCAGGTATTTATATAGTTATTATTTTATTTTTTATTGATGCTTTTATCTGCATTTACTTTGTAGCACTTTGAGATTTGATCCAAATGTAAAGTGCAATATAAATTAAATGTATTATTATTATTATTAAGACAAATAAACAAGGTATTTGTATTTGCAGTGCTAAGGTACAAGGTAGTGTAACACAGAGATGTTTAATATCTTGCAGCACTGGATTCCAGGTACTTACAAACCTCCAGCCAGAAATCTCAAATGTCAGTATCCGTTGTTTTCTAGGTTTAAAGCCAAAATATGCTGTTTAACAGCTGTTTGCAACAACCAAATGCCAGTTTAAATAGCTTAATGTAGCAGATTTCAAGTATCTTTTTTTCCACATTCAACATAAGGCTTTAAATCACAATGTCAACGTTCATTAACATTTGCTATCCTACTTTCCTATCTTAAACAAAACTCATAAGAAAGAGAGGCTCTAATTTGCACAAAATGATCTAGATTGTCACTGAAGTTGGGTGATGCTCTATGATCAGTAGATGGTGAGAAGAACACCCTACCTGCATCATGGCTCAATGATGGTCTGGGGCCGCTTTGTTTCATTTGGCCCAAGAAACCTACGGCATGTAGAGGGTAACATGTAGTCCATCATTTTGAAGCTTTCGCAAATAGAAAATAATCCCAAGTAGACCCCAAATTCCAACAAGGCTGGGTTTCAGCGAGGGAGGGAGTTAAGATTGGGTGCAAAGCATTCTGGATTTCTGAGCCGTGTTTTAATAATGTTGAGCCGTCTGAGCCGTGTTTTAATAATGTTGCCGAATAACGTGTATTTTTAGATGAAATACCTTACCCCCGTTTGTTATAACACATCATCAATCAAAGAATGATGATGACAACTAAAAAGCAAATTTCGATTACAAATTTGTTCACAATCTTGCTGTCTTTCTGCTAATGTCTCTTTTATTGCTGTGTTATTACTGAATGAATTTGGAAATGTGCCACAAATAATATTAAGTCACATGGAGTTTCACTATGATTTGGCCAAATATTAGTGTAAAGTTTGTGTATGCAGTATCAATCACCCTCATCTTCAGGGTCATGGCTGCAGCAATGGTTTGCAGGCGGGACCACCTAGATTGTGTTGGAATGCAGGTTGGAAGGCATTCAGCAAGTAAAAGCAAAATAAAGACTGGGCTTAAACACAAACCCACACACAGATATATACCCACCGTTTCTAAGTGTCTGACCATATTGCTGCATCTGGAGTGTCACCTTATGAGATTGTGTGATGCACTGATTGCTTCATTAAAATCTAATGTTGTGTCTTACTACCCCCTCTCCTTCTTCTCTCTTGCTTTACTGTGTCACTCTGTCTGTCGCTCTGTCTCCTTGCACTCCTCTCCTGCTATATTTCTACTCAGCTCAGTACTCCTTCCTGTTTTCCTCCGCCTGCCTGAGGAACAGGTTCTTCACATTCCCCCCAAGGCTACGTTCACCCTGCCAGTCTTAATGCTCCATTCTGATTTTTTCTTAGATCAAAATTTTTTTGTAGCTGTTCTCATAACACTAAAAAATGTGTCCTATATCGGATTCCAGTATGACCAGTTCACGGCACCTAATTGACATGCACCTGCAAAAAAACATATAACAAAGACGTCACACGCAGCAAACTGTCAATACGGAAGCAAGATAGAAGCCGCTAAAGTTTGAATACTTTAATTTTCTAGCAAATGTGTTGACAGTGATGTTTCTAGCATTTAAAGAGATGTTTTCATGTGAAAAGCGGCTCCCGCCAGCGCAGTTCGTCCGACGTCATCTTGCGTCATGTTGATGGCGTAAAGAAGACGTCAATCCAACCCGTGTCGGATTTTGGAAGTAGGCAAAGTCGGAACTGGAATTATCAGATTCCATGTGGTTTGTGCTGTTCCCACTGCCATGAGCAACAAAACATACCTGGGTCAGATAATTCTTGCAATGTGAACACGGCCTAATTTACCTTGATACAATACAGAAGCAATAGTCCAGTCCAGATGAGACTTTTATCGAAGAAAAAACTCAAAACATGAAAGGAGACTTTGTTATTATCTATAATATTTCAATTAGGTGCAAGAAATTAAGCAGCAGGTAATATGTGACAATTAGTCACATAAAGGTCACTGGAGCTCAAACTCTCTTCAGGTAGATCTTGATCGAAGAGTATCTGCTCAGGGGACAGATGGACTTAGATACTGGTAGTGGTGGCTGATGACTCTAATGAAACTAATGAGATTAATTTAGACGTGTGTGATGAAAGTATTATAAACGTGACCTGTATTGTCATCCCTAACAGCATGGGTGTATCAGTGAAAAGTGCCCAATCTCCTGCGAAAGAAGAAATAAAATGTATTTCACAATGTTGTGTTGCGTATGACTAGGGATCAATAAAGTATACATTATTAGATTTTATAAATAGAGCCAGTGAACATAGTTAACATAGATCTACTTACGTAGATTCTCATTCATCCTTCATTAAAAGCATCTGGACTTCTGTTTAGGCTTGGAAACATTGAACTGCTTATCCAAGAGGCTTCTTCAGCTCTAACTGAATGGTTGGGACCATTTCCAAAAGAGAAGGCCCTTTCCGAATAAGACCATTTGTGTATGTACGTGTGTTCAATTTCACACCTGATAGTCTATTTCAATTGGGGGGTGAAATTGCAACATTGTTGCCCTTTATTTGGTTTGATTTTCTTTCACACTGCACCAAACCTTATGAACAACGCCACACAGTCATAACGACTGCTCTACTGAACCAAAAAAAAAAAAAACGGAGAAGAAAAAGCGGAAGAAGATGAAAACCGCGCATCTATTGGACAGAACAGGGAACGGAAATCAGTTCCCTTTGGCCGGCTTTAGAAGTAAATCAGAGTCATTACCGAGCTGCAACCTCCTGCTAAACGTCGTCATCCATTGGTCACTTTTGCAGTCGTCACACAGCTGTTGACAGCTCTTCCGATTGATGTGTCGGCGTATGTAAACAAGATTTAGCATTAGGTCACTGCACATGTAAACAGTCAAACAAGAATATTCTTTCAGAATTATTTTAGTTCTGAAAGGAGAAAATAGTCCATTGAAACCCAATCACTTAGAAATGACGAAGCATCTTTGATAAGAGGTGAAATGTCTTCAAGCCGAAACAGAAGTCAGTTGCTTTGGATTCAACCCACATCGAAAGAACCAGCGACGTAATGTGAACATTTTTACGACAGCTGTTATTCTGTCCATCGGTAAAAACATTTTCACAGTATATCTCAAAAGTAGTGGTTAGTCAATATGTCATTTGAATTCAGAGGTGCTTGCCTTTCAGAATTTCTAACATTTGTTTTGAGTGTAAATTTCAATAAATTGTACTTGGTCTGCTCCCTAGAAAGACAAACTTGGGAGAATTCACCTCTTATCTGGAGAAGGAGGTGCTGACTTTCTTTTTTATTCTGTTGGCATCATCGTCAGATGATTTCCAATAGCAACTTCTAAAATTTTTATATTTCTACATTTTCGGCTTTTTTTTCTGTGTCACTCTCTCTCTCCTGCGCCCTATTCCTCCCGAAGTCATTGTAGGATTATGTCTACCATATTACCAGACGTTATTATACACGGTGGGCTTCATTAAACCTGCATTGCGAACTAAACACAATAGCCTCGGGCCAAGGTACAGCTACAAAATAACTTTTCTACAATATCAGACACTATCCTGCACACGGCTTTAAAGGAAATGGAATTGCATTAGTGCTGTAATTTGTGAACTTGAGTGATATATAAGGAAATGAAAACATATTTGACTATACAAGCTGATTGTTGTGTACTTGGGGAATAGGGTTTCAATGTAGCTTGCTTTTTCATTTGGGACATCATTCTGTTCATGTTGACTGAATTGTCAAATCCCCTTTGTTCTGTCGTCACTGTGCTTTTTTACGGCTGTTTCTTACTTTCCAGTCATAAAAATGGCACAAAATGCAGTTTGCACAAGCTAACTGATGACAGCATCATGGCCCGTGTTGTGCTGCATCACATTTTATTGAATTGGATCGAAAAAAAATAGTGATCATAAAACAGAGACGTTATCAAAAACCTTTGGTCTTGTTCTCAGGTATGTGAGGGGTGGGGGTTGAAGGTAAAGGTAGCATATAATATGCTATGTAATCTTTCTTTATAGCAGGCTATAGTGTAGAAAATCGATAATGGGGTGAATTATACAAAATGTTCCAGAATGTGGACTAGAAACACACAAATACACTGCTTCCAACGTTAAACATACTTCTTCGCTGGTTAAATGTAAACAAAAACTATTAATCATTTTTATAAAACTGCTAGAAATAGTCATATCTTACTCTTATACTAATATGCTTAGTCTTCTGATCAAAAATGAATCTAATGCTAAATTGCGAGGCAGCTCTGTGGAATACTGTATCCATGGATATCTATCTCAGGTCTGGTTTGGAGACTGTGCCTAATTGGGAAACGACTCTCTTCCACCAGAGACCAGGCTCTCGGCCAGCACAACTGTTCTCCAAAGTGGAGCCAAGATTTTTTTCGGTCTAGAGAGGAGCTGGTGCTGTCAGTGCTTTTATTTAAAACAAGAAAAATTATAATTTTTATAACGTAGACAAAAACAACAGAACTTGAACAACTGATGATTTGACTTTTTTTATGTTAAACCTTAAATATCGATACAGACTCCACTGCTAACAATACACCTGCTCTCTTGTCATACTTTAAATTGTGCTGAGGGCAATCGCCTCATACAAGATTTTGAAATTCCTCTGACGATAATAAAAAACATTAAAAACTGAATTAACAAATGCAGAATCACAAATAGCAGTTCCCTTATTGAGAGCAATGGAAATGGCAAAAATTCCCTTATTTTATTTGTTACAAATGTCCTCGTCCTGTGCAAGATTCTTGGTGTGATGATAAAACAAACTGTGTTCCAGTTCGAAGTAATCTGGTAAGGGAATCCTGCAACTGGGACAGGCTGAGTCTCAGGTACCACAATCAGACACAGTTACACAAAGTCTTATACTTTGCATATGGTGTGGGTATCTATAAACTTAGAATTTATTTTTTTACAGAAAACACTCATCTTGCCAATTTCCCTTCAGTCTTTTTTGTCAGTATGCCCATGCTTGGCTCATTCTGTCTTGACAGGCCGAATAAAAAGGGTCACAGCTCAACAGTGCTGCAAAATTCTCCCGTGTAAAACTGGTCAGGTTTGAAACATCAGTTGACCAACATAAGGGGGGTCAAGAAAAAGGTAACGCAGGCTAAACATTGCCTGTTTGCTCTGCTGTAATATCTATGCCTCTTCATGCCCTTGGGACATAATGGCATGGCTCTAATACCTGGGTGATTTAATGGTGTGGCTTTAGTGCTTCACAAAAATAGATGCAGATAATGGTTTACTCTTTCTGTACAGCTCTTATTGTGCTTCATGATCTATTATTATAGTAGTTTCTACACCAGTTTGTTCATTTGTCACCATGCGCCTACACCTACAGCTGATTTTGGTCTTCAACTCATTCATTCTGATCGTCTGGGATCTGTTGACCTTCTCCATTCACGCAGGCCCTAAAACACATCCAGGTGATTCTGAAAGAAAGTTCTAACCTGTTTCTGCCACTTTGACCTATCTTAAACTAGTGTGACACTGATTCACCCCTCTGGACCTCTGGTAGACATTTGATTGGTGTTTTTTTTTTAACCCTAACTTTTGTTGCAGGTCCTTATTACCTGAAAATTATTTCCATGTTACATCTAGGCAGTTTTCTTCTGAATAATACAAAATGCGTTAATGTGATTTATTCTAGAAGAGTCACAAAACTGTTCTCTGAATTGGACCCATTCTGGGCCACAGTGGGCATTGGGTAGTGGCAATAATAATTACACCCGTGGAGGCATTTGGGTGTCCTGCTCAGGACACTTCAGCGAGATACAGACTACAGGAATGGGGGGGGGAAAAACGCTGATTTTCCCATTAGCTGATGACCGCTCTACATTAATATGGTTGATCAGTTTATTGTTTTTTTTGTAATATTTAATAGATTTTAATGTGCTATTGAATTTTGAAAAAAATACCATAAGATAATGCCTTTTCACTTTTATGCTAATTGTGGCACGATAATAGTCATCTGTATTGGGGTGCAGAGCTCCTACTCGCCAAATAACTAATGGTTTCCATCATATTTGGAGAAAAACATTATCCTCTCTACACAAAGAATATTCGTCTGCCTCTGTTTCCCTTTATGTTGTTTGTCAGTGGGCCAGTTGGCAGATGGAGGAGGTGATTCTCTCCCAGATGATTTACCAAAGTGCCCTTAATCTTCATTTACTTCACATAAAGTTTCCAGATTAATTCAAATGAAGAGGCCCCAAAAGACATGGAGCTTCCTCCGCCTGTCTTGAATAACATTCAAAGCTGCCACTGATTGAGGTTTATAGCGTTTGTGAATAAATCACAAACATTTATGCTTTAGCCTTTGCTTGTTTTTTTTTCTGTAACAGGACTTAGATCGCAACACTGCATGGAAAACATTCGTACAACGTTTGATTTGGAGTGTTCAACTATCTCTTGAATGTCGGTAAGGGTCAGTAGAAGTCAGTCTGTGGGCCTGCATACAGACACAATAGTCACTCCCTCATCTTTGCATGCTGTGACTTTACCTTAAGATGTTCAGCAGTATGTTGCTCCGGCTTTGCTCCCGGTTGTGACGTGAGCTTTATGTCACAAAGCAAAGGTTCTCAGACACATCGTGAGTTCTTTAGAATAAATCGAGCTATGCTTGATTACCTTAGACATTGCAGAGTTGCAACTGTAAAAGCTGAAGTGTTTAACAGCTGTGTCTTCGTCTTACTTCCTGTAGTTTGCTTGTGGGGGCTGGCTTTAGTTATTTTAGCAGCTTCATCCCCATCAGAGATCTCAACATGTGTGTGTACAGGTTTGTCATTCTACCGCTGGACTTAATTATGTTTGACAAAGCTGACAAAAGGGCCAACTTGATGTCAGCAATGCAAAGGGACCCTTATGCCCGACATGTTTTGGTTTGTCATGTCTTCTGGAGAGTTAAGGCTGCAGAACTGGCAGCACAGCAACAGTCAATGGATTTATGACATCTTCCGATATTCCGAGGAGCAGTGGGCAGCCCCTTAGAAGCGTGTGGGGAGCTAGGCGCTTCAGGGTCTTACTCAAGGACCCCATGACCCGTAGACCCTGGTGGGACTTGAACCGCCCACCTTTCGATCTTCCGCTTGGGAGACGGCCGCTATAGCCACTGATTAACAGTCGCCCCCATGCACTCAAACGATTTTCAACCTTAGAACGGGGCCATCAAACAGTGACTCTTGGATTGAACCACAAGCATCAGTTTTGCAACAAATCATAGAGTTAGCGGAGCACTGTAACCCGTCTTTGTCTTAAATTCTACTGACAAAAATGATATACAGTATTGTTTTCAACAAAAATGCTCTCATGAAAGTGCAAAACTCTCATTCTTCTCATTCTGGCTGCAGAATAGTAGCAGACCTCCAGTTGACAGATTGATTAGTTATTTGACGTCAGAGTTGAGCTCTTGAACCGTTTGTGACGCTTATTGTCCAATCGATGGGCAAGTGATCAGATGCAATGCATTTTATATGTTAAAACTAGGACATATTTATTCCGTTGAATCATTGCAACCTCACTAATGATTAATTTTCTTGATATGAACTGTTGGGAATAACATTTTAGGGAAACTTTGATTTCTGGATAATACTAAACGGCTTATCCGAGTATGTTTTAACAGTTCTACTTTTAGTTTCCTTTTAGTTGTGTTATCCCAATGAAGACCACGCTGATTTCTAGCAGTGTTTCTGTTCTAAGCAGAGATTAATAGATCCCCTTTTCCAGAAAAATAATCAAATATTGTTCGAACTGCAGAAGGGTATTTGTTTGAGTTATCTACGGCATGTGATTTTTATTTGTAAACATGATTCTCATGTCTGGGGCTTACACGGTGTCTGTGCTATTAAATCAAATCAGAGATAAGATCTTCCAGTAGACGCTGTGTATCTTTTTTTATTTTTGTGGAAAAAGAAAAATGGGGAGAATTATTTTCAATCATAACATCTGTGGTTTACCTCCTCCGAACATATGTAGTACAAGTAGCACCAAGTAACTACACTTAATAGCAAATTATTTTCTTTTCATTGATAAAATAAGTGTTGAATCAAGTCTCTCAAGTCAATATCAAGCGCATTCAAACTGAAAGACATTTGGTTTATTGCGATCTTGTGCTTTAAAAATTGATGAGATCATGAAGACATCAGGGTCCAGTCCCAGCTGCCGCTCCTCATCTCCACTCCTTAAAAAAGGCTTTAAGAATAATTACAGCCGTATGTGCGTGAGCGCTTTGGGTCTGATTTGCTCCCCCCTCGACCTGCATGGAGAGGGTGAATGTTTTGGATAATGTTGCACTCTAAAGCCCTGCTGGTAAATCCTTTCTTGAAACGGGCTTACATGATATCACCGCTGACTGCTGCCTTTCACTCATTGTTCATTTTGTGCGGTGAAATACTGCATGATGGCACAAGAAAGAACTGTTAAGATGTTAAATAGATGTTTAAATTTCAGAACAGCTTCTGTTTAACTTATACTTCTACTGTAAATAAAATTGAACGCAGGTCTGAATCATGGAGTGTCAGGCTTTATTTAGACACTCCATGATTCAGACCTGCGGTCAATTTTATTTACGAAGCAACAAATCCCATTTGTTTGTATCCCCGTTTCGTATTTTTTGTTTAAAAAAAAAAGAAATTAGTTGAGGACCAGTTTCATTTGTTTTGGACCAGTTTTCCACACCAATTCTATATGTCAGGCGCGAAATCACTACAAACTCCTCAGATTTCAATCCTATTGGACCTCTGCAGGATGTGATGGACAAACAAGACCGATCCATAGAGTCTCCACTTCCTAACTCATAAGACGTAGACGATGTGCTGCCAACGCTCTGGTGCCAGATACCACAGCACACCAGCAAATGGGTGAAGTCCTTGTCACAACGGATACGATCTGTTTTGCCGCAGTAAAGCGATCTATACCATATCAGGTTGGTTGTTATGTTGTTATGGCTGGGTAGCTGTTATGCAGTTTTAAACCAATATGACAAACTTTCAGATAATTGAGTACTATTAAGGCATTGTAAGTGAAAAGTGTCAAACATTGGACTGACATACCTTCAACCAGCACTGAGTCCTTATGCAACTTCACTCCTAACCAAACTCTGCCTTATTATTTCCCCGTCTCTTCACAAATGCCGTCACCATCCATCATTATTTAGCGCTCCTGACAGGCTCCTTAGCCAAGCAGTCAGACTGACAACTTGCTCAAGCCTCCTGGAAATAAAAAAGACTGACACTTGAATTCTAAAAACAACTAATAGCTCTCAGACCATGGAGGCCGAAGAAAGTCAGGAGTGGACTGGGATGGATAAAGGGGAGCTTTGGCCGAAAACATCAATCCTCAGCATTCCCATGAATATAAAACAAGAGGAAGGACGAGATACCAGGAGTGGGTTGTTTTTCCTCCTCGGAAAGGTTGCTCTAGCTGACAATGGTCTGGAGTATGAGACATGTGGGATGCTGTTGCTGTAATGGCAACCTTCCCTCAGCTGAAATGATGGCCTATTTGGCTGTTTGGACAATAGCTGTTGTAAAGGGAATGGATTATATGCCAGCTGTTAGTTTACAAGCTTAACCAGCACAATGTCTAAAAAGTAATTGCGGATTTTGTTTATATGTCAAACACATTCTGCAAGATTGAATCTGTGCTGCATTACCAGCTCTATAGATGCCAGATGGATTCAGTGTCCCGTTTGGTTATACAGCAAAATAATTAGATGGAGTTCTAGACACCTTTTTGTTGCAGTTTTAAATGATCATTGTATATTCTGAACCAAAAAGGTTCTCTTATACCAATGGCTGAACAAGACACTCCCAGAACTGATCATTTAAGAATGGAGAATGTCAGGTCATCAATCTTTGAGTTAAAGCGAAATATTGATCTCAAGCTGAAGAGTAAGTCCATCTCTGAAATTTAGGATCAGTCACATCAAATTTTGGACCTGAACCACATCGAGATTGTGTGGTAGGACCTGTCAAGATCAGATCATGCTCACAAACCCTCAAATGTGGCTGCACTCAAGCAGTTCAGCAAAGAAGAGTGGGCCAAACTTCCACCACAGTGATGTCAGAGACTGATGTTGCTGTTGTTGCTGCTGAAATACAATTTTTCTGCATCTATCTGTTTTGTCTTGAAGAAAATCATAATTAAAAACTTTTATTTATTTTTTTCCCAGGTTGCCTAATGGTCTCTGAAATAGTTAAAGCATCACCAAAGCACCAATATGAATTTCCCTTTTTAGATAAATAAATAAAACGGAATGTACTGTAAAATGTTTCCCCCATTTTATCACGTCATCCGTAACTTACCATCTGTGATGTCACCTTAAAAAAATAGTCCAGTTCTAAGCTGTCATTTGACAATGACCATCTACTCCGACCCTCCCCATATTATTACGTCTGTGTTGCTGAATTACTGACTGATACTAGTTCCTGCTCACGGAGGTTTTTACTGCAATTCCTCACTTGAAGGTAAAACAGCTATTTTTACAGCAGGAAGAGGAGGAGATGCTGAAGAGAAGTATGGAGTGGAAACAGAGAGGTACAGAAAGACTGACAGGAGAGGAGCTTTTATATGAAGGATAGCAGCACAAGAGCTTCTGTGTCACGTTTTGCTCCTACAGTTGAATTATACCTGCTGGGAAAATGCAGAAAATGACTGTGTTTCTACATTTGGGAAAAGGACAAGCATCTTATGATTTTCAGTAGCAGTCTGAAAATACATGACTAGTGCTTTTGCATCCCTCCAAACACTCAGAGCGTTGTACACAAGAGCTTTTCCCTCTGAGGTAAAATGGGATGAATCTATCTCCTTAATCATCCAATGTCAATTGTAATACATTAAAGGCGTAAATTTGTAAGTCTGTAAATTTGAGGGGTTTCTCTTTGAATAAACAGAATATGAACATATGATGTTCGTAACTATGTTTAAAAAAAAATAAGAATCATTGTGTTTATGTTATCTCAGAAAAATGCTTTGTATCTACAAATGAGATGCGTCCTTCCCTTCAAGTTGTGCAGCCATGTTTATACAGTAGGCTACAATGGACAATCCAAACACTGGCACCAAAAATTACTTTTCATGTTCTTAGGTTAAAGTGACAGAAGCACAATACATGAACTCTAAACAATGTCTGTCGGATGCCTGCAAACCTGCTCGGTGTCAGCCCTCAAGTTAATAGCACCCCTGCCCAAACATCCTCACTCCCTGGGGCTGTAGCGCCAGTGCTCGCTGCACCCTCTCTCCTCCTTTCTTGAGGAACGAGGGCCCCCATCACAATTGTCAATGCTACCACAGTATGGAACAGATAATAATATTAGCTATCTTATTTTGTGAGCGTGAAACGATGGTTTTTCAAAGTATAGCGTTCTGAAACTTGAAGGCTACCATAGATTCTTGGATAGGGAGGTGAACTGAGGTGCAATATCTGGAACTTCACTGCATGACACCACTAAATTTTACACACTGCAGCTTTAACAAACGGTATGTGTGGAGCCAGTGCTAGTTCCCTCCAAATTTGCACTCCGCAGGTATTTAAAGATGAAGCCAGAAATTGTTGAAGAATTACAAATTTAAGTGACCACAAGAAGTAGAAATGGTCAAAGTCATTCTGAGAGCCCATCTTGCTCCTATTTCAGAGTAGGCCCTGTCCAGTAGGGCTGGAACTGAATGACATTCTGATGGTGTCAGATAATAAGAAAATCTTTTTATCAATTTTCATCCATATTTGCAGAATTCTTAATGCACTGATGTCAGATGTTCTTCTAGACAATTAATCTTTAAGTATTGGGATATGCAGACAGGAAGTAGGTACATCATGAACAGTTCTATAGAGCGTTGGCGAAAAAAACTTTGAACCAATTGTAACTGGTCCAAAACTATGCAATTTAACAAAAACCCAAACTTTGATTCGGACCTCGATCCTGACTCAGATGTAAAAGCATCCTTAATTTACCCACCTCTAGCCTCGAGTTGGGTTGAGTTGCTTCACTCATGATAATTGGGCTTGTTCGCCATTTCATGCCGGTTTCTTCTGCAGATATCAGTTGCGCCCCATGCCTACAGTAACTGTAATAGTAGGCTTAAGTGAACCAGCTCCAGCAGTGGCAGGGATTCACTTGCACAGCTGATGTTTTTATTCTTTTCGTCTATTCTTTTTTTCCCTTGAAGTGGCCTATGATGAGTTTCGCACTCATACGTTGTCGCACGAGTACATTGAGGGCTCCATCAAAAAAATCTAATTTGGTTGTGAAGATTTTGAAACCAGCTTGATGCGTCTTTTTCTATCCTTTTGCATCTCAGCTGGTGGAGTGGTTTGGCGTTGGCTTTTACACATAACAAGCTCCACATTGTCGAAACAAGCGGACGCTCACGTATCGCCATTATCTTGCCCATTTCATCAAACAGCGATCCGGAAATCAAATCAGTGCAAAGGTCAACAAGTTTGGAGGAAAAGAACAATAGGATGTCACCGGGTCAGAAGGGAGGCGTCAGGAGAGACGAGAAGCAGAGGATTTAGATTCAGCTGAAGCTTAAATGAATGTAATTATGTGTGGGTAATGGGTCTGCTCTGGCCTCACCTTCAGGATAATTTAGTTTGGAGAATCAGGAGAGGAACTGAGTGTGAATGCACCAGAGGTGAGAGACATTGCATATGTCTGTGCTGAGTCTGTCTGTGCTCAGGAAAGCAGTTTTAGCTAAAACACTGTTTTAGCTAAAAAATTGGAAAAAATAATTGAAATGTTCTGTGCTCAGTGTTAACAATCCTCATACACACAGGTCCAGTAAAAAGGCTGTAGTTTGTATGCCAGGCCTGTGGTTGGCAGCAACATTTTTATTCTGCCAACTACAGGAAGCTAATTCTTTTTATTTTGAAGAGATATAAAATCAACACAACGGAAAAAAAGGCCTACTTTGATCAAGGATTTATTGGGAACATTTGTTTGCAAAATTACTTGCAATACCTTCACCTTTATGCAGTTAATTTTACCGGACTCATTTCATAAATCAATGGTTTTTCGTAATACAACAACAAAATTGGACAAATTTACTTTTGCACAATGTTGGGGAATTTCATTGTGAGAAATATTCAGAATTTCCAGCCAGTAAATTCAGGAACCATATTATTGTTGGAGTAGATTCTCAATCACCAATGTCATTGTAATCCTTGAGCGTAGATCCAAAGTAACCGGAATTCTATATCAAAATTAAAGATGTTTAACCTCTGATCAAAAACAGGCTTCCACAGTTTTAACCTCCTTTTAGGTGTTTGATTGGTAAAGAGTTTTGAGGTCATAAGTGTGCAGTTGGCACTGCATCACTAAGGTTATTTTCCCACCTGATAGTCCAGGGATTCGGATCGATTGGGGATTGAAATTACAACATAAATTGGGTTTACATAGAAAGCCTGATTACGAATATATCCGGAAAAGACGTATAATCGGACCGAAAGTGGTGCATGTAAACACCCCTTTCCGAACGAGATTTCATTCGTCTGCAAGGAGGTAGTCTAAGTCCTTTTTGAAAGCCTTTCCTTTAGCCAGTCACTGCATTTAAACACTGTTTCAGAAATCTCTGTTTGAGTCTTTTCAGCGCACAAACAGCGCCGCGACGCATTTTAAATATAGTGATTTCAAAGCATTGCTGGTGTACATCAGAGTGTCATTTACTCATTGTAACTTTGAAAGAGTTTAACACATTTGGACGGTTAGATGGGTGAAAAGTTACTTCCGCACGTGCCCTTTTTGTTTTATTCTTCTTCTGGACGGATGTTGGCGGTTGGCACCCAGCTCATCGTAGCATCATCTCTACCTTATTAACGGGAGTGTGGATCATCTGCGCATGTCAGAAAGCAGTTTCCGATTAGAGGAGTCGAGTCATGTAAACACCGGGTCGGAAAATATCACAGGTCATGTTTGTGATCTGAACCTACCTGCCTGTTAAAACCCCTGTTCGTCTGTCCCGGACACATCTCAATGAGCCGCCTGGCCTGATTGCAGCAGCCATGTTTTTCGCTTTTTATGCTGCATTCATCCCAAATGTTTGTATTTAATGCAAAGTTCAATGAAATGTGAATACCTGCAAATGTCAGATGATGCGCCACAAATCATACCATGTTTCTCCCATGATTGACCCCCATTGAAAATTTTCAACTCTGGCGAGAATTTAGCGCAAATCTGCGTTGAGAGTCTCTTACCGTTACACAATGACGTCATTAGAATGTTGCAGCAGAGGTGGAGGAAGATGGCTGGAGGTGTCTGAATCCGCTCCCAGATAATTTTGGGAACTCAGACAGGGCGGTGTTTAGGTTTCCGATTTATCTGTGACGTCACAACAAATACAAAGCAGCAGTTGTGTTGACTTTGGTCACGTTGTGTTCACAGAGGGGAAATAAGGAAAATAAACTTTGGTGTACCGGTGTATTCACTGTATTGTTACTTTCCTGCAAGTTCTAAATTCATTTTATAATTGCAGCATTGCAATTATAGTGCTATTTGTTTGTGTATGTCAAAGTGATAAATTTATATTCAACCCTGAAAATTAAGGTCTTTTCCACTTTCCAATCCCACCCCTGGCTTCAGCCTCTCTCTTAAAGCAAGCAACGACTTTTCATTTTAACTCTCATGCTAGAAGTGAACAAAATCTGTTAACCAAATACACTTAGAGAAACGGTGACAGAAAAAGAAATCTGCACACAGGCTATGTGGTTGAATTAAATGTGGACGTTATTTAAAGTTTGAATAGACTCGTGAATGTCACAGTGTAATGACAATGAGCAGCTGCTCCCTCCTGTACCTGTACTGTGGATGAAGCGGCAGGAAGCCTGCAGCTCAGGCTTTGATTCCAGCTGCTCTCTGTTGCTGAGAGCTGCTGGTTTGCAGAGTGTCTGTTCACCAGACCAGCAGTGCCTTCTGCATATTTACACACTCTGACTGCGTGTATAGACATTCCATAGGGCTGTGTGTCTATTCCTAGCCTCCTGAATATTTTTATTAGGGATGGATGTAATCTTGAGAGCTACAGAAATCATAAATGAATTGTTATGTCTGAAGTTCAACCAGACATAGATAGAAATACACGGCTGTGAAAAAGTATTGGACACCCTCCACATTTCTTCCATTTTCCTGAGTATCTCAAACTGTCCTCAATCTTCAAATACAATCCACTACCTAAATCCCCATCGTGAGAAAGTATTCACCCCGCTGAATATCCAGTTGTTCCATCTTCAGCATGGAGATCGGTCTCTGACATCCCTGTGGTGGACTTTCGGTCCAGGCATTATTGAACGGCTTTTAGTACAGCCACATTGGAGACTGTATGAACTGATCTATTGAACTGATGAACTGATCTTTTCAGGACCAACCATAGCATCTCAATGGGGTTCAGATCCCGACTTTGACTATCTCACTCCAAAAACGTACTTTTATTCCTTCGCCGTGCTCTTGTAGGATATTTGGAAGGTGGTCAACATACTGCTGCAAGTATTCTCCATTTGTAGATAATGCATCTCGCTGTGCATCTGTGGAGTCCCAGAACCGCACAAACATGTTTGGAACCCTTCCCAGATTGAGGAATTCCATCTTCCTACAATTTCCTTTGAATTAAGCAGAATGTGGTAATGGTGAAAAACTGTGAGCCAACTCCCTGCTTCTGAAAAAGGTTCCATTGGAGTGATGCTGTGATTGAACAGGACTGATGGGGATTAGGACTAGTCCTGTAATCAATACAGTTGGGTAGATTTTGAATTTATTCCTAAGGGGTACAGACTTTTCAGAAAGTCATCCCGTCGGTATAACAGAACCTTTTTAGTCCAATAAATCCAACTATCATAATTAACCCAGCCACATAGGGGTCATAACACCAGTGCATCTCTAGTACTGGTTCCAAGCCATAATAAATTTGGGAGGATTGTGTCAGGCAAAGACATCAGACGTAAAACCCTTTGTCACATCAATATGCAGAAAGAGTTGATCCACTGGGGCGACCCCTTAATTGAAGAGCCGAAAGAAGAAGGAGAAGAAATAAAAGCTAACATAATTATTTGCATTTTGTATTCCTGAGATGACGGACATGATTTGGGGTCCAATCACAGTACACAAATTAACTTTATTTTGAAGTCGTCACTACCAAAAATGGTCATTCACTTATTTAATGTTTGCAATATTACACAGTTTTCACAACATTTACCATTTACATTGCAGCCAACTGAAAACCAATCAGTACATCAGGAGTAGGAGTAGGAGTAGATCAGAGGAGGAAAACAGAGATGACAGGTTCAAGATTATTAAGTATGATTCTCACACGGACAAAAACACACACTTACACACACACACACACACACACACACAGGATTTGTCACTGTCCTCTGCTGTCACGGAGGCAGCATACAGTGAAAGAGATTCACTTTCATTATTGATAGAGCAAGCGATGAGCACAGAAATCATTTTTAAGCAGACATTGATTTCTTTTACAGCAATCTTCCCGACATGCTTCTGTGCCTGGACAACTAATGGGAGTGAGGGAGAGGTTGATTATGCATGTAAGAGGTCTGTTGGCGAACAGCTTGACATAACAGTTTTGACACAAGTTTAAACATGACTAGTTCTTTTTGACAACTTGTTCCAATTGGGAGTAGATTTCCTTGAAGGAAGGCCTCCAGATTTTTCCGGTGGAGAAAAATACGATATGTAGAAGATAAATCTTCTCAAATCGATTCATATTCACCAAATTTGAACTAAACCGGAAAAAACAGTTGAGATTTTATGGCCCCCAAATTTCTGGTGATAACGTTCCCTCTAATGTCAGAAATAAAACATAAAATGTGAGGTAGAACTCAATTGATTTCCTAAAGTCAATCGAGTTCTACGTCGCACTACGGTCTATTTGGGTATAAAGTTTGAAATGATTCATTAAATAGTTAGTGTGTTAGTTATCTTTATCAACAAAGGAAGCCTATATTGTCATCATGTCAGCAAGAGTATATCCCTGAAAAGTCCCCGATCCAACTTCGTTTTTCAAGCAATCAACCTGATTGAACTCTTATTTCCACAGTATTTCTAGTGAAAAAAAGCTCCCCAACTTGAGTAAAATATGAACTATTAGATTAAAATATAGGAAAAATATGATTGATAAATAGATAGATCTCCCTGGGATTACTCATAAGCACCAAATTTGGGCTAAATCGATAAGGTTGAAGCTAAAGCTTCCATTTATGTCTCTAGAACATTACGTTTATGGTTTGGGGTGGAGAGGATGACTCTAAAATAAAAAAAATGTAATCAATGTGATCATGTGTGCCGTTTAAGATATCTTCATTTTAGAGCAAGATACAATGTTTTTGTCAAAATGACCAAATCTGGTCCGTAAAAATAACCAAAATTGAACATTGTGGCTAGTTATATGTTACCAACATTCACAGTTCTTTGATATCTAATCTGAAATCAAAGAAAGCATTATATTTATACCTTGAAAATGAATTATTAACTAGGATAGCCAAACAAAAAACAAATATAGTATAGGCTATTACATAAGTAGCTCATAAATTAGTAAAATATGTATTCCTGTGAAAACCTTCCATCAGTGCGAGGCATCTCTGTGATCTCTCTTTGCACCAGTGCCAGCCTGATTTATTATTTGGAGGGGAAACAGCAACAGGCCATTAATAAACATGTGATTCCTAGTGAGGCAGTAAGTGAGAAACGGTTCTGTACAAGGTTGGTGAGAATAATGAAATATGGTCAAAAATACTAGCAGACAGGTAGAACACAGAATATTTATTCAAATAGAGAAATTCACGTAAGTACTCAACAGGGCAGCCATGCATCATTCAGGTGTTCACATCAAAGCAATTGGAGAGTGGGACATTGATGATGGTGAAATTCCTGGAAATGGCACCAAAACTCCATTTCCAAGGAAATGTACAATTTGCTGATGAATGTTATGTGGTATGATTGCACCTATTGAGGAAATCCAAACATTTTCTCTCACTTCACCTGAATTCGGTGGCAATAGGGTAAAGCATTATATTTCAGATATTCCTCTCACCAGCTCATCGATGTCCAAGTTCCTCATCATATCTCCAAGCCTGAACTACCCTCCAGCCTTTGATTTGCAGATGCCTCAAACTCGGATCCAAACTCCTCCAGTGTGCCCTCAATAAAACGGACTGACATCATCAGCAAATTGCCGAGATGCAATTTTGAATTGCCCAAACCGGACCACTTCGACCTCAACAGATTGGGCAACATGGGCAACATTCGCTGTGTCCAACCAAAACTACACCAAGTTGAGAGGTTATTGTTTTCTAAATAAAGAGAATAAATTAAAATAAAATTATAAGGTGGTGTCCAGAATTTAAAAAATAATACTGGTTGTAGACTCTGAAATAGTATTCATGACATCCACTTTCTGAAATACAAAAAGTCCTTCATTGGACACTTAAGAACTTAGAACTTCCAAGTGCATTGTTCTGCGTTTTCCCATTCATAGCAGAGAGAAACTGCATAACTAAGTTTCTCCAGGTTGGTGCATCATCGTCCACAGTCATGTGAAACCACTGCTCTGCCACCAACCACCTAGTTACCACATTATTTGTATATTCCTGCAACCACTCCCCAGCTGTATCTTCTTCCATCAATTTTGTCTCAACCTTCTAAAACATTTGCAGATCCTTCCATTATTTTCTCTTCCAATTATTCTCCTAAAATAAATATATTTCCATTCATCTGTCTTCATTTAACCTTTCTTTGTACTCTTGTTTTATTTGCTCGACCTGCTCTCTGCTCCATCTTGCCTCCCAATCATGCTCTCAGTGTTTTATTTTTCTGAATATTTCATGATGAAAAACATCTGGTACTTAAAAAGATCATATTTTAAGCCTAAGTGATTGGAAAGAGGTTTAGCTAATAATGCTTTTAGCTTTCAATGAAGTGCTTTGAAAGCCAGTTTAGACAAATTACAGACAAATTAAACTAAAGTTTTTTCTTTGCCACTTCACTTTAAAAAAAAAAAAAAAGAATTGGTCTGTAATGTAGATAACATACCAATCCCATGACGAAAAATAGGCAACAGGATTTATGAAAAAAAGATACAAATACCTAAACTTAAAATATGAAATGATTAATTTTTTGAGTGCAGATAAAGACAGACGACCCTTCATGCCAGTTTGACTCTTTAAAGTCCTCCTTTTTTCTTTGGCGAAAAAATGGATTCTTTGATTAGCTTTGGCAGTAAGGTCTCTCTGCTGGCATTTAAGATTAGTCAGTTCGCTGAATTTAGATTTGGACGACTGCTTTCATGAACAGCTGAGGGCAGAGGATATGGAGTTAGATGTGGAGTATCAGAGAAATTTGCAGATTGGAGGACAACTATATGGACTACAACGAACACTGATGATCTCAAAACCACTGTTATTCTCTTTAGCAGCATTAATTAAAAAAAAACTGGATTGGACTGGCCAGATGAGAATATCAATATCATCCCTCCTGTGAATTAACCCTGGGGTCTCCTGCCATTTGAACTTGCCTGGAAAATCTTCAAAGGGAGGCGACCTGGAGGCATCCAAGTCACATGTCTGAAACACCTCGACTGGCTCCTTTTGATGGAGAGAGCCAGCTCTACTAGTGAAGTGTACTACAAGTATCCCCCTATTTCAAAGGCTGGCCCCAGCCTTAATTTAGTTGCCTATGTCTCTGATCTCATTTTTTCAGTCACTATCCAGAGTTCATGACCATAGGAAAGGGTACCATGCCATTTGTAAACATCTCTGAGAACACTTTCCCCCCCATGACTTCTTCTTGACACCTAGAACAAATCAGAGATTGTGGCACTCATTAAGAAGGTATCTAGCTTTTTACAGAGAATACGGGAACAATGTATTTACCTTTTTCTTAAATGCTTTTTTCCAGTAATCGAGTAATTACTCGTAATGTCTTTTTCTGTTTTCTCATCACAGGTTCTGACTTATGGATATAATTTGTAAATTTGAGTATTCATTCATTTTCTGTAACTACTTATTGAGATCAGGCTCATTAAGCGGGACTGGGACCTATCCCAGCCATCACTAGTTGAGAGACAGGGTACACTCTGGACAATTTGGACGTGGATCATCGGGTCCACCCATGGAGAGAAACGGCAGAGTCACACTCCAGATGGATAAAAAAATTCCGAGCCCGAAGATGTTCATTATAACGACCAAAATCTAAAGTTTTTTCTTAAGTCATACCCTACCCCAAGCAAAAATCCCTGCGTAACCTTGAGTAATCCTGCTTATAGACAGGCAGGCAAAAATCAACAGCAACAAAAACATAACCCCCCCGGCAGTGATAATTAAAAGGCTTCCAGTCAGACCTTTTTTAAAAAATTGAGTACCTCCATCACAGCCGCCACAACAAGCACATGAAATGCAAATCACCAAATACCAGCAGTGTAAAGATAAATAGACAGTAACTCAATTATATTTCCAATAGCTGTATTAAATCAGGCAAGCAAGTTCATGCAATTATGTGCTTGATTCTAGGTGCCTGTATTTATTTCTCACTTGGGAAAGAGTAAATTTTTTTGCTCACAAGCCCCAAAAAGTTGAGGTCTAATCATTTTAATAGCCACAAAAAACCAAAGCTAGCATCTCTCAAGAATCGAACATTAATGTCCCCACCTGAAGAATCCAATGTTAATATCCCCCCTATTCCAGAGAAATGGTCATGCCACACAATCTGATGCCAAGGGAATAGCTAAGTCTTCCCCACTGACTCTTTAATCTTGCTTGCAGAATCTTTTTGTAATAAAACGCAGTATAATGGATCCTGTCCCAGTGAGGAAAAAGCCACCCTGCTCATGTAGCAAGGTGCAGAATGACAATCAATAAGATCAGACTGATGCCACACATTTATTCTTGTATTTCTAGAAAGTAGCAAAAACAATAATTCTTTAATCCGTCTGCTTCACAGCGTTGGCTGATTACCTCCTGCTAACAAACTGAAATGAGTCTGGCAAACTCATGCGAGATTTACCTGTGGCATAGCGTCTGCTTATGTATGTCTAATACCCACTGATCACTTGTTGCTACTACAGCTGACTAATACTCCTAGTGCTGAATGACACTGTATTAACCGTCAACGTGACAGAAACAGTATCAACGTAAACATCATTTTTGACAACAAATACGAAGCATTCTTATGAAAAAGTCTGCATTTATATTAAATTCAACAAATTATCCTATTTAGTCACTTATACAGGACTTATTGTGCCACACTCAGAATAGAAGTGTGTGATTTCAGGTGGCCTTGGAAATCATCTGGAGGTTCTCAGTTGAGCCAGAGTGAAAGTTTTCATAATTTCTGGCACGACACGCTGCATTTCTCTTTCGCTAATTCAGTTTACCTCCAATTATCTGGGATAAGGTCAGAGCAGAATAAGAAGATGACCTTCTGCTTCAGCTCATCCTTGGTGGTCCCAAGGCATTCCCAGGTCAGATGAGATGTATAATCCTTCAAGTAAGTTCTAGATCTACCCCGGGGTTTCGTCCCAGTTTGAAATGCCTGGAAAAGCTCCAAAGGGACGCATCCTGAAGGCCACACTTTATTTCTACGACTGAGGCCTGCCACCACACAAAGGAAGCTCGTTTCACCTGTTTGTATCCGGCGCCAAGGAAGCTGCTATACCTCTCTTGGAATGAAAGACCTAGAGCCCTCCCCTGGGAGGTGCTGTCTCCAAAAGAGTGTTAGTCTGTGGGCAACAGGTGGACGGGCCGCTATGGGTCTCCTATGGGATCATTTGAGTGGTTGTCAGGTTGGGGCAGTGGGGGTACATAGTCAGAAGCTGGCTGGTTAATTAAGAAGGAGATGGACATTTGTGAGAGAGAAGCGAACGGAATAGGAGGAAGGAGACATTTTTGGTGTATTCTGTCCTACAAATGACATGTTGACTGAGTGCTGATTTCAAAGTTTCAGTCATGGTCGTCAGGAGACCGGTTATTTTTACTGCAGCAAAGGTTGAGATAGAGGCAAACAAACTGGAAGAGAGTGGATTTCACCAACAGGACCTTAAAATACCCAGCCAATCACTGCCTTTCGATCGGTTTGATCCTGAATACTGCCAATTGTAGAGTGTTGGTCGTAAACCAGTGTAGTGGCTTCCCAGCTACTTTTTGTCCCATAGGTCAAATCTGACTAGAGACCAGCTGAAGGGTTGTCACAGAAAGACAAGTATTCTGTATTATATTATTCTGGATAATATTTTGAAACCATTTTGAAACAACCGTTGTCCCCCCAGGTTATAGGTGATGTTATTTAGTTGAACACACAGTTCAATGAAACTCAATTAATTTCAAAGAACATATTACAAAAACCATCTATTTATTTTTTTATAAGGGTTAGGATTATCATTTAGGCCTTAATCAAACAGCCCAAGATTTAATTAAAAGAATAATAAAGGAGAGAATGGCTATTTCTTCTCCCTTTGTAGACACACTCGATCCTAAATTGTTATAGATATTAGGTTTCAATTATAATTTGGACTCAGGAAAGGACTCCAAGATGAATGGTCAGGCTATGAAAAGGCTTAATTAAACTGGAGGGGTGAGGGGCGCAGGAGGGATTAGAGCAAGTGCAGTGGGTTGGCCAGTTTGAGACTGATCTGTGCCGGTTTTCGAGATTTGGAGCAGCAAATCGGGATCAAAGGCTTCTCAGAGTTTCCTGAGCAGGGAAAAAACACGGAGAGGAAAAAAATACTAATATTCACGGTAAGTCTCAGATTCAGTTCTGCGGGGAACTTTCCAAATGTAATGAGGGGTCACATCATCATATTCCAATCAACTATCAAAAAGGGCCGGATTGAAGCGGGTCGCTAACATTGATGCTCTATCTCTACTAACTATCTCTACTAGAGAACACTTACAGGATATTGAACTCTGAAGACACACTCAAAGCAAACCTAAAAGTAAAGTACAAGTATTACCACTTTCTTTAAGAAAGAAGTTGTAAATTATATTAGAGAAACTAAAACAAACACGCTTTCAGACATGGTGATGAAGCTGATAAATTTCCTGCTGCACAGTTAAGGGGCAAACTGAAAAATTATCTCTCCTAATGGAATATTACTAACTGATTCCAAGCT
The DNA here is from genome assembly GCA_037951165.1 of Lophius americanus. Taxonomy (NCBI): domain Eukaryota; kingdom Metazoa; phylum Chordata; class Actinopteri; order Lophiiformes; family Lophiidae; genus Lophius; species Lophius americanus. The sequence continues at coordinate 627,970 of JBBDHG010000339.1, forward strand.
GATCAATGACAGATTTTTTAGTTATTACAGTCAGTTATACTCATGTAGGTCTAATCTTACGGATTCAGATATGGCAGACTTTCTCAATGCGCTGAATTTCCCAGTTCTGAATGAGGCAACGAGAAAAGAAATTAAAACTGCCATTCGTCGTTTTCCTAGTGGAAAGTCCCGCCGTCCAGATTGCTTTGAAACACAATCGTATAAAGCTCATATTGATACAATCACCCTTCTTCTGCTCCGGATGGTAAATTTCTAAAGTTTTTCCCAATACTTAGTATGACGCGCTTATCTGCCTCCTCCTGAAAAAAGACAGGGATGACACAAATGTTGCATTTTATCTTCCTCTAAGCTTGCTAAACAGTGATCAAAAAATAATTGCTTTTTTTGACCAAACGATTTAAGTATATGCGCACATTAATCTACCCTGAACAATCTGGGTTCATTTCAGGAAGATATTCCTTCTCCAAAACTCGTCGGCTGTTATATATAAAGTATTTTACGAGACTGCCTTACTCCGCTGTAATTACTTTGGATACACAGCAGGCTTTTGATCAAATTGAGATTAAATACATGTTGGTTACACTAAGAAAATCTGGGTATGTTGAGAAATTCATGATACTGCTTGTCCTATGCTTATAATTATAGGTCTCCACCTCTCCTTCTGGTTCAAGGCACCAGACAGGGCTCATGCATCTCTCCTATGCTTTTCGCAATGGCGCTGGAAACCCTGGCCATTTCTATTACAGCCAATCGGCACATTGTAGAAATAAAGCACTGCACCCTTGAATTTATCATTGGTCTCTATGCGGATGATGTGATTCCGACTCATGCAGATGTGAGGACATCCCTCTGCCTACCCCTGGAGTTAATCTGCTACTTTGGAAAACTATCGGGTTTCACAATTAACTGAGATAAAATCTCCTTCATACCTTTTTCTGATGGCCTAAAAGCTACTTTTCTTAACAACATCCCTTTTAAAATGACTGGAGATCAGTTTGTTTATCTAAGTATTCATTTGACCAAAAACCCTAAGGTACTGTTTAAACTTAATTATCCCTTATCCATAAACTAAAAACTATGATGGACAAAGATACACTCCTCCCACTCATTGGACATGTCAACATCATCAAGAATATTCTGGGAAGGGATGGTTGCAGAGCCGGGCTCCATATAGTGCAGGTAATGAGACGATTGGAAGCAGGGGTGGAGCCAGCGCTGCCGCTCCCCCGGTCATACACACTACACACTGATACAACAACTATTGAATTATTTGGAATGATATTTGGATGTTCACTGTCTCCGAGGATACATCCATCCATCCTTTTTGTTCCGCTTACCCAGGGTCAGATTGCGGTGGCGATAAATCTTAATCCCCATTTTGTTTTTTCATGACAGACACCAGACTTAGATTATGGATATTATAAATGTACTAGAGCACATGGTGACTGTGAACATGTCAGTAAACTTACTGGTAAATGGATGCATTTATATCTCCGTTTTCTCAACCATTTACCACTCTAAAGCACTTTAAAAAAAAAACATGCTGCATTAACACGCACATTCATACAACGATGTCAGAGGCTGAACTGCTGAACGGCTCATCAGGAGAGTCAGAGCTTTCACTCCTAAATGCCCCATGACATTTTCTCTTCTCAGCCGTTCACAGACACCCATTAATATCATGGTTCAGAATGTAGATTTCACTATCTTTCCTGATGACACTTCAACCTTTGGACTGAAGGAGCCAGAAATCATGGGGAACACTATGTTTCCGAGTCGCTGATTAAGGAAAATGATGGTACATGTTTATTGGCATCCTGGTTTATGTTACGGTGATCTGTTCAACCCTCTCTATGACTGCGCTCACCTTGTGTGGACCTACTGTCCATTCTGTGCCCATTATAATGATACTTGTTCCTATCTAAATCAACACTAAGGCAGATTTGATTGGCTCGAAAGATGTCAAATGAGTAGATGCAGAGTCCACATCATGACCATGTGGGTAAATTGATCAAAATTTGATTACCTAGCCCCAAAATGGTGAGATCATCATACATTCAAGTTTTTTTGACATTACTTATTGCACACAGGTTGAAATGATCGTACAAAAAATTGCAATAATTATTGTGGCCCGACAATGCTATGCTGGCAAATGTGTGTCAAAGGTGTACTGAGCTTTTCACCTAATGTCATGGATAGGCTCCAGCCCAGGAAAGGGAAGGTTACAGGAAATTAGTAGATGTGTGGTTAGGTCTACCTTATAGGATGTTAACCTAGTTAAAGGTAAGATCTTTGGAGAGGAAGCAGCTCCCCATTATCATTTCTTGCGGTGCTAAACCAAACCATGAAATTTCACCTTTAAAAGCTAAAGTCAAAGAGGAAGTACAGACAAAATTCCCGTGCAAGTTAACTTATCTCGATTGAATCAATTTATTTTGCCCTCCTCAAAAAACATGCCGAAATCTGGTCCCCATGGCCATCACCAGAGCATGGAAGACAATTGAGTTCAGGCCATTTATTTACAGGAACTGGTATGTGGTCACTTGATCATTAGTTTCCTGAGGTAATACTGAGAAAAAAAATCAGGAAGCACAGAATGAAATCATCTATTTTCCATTGGGTCAGGGAGTTTATACTATTATATAAAAGAAATTCAACTGATCAATATTTAGTTTCTTCTTTTATCACCTCGTCTGTGTTTCTTCTATTTAATCTTTTGGTATGAACTAATCTTTATTAACTCTGCCAAGGAAGATTGACTTTACCTTTGTTTGATTCATAGCAAGATTACGGAATCACTGGATGGCTTTGCATTAAATCTTACCCAGAGGTAGGTTTGGCCTATCCAAGAGCTTATAAAATTTTGGGAAAGTTTCATCACGTTGTATTTCCTCAGGTCTACCCCATAATCATGAACTGCATCATGAATAACAAACTATCTGTGATATATAAGGTTGCAGTTGCAGTTGCAGTCTGGAAGCTGAAGGGAGAGGACGCTGGCTTTGTCTGTTCGACGCTTATCATCAGAGTTCTACAAACTGCAATACAATAAACCGACAAGTATACCTTTATTGTTGCTCACCGGAAAACCTTTTGGATTTATATCCGTATTTGTATTTGTTATTCTGTATTTGTATTTGTATTTGTACGGATTTTACCGAGTCCGACCGGTGACGGTCTGCCTACCTGTTGCTGCAAGTGTACCATCACCCGGAGACTTACGTATCTGTTTGTTTCATCTTTTATGTCCGTTTTTTTATCCATCTTGTTTACCACTGCCCCCGTGACAGTTTCATCAAAAACCCCTATTGATCACTTTCTGTGTATGATAGCTTTTTTCTGGGTATCATGTCCATGAAAATAACGGCTACTAATGTCCTCTGTGCTTCTCGTGAGCGGCATGATGATGAATTATTCCTTCACCCATCTGATGAAATTCAGCAACTACAACACTCTGTTGTGCATATCGGTTATTAAACAAGTTAAACAAGACTCCTTCTCCAGCCCCGTTACATTAACAGAAGTCGTCGTTCTATGTTCGTTTACTCCCGCTCCGAAAACTACATGCCGTCCTTTTGGTCTGACATGTGCACCATCAGGTCTCAGACATGTCATCAGAACGCTGTCGCTCTTCCCACTTGTGGCCCTGGAGTTTCCTCCATAAAGCTACTTACTTTGCGGGTTAGAAAACGTGGAGTGGATTTCAGTCTTCTTCGGCCAATACAGAGACTCACTGCTCCATTTAGTATTAAAATTTGACTCTTTGATACACAATCTCTCAAGAATATATCATGCCTCATACATGACCACATTCTGGACAAATGTCTGGACGTGATGTGCCTTACAGAAACCTGGCAACAGCCAGATATTTTTTCATTCCTAAATGAGACCTGTCTCGCTGGTTGCTGTTACACCCAGAAAGCCCACAGCACGGGCCGTCATCTACCGCAGTGGTTTGGACTTGTCTCCACTCCCCTTGCCAAAGATCTCTTCTTTTGAATGCCTGGCATTTAATTGTAAGCCCCCTTTCTCCATGACCATACTTTTAATCTACCGACCACACAAACCAAACCCAGCCTTCATCTCTGAGATGTACAACCTTTTTTCGACCTTTTGCAGAACCTCTGCCAATATTATAGTACTTGGAAAGAAGAACATTAACGTCAACTCCCCTGCATGTCGTTTTGCAACCGAATTTCTCCAACTACTGGATTGTTTTAATCTCAGGCAGCTTGTCGATTTCCCCTCCTACACCATGGGACACACTCCGGATCTAGTCATCACTGACTCTGCTCCTCTCAGCAATCCTCTTGTCTACGATCTGGGTGTCCGACCACAAGGCCGTCTCCATGGAATTGTCACTTGTGTCCCCCCCTCACCAAGCCCAAACGTCAAATCTACTTCAGGAATTTGAAAAACATCAACCCAGAAATCATGACAGTCGACCTCCAGCATCTTCTTTCTGCAAACTTTGTATCAGCCAATGACTCAGTGGATTTCTACAATAACTTCCTGAGTAGCCTGTAAAAACTACAACAGTCACCTTCTCCCACTCAGCCCCCTGGTTCACCAGCGAGCAACGGAAAATGAAGGTAGTTGGGCATGCCCTTGAGCGGCATTACAAGGCTGTAGGTCTCACTGTCCATAAGCTAGCCTTTCGCGAACACCAAAAGGTCTACTCAAAGTCCCTTAGAGAGTCACTGTTCTACTCGAACATTATCAAAACCAGTCCTGGAAATTCTAAGCAACTCTTTTCCACTATCAATTATCTTCTTTAACCACAAAGTCCCCCACAGTCTCCTCCAGACTGGATTACTGTAACGCACTTCTCATCGGGATCCCTGATAAAAGTCTTCAAATACTACAGTATGTTCAAAACACTGATCCAGGGATCCTGATGAGAGTTCGTAAACACGAACACATCACCCCGTTCTTCATTCCCTTCATTGGCTTGCCATCTCCAAAAGGATTGATTATAAGATCTCTCTCCTCACTCACCAGTGCATCCATGGCAATGTACCCCCCTACCTAAAGGAACTACTCACCCTACTGACCTCAACACAAACCCTACGTTCTACCACTCATACCGCCTCTTCCTTCCCTGGACTAAGCTCGGGACCATGGGAGATCGGGCCTACTGTTCTGCTGCCCCTCGTCTGTGGAATGCCCTCTCTGACCATCTGATCATAATAATGTGTACCTTAGTGCTGTTGTGCCTTGTTGGAGGTTTACCCTCTCTGAATGTTTTTAGGCTTTAGAATGTTGCATTAATAGACATCATCCATCCTTTTTTCAATCTTCTATTACTTCATTTGTTAAGCACTCCCGACGGCATGAAAACTCTTTGAAAGCTACTACATAAATAAAGCGTGATTGAATGCCACCCAATGAAATCCAGAAGAGGAAGTAGAACTTCCTGAGGCCACATACATTTTTTTTATTAAATGATGGTTAGAAAAAATGACGCCATAGTCTTTGAGTTTCCAAGTTCCACTCTACATTTCAGTAAAAAATTTATTTTAGTCCCTTGTTTCCTTGCCCAGCTGATTAAAATGATAAGACAATTTGAATATAGCATATTTTGGTTGAGAGAAGTCTCCACAAAACTTCACAGTTTCCGGATCTATTATTCACCCCAACTCTTTTTCTGTCCAACCCCAATCCCTGAACTTTGGTGATCCACAACTGTAATTTTTCCAGTTGTACAGCTCCTTAGTCCCTCCAAAAATACTTTCTCAGATCCTTGAGGTTCCAGCAAACTTGAATATGAGTTGGTATGAAAAAAGGATTTGCTGCACATTGATTACCCATAATTTGCTCAAATAGTCTTCTAATGGGGAATGAGATCGGTCTGAAGCAGTTGCACGGAGAAATTATTAAGACGATGCTAGGTTTTCTCTCTAATAAGCAAATATTTGTGCCTTTTCCTGTCTCCGGTTTCACTCCTTTGTGTTTCCTTCCTCCCCTTCTCCCCTTCTCTCATTCCATTTTTAATCAAACTCATAATAAAGTAACTGCAAATGCATTATTCTAAATCATTATGGAACATCTTAATTCCGCTCCCTAATGAATATGGCCCAGCTAAATCAAATTAACCTTTTTCAGGCCTATCAGCTTCCAGATGCTCCGGATAGCAAAGGGAGATTCATATCCCCACAAGCACTTTCATTTTCGGTCTAACCAAGATGAAGGATTGATTTCCAGCTTTCCTGCAGCTCCTGCTAAACAAAACAATCATCCAGCAAGGCTGGTTTTAGATATCTCGCACATCTAATAGATCCAACCAAGCATTGTGCAATCATACAGTTATGGACATGATTTATTCTCCTCCATCTCCTTATCATCCTGTTTTATGAGTCACTTTAAGTTTATTTAAAAAGAGTACTTTCTCTCTTCTTTGCTTCATTTCCGCCATTTGTTCTCTTCTCCTTTCATCTCCCTGAAAGTGTGTAAGCTCAGCTCTGCTTCTTTCCCTTTTCTTCTGCCCCCACCAACTTTTTTGTTCTCCTATTGTTACAAATGGACTGAGATGTACCAGCAGTTTGCTACAGCATCAGCGGGAATGTGGGTGCTGTATTCGGTTAGTTGTGGGAAAGAAAAAAGCTGAGACGCAAGGCAAAGCTCTCAATCTACAAGTCAGTCTACATTTCAACCCTCCCCTACGGTCATGAGCTCCGGAAGAATGATGTCGTAAATATAAGTGGCTTAAATGAGATTCCTTTGTAGGATGGATGGGCTCTGCCTTATAGCTAACTTTATAAGTGTTAGAAGAGTTTGGTGTTTAAAGGAGCCAGTTGAGGTGGTTCAGACATTTGATATGGCATAACAACTTGGGAAGACACCCATGGGTAGATCCAGAATTTGCCGGAAGGAATTACATATTTCCCTTGCCTGGGAACACCTTGGTATAACCCAGGATTCTGAAGAAGGTTGTTGGGGTGGGGGGCTTTTATAAAACCCTGCTTGGTAATAACCTCACATGAGCAAAAGAAAATGGAGGAATGGATGCCTGAACTTCAACCTTTTGTGGAGCTCACTACCCCACTCTCTATCAGTTTAAATGACCTTGTGAATTGGGAGAAAGCCAGTTGATTCAGAAGACAATGAAATGTGCAGCCTTAGTGAAATGTCTTTAGATGGTTTCCGGACGCAACCACGTTATCCCACAGGGACTACAAGAGACAGCTTTAACTGACGCAATAACATTAAAAGCAGAAAAACACGGTAAAGGACACTCTTTAAACGTCATATCCAATATTCCATTACCAAGAATATTTATGCTAGCTTAATGATTGCTAACTTGCTCTTGGTGGAATGAATAAGATATCCAAGCAGAGATCTGTATTGAAGTATTTGAAGAGTTCCATTTTATGTCAGACGTGCCTAGCAACTCATTGCATACAAGTTTCATTGCGAAAAAATAAGACAACTCCAGCCATTCTTGCCGGGTGGATGGAGTCTGTTGATTCTGGTTATAGACAAGGTACACCCCGGATAGGATGCCCGTTCCACATTCATATGGCCAATTCAGAGTCATTAATTTACTTAGATTGCATATCTTTGGGCCATGGGAGGAAAAGTTAAGTACCAAGCTAAATACTAGGACCACTTTCACATTACAAATTGGCAGTTTTTCATTCCAATTTTTTTCTCAGATCATATTTCGTTATTTTTTCGGTTCGCAGTCATTGCTACAGTACAGCAGGCATGCACACATAGAAAAGGGGTTTTACATGAGTCAATAAAAGCATCAGAAAGGTCACATTTGTGAGACATCACATGGCAGTAAAACTGAAATTGATGCAGGACCTAGAGACTAAGCATCAGGGTTAGAATGTAATATTTTCTCTTGGACAAGCTCAAGGCAGGCAAATGTAATCACAACATACAATTCTACAAGGACTGGGGGAAAGGGCCAGTATCTACACCACAGGGCTGTCAAGGAGAGGTGGGAACAGGTGAGCACAAAGGAGATGGTGGTCAGTTGATGGGGAATGGAGGGTAGAGGTCGCCGTAGGGAAGGAGGCAGTGTCTGGATGTGAAATGAATGGACAGTTAGTATGCTGTAAGAAAATCCCACCAGAAAAGAGAATGCATTAGTAGGAGTTCGGACATGATGTTTTCCTTGTCTCTCTCAGCAAAAATCAAACCGCTTTTGAAAATAAAGATTGCCAAAATATCTCTGGAGCCCAGCCTCTCTTTACTATTGTCTGTATGAGCTATTCTGCAATTTGTACCGAACATTAAACCCCACATGTATTTATGGATACGTGATGCATTGATGGATGGATATTTTAGGATTTTGGCTTCCGGCGGCTGGTATGAAATTAGTCACTTCATTAACTTTGCATAAGCAGCTCTTGGTGTTAAGGATTTAATGAAAGTGCTGGCCGGGGGGCGCAGTGGTTAGCGCTGCTGCCTCACAGCAAGAAAGGTACTGGGTTCAAATCCACATCTGCCGGCGTTTCTATATGAAGTTTGCATGGATAGGTCCCAGCCCACCCGTGACAAAGAACTGGATAAGCGGTAGATAATGAATGAATGAAAGTGCTGGCACTAAGGTAGTTGGAGGTTTCCACAGTACCAATTGTGATTCACAAAGCTGTGCTCAAAAACATTTTGTATGTAGTGTTTGAAATGATTGCTTTCGGGGACAACAACATAAGTCTAGTTTTCCTTTTAAGTGATAAACGGTTATGGATAATGATTTAATGAATAAAATTCTTATTGAAACTTGGTCAAGAAATCTGGTCAAAAGTAAGGTGCAGGATAATTATTAACGTAGCTTTAAATGTAAAGTGGAGGGCACATATATTAGAAGATTTTTAAGGCCTGAGCAATAACAGTCTGAGGATCCTAATTCTTTGTAATGACTCCTTTTGAGCTGGGCTTACACTGTAAGACTTTTAATGACATGGCTGTTTGATTTCAACCCACACTGTACAAGTCAATCGTTAGCGGAAGCTCAAGATGGTTTGCTCACACTGTAAGGTCAGATTGTCACCCACGACATGAATGCCCATGCTGTGCAGCCAACTTATAGCCCATCTACCCCTGTGTTTCCATTTCCGTTGTCAATAAAGCTTCGTTTGAGACATCTGTGACACAAAGTATTATTATTATTACGAGCAGCCTTTGACATTTTGACCATTATCTGTGCAGAAGAGAACAGATAATCTGCCCTCCACTCTACCAACCAACGAGCGCGTCTGGACTTGTAGGTGGCTAGGATGAGAAGGACAATAGGCCTGACCTTTTTGCAGAGCGAATTGGAGGTAAGCTATATTTTAATCTATATTCTAGCTCACCTTTCTTCGTCCTGAACATTCCCTTTGGCTTGGCTATGCAGTTCCTACCATTGCTAAACGGCACTTCTATCTTAATCCCTAATTGTTATTTATTTCTATTATTATAGAAGACAAGCTAATGAGGGTGACCAATTCTGAGGTTAAAGTCTATGCATAACATTTTGACTGGTAAGAGGGACATGGTTTTGATATTAACAGGATAAATAAAGAGATTTATGCAAATACTTTTCTCACGAATCATCCATTCCAAGGAGAAAGTACATTATATATATTATACTTTAGCAATTACTTCCTAGAGTTTTAACACGATCCACTTAAAATATGGTGATTGACATGTTAAGATCATAAGGACTAAAACTTATAAAAGTCTTGGGTTTTTGATGAACGGTCTGAACGTTATAGGTCGGTAAGTATTGATGTCATGCCATATAACATTAAACTGTCATAGCTCGTCACTGTCCACTGTCTAATGTCCATGGTTAATTTGCAAAAAACTTCACATGATTCATAAAAGTCCTTTCCTGTCCTAAAGCTGTCTGAAAGAGAAAAGAAGGATTCTGTGGTACAACATCTAGTGGCAACAGGAAATAATATGTTTTTGTTTTCTTTTATAAACTACTTTTTTGTTATTGCCACAGAGTGTTTGAGGAAGAGGAGTTGCAAGAAAGGGCTTTACAGCCAGATACTACAGACAGACCCAACTTGAAACATTGAGAGGTAAACTGGTAGGATCGACACCCATGGGATTCAACTCTACTGAACTGCTGTATGATGCTGCGCAAACCTCTCAAGGATAGATCATGTGGTCTTCCTGTTTTCCCCTCTTTGAGTGTGAGGCTTCAAACTTAAATTATTTTCTTTGTTCTCAGAAGAAAGTATAATCCCCCATTTGTCAGAAATCCCAAGTTTTTACAGGCAAAACCTTTAATTTTCTTCTTTTGGGGGGACGTTAGAGAGGCAATTCTTTATTGATCACATACAGCCATATACATTACAACATAGTGAAAATATTTATTCTACCCACCCACGGCCCGGCATTATTGAAACATCTAGAGCTCACACATTTCACTTTCATGTATGTGGCTGTTATTTTATTAGGAAGGGGAAAGAATGTTAACAAGCAAAACTTAACATTCTTGTACTTCAACCTAAAAAAAAAAGAAGCAATGTATGTACGAACGAAAGCAAGTTCGTACGTTCATGCTAAAAACGTGTGGAAAGAAAAAAGATTCTTATCAGAAACTGATTGTCATTTTCTATTCATTCAGAGAGATACCCTTAACTTGTACGAATTGGACCATAAATTTGTAAAGGATTTTACTACATTTCTGTTCCATCTTGGTCTCACACACACACACACGCAAACAAACACCTACAAACACACACACACACACAAGTGAATGGGTCTGGGTCTCACCCAGCGAACAAAACAGCGCTGGGTGGCATAAAACTTCATATCCTCCACTTGTTGTATGTGTGTTGGTGTCATTGTAGGTGCCCTTGCAAGCTGTTTCCATTCCGGTTTGTTTGATGATGAGTGTCTGCCTGCAGGGAATACCAGCGGCAGGACGGCTTATCTCCATTACTCTGAATGCAGGTTTGGCTTTGATAAGCTGACAGGCCTTATTCATCTGATGGATCTATCCTCCAAAGGAAACAACTTTATGCTCTTTGAAATACCCACTGGCCAAAACACAAATCCACACCGATCGTCCAAAACATAATATCCACATGCCTCCCGTTGTGCTCTGACGATGTCCTGCTAACGGCAACGAATCATTAGCATGAGATCATTTTAGTCCTGAAGGTTGTGAGTTGGGGTAACTTTGGAAATCTGGAGAAATTGGAGGCCAAGTCAAAACTTTGAACTGGTTGTTGTGTTTCTCAAATTATTCCCGAACCCTTTCTGCAGGTATCATTATCCTGCTGAAAGGGGCCACTGCCATTAGGGAAAATCATTTCTATGAAGGGGTGTACATGGTCTGCAGCAGTGGTCATGGGGATATTTCAGAAAGGGGCCTTTCTGAAATCCGGTTTAGTAGAAACTCGGAGTTTGTAAAATCTGAGATGAGGAGTTTTCTTCAACAAAGTCTGAGTTTGTTCCTGATTCCTTCTCCTTCTGAGCCTTAAGCAGAGCCGAGAGGGTGAAGTGTCCATCAATCATTTGTCATAATCTTGATTTACATCGAGAGGAGTGAGATACCCTGACCGAATGTGCTTTCATTCATAGATTCATCTGAATGAAATTGTCCAACTGTGTATCTTAAAGATCTCACACCATGGACGTCTCTTACATCTTAGAAAAGTATTTGCAATGCTATATTTTCTTTTACAGACAGAAACTTATTCTACAACATAGGCAAGTATTTTATATTTAAGGTACTAAAGGAACTGTCACTGACTAACATTAAAAATATTCTTAAAAGGTATAATCATGATCAATCTGCCAATCCATTAGGTTTACTGAGGTCGGGGTTCACGTCCGCAGCAATCCACGAAAGATATTTCAGATGTCATGCAACCCTCTCCAGCTAATTCAATCTGGAATTTAATCTGTTTCAATATCATTGTACAACCTTTTCCCACAATATTCAGAGAAAATGAGGTAAAACTAGTAGATACATTCACACAGGCAGCAATTTTCTCTCCTCTGTTATCTGCTCCTGCGCACATAAAAACTTCCAACTCAAACGACGCAAATTAAGGCTTTCATAGTGTCTCACTGGTTGCCATGGTGAATTGTTGCGTTGAGGCTCCATTGATGATGGGCCTTGATTATCCTTATGCACCATTTTAACTCAGAGTTAACAAACTCTGATCTGTGGTTATGGAACCGAAATCTCATAGTTTCAAAGGGTTGATCAACCCTTAGAAACTATGAGAGCTCAGGGAGAAACTCAGAGTTTGTTAAACCCGCTCCCTGAAATAAAACCCAGGTAGGCGGTACGTGTCAACATAAGAACTCAATATTTCCTTGTTGATCATTGGCCAAGGATCAGACTGCCTCCTTTGACTTGCTATAGTTCATCCTGGAGCTGCATCTTTTTCTCAGGTAAGCGCTGTACATGAGCCAAGAAAACAATATTCATCAGACCAAACAAGCTTTTACCATTGGTAGATGATCTAGTTCTGATGCTGACATGCCTAGTGTATGCGCTTACAGCAGTGGACAGGGGTCAGCATGGACACTCCGACCAGACCTCACACACTTCAAGCTGTGATGTCACTGTGTGTTTCATTTTATCAACCCTTTAATGTCCTGCTCAACTGTTTGGTTGAGCTCATTGTAGTCACTATTTCTTATCGAACAATGTGACAGATCCCGTTTATAATACGACCCAGTGGTAGTATTTGTGTTGTAAACAGTAAGGGGCCAAGGACAGAGCCCTGGGGGACACCAGAGTCTATAGGCTATTGAGAAAGTTCTATTAGATAAGTACAATTTGTTTTCTCCATATTAAAGGCTATTTCCCACTTAGTCTGATAAGAGTCAAATAGTTTATTAACAACATTATTAACAAAGAAGGTTGAGCTCATCTAAGCTGTGTTTCTACACCCTCTGTTTTTCCTTAACTCCCTAAAGATGAGTGGATGTCTGACGGAATGTCCCGTTTTTGCTGCTAGAAACGCAATAATGAAACAAAAAAGAAAGTCCGTAAAGCCTAAAACAATCAACACAAACAAACAAACGATAACAAAACAAACATTCAGTTTCAATTCATGAGAATCTTAGAAGAGGTTAGAGAGAAGAAGCAATAATGCTTTAGATGAAAACAACTGTGTTACTAATGTAAGTTTGCATTTATATATATACAAATATATCACAATCCTATATGTATATATTTACCTTGAACAATGTCATGCTCTCCACGATGTTTGTAGATCTTCACTGCAGTTGTTGAGGAATTAGGCTTAAGGTTGAAGGGTAAAAATATGCCTGGTTGTCCATTAGTGTTTTGCATAATCCTGATAACTGACATACTAACAAACAAACAAACGGATGCAGTCAGAGGTGGAAATATAACTTCCTCGGAGCAGATTCAAATGTGCAACAAAGTCACAGGACAAGCATGACTGCGTCTCTCATAACCTTCTGTCGCGGCTTCAATTAGCCCTCTCCAGCTGACTGTGATTAAACAGTCAGGGCAGCTCATTAATATTCCCTGTTGACCAGCAAGAATCTGTTTTCCACCCTGTAACAGACAATCTGCCTCCAATTATAGAGCTGCGCACTTTTATTACCCCATCTGACACAATTAAGGATAATAATTGTGATCCACTATTATAAACGAGGATGGAGTTAATGATCATTTCTCTCATGTTTTCAGATTGATTATCTACACCATGGTCATGAGCCCCACAAAGCGGTTGTAAGAAAAATATGAGCCAATCAAAATTTAGAGTAAAGGTAAATAAAGACAGACATTTTTCAGAACGTTTTCAATTTCTCAGCATTTCAGTGGTATTATACCCAGTACTCACTTTTTGTACTTCCCACTGTTCGTTGTGGTACAAGACGGTGTCAGGAGTATGCATGTGGTACCTTTGTTTACGTGGGTGCCATATGGGTGAACTGGTCATTCAAAACTGCCTACAGGGTTTGAATGTGAGCGTGGATGGTTGTCTGTCTCCATATGTTAGCCCTGTGATAAACTGGCAACATGTCCAGAATCTACCCTGCCTCTCAGCCAGTGCCACTTGGGATAAGCAACCCTGATCAAGTTACTTAGTACCTTATCAAAGTCACTGTGATGAGCAGCCCTGAGCAGACTGTACTTAATTAACAAGACCTACTCCAACCTCTCCGAAAGCAAAGTTGTATCTCAGAAAATGCCTTTATCCCCTGCATTGTACAAGTAATCAACCTGATTGAACTCCTCAAATTTAATGTGAAGGTATGTTCGAAAAACAGTGTTTTTCGCAAAACTCCCCATTGGTGAGTGAAAGATGAAATCATATTCGTCTTTTGGTTTCTCCCTTTCTGGGTCACCACAGCAGATCACCTGTTTCCATCCATTGGTCAGTACCCTACAGGCTAACTGTACCAGTGACAGCAAACCAACCAGTTTTTTGTTCCGCATATTTGATTTGGCATAGGTTTTATGCTTGATACCCATCCTGACGAAACCCTCCCCATTAATCCAGGTGTAGGACCGCCATTAAAGGAACACTGGCTTCTGAACCCTTCGTGGCTGGGTTGAGTAAATGAAAATATTAGAATAAAATACGACGTATACAAGATAGATCCCATTGAGAAATTTGACAAATTATGGTCCAAAAACTTTGGAAGTCCCTCTAGAGTTTTAAGCTCCCTCTAGAGGTGGAAGTATACAAACAATATTTCCAAAACACAATCCAGTTCTTGCTCACACAAGGATCTATGTCGGTATATGATCCCTGACGTTTCTTTTTTTAATTATCCTAATAACACGACCGGTCTGTTGTGGACGCGGACACGGTGGCTGAAATGATGATTCTATAAAATCAATGACTTTTCAGGGTAACATTAAAGAAAGACGATCAAAGTGTTTGGCCGTCTTAACAGTGATCACATTCCAACACATCCCAGTGAATATTGGATTCTGTTCGTGATATTCATGGTCAGGATACCAAGGTGCATTCGAGTGTCAACACATAACTCACATACAAGTTTGAATATTTAATAAAAGGTGACAAGTAGAAACACTAACATACATTTAAATAAAGATGAATAAAGATATAAATCAGTCCAGTCTAACGTGTTGTCCTGCAATTGGCACTACCAATTTTTATGATCGAAACTAATTTTTTGAACCCTACTTAAAAGGGAAACATAAAAATGCTTCAAACTAAGTTAGTTACCACTTGTTGCCAACACCTTCATTTCATAACATCAGTATTCCAGCCACAGCCTGGCCTCCATGATGAGTTACCATGATGCAATGCTGAGAGTTCATTTAGATTGAACTTTGTTCCAATT
Source organism: Lophius americanus (assembly GCA_037951165.1). Classification (NCBI taxonomy): domain Eukaryota; kingdom Metazoa; phylum Chordata; class Actinopteri; order Lophiiformes; family Lophiidae; genus Lophius; species Lophius americanus. The sequence continues at coordinate 643,237 of JBBDHG010000339.1, forward strand.
GTTGCATCCTTATGTTAATGTACAGATGTGTAATTATGTTTTGACTTTTTTTGCTCACACATTTGTCTTTCACTAGCTTGCACACGCCTCTCTGCGCCTGCAACCAGTTCAAGTAACGAGCCGGAGCCACTTTGACGTTGAGCGATTGTCCCTTAATATCTGTCAGACGGAGCAGCTGTAGAATCGCAGGATTTTTTGGTTTTTGCTCTGCTGGAGCATGGGGTGTGCTCCGCTTTTGCAGCGGGCCTTCTGCGTTTGCCCCAGATAGCGGATTAGACATCAGACTGAGGCACTTCTGCACCTGTATCCCCTTCACATCTCATCGCATCCCTCACTATCACTCTCCCTCTCTCTCTTTGCCTCTCAGGCACAGCTTCATTTGAATTAATGCTGCATGGAAGGTTTCCTGAAAAATATGCGAAAAATAAATATGGATCAAAAACAAAGTAACCTGATACGACTGATTTATATGCTGAAATATAAATGTTGTTAGTTGTAGGTGCCAGTGAGAGCCCATTCATCATACCCCCAGTTAATCCAGTCCATCCTTCTATCGACCCAGCTTTGCTCCACCTAAGGGCTCACATGGTGATTTTTCAAACATTTTACATGCAATGTGAAATACTGCAGATTTTGTTTAAATACGTACGTGCATGTATGAACACAAGTAAATTATGTCTATTGTGTTGAAATGCTAATTTCATGCACTTTTATTCTGCCACACATTCTCTGTCCCAATCAGAGCCTCTGTTTTCCTACCTTTACTGCCTCAGTGAAGGTAGTACCAGATGTGAATCAGACATGCGTTTAAATACAAGTCACATAACATTTTAACTATCAATTCCAGGTGGCTTTGTTGGTGAAACCAAAAAATATAGTTAAAATAATCCAGAGGTACACACTCACTCCTCCTTTCCTCCACTATATACACCATCCTACATTCCTTGCCACAAATAGCTTTTTTCATGTTACAAAGAGGGGTTGGGTCCTTTTACGTGAAGGCTGCTATGTTGTGCTGCCATGTTTGCACAGTAGCCTTGAACAGACAGACCCCCCCCCCCCCCCCAGAATGTATAGGATGCTAGGTGGAACTTGACTACAAGATGACTACATTGCACCTTTAATTAATTTCATTCCCAGCCGTTCCTGCTCAGATAATATCTACCCAGTATATAGAGAATAAAGTTTTAACTCATGTAAATGCACCATTAGTGTGGAAAAAATCTACAAATGCCTGTCGAAACAACCACCCTAACGAATATTGTGACAATTAACTGTATTCTGAGCCCTTGAAGTCTGACCTTCATCTGCTGCTTTGCTTTCTCATTGTTTTGCAAACAGTGTTTGCACAGCAGCTGAGTCAACCTGTGTGAACGCGTAGTGCGACTGTGATTACTCAGCAAACCTCTCCTGAAAGAGAAAAGCAAGCCACAACAGTAAAATGTGACAAAAAGCAGGGAAATGAAACCCACTAACACTGAAACCTGCATGTCAAAAGTGCCCACTCATCAGAAACGCCACAGAACATTACAAAAATGTGTTTTTAATTTTGTTAAACATTTTTCAATCGATGGATCCACAGCGCTATTTTTGGGTTCAGCAAAAATATTTTACATTCAAGAAATAATTCTTCTGCATTGCCAGTCCCAGTTCTCTACTCCTAATCTCAGTATTTACATTTCTTCAAAGTCCCAAGCTTTCCACTGCATATGTAAAGGGTAACAATTAGTATGATTTCTTTTGAATTAAATAAAGAATAGGCTGATATTCAATTCAGAGACTTTGAGAAATGCTTTGAAAAACTAGAGCCTAATATCTGCTTCATTATGTTGATAGTGTTTTCTTCAAAGCGGAGACATAAGAGGAAAATGAAAGCCTGAAGCTGCATTTCTTCTCTGCTTTACTGCATCAATCTGATGACCGCCAACAGATCCAGATTATGTTTCAGATGCATACATCAGATTAATGGCTGTTAGATGACTAGTTTGTTGTTAAATGTGCATATATGTGCGCATAGTTTGGTCGGGTTATACAAACCCACCCCTAGCTTTAAGGAGCATCTTCATGTTATTGGGTTGGCCACCCACTAGAATATCATTACTTCTCAGGACGTGGAGAATATGGTTTTGTTTTTTTTAAAAGAATGTAATAAATCACCAAGTTTTACTCTAATTTTCTCACTTAATTCAAGCTTACGTGACCAAGGAGATCAATCTTTGGGTCGAATCCGCTATTCCAAAGTATTGCGGAGAACAATCTGCATCTGGCACCTAAAGCCCAATTTACACCGCTTATTAAATCCGGGGATCGTGTGCTATATGTCTATCCCACTGTGCTGTAAAATGCAACGAATATGTAATGGGGATTCTGAGTCTGAAATTCATTCTACGAACTCTAAGACTAAAGTATAAAGACATTCTTGGAAGACCCTGACAATGGAACATTTTTTGATTGAAAAAAAAAAGTTGGATAAATTGTGAAATATTTAATATGTGATTAGTTTTTTGATTGAGAGTTGTTTTTCTTTGATTGTTACCAAGACCTATATAAAATGTGTATTAAACTCCTAAAATCTGTATTTCTGGCTTTCTAGAAACAAATCACTCACACTATTGAGTTGCAACTCATCAAGCTCCTTAAAGACCAAATGATTGTTAACCCATATAGAACTGAAAATACAAAAGACTACTGTTTAAAGTTATTCCTGATCCCAATAGGAAGTTGTTGTTGAGTTGTTTCGATGGATAGGGGGAATTTAAACAACACTAGGACAGTGGATGTAATATTTTGGCTGATCAGTGCTTATAACTACTTCATTAAGAATTTTGTATTTTCTGGAAACGTAGCAGCCACTCCTGTCTTCCTAACGGTCGCAGACCTTACCATAACTCTTGGAAAAAAAACGGAATAAATATACACACGTGTCTTTATTTTTATTGATTTAAAGGAGTAGTGTATAAAATTAGTGGCATCTATTGGTGAAGTTTCACACCACCACCACTTTTTAAATCTGGGCCCACCCCCTCCTATCTAAGAATCAGTTGTGTCAAGTATCCTTTTAAGTGATGAGGTTGCTTTTAGATAGATATGTTTAGAAATGATGTATTTTTTCTGTAAAACTGTCAAGGTTGATGTAAGATAACAAATATTATTCGTTCAGTCAGAGGAGAACTAAAATGCAGACTAAAGGCTTTTCATACATACTATTTAGCATAAGGAAGCAGAGGAGTGTGAAGCCTCGTCATCAAAGACTGGAAAACACAACGACCCTCCTCATGAAATCATTGAGTGGTAAACTGCTGGGGTCAGCACAAGATAATGAATAACTCGTAGCTAGATCTCTATGTGACGGCCCTGTGATGGGCTGGCGACTTGTCCAGGGTGTACCACGACTCTTGCTTGATGTTAGCTGGGATAGGTTCCAGCCGCCCTGTGATCCTGAACAGGATAGGTGGTAGATAATAAATGAATGAATAGATAACCATATTGTTATTTGAAAAGTTCGTCAATTTTGAGAACCCAAACTTTGACAAATGCTTGTTTTCTTCTTCATCTTTCTGCCACTCCAACATAAATATGTGAAAAGCTCAATAAAGAGCCCAGTTTATCCGTTGGAGCCACTGTATAAACATTCCAGCACAACATGGTGTGCTCCTGCCCCCTCTGGAGATCCAAATCTAACATTAAAAAAGCCATTATTATCGGCTGATTATACACCATATAAATTTTATAGACATCACCTTCAGAGAAGTTTTTTTAAAACAATTTTCTTTATATTTAGAGCTTTCCTGTTCTCCTGCTGGTACTGACAAAGAAAGTAGAAACCTTCTTCCTGCCAGAGTCGTTTTGATTATTCACTACATTGCTGTGGGACCTGAACGTCCAAAGAGCAGTTACCCGGAACCGCTCTGGGCCTCTGACGTCGGCAATGGATAAGAAACGTACATTTTGAACACACAATATTTTTAAACACAAAGGGGATTAATTTCATCATTGTGCAGAGACGCACTCAGAAGATCTCAGCTCCTTCTTATCCTCAGAATATCATCCAGGGAAATCTGTCACACTCCACACTCTTAGGCTGCTCTGTTCCATGGTTCGGGCTTGGCGCTGCCCGGTGAGACGCTCTGATCTTGGTATGTTTGCTCACTCCGTTTGCGCTGCCTTTCCTTCACTGTTAAATACTGAGTGTTTAGATTGGAGTGTTTGAGCAGGGGAAATATAAGATTGTACTCCTGTTGGGAAACTCTGGTATTTGGCTTTTGCTCCCTGTTCACTTAAAACTCTGAGTAGAACAGGGAATCAAACTCTGTGAAAAGTTTGCTCAAGAAACTAGTAACTCCTCTACTGCTTCAGCTCTTGGTAAAAAATCAAGTATTTGTGGGTAAATTCGATATGCGGCAATTCATCTTTGGATCCTAAAAGGGAGATTTCATGGGGTAATACAAGACAACTCCAAGAGTCTCAAGCTAAACAATCTAACTTTTAAGTTAGCGTGGATTTACATTTTTGTCCCCTGCACCATCTTTGGGCTTTGCAGATGGAAATAGTTTGACTTTGGCTTAATCCTGAACTTCTGTCCAAAATGATGCTTAAGCCTTTATTTAGACTGTCAGAATGTTTGAGTTAATTTAGCATGAAATGTCAAATAGCGTTCCAAACAGCGGGCCAGACCACTGTTTAGACTCCTCCGTGAAAAAAACTCATAATTCGGCCTTTCATGGGTCATATTAGATATGTTTTGATCTCTTCAGCTGGGCTCTATTAGGTTTATAGACTTTACAAAGATTAGGGAAGATTACAGGAAGTCACTTTTTTTTTTTTGGTTTGTGTGGAATTGTATCTCAGACATGGTTCTTCTTGGTGGGTTCAGGTTCTAGAAGTCCCATACCTGGTTGCCATCCACGATTAGGTCTGCACTATTTAACCTCAGTCTGAACCTCTAGGGGTGGCATTCATGTTGGGGCTCAAGCTTCAGGTGTATCAAATGGTTTTCCAGCAATTAATCATGGATTCATCATTGATTAATCAAACTTTATTCATTTAGCACTTTTCTTGTATGAATATAACACAAAATGATTTACACCATAACAATATCTTCCACACAGCAGGAAAAAGTGGACCAAACAGCAGAGCAAAAACAGGATATACAATAAAAACTAGAAAACTGTTTCCCCTCACCCACCACCCATTACCGTTGGATGGATGGATGGTAAACATGTATGATTTACTGGCTCACCAAAGTCAGTTTATAGTATAAGCAAGTTTTCAATGTCACATAGTTTGCTAGATTGTCGGTAAATTGTGCTGCACTCTTAACCACTATGTTGTGTCACTGTTTCTGATTAAAATCATCTGTAAACCGTTCTGACTCATCACCAGTTGTTTGCTCTAGGGATATAAATTCTCAGTTGAGCAAATACGTTCGATATGAAAACCTACTGAGCAGTATTTTCTGTGTGCTGCCATATTTCCTCCATATTTTATGCCAATGTACATTCAGTAATGCAAAAATTATTTGAACCATTTGCTCCAAATATAATTATATTATTTTACCCTTATGGGCATTTATATGAAGTAATATTCTCAACTTTATCCATGAGCACTTATAAAAACAACAAAACTGACCAAATTGCTGTATAATCAATAAATAGCTTACATTAACAACAAGAAGCGATAAGTCCAGTAGAAACAAAAGGACAATGCTCATCCTGTGTTAAAAGACAAGGGTCAAAGATGAATTTTAATGTGGGATTTAAAGACAGGCAATGTGGAGGCTCACCTAAAATGGGGGGGGGGCGGAATTAATTCCACAGTTTGGGGGCTGCAACCAACAGATCTGTCTCCCCTGGCCTATTATTGCATCAGAAAAGTTGATTTCTCTTTTGCTTTAAACTGAAATTACACACCTGCTTTTTTATGAGACAGGTTATTACTTAAATGTAATTCTCAAGTATAATGAGCTCTACAATGTGTAGCAGTAATCTCAAGGATAAACGGGGTATTAAGACTTGAATGGTTGTTAAAATAAATATAGGAAAGTATGACTATTAACACTAATTGTAGCACAATTTTCACATCCATTGCTCTAAAAATTATTCATAGCTCTAAAGTGAAACTAACCGTTTCTCTTGACTGCAGTCTGATTGTTTTTAGTCGAATGAGGCCTCAAAATCTCACTTTTATGGCAATTTTACTTAGCTAAAGAGAATCTGGATTAAATTTAATAACCACTTTGTGATATATCTTCATCAATAATTGATCTGAACTTTAATTCTAAAGCTGTATCTAAAATACTTTTCTCCAATATATATAGCAATGCATAATCATTTTCACGAGTCACTTCCTGTTAAGCTCCATCCTTTGCATATGAAGGCTCCTAATAAATGGTAAAGACGCTGAAATAGCTAGTACAGGCACATCTTTAGAGGGAGAGGCCATATATTCTTAATTGTTACTGCTCTTAAAATACCCATTTGTTGGAGGCATGGTAATGATCAATGATATACATACATATATAGTGATGAGGAAATGATCAAACTTTGATTGCAATGTGATAAACCCTTTTGCTTTTTAATAATCACGACTTTTCTGACCGGTCAAAGTGTAATAACCCACAGTTTGTTTGTTCATTTGAGGTCTATGAATCTCTCTTAGTCTCTGATCTCCCCTCTGAGACTAATTTGCCTTGACCGATGCCACCAGGGGCCCATTACCTCACAAAAACACAACATCCATCTTACCCACCATTACCTGTTCTATGCTTGAGTTGAATGGTCTGCGTTTTCCACTTGTAGACTCAAGCCACTAGCATATTCTAATTAATGAGGCTATTCTAGGTTTGTGTCCACCCTATCTCCTGACATATTACTGTCTGTCCCTGAACTGAATTTTGAAAGAGGTCATTCAAATTTGCTGAACCCTCTAGCTGGAATCATTTCAAATCATAAATCATAAAGATTTCTGAAAGACATTGAACAATATATTGAACAGCTTGGGCATAATTCTCCGAGAAAATCACAAAAAGATAAAAACTTAAAAGCCGCATGACAAAGGAAACTTCAACATCTCAGTCAGGTATACATTCCATATTCACACTTTATTGTTAAGACACATGTTAATCAGGCTCTTGAAAATGTTTACCCTCAAACTTTGAACAAATTATCCACGTTCATTTATTTTACTTAGAAACACGTAACTCAGGTTTAGGGATGAGAATTGATTAGATATTATGGATACTTATACCATTATAGGATTCTTTTGTGTGGAAAAAAGTAGACCTTTACTGGTTTTGTGTGTCAACAGCACAACTTTTATTGAGTTTCTGCACACAACATAAGTTGCTCATGTACATAAAGTTTTTTGTTTTCGGAAAGATAAATATCTCCACCTTTTCTGGGAGGTTACTGGATCTTTCTTTCTTTTAACAACAGATAAGCTTTGAAACGGAACACGCCCTACCGACCATTGGAAGGGCCAAAACGCGTATTAAATCAAGCGTTCAATCCTTTAGTATGCAGCCAGCATTAATGATTATGAAATCACATTTCATTGAGTACACCAATTGTAGCTGACCCTCATGTTAGCCTGATAAAACATGCTTGTTGAAATCTGTCTATTGATATCCGTTCTTTAGTTGCAGCTGAACCCGAGGCAGGTCCAGGACCCCTAGGGCTCGGCACTGGTGGGGAAGGCAGAGCTTGCAGTAGGTGACAATGTAGAGCCTGGATTAATAGTGGGAGTGGCCTTGACTGTCTGATACATACCCAGCATCTCAGTGAGGAGTCCTTATTTCCACTAACTCAATATTGTTTGCGTGTCGAAATCCATGGTGTTTGAATCTTACATCCAGAAAGGTACTGGCAGCCAGACAGTGGATGCTCTTAATATCCCTGAATCTGTGCCGGTATTGCTGTGTCAGGTGTGAGGCAAGAGCGTTGCTTCGACGTTTGCAGGCAGCCACAGCCCTCTGACTCACCAACACCAGAGGAATTGATTTGGAGACAGAAACATGTTTTTCAGATGACAGTTTGTCGCTGTTTCATTCTGTGAGGAGATGTGACAGATGTTCTATAGTGTAAAGGTCATGTGTACTCATGCGTCTCCATAAAACGGACCAGGAAATATGTCATCAGTGATCGATGTGCTGGTTGTTTTCTCTGGGGGTTTCATGGCTAGCTATGCACCGGCGAAAGCAACTACCTTTCCAATGTGCTACAATTTTTGCCAGGTCTGTACTAAGTTGCAAAATACTTTGTACTATCAGTCTCAACCATTGGATTTGTCCCTACTTTTATATTAATTCTTGAAGGATCTTCAAGTTGCCAGATAGCTCGTTCTGGCTAACTAAACAAATCTTGCGCTTGACTGAAGTGACTAACTTTGCACAACCCCCTTTGACTTTGTAGCGGAAGTCACATAGGCAACAATGAAATCTGAACACAAGTAGTCAGCTGGATACATTTGGAGACACGATAGACCTAAGTGTAAAAAGCGATGTGATGTCCGTGATCGGATCGCCCAAAAGTCGAGACGGGGTCATTAAACACAAACAGCTGGCATTACATACACAAACAGAACTGTGTATGTTAATCCACTCCATGTATATAGAGTGGATTAATGGTGCACTAAGGTCTATGTGGCCATAAAATTTGAAAATGATCCATCTAACAGTTTTTGAGTCATCGCGTAAACAAGAAGTATCTGCGGCGGCGGCGGCAGAAACAGAACCGATGATTCTACAATATTCACGACTTTTTTGGGATATGATAAAATATCACTGTTTCTGTTCTGACTAAGGCACACAATGTGCAAAGAACTACATGAGACTGTCTGCTAATAAAATCATAACATTGTTATGTTTTAATTTAGCAAGCCATAAACATAGCATAGAGAAAATAGAAAACTGCACATTTGTTTGCTGTGATAAGGATGTTTGCATCGGTTGAATGCCTTTGATCTTAATGAGTTTACAGCAGCGTGGCAATAGAAATGGGGAGAAGGCACGGAGAACAAATGTCGTTACGTTCAGAGCCCAGACATTTATTGATAAGCTTAACTGATTTTATTTGTGTGTGTAGTTGTCAAAGACAAGTTTGCGATTGTTTTTCCAGCCTGCCAAGTGTGTTTTTTGCGTGATAACAGCTGATTACTCAATCATTTCCCTCCTCTCAAACCCAAACACTCCACTGACCTTATTTCCACCCTCTTCTTCACGACACATTACTTATCCTGGAATAGTGAGATGGGGATCGTAATTTTAATATCAATCCTCATGTCCTCCGGTTTAATCCCTAAACTGTGTTGTAAAAAGGAGAGGGGGAATAAATGCTCCACAGAGAACAGGAGACTCATAATGCTATAAACATTTGATTGGACTCCGACTCTTAGGACTGGATAAAAAACCTTAATTTATGCTGCAATTTATATCAATGTACCATAACATTACAACCACCTGCCTAATATTCTCCAGGTCCTCCATTTGCTGCCAAAACAGCACTAGCTCCAGACTTTTGGAGCTAGTGCTCCAAAAGTCTGGAGCACTTTTGGAGCACTAGCTCCAAAAGTGTCGGTCAGACAGATTGACATTACAGCTTTAATGGAGAATAAATTAAACTGACAGATGACTGACGTCATCTGTCAGTGGTCACAATGTTGTGGATGATCATGCATGCATTGCCCTAAATAATGGATTGGACACCGGCTCTTGGGACTGGATTAAGACAAAGAATTTATGATGCAATTTGTTAACCAAAACGTCAGGATGAGATTTCTTGACATATACTTTATATTAAAATACAATTATTCAGCCTTTAAATATTTTTGTGTTTTTGAGGAACATCATTGATGTCTTATAGCCATTAACCAAAAAAAAAGGGTGGCGGTAATGAAATTAAATCATATTAAAGAATGCTTTTTATAATCCCGTGATAGTGGTGTGTTTATACCCACAGCTCAAAAGTCGTGGATAGCTCAGCTCAGTGTGTGTGTTCTTGGAATAAAAACTTGACTATCATTCATATTTGGTAGACTCTACAGCTAAACAGCAAAACTGCCCTTTGTTTTTATCAAGGAAAGAAAGAGCAAGTATTTTATTTAAGTTGATGAAAAGTGCTGACATTGTAGTTTATTTTAAGACAAAACTAATACTGTTAAACACTTTGCTGGTCTTTACAGAATTCGGTTTATTGCATATGGACCTTAAGTACAAGGTTGTTTTCAGCTGTGAAATATGTGCATCATATGCTTGTTCTTTTTTTTAAATTAATTTTGACGAATGACATTTGATACATGGAGTCACAGGAAAAGTTCCATAAGGACACAATCATGTAAATTGTATAATCGTCGTCATCAGGCAAAATGAAGAAGCTCTAGCACCGATGTATGCAAGCAATAAATATTATTTTGCCCGTTAGTCAGTGTGCAGGAATTATATAGGTATATCATAAAATGCGCTTAAATGTGCTTGCAAATTTGCAGTGTGACCTATTTGGACAAAAGTATTGTCTCCCAGAACCCAGAACTTCAATAAGTTATAAAATAAACTTTATTTTCTCTAACTTCAACTGTCTTATATACATTCAGATGCAGGAGGACGGGAGCACTGACTGAAAGGTTGTAACCTCCTACAAAGCTGGATCAAACAGTCTGATTTCCTCAAACTTGGAGTCTCTCGTTATCGGTCCATATGAAGCCTGGAGGAGCGAGGTTCATCCGACCCCACGGATCACCCAGCCAGGGAGGGATTGTTGGGGTTTAAAAATAGCAGCGGTATAGATGTGTCGGTCAGACAGATTGACATTACAGCTTTAATGGAGAATAAATTAAATAAATAGACATCTGGCCCTGACATCTCCAATTTCTCTTCAGAACCTTTACAAACCGATGTCAGGAATTACATATGAAGCGCTCTGATGAATCGCATTGAACTAAACATAAGTCACCGGGTTCTTCAGTGCATTTTCTCTGTGCAAGCCATAACTCCTAGTAAAAGGTTTATGTCAACATGAATAACATATACGTCAAATGAAACAAAAGCAATTTAGCTATGAGTAAACATTCATTCTGGATTTCAAGATGATCACATTTATTGTCGTTGCATACCACGAATAATGGTACTACTTGATTATCAATAGTGTAGTTTGTTGAACCAGAGGAATGGTTTGTTTGGATTCTGCTCAGGGCAAGATGCATGCTCCTTTATTCTGCCTCACTAATATGTGTAAATGCATCTGTGTCATGAGAAGAGGGACCGGCATTACATACAAATGTGAAATGTTTTCACATAGTATACTGAGAACCAAACACATATACACCTGAAACACTTTCACAAAAATAATAAAATAAATTGAGTGAATAGTGAGTGAACGGATTTTAATAGTGTGTATGAGAGGATTTCAGTAGTGTGTATGAGAGGATATCACTAGTGTGATTGTTAGGATTTCAATAGTGTGTGTAAGAGTATTTCAGTAGTGTGTATGAGATGATTTCAGTAGTCTGTATGAGAGGATTTTAGTAGTATGTATGACAGGATATCACTAGTGTGTGAGAGGATTTCAGTAGTTTGTATGAAAGGATTCCCGTAGTGTGTGTGAGAAGATTTCAGTAGTGTGTATGAGAGGATTTTACTAGTATGTATGAGAGGATTACAGTAGTGTGTATGAGAGGATTTTAGTATTGTGTGTATGAGAGGATTTTAGTAGTGTGTTTGACAGGATTTTAGTAGTGTGTATGAGAGGATTTTAGTAGTGTGTATGACAGGATTTCAGTAGTGTGTGTGAGAAGACTAGCCAAATTTGAGCCACTGCCAGCTGCAGCTCCTGTCAGGATAGAGTGAACTCCCTGTTAGGAGTGCAGCAGTGTTTTAACGCATGGAAATCAGGCTCAAGGAGGAAAGGGTAATTATAGATAGTTTCAAATTATGTGTTTATGATGGGACGCTGTGGTTAAGGCACACAAACACTTGGATTATGATTCGGGTCAAAATACCTGCATTTGTAGAAGGCAGAACGGTTGCAGAATTTTCCAATGTCTTGCTAAAAATATGCAATTTGGCTGGATGAAGTGCCATTAAGATGGTTAGTTGAGCCTTGAAAACATGCAGCTTTATTCAACTGGTTGTTGAATTCTGTCACTGCCCTTTCAATTCATCCAGTATACCCTGATCCTCTGTGAAGTTAAAAATGTTTATAAATTGTCTAGATACAACTCTATTGAGTTCTGCCCATAGTCTCTCAATCCTTTGGGCGTTCACTGAAACTCCAGTAATTGTTCCAACCCCTTCTTTCCAACTTATAACGGGCAACATGTTTATTTTCCATACCATGATCACCCCATCTGCCCCTAACCAAACCAAAGTTATCTAAACCTCCTAAAAATGTTACTGACATTCCTATTATCATTGTCATATCTGGACACAGTAAGAAATGCAGAAGGAATTATTGTTTGGTAAACTTTAAGCATTCCTTAAAGTTTCTCCTGACTGATGGTTAGAATCTTCACTTTACAGTAACTCAACACATTGGAGAACATTTTAAAAACAAATTTGCAACATTGTCCTCATTGCCTCTTATCTGTTGCTAACATTTTCTGTCAATCACACAGTTCCTGGAAACATCAGTAAAGTTTGAATGGAATTCACAGATTCTAATTTCAAAGATCAGTAGGTTGTTTTCCAGAAGATTTTAAAAACATGCACCACTTTTGTAAGGTAGACAACAATCAATGAACTAATTTTCATCAAAACAAGCAGTTCTCTTGACCCAACAGACAATAAAGGTTTGTGAGGGCAAACGGATTTAAGGAAAATGCACAACGACTGTACACGGAGTGCAAAATGAGAAGTCAAAGTACATTTTTAGTTTTACCAATATGCATTGCAACCAATAATCTACTGATGTGTGGAATAAGATTGTACTTCATATCTCATTTCAACCCTCCCCATCCACGGATCTGACCTTCAAGTGTCAAAATGATGTAAGGCCAAAGCTCACATTTGGGATAACAAATAGTTATGTCAGTCGGTGAAGAATTAATTTACTGGAAGTGTTCGGTGTTTACAGTTTGTAAGCAGTTTATGCTCTCTTTGTTTAACAAAAACAGTACATTTGAATGCCATGTATTCTAAAAGCAACTTCTGTCTGCTCTACACTTTTTCTTTGGGGGTCGCTACAGCAGATCATCTCATTCCGCATATCATTTTTTTATAGGGTTTTACATCGGATGTCCATCCTGACACATCCCTTCCATTTTTCTGGGCTTGGGACCGGCACCAGATGGGGCTAGGTAGTCTGGAAACACAAAGGACCCAAGGGTCTAGACCGTATGTCTGCCGAAGCCTCTTTGACTGGGATTGGAATCCCAGTCTCCTGTACCGAAATCAGTGGTTTAACCCCCCTAATGCCATGTATACTAATGTTTTATTTTTCAATAAAACTATTTGAAACAATCAGTCATGTCATGTCAGGGCCCTGTTCCTCCAGGGGGCTGGCAGTGGAGAGATGTGTGAGTGAACACAGTGAGCATTCGCTCCATGGCCACAGGATACAGCAAGGTCCAATGACCCGGATAATGACTCTCTGACCATGATCAATCACCCGTGGAATTTGGAGTCACATTGTTGCCATTATTAATTTTTTTTTTATTCAATAAGGATGTTTCTATATGTAACATCCTTGCATCCACTTTAATGTTGTTTATGTGTAATAAAAAAAAAAAATCACCCAATCCAAAAAACTTTTGCAATGATCAAAAAGGTAGAAACAGTCATCTTGACTCTACGATCCAAAATGTAGTTGATACTTCTTTGCTAATTGCCCGGCCCGATCGCCATCATCATAATCTGTGAGGCAGTTTAAACGTAATTGATGGAAAAATTGATATAGCCGGCTCTTGCAATATTAAAGAATATGGAACCAAAGTGTAGACTCCGCCCACTCAGTTAGATCCATTCCAAGTTTTAAGGAGCTCTATTCTCTTTGGATGCTTAACCATCCTGTATCATGAAAATCTGTCAAGTTCTAATGTAATCAGAATAAAAACTTAACTTCTTAGGTGCATGTCATTAGAGCCACTGTGAATCTTACATTGGCAATGTTGTCTCTCTCCATAACTCAGCTGTATAAATTTCTGATTCAAGAAACTTCTCTGGCTGGGTTTTCTATCCGGGGCATGATTGAGTTGTTACTGGAATTTTACACCAACATTTTTTCCCCTTGCTCTATCTAGCCCGACCCTCTAACCAGCCTTTAGAAAGGTATAGGTTTATTTACTGAAATTAACCATTTTAATTTATAGCAATTTTAGAAACCTTAGGGCCTTTTGCTTTTCAAAAATCCATTTGTTTTGAATTTTGTCTTTGTGAACTTGCACATTTTATTTTAAACTGTCTGGACTGAAACTGTACAAGAGATTAGATACATGATGGATAAATGGTGTTTGTGCAAATCTGTGTTTCTCTGAAATAATGATGAATAATGGCCAGATACTTCAGTGGACATTACTGGTATTTTGTTTCCAAAATATAGAAGTGGAAACAACCAAAAAATATCTAGGGACATGGTAATGAAACAGGATTCTTTCAATAGGTATCCACCAATGGATACCAAAATCACGAACCCATTGAGGACTAGGTTCAGAATGATATTCAAAATAAAAGTGGTAAAATTAGATCCCAGGCTGATACAACTTTTGTGAATTTCCTCAAGACAACTCATAATTTGGTTCAGTACTGTTTATGACCTCCTAGGGCCTGTATGCGCTCCCTACAACATCTGGGCATGCTCCTGATGAAAAGACGAATGGTTTCCTGGGGGATCTCCCCACAGATCTGGATCCAGCCATCAGTCGGCTCCAGGTCAGTGTTTTGTGTGACGTTGCAGCGGTGGATGCAACCATACATAATACACGATTGGATTCAGGTCTGGGGAACGGGGGGAACAGTCAGTAGCATCAATGCCTTCATCATCCAGGAACCGCTGATACACTCCAGCCACATGAGGCCAGACATTTTCCTAGACCAGAAGGAACCCAGGACCCAGATTCATGCCAATCTGCCAAGTCTTGTGTTCCCTGGCAAATGCCAGAGAATTCAGTGTTCTCTGGCTGCACGATGCCGGTTAGCCCGATGGAATGGAATCTGTTTCTGACAGTTTGGGCAGAAACATGCACATGAGTGGCCTGCAAGGGCTCTGGCGATGCTCCTGGTGTTTCTCCTTGCATAAAGGAGCAGATAGTGGTCGTCCTGCTGGGTTGTTGTCCTCCTATGGCCCCCTCCATCTCTCCTGGTGTACTGGCCTGTATCCTGGTATGTCCTCTAAACTCTTTTCACTGTGCTTGGAGACACAGCAAATCTTCCAGTGCGTATGGATGTGCCATCCTGGAAGAGCTCTACCACCTGAGCAACTTCTGTGGGCTGCAGATACCGCGTCATGCTACCACTAGTGGCGAGGGCACTGGAAAAATGCAAAACTACCCAAGAATCAGCCAGAATGGGTGAGGAGAGGGAAATGGTCTGTGGCCGCCACCTGTAAAAACATTCCTTAATAGGGGTTGTCCCACTAAATGCCTCTCCTTTCTACTTGTTGCCTGTCCCAATTGCTAATTCTTACATTTTACTCGACTGGGGCACCATGAGGGTGCAGTGGGCTCACGCAAAGAACGGATCAAATCCGCCTGTTGTTCGAATGCCTTTCCATGTACTCCAGCTTCCTACCACAGTCCAAAATCCTGTAATATAGGTCAACTGGTGACTCTTAAATTGCCAGTTTTGGTGTGTCTATATTGCAACTTGGCCAGGGTGCAGCCCATTTCTCGTCGAGTGTCACCCGGCGTAGGCTCCAGCCACTTCTGGTCACCTTGAACAAGATAAGCAGTTACCCAAAATTAATGGATTAAAGTATAGAAACAAATTTAAAAAGCATGCAAACTCTAAAATGGTCAAATTTTATTTATAATAATAATGATTCATTCATAATTCATGGGCAAAACTTAAGAGGGATTATTTAAAATGACAATTCTTTATTGCACATGAAATATAAGAGCTTTACATTTGTATATATGTGCACCAGAAACAAGGATGTTTTGCGGTCTGGTCTGATGGAAGAGAGGCAGACTTAAAGGGAAGAAGATGGTCCGTACAGTCTAATATTTATGTGGCCTTGCAGAGGACATGCTGATAAAAAAAAAACGTCAATGGTGTCTGTGGGACAACAGTCACAAGAAGCCATCTTCACAATGTGGCTCAGACGGGTTTCATCCCCTTCATCTTGTAATACAAGGCAGTCTTGTAAGGACACATTGTAAGAATGACTGTCTATGAAGAATGACCTTTAAAAAATCTTCCAGCAAAAGTTAAAAAAATGCTCTCCCTTCTTAAATGGTAGTTATATTGTTCTATTATAAAACCAATTCTTCTGATTAGGGTTTGAGATGTTGGGTGAGGTCAATTAAGTCATTGGCTATATAGTTATATTACGGAAAAATCCGGGATGCTATGGAATCAGTTGAGTTGTGCTCAATAATATGCTTATTCTTTTCTGTCAAAAATTTGGTTGAGATTAGAGCTTGGGGCCCAGTGGCAGGAGGATGCAATGAGCAATTTGTCCATAGCCCCAGAAATACGCAAGTTATGTACCAGAGGGGCTGTAATGTTTGTGGCCAGAGCCATCCAGTACTTTTGTTCCAAACTCTTCCAAGCCAACCCAGAGACAGCTGCAGTGCACCGCCATCTGGAGCAAGAATCCCTGAGGAGAACTTACCCCCATTGTGTGGCCATCTTTTGCCGACTGAGTTTAGATTAGTACAAAATACTCGGTTGGAAGACCCAATACGCTCTACCGGTTGCCTCAAATGAGCTGCCCACTTCCCCCTCGGCAATGGGTCAAATGCAGAAAACTTAATTTCCCTTGGAAATAATTATCTATTTATCTTTTTATTCACAATTTTTTTCATCTTCTTTGTCGATTTTAGTTGGAAACAGTTTCTTCATCGTCTTTCTGCCACTCCAGCCTAAAACATAAAATGACCTCTCTATAGTCACTATTCAATTTGTCCCGCCTACTGTAGAAACTCGGCGACCTCGGTGGATGAGTACCGCCTGATTGGGAGATAAAAAGGGCATATTCTACGCTAACATTAAAATTGGTATTCCTTTTTCCATTTGATCATATAGTAAAAGAAAAACAGAATTATTAATATTAGATTATTCAAGGAGAGGTCCCTAAATGTTACAGAATGCACCTTTGAATATAATTCCTGCTGTGAAACTTTCAACGGGACTGTTTTCTGTAATGGTATGCCAACCAAGTGACACTACATAGTTATATTGATTGGAAGAGAGATTTATTAACATTGGAGAAAATAAAAGGGCAGGATTATCCAATAAAAAGTTTAAATGTAGTCTCTCGAAGGTGAGCAACATCTTAACACAATTTAGGCCATAACCATAAACTGACACACAGTTTAATACTCAAGCTCAGCAGCTCATCAAGAAAGTAGCTCACAAAAATCTCTTTAAATCAACCACATAAATCAAATGCATAAAATGAAATCTAATTGCACATCAAAAAGATTTTCAGATTTTAGAGGGTCGTTGTAGTCCGTAAAGTAGAGAAAGAGTTTGCTGTCACATCGCTCCAGACTGTCAACCAATCACTGCTGACTGTCTCCATCCCCAGAGAATAATGAAGATCGGTGTGTGTCATGTATTTATGACAATTACTACAAATTGTGTGAAGAAGTGGAAATGAATGAGTCAGTCGATATCCAGCTCACAGACCAGGTTCAAATAGAGAGAAACGGAGTTTCTACTCGGAAATGATCATTTTCATTTTCAAGGGCTTTTCCGTTCTTGTGAGGTCTCCTCAGTGAGTGAAGGAGAAATAACCAGAGACCTGCCCACTAAAATTCTAATAAATCTCCCTCACGGTCTCTGACCGAGTTTCTTTAGGTTCAAGGGGGTCGTGTGGCTAATCAAAGATTCACCTCCGCATACTATGAGTAGATAGAACGGCCATCCATCCGTTATCAGGAACGGCTTATCCTGTTTAGAGCAGTGTCACCTATTCCAGTCCATAATTACAACCTCTCCTCCTCACGTTTATCAATCAATATGAAGTCCCTTTTAAACATTGTTGCCAAGACGGGCCTGGTGCACCTTTTTTCCACACCTCCTTTCTGTATATATGCAGTGGAGGTGTAACACGGGGTATGAGTTGGTCTGTCTCTGAGGTGGCGGTGCAGGTAGTCTTAGAGGTTAACACGAGGAGGGAAGGCAGGACGGGGCTGCGACCTGTAGTGTGTGCAGATCCCAACTGGAAGTCTTAAAAGCAGTTTTTTTTCGGTTAGCAGCTAACGGGATATTGAACAAAAATGTCTCAAAAGTGAGGAGGCAGCTTGATTTCTGGGAGTTCCTCACCCTCTGAACAGGCCCTGTAACGGTGAAGGTAAACAATTTTTTTTTCCATCCATGTATATATCCATTGTCTTCCGGTTATCTGGGCTCAGGTTTCTCGTGTTTTGGGTCCAACCAGGATCATCTCCCAGTTGGGAAAGAGACGCCTGCTTGAAAAACTTCCAAAGAGAATATTCCTAATGAGACGCCCGAATTGCCTCAACTGGGCCTTTCACTTTTTGTACGGGGCAGGGGACCAAGGCAATCTTTTATTCTTTAGTCGAATGACCATTCGTCTTACTTTTCTTATTGCTGAATAGGAATAGGATTTAGTGTTGCGTCGGGATAATTTGGTTAAGTTTACTAGCCGGCTGACATCTGTGACACCTGCAGAACTGGCAGACTTGTTTTTCATCTTTAGTTCTCCTACTTTATCCTGAACGTTTATTGTAATTTAAGTGGATTTTCATGTTTTGCCATTTCTTGACTTATTTTCAAAGATCATTTCTCTCGTCGCGTCTCTCTGCTTAGTACTTTCATTAGCCCTTTCGATGCAGTGATCCCGTAACAGCGCAGCAATGAGGATGAATCTCATAGTCGGAACAATGCAGGATCTGGTGAAATGTCTGACATATAGAGCATGGGGTGGCTGTAGCTCTGGTAGAGTGGGTGCCACCCATTCAGGAGATCGGTGGTTCAATCCCGGCCTTTCCAGTCTACGTGTTTTAGGGTCCTTGAGCAAGAAACTGAACTCCCTGTATTATTTTATGTTTCATGCTCTCTAAAATATGGATTAACATGGCAAAAGTAGTCCTATAGCATGACTGTTACATGGTGGCTGATCTTGTTCTCTGCTCAGAGGGTAAAGACCTCAAGGACGTTTTGCTGTCTCCTTAATTTTAAGACATTTTGGGTTAAATTTCTTCTTTTTAAGTTAGCTGCTCCTGAATCCTGAATTTACACCTCGTGTTTATGCAGATAACCCATTCGACCCTGTTACTAACTCCCTTGTCGCTTCAGCAGGGAATCAATGGAGATCCCCCCCATTATGCCTCCACTACATTTATATAAAGCAGCCGGGGAAATAAAGTTTTCTAGAGATCTATTTTGCTCTTTTATTACATCCATTTGGTCCAATGTTTTCCATTTCTGTTACTTCTTGCCCCTTGCTTCCGTATTTCCAGACACCGGGATACTGGATTAATATTTTAGAGATGAATAGAGCTCTGCTGGATTCAAACATCATTCAAGTTGATGCTTCAATCCTTTTGACGGTCGACACATTTTAATTGATTCTAATGGTTTTGCCATAGCAACGGTGAAACTGAATTGCAAATGTTCATCTAAGATGAAAATGTTTACACTGCTCCAGCATGAAACAAAGAATAAAAATGATTTAAAGCTAATCTGGTATAACATTAGGGATGATAAGCTGCTCCCGGATGACTGTAAGACAATCGTCTAGATTTTTTACATATGACTCAGGCTTTTGCACAGTTGAAGAAAGTGGGTGTGACCCAATTTCGATCCCCTGACGTTAGCGCCTTTTTATGAGGTGCCACAGCGATACGATGCGTCATGTGGTTCAGAGCGGCATTAGCTATCAAGTTATTCCTATATAGTCTAATGAAGCTCACTTACCTCCAATTCTCTCTGTAAAATAGACCAGCCATACAGTCCAAGTTGTCCTCATTACATATGTGTCCGTAAACAGTTTTTTTAAAGACGTTTGGGCACACAGTATGGCAAATATGATCAAGGCATCTTTGTAGTGACAATAAAAACAATAGTGACAATGGGCCGCAGGAGCCGACTGACAACAGACGATTTATTCATAGGATAAAATAGAATAGAACCAACTTTATTCATTTCCACCGTGGAGATTCAAGCGTTACTGCAGTGTGATTTGGAAGCAAACAACTAATTGAGAATCTTGCAGTGTATGTCCAGCGTAATAGATCAATACTTAGATGCCCTCGAGGCTGCATACTGACATTTGATGTCTCTTTAACTACTTTAATGTTACAATACAAATTAAGCAATAAGCCTTCTCTCCCTCTAATCATTTATGACCTGTAGAGTTTGGAGGTAATTGAAAGTGAGGTATTTGTCGGTTCCATGCATTAATAATTATCACAAATGTAATTACTCTAAGGCGTCAAACTAACCGCACGTTCATGGTGCTAATCACCCTGAGAGTCTAGGGAAAACACTGAAAACACTGACACACACACACACAAACACACACACACAAACACACACACACACACACAAACACACACACAGTCCAGGAGCATAACAGGAGCTGTAATTCAGATTGATTTTCTGATACTCCGACAAACTCAACAAATATTGAGTCACAGATGTGGGCGGAGCTGCAGAGGAAGCACCCTTCCCTGACAGCTTCCATTAACACGCCGAATCCATCTCACTCTCTGGCCGCCTGTTCTTGTCTCTCAAACACTCTAGTAGCTTATATATAATAGATGACTCGAGAAGAGTCACCCCTGCAGAGATTTAAGGGTTCCAGGAAAACACGGACGAATTATCAAAAAGGATTACATGAAAATTCAAAAAAAAACTACTTGATCCCCAACGTATAACAATGAGCCCCTTAAACGTCTGGTTTTGGATCCATCCAGTAAGTAAGTGTAAGCGACGAATCCAGTTCACCTGCTGGTGACAGTTGATGCAGTTGATGGTCTACAGATGGCATTGACCATTTATCTCACATTAACTTTCATGATTTTTCTTCATTGGTAAATTGGAAAGGTACAGAATTGGTACTGTGATGTCATTTTGTACCTTTAATAGGAAAAATATTTCCTTATATTCAGAGAATAGAATAGAATAGAATAGAATAGAATAGAATAGGAATTGTTACATTATTCCTTTTTTTTCTTTTTTTTAATTAAAATTCCAAAATATATGTCAGAATCTGTATCTTTACTAATTAGCTTTAACACCATGAAAATACAGCAATTCCATAAAACGGAGTTGATTTTTCATCAAATTGCAATATGTTCTAAAAGTCCCTGTGTCCGGAATCTTTAGAACTGAAAAAAGTGTCAGTCTAATTTTGTTAACCATTGTTTTATTTATTCTTTGCTTATCTTTGATAATAAATTCCCCAAATTTGTTTTTTTTAAGTTGTTTCTCTTTGGGTAATTTGGGTCGATGCTGGAGTATTATTCACTCAATAGAGTCATTTATGTGCTGGGCCTAACAGTTTCTGACGCAGCCCTCCCCATTTATCCGGGCCCGGGACCGGCACCTGTACACTGGCCTGTGACCCTTTTGAGGCTCGGTTAGCTTTGGGTACAAAAATGACACCCCTATTTCACTGTGTGCATATCTGTTTTATTTTCTGGGATGTATGGTAAGAAAGAGGAAAAATGTACGAGTGCTACACGTCAAAGCGTATGAATTTGATATTAGTGTAACAACAGTGACATGAAACTAAATCTAAAGTGAGGCATCGTGCATGTCTGAAGAACACACAGGAGAGCTGGGGAGCGAAGAGTTCCACCTGCAGAAAACTGAAAGAATCCTGATGTCACATGCCATCAGGATTGTGACATCAGGACATGCTGATGGCATGTAACATCAGGATGTCGCATGCCCCCACCCCTCCACCTTTCCCATTTGATTGACAGCTATGCTCCAATGAGAAATGTGACTACTCCTGGCACCAGTCATGTGACCCATGTAGCCCTAATATGATGTGGATTTTTTTTGCCAAAAATTGACTGAAGATTAAAACATAATTATGATAGTAATCCAAATTATTCCCCTCTCTATTCCTTATCTTCACTCCTTCTTACCATTCCCTCCTCTTCCTCCACTCTTCAACCTTCTTATCGCCCTCTTTTACACTCTTCCTCCTCCTGTCTGCATCTCTAATTCTCCGTGGATGACTGTGGTAAATGGAGGGTAAAACGGGTTTCAATTATGGACATCAGGATTCAAGTCACATTGTCTCTTAGCGGCTACTGAATGAGATCACGCATCGAGGCGCATACACACACACACACACACACACACACACACACACACACGCGCACACAGATCTTGAAGGCTGTAATGGTTTTATTGTGTTCGGGCGGATTTCTATTGAAATGCCCATCATGTCTGTGGGTGATTACAATCAGTGTGTCTGTGTAAAGAAATCCACTTTCCTATGGAAGTGTGTGAGTTCATGTTGCATGGGACGAACAGAAAGTGAGTGTGTGAGTGAGTGTCTGCTCTTAAAGGGGGAGGCAGAGGCTCTTAGAGGGTTTTGCAGCATGACAGGGGCTGGTAATCACTCTAGTCCGTTTGTCTCACCATTTGTAATGATTTCTTGGCGTTTGTAGATTTTTTTTCTATATTTCGTTATATCATTCAAGGAGAGTCGGCAAATAATGATGACTGACCTTTAATCCGAAGGTTGTTCTCACAACCAAAGTTTTGTTTTCTGTAATAGGAAACTGAAGACATGTCTGTGTTTGTTTTGTCTGACTTCCAGTCAAAATCATCAAAATCCGGTGGTTTTGTAGAAAGAGTGCCAGTGTTTGGCTCTGGGTGATTCTTTCTTTTGCTGCCTCCTGTTTTCCAGGCTTTTGTGTGTGTGCATTATTTTTGCTGGGTTTTTAAGTAGGTCATGTCTGTTTTTTAAACCTCCGGTCTTAGTTTGGTGTTTTTTGTTTTCACTTTTGCTCTTTCTCCCTTTTTTTGTTGAATTTTTCCATTCATACCAGCAGACACAAAACCCCGGGCTGTAAAGGTTTTGCTACCAGGCCTTGGACTAGTATGGTTCAGAAGAAAGAAAGAAAAACAAAAAACAACAACAATATAGAATAGTAAAAAATGTTGGGATTATTACTATAGCAGTTATTGCATTGAACCTGTAACAATAATAATAGAATATCTAGAATAATAATAATAATAATAATAAGAAGAAGAAGAAGAAGAAGAAGAAGAAGAAGAAGAAGAAGAAGAAGAAGAAGAAGAAGACTTTGACTTTTAACAAACCTTTATTTCTGGTACACTAACTTAAACTCTTACATGCCCGTTTCGACATGAACAATAATGACAGAAATGTTTCTGCTCACACAAACAAGATTAAAAGTTCAGCACCAGAGAGGTGTCCTCCCCCACTGAACACAGGACCTGTTTGATGGACCACACTGCTTTAAACCCACCCATGTTGTGGGTCAGTCGGTAGTAAGTGTGTTCCACCCTTAGACGAGCCGCCACCAAACCTTTCAGACTATGGATGGGATCAGTTGGACCTTCTCCCAAATTCTGGTTTTTACGGGTTTTCCAAATGGCAAGCTTGGCATTTGCAAAAATGAAATTGATTAGAACCAACGTTTTGCATTTTTTCAGGGTGTATTTAGGTCCAAAAACAAACAGTGGGACAGAGAAAACCTCTCCCAATGCCTCCACCCATCTCTTCAGTAAAACATAGAGACCTGCCAAACGAGGACACGACACCACTAGATGTTCTACATCCTCTGTGTCAGAGCAGAACCAGCAGCTATCCCCTATACACGGGTCAAGGTGAGCTCGGTATCTGTTTGTAGCTAGAGCTCCATGTATAATCCTCCACTGGAGGTCACCCATCCGTTTTTCAACTGGAGGCTTATACAGGACCCGCCAGCTGCCTTTAGGGGAAACGTCTGAGCCAAAGACCCCCGTCCACCTCGACTCCCTGACTCCTGTTAGTGATCGGAGGTTAAGTACTTTGACGCAGCTCGAGTACAGCTGCTTCCCTCCGCAAGAGCTGAAAGTTCCGAGCACCGGGGTCCCCAGAGTGAGGAGCCGGTCTCTCCCCTCCACCCAGTCGCCAACAGCAGGACCCACAGTCAGGGAGGGGAAGACATAACCGGACCTCCCGCTCCACTGATCTGCCAGGGCCCGGCTCCGGGCGAAACCCCTGAGCGGAGCAGGCAGCGACCGGCACACCCCATCCACGAGACCCCGTAGGACTCTCGTTGACCGGATACCCGTCCTCTCAGCCAGTCTGTCCTCTGTAGTCCCTGTGAGGTTTCCCAGCTTGGTGATCCCAGCCTCAATGAACTTCCTTCTGACGGTTGGCGAGGAAAACACGGTGTTGGACATTAGGGGATTGTTAAACAATGGCTCCTCAAATAGCCACATTCCGGGCAAGGGGTCAGTGGACCGGGAACAGTCCAGGGTCTTCCAGGCATCCATCACCGAGCTGTAGAAGGTGGTGATTCCCAAAAGGTCACACTCAGATGACCTCATCAGGAATAGCTGTTTGTCAAGCTTGAGGCGACCAGCCTTCCACAGCAGCGACCGGGCCACATCCAGCCAAGAGACAGCGCAGCCGTACAGCAGCCGTTGAGCCGCCTGCAGTCTGAAAGCCGCGGTTCTGGAGGCAATGTCTATGAGGCCCTGCCCCCCCTCTGCCACCGGGAGGTACAGGACCGACGCACGCACCCAGTGATGACCAGACCAAAAAAAGTCCACAAGTAACTTCTGCAATTGTTGAATGAAGCCCGGTGGAGGAACGAGAACTTTCAGTTTATGCCAAAGAGTCGAGGCAACAAGGTTATTGACAATCAGAGCTCTTCCCCTGTAGGACAGCTGCGGTAGCAGCCATTTCCATTTAGACAACTTAGCTTGCACCTTTCCCAGCATTCCCTCCCAGTTCTGCCTCTCTGTGTCCTCGTTTCCTAAAAATAACCCAAGCACCTTTAGCCCTCTGGTTCCCCACACAAGGTTCCCTGGGAGAACCGGAGCGTTCCCAACAGTCCAAGGACCTATCAGACACGCCTCGCTCTTCTCCCAGTTCACCCTGGCTGAGGAGGCGCTTTCATACAGGGTCAGGCTGTCCCGCAACTCTTGAACATCCCCCTGACCCTGTATGAAGACATTAACATCATCAGCGTATGCTGATACAACCACCCGGGACCCTTGACTTGGCTCGGGGAGCTGAAGCCCACCCAGCCGGTTCCTCAACCTGCACAGCAGAGGCTCGATGGCCAAGCTGTATAACTGGCCTGAAATGGGGCAGCCCTGCCTGATCCCTCTCCCCACCGGTACAGGACAGCTCAGACCTCCCCCCACCTTAATTAAACAACAAACATCACAGTACAGTAGTTTTACCCACGCCAGGAAATGCTCCCCAACCCCAAATGCCTGCAGTGTAGCAAACAGGAAAGAGTGGTCTACACGATCAAATGCTTTTTCCTGGTCGATCGCAACTATACCCGTGGTGATGTCATATGACTTGCACATATCGAAAGTGTCTCTCATTAAAAACAAGTTGTCAAACATTGACCTGTCAGGGACACAGTAGGTCTGATCAGCACCCACCAGCAGGTCAATAAAACCTTTAAGTCTATTTGAGAGAACCTTCGACAGGATTTTATAGTCCGTGCATAATAGGGCCACTGGTCTCCAGTTCTTGAGCAGTGTCAGGTCCCCCTTCTTAGGTAGTAGGGAGATCACTGCGCGCCGACAAGAGGCTGGAAGCGTCCCTGTGCTAAGACACTCCTTAAAAACATCAAACAAGTCATGTTGCAGAATACTCCAGAAGTGTTTAAAAAAGTCACTGGGTATTCCATCCAATCCTGGGGATTTGCCAGAGGACAACTGGGACACAGCAGTGGTCAGTTCCTCCAGAGAGAGGTCAGAGCCCAGGGTGTCACGCTCCACTGGACTCAGCTGTGGGAGGTCCTGCAGGAGGTCGGCAGTCGCATCCGCATCACAGACCTCCACCTTAAACAGGTCGGTGTAAAACTCCACAGCTAGCCTCCTCATCTCCGAAGGCTCAGCGGTCAGACGACCGTCCGGTAGACGCAGACAGACGAGATGTTTCCTCTGTGCCTCCGACCTCTCCAAGTTAAAAAAGAAGCTGGTCGGAGCATCCATGTCCTTTAACATGGTGAATCTGGCCCGAACCAGCGCCCCTTTAGCCCTCTCCTGCAGAAAGGAGTTCAGATTCCTTCTCTTGCAGATAAGTAGATCCTTTTGTGAGGCAGACCCCCTCTCCAGCTCCCTGATCTCTGCCTCTAACTGTTCCACAGCCCTCCGAGTTTTAGCGGTGGAGTAAGCTGTGTACTGCTGGCAGAAGACTTTGATTTGGGCCTTTCCTACCTCCCACCACTGATCCAGTGAAGGAAAGGAAGCTTTCTCTGATCTCCAGTTTGCCCAAAACAGTTTGAAGTTGTCACAAAAATTAAAATCCTGTAAGAGAGTCACGTTAAAATGCCAGAAAGATCTCGGTTTCACCGTCGGAGATAAAACCAGCTCTGCTAGGAGTAAATGATGGTCAGTAAAAGCAACTGGAAGGATCTGACAGTTGGCAGCATGAGTAATAAAAGAGGCCGACAGATAGAACCTGTCCAGCCGGGCCGCACTAATCCTGCCATCCGTTACTCTGACCCAGGTGTACTCCTTAGCAGAGGGATGTTGGTTCCTCCACAAGTCCACTAGATCCGCCTCTTCCACCATCTGAGCCAGAAATGTGGAGGATTGAGGGTGGAGCTCCTGTCCCGTCCTGTCCATAAGAACATCACAGCAGCAGTTCCAGTCTCCCCCCAATATAACACAATCTTTCTGGCCGATAAGTTTCAATGTGTCTGTCACTCTCTTGAAGACCTCCAGACGATCAGGACCATGGTTGGGTGCGTAGACATTTATGAAGCTAAAATTAAAGCCATGTATTTCTGCATTCACCAGTACAACTCTGCCTTTCACAATCTCTCTGCTGGATAAAATCTTTGCTTTTGTACTGGGGGAGAACAACACAGCGACTCCAGCGCTGCTACTGGAGCCATGGCTGAGGACATGCTGCCCCCCCCACCATAAGCCCCAGTCAGTCTCGTTCAGGGCGTCACTGTGTGTCTCCTGCAGAAATACTACGTCCAACTTCTTCTGACTGATGACCTCTGACACCAGCGCTCTTTGTTGTGCTGTTCTACCTCCGTTCATGTTTAAAGAGGCCACCTTTAAGTTCTGCATGTGTGAGGAAAGGATGGACAGAGCAGTGAAGAAGCAGTCAGAAGGAGAAGAAGAACCCGGTGTTGTATGACCATGGATCAACTGATTGAAACTTTCCTTCGTTTGGCACTTTTGGCACCTTTCAAGCCCTTCCTCAAGCCTGTGACAAGTTTCTTGAGGCGGTACCGCCTCTTTTTGTCCAGCTTTTCCTCTCTTACAACCTTCTGTAGAGTGCTCACTGTCTGTATGAACTTTCGTATGTCCGGAAAGTATTCACTCACATCTACCACCCTTCCAAACGTATCATCCAAGAAATCATTGATTTCTTCCAGAGAGTAGATGTCTGACTTCTGAGTGAGACTATCAGTAACTGACATATCATCAGAGTCGGACTGATCCTCCATGTCATTATCCAGCCTGGACTGCAGCGGTTCTGACCGCTGTCCAGCAACACCAATCCTACTCTGAGCTGAAGAGCTCACATCTGCTGCCTCATCCTGCTCATCTGCAGCTTCAGGCTGACCTGCAGCGGCAGACGCTGAATGAACTTCAGCAGAAACTACATTTATTTCCTCATTTATTTCCTCATTTCTTACATTATCAGTGACAACATTAACATTTTTCTCTGTACTCACCAGAGTTTCAGCCTCCAGCTCTCCTGCTGTGTCTCCTGCAGTAGCAGACTGCTCCTCTGATGAGCTTGCTGCCATAGCAGGTTCCACAGCCACTGGAAAAACAGCCGCGCTGCCCTCAGGCACGCGACCCTCCTCAACGGTGCCCTTGGCCGGGGCGACGTCCGCCGCCGGCACCCTCTCCGCGGATCCGGACACCGCAGAGCACCGGGCAGCGGAGCCACCGGTCACGGTGACTTCCTCCGCCGGCACCCTCTTCGCGGGTCCGGACACCGCAAAGCACCGGGCAGCGGAGCCACCGGCCACGGTGACTTCCTCCGCCGGCACCCTCTTCGCGGATCCGGACACCGCAGAGCTCCGGGCAGCGGTGTCACCGCCCACGGTGACTTCCGCCGCCGGCACCCTCTTCGCGGATCCGGACACCGCAGAGCCCCGGGCAGCGGAGTCACCTGCCGCACCTGCAGCAGGTCGGCCGCAAGCGGGCGGCGCCGCGGCTCCGCTCACCTCTCCGCCATCGGTACCGGCAGGCACCGGTATATCCTGCCTGTGCGGACATGCCACCCGTTTGTGTCCCACATCTCCACACTCGAAACACTTCATGCTTCCCGAACTCGCGTAAACCATGAAGGAAACGTCCTCGTGTTTGACACGGAACCAGACCTCCAGAGTCTGAGTGGGCGAGTCCAGGAACATGAACGCCTGTCTCCGGAAAGACTGGACATGTTTCAATAGTTCATTCTTACAACCCAGACCGACCGAGCGGAACCCACTCGCGAACCTCCCGAAGCGCTTCAGTTCTCTTTCGAGCGCTTCGTTCGGGATGAACGGAGGGACTCCGGACACGGTGATCCGGGTTGAGGCCAAAGCCAGCGGAGAAACCTGGAGAAACTCGTTCTCCAGATTTATTCCGCTCTCGATTAGTTTAGCGACGCAGTTCTGCGCTCTGAAAAAAAACACCAGAGCTTTGCTCATTCTGGAGGCAGAAGAGATGTTTCGGTGTCCTACCTGATCCCCAACGGACATCAGGACCTGCTCCACACTGGAGCTGGAAGGTGGCACCAGCCTCGCGCCATGTCTCAGGGACACGGACGGCGTCTCAGAGGACGCCATCCTCACCACGAAACACGTTAAACTCACTCTAAACAATACTAACCCTTTACACAGTTTATCCAATATATTACAACGGTCATACAATTTATATTCAGTAGGAAATCGATTGAAAGTTTTCAAATTTTCCCTCGCTCTTCTCCACCACACTCCCACACACCGGAAGAAGAAGAAGAAGAAGAAGAAGAAGAATAACTTGCATTCATATAGTGCTTTTCAAGAGACCCAAGGACCATTTGCATAAGTTAAGCACAGAAAAGGAAAAATAATAAGACCACAGCATCCTGGGCGGCATATAGGGATGGAGGAGGATAGCAAGGCATTTGTGGAGCAAGAGCATGGAGGGCCTGTAAGTGAGAAGGAGGATTTTCTAGTCAATGCGAAACTTGATTGTTAGCCAGTGAAAATGGATACGGGGTGCAGTCATGTGAAGCCAGGGATTGGTGCAGGTTAGGACCCTTGCAGCTGACTTCTGCACTTACTGGACTCTGTCTAGGGCTTTGCTGGACACCCCAAATAAAATCCAATGCAGTAGTCCAGACGGGAAGTGTCCAGGGACTGCGGATGAAAAATAGCCTTTTGGCTAACTCTGGTACAGTTACAGAAATGTTTAATAATGTACAATGTCCCTGCCAAATAAACCCAAATAAATAAATAAATAAATAAATAAATAAATGCTTTCTTCCGAGGGATCGGAGAGGTTTGGCCAGAGTCTCGAAATGTTTTTAAGGTGGTAGAAAGTGGATTTGGTGATGGACTTAAGGTGTATTTGGAATGAAAGCATCAGATGGGCGGATGGAGCTGTTTTTCACATCCAGAAGGACACAGTGTAAGGCAGGTTGTTTTAATATTATGGCTGATTGGATGCCCAATTTAATACCATCAGAATTAAGCAGTCATGCAGTGCAATTTTTCTTTTTTTTAATTGCTACCATTTTGTTCTCTTTCTAAACTAAAGAAACACAATTCTTGTAAAATTGCAAACCGACCTTCATGCTAGTGACGTTTTTATGTTTTTGTGTGAAGCTCATTAAAAAAGTTCAATAAACCGGTTCAGTGATCAGACTGGAAGAAATCATAAAAGGAGGGGTTGTCAGCGGGAAATGTCAATTGCTAGATTCTTTTACTGCTCATGGAGTTTAGTGAGTAAGGTACGAACATGGATAGGGTGTCAGTCAGACCCCCCACGAGACCCTGCAAAGAAAGACATTCAGATATTGTCAATAGAGATGGATGTTATCCATCCATTATTATCCAACTAACTGGACAGAAAATCTCATTTGGCCCTCTCACAGTTTGGAGGACGTAGGCCTTGGTTAAAAGCAGCAGAGCAAAGTTGATACATATTTCAGTGTAAAAGTCTGTCACATCAAGACAAATGGCCGAGCTAATGCCGGAGCAAAGCTTATTGCCGGAGCTGCAGGGTAACCGCTGCGAGGCAAGCTGGCCAGGACCAAACTACACCACTCAGTCAAAATAATTGCCTGTTGTGTATACCATCAGCTGTAGTAAACAGTTTTCAAGCTTCCTTCTCTAATATTGATTTTTGATATTGCCACGAAAACATTTATACTTTTAAGTTTAAGTTAAAAGTTTTATTCGAGTTTATGGATGATTTTACAATTTTGCGTCGCCCGGAACTAGAAGTTAGTGAATGGAAATTGAAAACATCATGCAGTAAGTTTCAGTGCAATGTGCTTTTGACAGCTACATTAGCGAGCTAATGTGGATTTAACTTTATGTTCAGACTTAGGCATTATCAGAGTCGCTAGGCGCTTTTTAGAAATACAATAAAAGGGTCTAAAAAGTATCGTGACAAAGGATGACTTAACACACACTCACATTGGTGTTTATGCTTCAGTCCGTTGACTCTATTTTTGATTTATACCATTTTATAGTTATCTGTTGCCATTATATTATTGGGAGGGGACATGGCCCCTGAGATCCCCCTGAGTTTTTTTCTCCTGTCTCCGTTATTAACTGCTTTTACTTCTTTGACTTAATGTGTTGTATTTTTTGGTGTAATTGTCAGTCGTCCTGTTCTCTTGGCTTGAAGATGTTTATTCATTTATTCATTTTTTCCAGTTAGTTTCCGAAAACTTAGTCAAAACCAACAAACATGATATTTTAAACAGCAGCTGTCGTTGAGATTTAAAAGTGTAGCATTTAAAAATCTCAGGGTTGAATAAAATAGTATATATTTCATTGTCTATATATTCAATAATAAAATATATATATATAAACAAGTAAAAAATTCATAATTATATTTTCTTGTCTTTAATCAGCTGAAAGTATGAATCGTTTTTTAAATGTTACCTTAGGTCTTCTTCTTTGTGTGACGGATGTTCCCTTTAGGGATTGAGACCACAGCATCTTGATGGTATGTGCTAACCTTAGTCCCAACCAATCGAGTTTGGGAATCAGTCTCCTGTTTTGCATATTGATTAGGCATAAGTTTCAGGAGGGTTTCCTTACACAACCGTTCTCATTAATCTGAGCTTCAATCTGGCAGCAGGGGTTTACTGATTTGAAACCCCTTCAAGGCGAGGTTAACATTTGTTCAGATAAAGTCTTTTCATATCTGGATCTTCCATGGAGACGACCTTGTTGAGCTCCGTTGTCTGTACAGTAACCCAGAAGGGACAATCTGAACACTGGCTTGAAAGAGGACCATTTGAGTTTCAAGGTTGAAATAGCAAAAAAAAAACGATAAAGAATGGAAGAAGATGTTGGCCTTGTTGTTGGGGGATAGATTTGTGAATTTTGAGAAATCAAATTTTGACAAATGAATGATGAAAATGATTTCGTATTAGAAAAATCAACATTGATGATGCGAGCTTCAATACCAGCGTAACAACTAGAGGCGTTTTATAGCTTTATAGGATGTCAAAAAATATCGCTTTGACGCAGGTGAGGACAGGTTCTAACAGGGGATGTCCTATTTTGGAGTAAACTTACCTCATTAGCTGACAAGAGGACTTGGAGAAAACAAAGGTGGTATATTTTTTTTCTTTAAAAAATTGTTGTCCCTAATCTTAATCCTTAGAATGGATAAATGGAGATAAAATTATGAACCTTCTTCTGTGATTTAAAAGCTGCACGAGGGCTTTAAACTTTATTATTATTACGTAACATCAAGGATATCATGCAAACGCACATGATATCCCTTTAATCATCATCAGACTGAGCATTCGTGTGAGGTCCTGCATTCATTCATGCTCAGTCAGTCCGCTCAATGATGATATTCAAAAGATCCGTGTTTATCTTGTAACATTGACTGAAAACTGATTAAGTCTGGAAGATTGGCAATTACAGAACTCATTCAAATGATAACGAGGACTGGCATCCCTCAGAGGTTTTAAATCCTGTCGGGTTCAGCCTTCAATCAAACCTCCTGACTAGTTTCTTAAAGAAAATGGGGACTTTTTATGCGAGCCCAACCACAATAAAGGATAAAGGGGACAAATACGCCGATGGCCAACAGCCTTTTTCTGATGCTGCTGCAAGGGCCGCCAAATAAACGGTACTAAAGTCAGACAACACACTAATTTTAAACAGCGTATGTAATAATAATGCAATAACATAGTGTTAGCTGTTAGTTTAAAACGTAAAGTACCGCAGAATACAAGTCTGACAAAGCCTGGGATGCTAGCAGAAGCCTCTGAATATTTTCGAAATGCTTCTCGACATTTTCGCCCTCACATGGACTTTTTGCAGAGTCTCAGCATTTTTCATCAGGGTCAGGCGACCATGAAACATCGGGAGCTTCATTGCCTCCTGCTTGCCTTGTCCCGTCATTGTGAGAGCAGATGAAGGAGACCGAGGCCACAGAGGTTCATGACTAGAGACAGTAGATGTTTTTTTTGGGTCCATGCAGCCTGATGGAGTGGGTTATGAAAGAAAGTAAAAAACCGAAGCAGTGGTGTGTTCACATGTGAAGAAAGTGACAACAGGGACAGGGGATCTTAGGCTGCAGGATGATTTTCCAGATGAAATGATGAGTTTTCCTCTTGAGACATAAAGAGCAGACTGATCATCTCATCCCTGCGTCTCCTTTCTTTTGATTTTGTCCCCACAGAAAATGCTTTTCAATGCGCCAGGGGTCTGGACCTCATCTCTTCACCCTAATTGAATCACACTGTTGTCTAGGCTGCTCATTCTATCAAGAAAGAGCTTTCAGGGCAGTCTAGTCACTTTATCAGTTGTACTTCGTCTATCATCACCCTGAATTGGACTCCTTGCCAACTCCTTTACGGGGTGCTTCACGGTGCCCCCTATGAAGGTGACAAGGTCTGACTCGCTTTCCACATTGACATGTACCTGCAAAAGGACAGGCTTTGACTTAACACACACTCACAAAGGACAGGCTTTGAACTAACAGTACCCAGTACAGGTAAAAGGTGGAGCATTTGAAAGGGAAACGATAATTTCAACACTGTGCCGCTTAAAGGCAAATTCTTTAGAAATCACACTTTTTACTAACCGATTCACGGTTTCAATGAATGATAATGTTGATTCATCTAAACTGGCCTTGTGCGGACAGTTCCCATATCAGCTTAAGTCTATTTACTGGTATCAAACCAGGTCTTGCAATAGTTCTTATAGTCATAATATTCCTTTTGAGTGAATTACATACCAACTCTCAAGTCATGAACTTTTCTCAGCAGCTCCACAAGTATATTTTTTTGAGGACTTTTTCTCCTGTTGTCCTTAAATAGTTTTGTGGAAATCCTTTTGTTGACATGACATGATGATATGAAGATTTAAAAATAGGATCCAATGACTCATGACCCAGAAATGAAGCCTACAATGATCCAAATCGGACAGAACTGCACCACCAGAGACAGATTTCGGCAAGAATGATGGTATAGTTGGTGAAAACTCACATTAAGGAATCCAGAGATATTAGGTAGATGGAGTTCAGACTCTATCACAGTGGCACAGCAGCAACACAGTGGCATTTCAGCCCCAGGTGATTTCAGAATATTAAACATACAATGTAAATGTGACATGTTTAGCTTAAACGTTGAAAAAGTAGGAATGAATTTCTATCCCAAATGAAAATGCTTAAACATCAAGAATTTATAAAAAAAATAAATACCCACCTTTTATATGTTTCATGGTAGATTCAGTATTTTGACAATGAAGGATGAGAAATAACCTGTTTAGATTATAGAAACAAATCATTTACTGGTTGTTACAACATATTTCAAGGTAGTATTTCTCCAGAAGTACGCAGTAAGAGTACTTCATATTATAATATGCTATTATAACAACATTTTGTCCACTAATGTGGATAGGATTCATGAATAAACTATTGAAAATAAATGTTTAATCAATTTTGAAAATGAAAAGAAGAAGGTTTATTTTGAACGTTTCCAGGTATTTCAATGAACTACTCAAAAATTACCCAGTAAAAGAACTTCATAGCTTCATAGGAAAGAATCTTTTCACCATCAGAGTTGTAGTTTCCATTTTCCTTGTTGATTCTTTGCATACACATGGGTCAGAGTTTGCATGGATGGCCGCACATTTTTTCATCAAGTTTGCTTTTTACAAATCCCACTGATTACGCAGAAGGCAGCATTCACCTTCATTTGTGCGTACGCAACGTTTATAATTGAGGCCCCAGGTCATGTCCAGCTGGAACCAGTTATAAATGTTGTTTGGTACCTGCTCATCGTGCCAGAGTCAAAAAATAATATCTGTATCCATCCAGAAAATTTAGTGGCTCCTCCTTTGACCCTTCTACCAAGTTTCGGGGCAGCAGTTCATCCATAAGTCATTCATGGTTTTTCTCAAATCAGAATCATACATTTTATTTTTAACATTTGTTGGCAAAAGAAAACTCAGCACACTATTGATCAAGCTCCTGAGCTACGCAACAAGGGTCAATTTGCCCTTGCCTGGAGCTGGCACACACTCCGTCAAAGCGTGTGCCAGCTCCAGGCAGGGCTGCTGTGCTGTAGGTGACTGTTCTCTTCTCAGACTTCTCGCTCCCCCTAACCTAAGCTTCTGATTACCTCCCTTATTATAGCAGATGTAAAACCGCAGTGACTCCTCTTCCTCCGCTGGTCCAATGACCTTCCATCAGCGGCAGTCTGAGCAGTATGGTCTCTCTCTCTGCTTCTTCCACAGGCTCATCTCTTTTATAAAAAAAACACACGTTAATCTCTGCCCTATGAGTCATATCCCCTCGCCGAGAACCGTCCTCATCTAACGGTTATAATTAGCTTGTTTCGCGAAAAACGAACAACCTTTCCTACCGCTCCTGATTTTTTTATTCTTTGTCCTGGTGCTGGTCTTTGTCACAATCACTCAAAGGTCAAAGCAATATATTCAGGTCATTTTTGCTCTCCAGCCCTTTAACTTCTACCTGCTGGTTTCCTTTAGTGATGGACGGATTCCTCTTGATTCAATTTCTGCCTTCAATTTGAGACAACCCAACCGAATAGTTCAATTTATATGTATCCTTTTTTTATAAAACAAAACAAAACAACAACCCTTCGGTATTATAAAATCAGTGGTGACCCACTCTAGCTCTGTCGAGACAAAGGTTTGATGGTTCTAAATCAATAAATCAGAAGATGGCCTCCCAACGTCCATCTTCCAAGATCAGGTCACAGTAGCAGCAAACCAGGCATGGGTAGATCAGATATGTAAAACCTGCGGCGAAGTCTGGGTATACTCCAGTTGGAAATGCCTGGAATAGCTATAAAGGTTGGACTCCTGAAGGCATCTAAAAAAATTGTCGAAATGACATCCACTGTTTCCTCTGGAAGGGAAGGAACAGCGGCCTAGAAAGGATTTCAGTCGCTAGCACCCACGATCTTCTTCTTTGGTGTCTAGTCAAAGCTGTCAATCTTCAGCTGTGAGTAAAACCCCAGGACTCAAACTTAAGTGGTGGTTACTGGTAACTGTTAGAATAAATGGAACATAATATTCATTCATATGTGTTTTGACAAATTGAAGATCATGCTTTGAGAAACATCCTAGTTTCGAAGCAAGTCCTGCCTTGAGTTTCAAAGCAGAAGTCCAGCTTCTGTACATTTCTAAGATCAAATTTTGGGTCGCACAACATTAAAGGGTTCCAAATAGTTCTCTACCGGCGAGCAAATTGAATTTTTTGTCTTTCAGCTTCTCCCATTCAGGTCTGCCACAGACGATCACATGTTTTTATCCATTGGTCGGTACCCTACTGGCCTAAATGTACTGGTGACGGTATTTGTTTACCCCAGGCCCAACCCATCAGGATTGGAAATCACTTTTTTGTTCCGCTTAGGTTTTATGCAAGATGCCCTCCCTCCCCATTTGTCCGGGAATAGGACCGACACTTGAAGTACACTGTGACCCGTTTGTGGCTGGGTTAGAAAATAGACTATTGTTGAAATGTCCTGTAAAGTGGGGATCCCTCTGAATCCAGATTATGATCCAGATCACCATTCATATCTGATGGATGGTTTTGTGAGCCATTGAGCATTAAAAACATAACTTCCATGGAGGAGGTAACTCAAAGAAGTGAAGAGTGGACAATTTCAAGGGCGCTCACACGCTTTGGTCATGCGTCTCCACTGAAGATTAGGCGCCGATTCCGGGTTTCTGCAGGACGGAAGAAGAATATTATCAACAGATCCCAGTCTCTCTGTGTGTGAGGCCAAAACAGCAAGAATCCAAATGAACTCACAGCGTACCGTTTAGTACAAAACAGCCCTAAGTAACAATAAAACACATTAAGATATCTCCCTCTCTGTTTCTGTCAATTGCTGCTGTGTCTCCCAGCAGTCCGAGTCCGTGATCCTCTTTGTCAACGGCCCGGTGTCTTAACCTGAACTCGGATCCATTTAATTCCAATTCCCCTCCCGTTACCTCTGCTCTTCTATGTTCATTTACGATTCCCCACCAGGTTTGATGAGGTTGATCAGGTCAGTGGTTCTGATCCCTCACATCATAGACGTCTGTCCCTCACGTTGTCCCATCTGCTCAGAGGCGGAAGTGTTAAACAGGCTGAGTCAAGGGGAAGGTTGAGGGTAATCTATTGAAATTGGATGCAATACAACACACACACACACACACATACACACGTGCTGTTAGAATGTACTTAGCTTGCATGTACATGCCCACTTGCAGATGTCAATCAGACTTCAAAATGGCGATTCCCAAGTTGTCTGAGCCATGACAAAGCATTTTCAAGGTGAGGCATTTGTGTGAATTATTTTCCTTTCATCAGGGAAGTGGGCTGTCGTTCTCTTTCTCCTTCATTGACTTTAGAAATGAGAGACAAAGAGACAGTCAGAGAGAGAAATAGAGGAAATGCCCTTGCGCTGTAGTAACTGTAAACCAATTAGTTCCACTGGAGTTGGTGGCTGACCAAATATGATTGGCTGCAGTTATTTAAATCAATTATTTAACCAGGTGACATTATGTCATTAGCACTAGGAGTTCCTCTGGCAGGTCACGGACAGTCTGTGACAAGAATGTAGGTGTGGAGAGTTTTGGGAGACAATTGTCTCTGTGAGAAAATACTCCCTATAGACGATGCACTAAAACGCCACTAAAAACCTGATTTAAAGGTTCAGGGTGTAACATTTTGGGGTTCACGTTTGAATAAATGTGATATAATATATTAATATTTGTAACCATAAGTCCATAATCTGCTAACAAGGAAAATAGTTTTTTTAATATTGCTTAAAAAAACGGCCTGATTATCTTCACTTGTTTGTACAGTGTTTTTTTTTTTTTTTTGCGTTTTTATTTTGAAGTGGCCGAAAGACGATGAATAAATGCTTCTTCTAAAAGAAAACAACTGAAATGACGATGATTCATAAGTTGTTATTTGCTAAGTATATTGAAATTGTGGGTGCGAGGGATCTTGTAAGGGAGGATCCGCTCGTGGGATCTCCCCCTGGTCCTGGCCCTCCCATCTTACTGCTTCCAACTGTAATGGACCAAGTGCTTTCTGATCCCTCTCCCCTCCCTTCTCCAGTGGAGGAGGGACTTGGGCCTCCAGCCTGACTGTTACCATAACCACATTGTTGAAAATATATTTTTTTTAATTATTATTATAGCTTTGACCCATAATCTTCATCAATCAAAGACTCTTGCAGAGGGAGGGTTGAGCTGAAGTTGCAACCTAGAACCTCACAAATAGTTTTCACTTAATTTCAGACATTAAAACAATTCTAAGGGCTGGATTTCAAGGCTAAGGATTCCTAGAATGAAGGTCAAACTATCATGGATCTGTTGCTTTAGGGAGTGAATACACAATGAAGGAAACTGTTGTTCAGCATATTTTTGGGGGGAATTTGAACTTTCTGTTTTCAAATATCGCTGTGATTATTCCCATCAACTCTTATTAATTTGGAACATGCATTTGTTGACATTGAGCTTTTGACTTTCCACTTTGTGCTTATATTAAGTTGTTGTTTTGCCAGTCGTGTACTAAACAGATTAAAAAAAACTCTTTAAATTTAAATGAACTACCATTTATCTGAAAAACAAACAAGAGACACATTCCCAACAGCCGCATACAACACAACCCCTTTAATGTTAGCAGGGACTCAGACATAAAATGGAAATCCTAATAATGAAAACAGCATGTAGAAAATGAATTAAAGATATTGTCTTGAAATGAAGGAAGGTTGACGTCCAGTATTTCTGAGGGATTCGCATTGATACGGATATGCATTCATTTTGGATCTTTTTATACCATGGAAAAAACACTCATTAAAAACACCCATCTTACCACACGCACACACACACACATATATATGTATATATATATATATATATATATATATATATAGAGAGAGAGAGAGATACATATATATATATATCTAAATATGAATGAAGACAAAATAATAGCATACATTTTAAAGATGCAAGGTTTCCACCTAAATGAGATTGTATGTGCGTGTTCGTGCGTGTGCATGTGTGTGTGTGTGTGTGTGTGCATTGGTTGCAGGAAAGGATAAGCTCTAAATTGAATGAACTGATTTTACACGTGTCCTCTCACTACCCACCACCCCCTCTGAGGTTTGTTATTACTCCAGAGGCACACAATCAAATGCACAGAAAAGCTCAGGGACATATTGGCCCACACACATACTCACACACACACTAACACTAATACACTATCACACACGTTTCCAGTGCACATGCAACTCACTTCACCCCCCCTGGCATTGCTGTGGAACAGATGGGATGACATACATGAGTGCCAGAATAAAATATGACGGCCAGTATTGATCCGTGTGAACACCCAAACAAATCCTCTTCCAAATCACTTTGCTCTGCGCTCATTCAGTGTGGCAGGCGCTGGAGTGTGTGTGTGTGTGTGCATGAACTCCAAACCAAATTCCAATCATGTTGAAAACATATTTAGATATATAAATGACTGTATATAATTTATTTTTATATATATACATATATATATGAATATAGAATACTCTATAACTACGAAATACATATGTGTATAATAATAAAATTGCTACTTTTTTCCTGATAATAATGTAATATATGATTCAATGAACAGCCATAACATTATGACCACCTACCTTACAATTTGTAAGTCCCACTTTTGACGCCAAAACAGCTCTGACCCATGAAGATATTGCTTTGACTTGCAGTGGAACATTACAGTGGTATTGCTTTACAAGGTGGTGCCTCCATGGATCAGACTTCTTTGTCAATCATATCCTATATTTGTATTGTGGCAAAAAAAATGTTGTAAGGCTCTTTCCATTCCGGTTAGTTTCCATTCCATGGTTACCATTCTATGATCGGGAAAGCTTCAGATGATGGTTTCCAGGGTATCAACTTCAAAAATGCTCATTATTTTTCATGAAACTCTTAGACACATTCCCCATGTCTTGGAGATGTGCCTTTTGATATTTCAGTAATTCTAACAATTTATTTTTCTATTTTTTTAAATTCAATTGTTTTTCTTATGCACTGCAACAAACATGTGCAACTTAAATACTTTTGTACCAACTTTCTTTCTTCAATGAAATACAACTTTGGTATGACAGCCAGAGTATTTAATGCTTGTTGATTTTACTACCACGTCCACATTCCAAGTCGTCTGGCCATCACTGCTTGGTCCTTGTCAAAGTCCTCAGATTCTTATATTGTCCATTTTACCAAGTTTCAAACATCAGGAGAAATTTTTCACTTGCTGTGTACATTCCACCCACTAAGAACTTGCAAACTATGAGAACAACAGGTTACGTGTTTCAATGACTCACACCATTTCTAGTTTATTTATTAATTTCCTTTTAGTCAAAAACAGAATAAAAGAACATATATAAGAAAAAGGGATATATCCGGGGATTCATCTTTGTGTGTGAGGAGTAGCCACAAGATGCAGGAGAATCCTCTCACAGGACATCTCCCCAGCAACCGTCAGGCTCAGTAGGATGCGTTTTTTTATTTGCTGCAGTGTGGTGCAATCGGCTCTGAAGTATTTTGGAAAGGTTCGGGCGTGATTGTGGCCACAAGCCTTATAGAGACCCCTGCCTAGAAGACTATTCGCTAAACCATATAGTCAACCGCTGATAGTCCACTGTTTGTTTGTTGTTTGCTGCCCACACCTGGTTATAAGGCTGCAAAAAGGTTGTAGTTGTCATGTGCAAACCGTTTTCACAAAGATTTGGTTTTGCCAGTTCGGAGTGACGTTTGTGTTTTTAAAAGATTACACTCACTATAGAAGTTGTAAACCTCCCCCAAAACAACCTTTCTGTGTAAACGATCCCTAAGGAAGTCAGGGATGGACCACCTGGCAGAGCTGGAGTGTGTGGCAGTATATTTTTGTCTCACATGTCTGATTAAGGGAATACAGGTGTGTGTGTGTGTCCCTATGTGTGTTTTGCTGTGAATTTATGTTGGAAAGTTCTATCATTTCATCCTGTGTGTGTTGTTATTTAAAAAAGGGATTACAGGACTGCTAGAGACTCAACACCTGATTAATGCAGAGAAACAGGGATTTGAGCCAAAGGATTTAACACACACACACTCACACACTACCACTCACACAGTCACACGCGTTAACAGCCTTATTCGACACAAACACAGGGTGAAGCTGAAACAACGCAGAGACAGCCTCATGCTAAACCTGCAGCTCTGGAAGAAGTTTCTAACGTTTCCTGTCAACTCAGAGAGAGAGAGAGAGAGAGAGAGAGAGAGAGAGAGAGAGAGAGAGAGAGAGAGAGAGAGAGAGAGAGAGAGAGAGAGAGAAATAAACACAGCATGATGAGTCAATGTCAGCTGGGATAGGCTCCCTGCCCCCAGCCCTGACCCTGAATGTGAAAAGGAAATGAATGACCTGGAGAGAGAGCATTTAATGAGGAATGCTAAAGAAATGGTTCTGCTGAGGCGCCAGAGCCTGAAAAATGAAAGATGTAAGATGCAAAATACAACATAGCAGACTATCCACAACCTCTAAACTCTAGAGTTAGTGTTAGAGTTAATTATGTTCCCAGTTGATGAAATCCATCCAACTTTATCTGTTTTGATCTTTGGTAGCAGGTGCTGGTGATTGCTACAGAATAAAAGGTGCAACTATTTTTCTTCTCACTAAGTTTTAGTCGGTAAAGATGAAACATTTTCTTCTTCTTGCAATCTCCAGCTAGCATGGTTTGCTGGTTTGCTATAGCAACATAAGACGATGGTGTCATACGAGCAAAAATGGATATTTACATTGTAGAGATATTGAAACTACACAACAATAACTGAAAGCAAAATCTAGATATTCGACCTTGAGATAAGATAAGATAAGATAAGATAGAACATTATTGATGCCAGAAAATAATTCTTGTGCCAGAGAATGCTCAAAATTACATAAACATAAAGTACAGTAAGTGAGAGGAAGAAACACATTCTACTGAATTATGATACCCCCAACAACGACTCCAGTACCGCTCCCAGGACAGAACCGGTTCTCCCGATGAGCTTATTGAGTCTGTTGGCATCAGCTGCGTTCACCCTGCTGCCTCAGCACACTACATTCTAGAAGATGATGCTGGACATCACCGAGTTGTACAATATCAGCGTCTGCATCATGGTTCTGCAGACCCTGAAGGATCTGACAGTCCTTTTAAAATACAGGCGGGTCTCTCCCTTATCCCGGATAGCATCTGTGTTTTTGGTCCAGTCCAACTTGTTTGCCGCTACGTCAGCGGCAAATCCTTCTGGTTAACATGATAACTCAAAAACTGTTCCATGGATCTTTCAAATATTATATCCACATAGACTTTAGTGCGAGGAAGAACTGGATTTATTTTGGGAAAGGTTGTTTAAATATTTCCAACAGTAGGGGGAGCTTTATCTCCAAAGGTTTTAGGGCCATCATTTCTCAACTGTTACTCTGATTTACTTTAAGTTTGGTTCATATGAATGAACTTGGGTAGATCTACCTTTTACACTTCATATTTTACTCTTATTTCTCATATTGCATTCACTAAGGGGAGCTTATTACAATATGAACTGTTTAGTTTCCAAATTTCAAGAATATATTTGGCTCAAGGAGGTCTATCCGGTAAATATCATCCCAGCTGTTCATTATTGTGGTGATCATCTGATTGTAAGAGACTCCAGCTTTGCTGGTCACACCCCGATCCTATATAGGCATGAGACCAGAAGGAGTTGCATTGTTTCTTTGTG
Organism: Lophius americanus; assembly: GCA_037951165.1. Classification (NCBI taxonomy): domain Eukaryota; kingdom Metazoa; phylum Chordata; class Actinopteri; order Lophiiformes; family Lophiidae; genus Lophius; species Lophius americanus. Next base: position 685,978 of record JBBDHG010000339.1, read on the forward strand.
GATTTAGAGAAAGCATAGTGGCAGAGTAACGGAGGGGTTATTTGCTGGAGAGAAGAGTAATGAACGCCAGTTGCAGCAAGACAGAATACATGTATGTGAATGAAAGGGAGGGAGATGCAACGATGAGGATGCAAGGAGTGGAGGTGAAGAAGTTGCAGGAGTTTAAGTACATATGTTCAACTGTGCAGAGCAATGGGGAGTGTGAAGATGAGGTAAAGAAGCGATTGCAGGCAGAGTGGGTGGAGAACAGTAACAAAAATTATCTGTGACAGAAGAGTAGAAGCAAGAGAGAAGGGTACGGAAACCAAGACGGTAGTGAGCCGAGCTCTTCTGTATGACTTGGAGTCAGAGGCCTTGACCAAAAGACAGGAGGCAGAGCTGGAAGTGAGAATTTTCTTTGTGAGTGACGAGGATGGACAGGATAAGAAATGAGCAAATCAGAGGCCCAGCCCAGGTTAGATGTCTCAGAGAAAAGTACATTTATGAGTGGCCAGATGGAGATGTATTGGACATGTGAAATAAAGGGATACTGGATATATTGGTAAAAGGAGAAGAAGTGGTGTGTGAGAGTTTGACAACTGTTGAATGGGGTTGTGTGAAGGAAATGTGATGAGGTGCATGTAGAGTAGCTTTCAGCCCTGCTACAAACACATTTAGAAAGTTGGCTCACTAAAAAGCTCCTCTCAGGGTTAGCTGCTTAGCATATAGCTCCAACTATTAACATGGCGTCTGTCACAACCCCATGCAATTTTATCCCAGGCTTGGTGTTGTCAGACCCCCTTTAAGTCTGATCACAAGGTCCCTCATATACGGAGAGACACCAGCTAGAACCCCAGAGAAATGTGAATAAGGAATTTATTTGTTACTGAGAAGCCGTGAGCATACGGCAGCCTACCACATGCCCACTGAGATTGGGCATATATTTGTGTGGGTTCTGCCACAGTCGAAAGTCCGTGGCAAAAACAGTGAAATATAGAGCTGCATGAACTTTTTTTTCATGACTCAGAGAGCCAGAGAGTGGAACATTTTCTACTTTAGAGAAAACGACTGGTATTTTATAGCCGCTGCCCAACTTCTGTCTTACCTGTGTATACAGAAGGAGACAAATAAATAAATGAGTAGAGAAGTGGAAGAATAATGGCTGTGTTTCAAAGTTGTTACCAAGGACTTGACTCCATGAACTGCAATATATTCCCCCTCTTAGCCTTCTTCCATCCCTTTCTCTGAGGACCCAGAAGGAGGAGGTACAGCTTTTCCAAATAGCCTAAGCCAGGCTCCACGGCCGTTGATTCTGACATCCAACCACTGATACATAATAATAATAATAATAATACATTTAATTTATAATGCACTTTACATTTGGATCAAATCTCAAAGTGCTACAAAGTAAAAGCAGTTAAAAGCTTCAATAGAAAACTCTATAAAAACATGACAAAAAAGCAGCAATGTTAATTAAAAGTTAAAGGTACTGATAAAAAGGAAAGTATTAAGTCCTTTTTAAATGTGTCAGTCATCTGTGGAGCCCTCAGATGGTCAGGGAGGGCATTGCACAGACGAGGGGCAGCAGAACAGAAGGCCCGATCACACATGGTGCTGAGCTTAGTCCGGGGAAGGAGGAGGCGGTATGAGTGGGTAGACCGGAGGGATCGTGTTGAGGTCAGTGGGGTGAGTAGTTCTTTCAGGTAGGGGGGAGGATGGAGAGGCTGCGGAGGAACATGTGTCAGTTTTTATGTAGATTTGCGTGTCATCACCGTTACAATGGAATGAGAGTCCATATCGACTGATGACACGGCCAAGGGGGAGCATGTATAGTATGAAGAGAATGGGGCCAAACATGGGGCGCTCGGGGAAACCCTGAGTTGAGAGAGGTTTCCTGTTGTCCCCACAGGGGCTTCATATCTGGGCATGCCCCGTACTAGACCAGCTTCCAAACAACAAGCCTGGATCATCATGAGTAACAAGATGGTTGGTCTTCCGCAGTGCACAGAACACACTCTTTACGCTTTTTTAACGTCTTGTCACTGTTTGAGGGGCACACAGAGGTGCGGAAGCCACAGCAATCGATTACCACAATGACAAACAGCTGGGATAGAAGCTTGATACATACGCATACCTAGTTTACAAAGAAGACATTTCTTTTATAAATCTCTGACATCAATGGGTTGCCTCCCCTTAACGTCTGATGCATACTAGCCCTGACATGTCAGCCTTTTGGCTTGCTTGCAAGGCGACACATTTGCACATACACACAAATACGGACTTTCCTTTGCACATCTCTCAAAGGTATGCTGCATCTCTACGTGAGTCATCCCTGTTTGAGAATGCACATTTTAAAAACAAAATGAAGTTGGAAAACAGCAATACAAGCCTTTAGTCACACACAGTCTCATATATATGAGACAGTATTTGTGATTTCACTTCCATTAAAACAGTTTTTGTCATCTCGCTTCTAGTACATGCACAGTCTCTGCAGACAAACTTGAACCCGATCACATCCATTATTTAACTGTTTATTTATGTGTCCTCAGGCGATAACACCTGCATGAAGGCAGAGCTTCTCAGATTATTCAGTATTTATGATAACCATGAAATAGGTTATTAGGTTGCTAATCTGATTCCATTCCTCAAATGCATCCAAAGGCCAAAACAAATTGATCCAAAATATCTTTAATCACCTGTCCTGCTCAATATGTTAGCTTTTGATTCTTGGCATTTCAAATCCCTGAAGCATTATCGAGTGAATGTGAAGAGCTGCTACATCGTACCACTTATCGTATGTAAACACCTTCTGCATCAGGAACTGCATGGATCACCAGCACCCATATTTATGAGTTACAAAGCCAAGTTTCACACAGGAGATACAAGTGAACGGAAGAGAGATAAATGTTTACTGCAACACTCTAGGAAAAGGTCTTTGGTGTTCAGACATTGAAGAGAGATTGTGATCGAATGGTATTTTGTCTCACTAGAGTCCAGACACTGGTAGTGGCTGATGGCTCCACATTGGGTCCACAAAATGACCACAGAGTCATCTGTCATCTGTATAACCAGTGACAAACTCATGGTATTCTAGCTCCAGATAATAATAAACAAAATATTTCATTGTGCCAGATGTTCACAATCAAAAATAAGAAGACAAAGTTTGCATAGCCACAAATCCTTTAAGTATCCATTCTCAGACCACATGTTGACAGGGACTACGCTTAAAAACTGAAAACATCATATATCCACAGCCATTACACCACACAACATATATCTACCTCAGCTGTTGTGTCCAAATACCAGGCTATGTACTGATACGCAACGGGTTCACAGTATTGGTAACTATTCGTATAATTCCACAGAGACGCAAATCCACAGTTATATATAAAAACACTCGCTCACGTTAACATGTCTTTATTCTACTCCCTCTTTGTTTTGTATATTTTTTCTCCATCCATCCATTTTCTGTAAACACTTTTCCCTTTCAGGGTTGTAAGGGGGGTTGAAGCCCATCCCAGCTGACACCTGGCAAACCTGGACAAGTCTCTAGTCCTTCTCTGAGCAGATATACTGTGCTGTACTGTGCAAAATGTTGCTTTGCATATTTCAATAACCTTGTGTCATGAAATTGCTGCTTTTCAAACATGGAATTCCCTCATGTAGGATTACTAAAGTGTATTTTCGTCTTAATTTTAGTTTTTATCCGTGTTCATAAAGCTTACAAAAAAGGTCAGATTGATTTCCTTTATGGCAAAACATTTTTTTATTTGAGTCATTTCATCCTGGTAATGTCATCGATTCTTAGTAAGCTGAGAGGTTAAGTGTATTATTTGAATAAAAATAAATATAGATTTTTGCCCTAATTATTAAACTCCATCTACTGCAGCACACAATAATACCACAAATATCTCAGTGCCCATCTTCAAAAATATGCATTAATGATCTTTTGTTTGAATTATACCATTATTTTTGATCCCACTATTTATTTCAAGTCTCCGCCCAAAACAAGTGACTCCAACCCTTGCTTCTGACACATAATCTTCATTATTCAAATGACCACAGGAGCTCCAGGTGAGATAAAAGTAAGCAGAGGTACTTGGACAAATTAATGTTTTTCAGGTGAAGACAGGTTGAATTTATCAGCTCCTGAACCAAAACACAACTGCCACCCTCACGCAGGTACAAAGCTTTTTATTAATCAGTTTGGGATTTTTACTCCTGAAAAGCATTCAAAAGTCACATTGCAAAACACACGCCTGAGTGTACCCACCTTTCAATGTCATCCACTCATCTGCTGCACTCTGAATACGGCTGTGGTCTGGGGATTGTGATAAGGGCTGCTGTTCGCACATACAAAAGGTTTGTTAATATATTGACCCCATGAATGTATATAGATATGTAGTACTGGGTAGCATAGGAAGAGTATTTCCAAAAATATTTCAATCAGAGAAGAAAAAAACGTAAAAAATATCATTTTTATTTAGTTTATTAAAAAAGAAAATGTGTGAGATCGATTCTATGAGAAAATCTTTGGTGCTCTAAGACTCTTCTGGGAGATTGTGATCGAAGGAAAATCCTCCTGAGCAGCAGCAAGATATATCCCCCCTCTAGAATCTGCATACTGGTGGTGGTGGCTGATTACTGATATGAAACGCTCTCACACACAAGTAGAACGCTCTCACAAACAGGTAAAACACTTACACACACACAAGTGACACATTGTCACACACAAATAAAGCGCTCTCACACAAACATTTGAAATGCCCTCACACCCAACTAAAATGCTCACGCGTGGAATGTTCATACACACATGTGAAACGCTCTCACACACATGTGAAACGCTCTCACACACAAAAACATACATGTGAAATGCTCACAAACATACATGTGAAACGCTCTCACACACATGTGAAACTCTCTCACAAACCTGTGAAACGCTCTCACAAACACATGTGAAACTCTCTCACACACATGTGAAACGCCCTCACACACATGTGAAACTCTCTCACACACATGTGAAACGCCCTCACACACATGTGAAACGCTCTCATATTATTGAATCAACAGTGCCCGTCCGCCGCCACCGCAGATCCTTCATGTAAGCGCCATCATTTATAAATTTCATACACAAACACCCTTTGTTCAAGAAAAAGCTGGATTGATTTTAGCAAAGGTCGGTTGTATATTTTCGACATTAAAGGGTGCCTTTTCTCCTGAAGTCAACCGTTGGTCTGAGTAAGTCCAAATATATTGCTTTTCTTTGTGCAAGAAACAAGTAGAAGCCTTATTGTGGGCCTATTGTATCGAAGAACTGGAGATTAATCATACAACTGTTGAGGTTATCAACTGCATCAACTGGACTGCACCAGAGAGCAAGATTCTGGAAACACTTGCAGGATGTTTATTGAGTCTACTGGCGGACTGTACCTTTTTGACTCCAAGATTTCATGGAGGACTGGCAAGGCAGCACATAATACCCCGGGTCTATGAAGCCTGATGATGGACAAGACAGAAATGTGGATGGACAATCTGGTGACGATTGGCGGTAGGTTCGGGTTTCTATGGTGGATTGCAATCAGTTGTGGTGACAACCAGCTTAAATCACTAGTGTTCAGTCCATCCAGGGGCACACTCAATAGTGTGTGAGAGAGAGAGGGAGAGAAGCAGAGGGGGAGGAATCCCTCAAGGGTTGAAGCCTGTAATTAAGGCTGACCTAACCCTAATAAAAATGATGCATATTTAGTCTGGATTGTTGCAAGTTAAAATTAGTTTTTTTTCCCCCTTATTTGCAATTTCCCCAATTATCGGAAGCGAATGTATCTTTAATGTATCATCATAATGCATATCATCAGCAACCATACTACTATGGTCTGTTCTGTAGACTCTTCACCTCCAGTGATTTCCCCTTTGTTTCTATTCCTTAGTTCTTCATTATCTGAATCAAGGGTCTTAGGATAGAGGGTGTCACCTGCTCTCCAGGTTCTAAAACCTCCTGACTCTGCAGTGTGACAGGAGAGTGGGCGGACTCACTGCTCACGGTGTTGCTTTTACACATTCCCAATTTTGTGGACGACATGACCTCCGCTTCACCAGTTGGTTGTAGTTGGTTTAAGATTCAGCAGCTACATTTTTTCAAGATTTTACATGAATTCACGGGTTACGGCACACTCAGAACTGAGCATGCACTGTAAAATGAAATTGAGAGACTAGTCCATTAACATTCAGTCTTTAAAGTGGTTTATTTTTGTCATTCATTTGCATAATTCACACTACCATTTCTTAAAATATGTATATATATATATATATATATATATATTGTTTTTTAAATGTCTATTTCACACACATCCCATGATTGAAAATAGAGCAGGTCGATATAAAGTGATTTGACATCTAAAGGATATACTGTTCTTTCAGATGACCTTCCATGTGTTTGTCCAACCTTTTTCTTTTTATAGCTCATACAAAACTTTAACAATACCTACATGTCATCCAGCTGATGCTTTTCTCTAAGACTGTGTTTATTTTATAGGGTCTGGCTGGAGCCAAATCAATCTGTCATGAGGAGGAAATACAGGCTAGAAGTTCTTCTCAGAGCAGACTCATGAAGAAGTCAATGAGGATTTCAGCTCACAATCGCATCCGTTGATGTAATGGTCACTACTCACCCATATCGCATGTCTTTTGGAAAATTGGAAAAAGGCAGAAAATCAACCCAGGCGCAGGTATGATAAAAAAAAATTTAAGTAAAGCTCTTTGAATGAATTTAAAAATAATTATGGAAAGTATATCGACAACATTAAATTAATTTATTTCAATATTAACTTATTACGCCTGTCTATAATTATTATGGTTGAGTTAAGTTAGTGATTTGGATTAGTTCCAATGCAGTTAATTAAGGTAGATTCATCTTTCTGATTTGCATTAGGCCAAACGTAATAAATGATGGTTGATTAAACTTGGTTACTTAAATAGGCCCGACCTAATTGAATCCTAATATTAAATCCTCTAACTTCAAATTTCAGATTTTCTCATTTCGCCAGTTTTGTGACCATTCAAACTATACTTTTTAAACACTAGTGGAACAACTTCTCTCACTGTATCAAGAAATACGAGTTGCATGAATGTTTGCCGATTCTAATTATCGGGTCTAACTAGGCCATTAAGTCGATAAGACTGTTCAACCAAGAAGTCTTTCCTCACCAGTGGACATCCAGCTGCATTAACAATGATGCCCAAGGTTTTTTTTGTGAATGGAACAGACCTTTGTCTCTGTATTTGTACGTGTGAGACGGAAACACGATGGCGCGAGTAAAGTACTTTCACCAACTTGCCACTTCGCTTTGCCTCCGGCTCACACACATCCTGGCGACGCCGACAATATTCATTGCTTATTTCCAATCAATATTCTGTCTCTCTCCCTGCTCATCTGATTGCGAGGGATGAGAAGACGTCATGCCATTGTATCAGTTAATCAGTGTCACTACATCCAGTGAACCTGCAGCATATCAACCCCTCCTCACCTGTCTCCCACCTGTGCTCTCAGTCTATTCTTAGCTTTTATTTACACCTGATACTTTCTTTATCTTAACCTGTCCCGGTTCATCTAGCAGGGGCAAAAATCCAACTTCAGTGTAGGAGGGTAACAGTGGTAATTTCTTTTAGCATTGTAAGGACGGTTCGCCGTTACGTTGTGTCTGAGCTGTTAATAGTGTAAAACATGTGGCATATACTGGTATGGCTAAATGAACACACAACAAGTTATTTTAAAGAGGTAATGCTCAATCGTTTGTGTGATGGTTTGTCTTGTTGTTGTCTAGTTTGCTGGGTCATGAGGTGCGTAGCGGGACGCTGGGCCCATGGGTATTATTTATTTATTTTAAAAAATTGGATGTTTGGCGGAAGGTCAATCAGAAAGACTTTCCTCTGCTACGCTAGTGCCATAGTTACTGCTCATACCGCTGTTATGCTCAGCTTTCACATCCGCTTCACGCCTTAGGTAATCAGTTGATATAAGCTACACCAATTCATGCATCCAATTACTGTGTCGCACCTGCATGTTAAGCCCATCACCACGTTATCAGCTGCTGTATTTAGATTATGACTCTCTCTCCATCCATCTACTTTTTTCATGCTGCTGGTTCGAGCGCCTTCCAGCCCCCCACCTCCACCTTGTCTTTTCGGAGATCCATCGGCCTCATCATTCATCAGCCTAAACAGAGTCATCAGCCTCCACCACCAGACTCCAAGGGAAGATATTCCATGCTGCTGCTCAGGGCAGAGACCCTTTGATCACAATCTCCCTGAAGAGGCTGAGCGTCAAAGACTTTCTAATAGACTCATAACACACATCTGTTGAAGCAAATTATTCATCTTTCCTACATTCAGTCTTCTCTGATTGAAGTATCATTGTTTAAAATCAAGAAATAAATAAGGCATTAATCCAAATGAGAGTTTAAATTGCACTCTTTTGGGACAGTTAATTAGCTTTAACAAGAGGTCTGTGATTGCATAATAGAAAGAGTCATACTTTATTATAGTTAATGAAATGATTACAGTGCAATTTCAAATGAAAGATCCGCTAAGTTCCGTCTGTTTTGAGCCGCTCGGAGGATTGCTTTGACCTATTTTGACTCATTCAGCAAACTGTGAAAAGCATATTGATGCAGAAAAATGATCTAATCACTTAGAAGATCGCTCAACTGCAGAATACTTACTAAAGCAGTTTTCAGTTTATTCCATTTTTGATCGGAGCTTAAAACCAATTTTGATAGTGTAAAGAAAAATTCTTTGGACGACAGACCGATAATCGCAGAAAACCCCCCAAGTGCTGGTTGAGAGCCATTTTATCGGTGCCTTCTTTTTCAGTGCCTTCTTTGTCCACACCTTTAGAAATGTATCTTGAAATTAGGAACTACTCACATTGGCGTATCCTTAATTAAACCATCATCATTAAAAATATTCCATCAGTCCAGATGGACTGATTGGTTGACACCAGATGTATCAGGATCCCAATCTTCCAAATATCAACATTCCATCATCAGCGCATAGAAGATCCTCCCAAAAGCTCTGAGGGTCATCAAGGTGTGTTGTGGCAAATTTATGATGAGCTTCAATGTTCTTATCTCTCTTCACCTTACCGCTATCCCATGATGCCATTTTTGTCCACTGTCTTTGGATTACAGCTCTTAGGAGGGTTTTTTTGGGATTTTTTGTGACTTCTTGATGAATTTTGACCATTTTCTTGAAGGAGTTCTGTAAGGTTGTCCAATTCTGTGAAGATTCACTATTATTCTAAAGTCTTCTCAATTTGTAGATTAATAGTCTTTTTTTTTTTTTATTACATTTTGATTTTGATTTATTATTATTATTATATTTATACAAACTTCTTTGAGTTTATTTTGAATTATGTTTTTACATGTTTTTACTTTCAAAAATATTTTTATATTAATTTTTTTTTATGTTCTTTTAAACTGGATGTAAAGCCCTTTGGACTTTGCTTTTCTTGTATGAAAGCTTCTATACAAATTCAGTTATTACTAATAATATTAGAATTAATGTGAGAACATGAGACTGTCTGTTTAAGCATTTGCTGTGTGTAAATCACATAAATACCCTTCAAGGTTCACAAACGTTCTCTCAGTCGAAATACGATTGGTCCGGTTTGGTTTATTTGCTATCGCTATTTTCCATTCATATTTTCAAACATTGACACACATATGCAGCTACTGCCCCCATCAGGCCACTGCATGTAACACGTGACTGCAGTGTGTTCTCAGTGGCTGAAGGGAAACCTTATGAAGCCTCATTATTATTCTGTAGATGTGATGGTGTATTTTGAATTTTTGCCTCAGTGGTGTAAATGTTCAGACGGTTCTGCTCACAGAGATTAACATAAATATTAGGAGATGCAAATATAATGCAGTGCTGGAAGATGCGATTCCTAATAATAAAGTTGATATTTATCCATCTCTATCCTGATGTCACTGCTGTCTGCCTCTTTCTTAGTCATTGTTATACGGAAGTTGCTTCTTCTTTTTTTAACGAAAATCTACCGTTTTCTACCAACCATAGAGGATTATTATTGAAAAAGTGTCCCAGTTCTTTTTTATTAACTTTCAGTTCACCCTTTAGAGTGTCTCTTACATAAGGTGACACATTTGTCTCCTTTGAAAATTTAAAAAGAGCAAATATGATGTGAGGAAAGGACACCTACCTAATATACTTCTTTCTCCTTGTTAAACAGGGGCTTTTCTTTTTGCCTTGTATTGAAGAGAGAAAACAAAAGAAAAATGTGACCCTCTAAAAAAAGTCAGACAAATACAGTCGAGAAAGAGAGAGAGCAGTGACCCTTAAATGAAAGATCGATGGATAATACAGACTGACAATCTGAGATTTCAAGTCAAGCCACTTTTATTCATAAAGAGAGAAAATCAGAGAAAATGTCGTCTTCAGGCACTTTACAAAAATAGCAGAAATTCGAGGCAATCTCCTTTAACAACAGCTAAATGGGCTTTATTGTCACAGCCTGGTCATTTGGACCTATAAAACACAAACTCCACTGTGTTTCGGCTTCAAGCCTTCATCATGGAATCCACCATATCTCATGGAAAAGTAGGACCTTCTATGGTGGTGCTGGCCAATGAGGATATTAACAAATGCATAAAGAGGTGTGGCCTTGGGAGGGAGTAGACCCACAACAATCCTCCAGCAGAGGGAAATTCGGCCCAGAAACACCCAGCCAACATACATAGCCAAAGAATACACAAGCATCGGTTTCCACACGACATACAACACGATAAATTATAACAGTTAAAGGTAAAGAGGGGATTACATGTAAGAAATAAGTAGTTACAAAAAGCCAGTATAATCTGAGTCCTCATTAAGAACTGGGTGATAAGTGTCCGTTGAGATATCAATCTAAATGGATTTTCTTTGGTTCAGATTCTTTGTCTAGCACTTTTCCTCATAGAAGATGGGATTTGCATCCAGATAGTGTGATGCCATTGGATGGTTCCCATTTCCTGGATGGCTCTTTTTGTTCTGATACCTGTCCAGTAAATGTGGTTTGGTTCTTCCAATGTAAAATCACCAGTTTGTCTTGCAGAGTAAGTCAACTTCTGAAGATGATGAATGGGGGTTCTGTAGAACTCCCCCTGCGTCATACATGTCCATGATCACACGATCAAGTCCCTGGAGCTGGAGGTTTAGCGCAGTGAGATGTCTCGTTATGTCGCACAGAGAGCACAACTCGCATTGCAACTTTAAATCCTGGAGCTCTGTGGCATCTTTCCCTTTGCTGTACAAAAAATGGACAGAAAAACCAAATCATCATCACTATATCAGACCCATCAAAGAAGAGGTTGAATAAAAGCATTTCCTTCATGATTAAACACTAAATCCTCTTCCCAATCTGAGTTATGAACCTGCATAATGTGGGCCAGTAGCAGGCATCCATAACAGAAGGTCCAATATTCTTTTTGTTGGTGCTCTATCCGTGTTTGGTTATAAGACTGAAGTAGTAACAGCCGTGAGCCGAGTGAATTGTGATGTCACGAGTAGTGTTTTGCACATTTACACAGATATAGAAACAACTGTGTTTTCCCAAAAATACACTCTGTGACTTTTGGCCCTGACAACTGCTTTTGCCACTACAATGAATAGGTCAAAGGTTAAAAAGTGTTCCGTTTCATGTTAAAACCTGAAAACATGGAATAAAATGGTGGGAAAAGCCCCAACTGCAATGTTTATGTTTAAGAAAGTAAAACCATATTTCTGACTCCACCCCTTAAATGCTAAATTAGCTTTCTAAAGTATGTGAATTCCAGGGTACTGAAGGAAAAAGGCTTTAATTTGTTTTTTATAATACTTTATTATATTTCTCCCTCTAACTGCCACACATGAATGTGTGAGAGAGACCTCAGTTTCTATTCACAAAGTCAACATTTTATTCATACTCATTCGGGGGTTAGGTGAGTTGTTTTTATATAGAATTAGCTTATTTTCATTAGAGTATTTTTAGTATGTATCAGATTGCGAGTGAAATGTATTGTTCCTGAATCGTATCATAGGATATTCATCTAGATAAATATCGGACCGTTCTGTCAGGGAGAGATATACACCCCTGATAAATACCGTTGAATCTGGGCGAAGACAAAGCGAAATTTAAAGTGATTAACGGAACGAACAAAGGCCAAAATGTCACTGAATTTTGCACGACACAAGGGCTAAAAAAACATTCAAAATTAGTCTATTATATAGGTCAATAACAGATTAAAACATGGATAAAACAGGATAAAATTCCTTTAAAACATTACATATTTTCCATGTTGAGGGCTTAAACATCAATAAATAAGAGCCCGAACTGGTAAATAACAGCCAAACAATCAGCGGATAATGAATGGCCCAATTATCGTTGCTAAAATAGTATAAACAAATCCAAATGGAAGCTAATTTAAAAAATTACACTCGGCAGAGCTTCCTATAGCATGGACTCAGTGCTGACTCACTGTTTTTGAGCAAATGAGTGGAAGTGAAGCCAAGATGCCTCCATTGATAGCAAGCTGGCGAACGCCTCAATACCGTTACATAACCTACTGAGCAGAGCCGCCATCACTCCGAACTCACAGCATTACAATTGGTTTTGAAGAATTGAATTTTGAAGCTCTAACTCCCAACTGCTGTTTGTGTGTGTGAATGATTAAACCATTGTATTTGTTTGAGGGGTTTTCTGCTGATTTTGCGGCTTGTATTTGCTCCTATTGAGCTTAATATGGGGCCCCAAGACTAATCGCCTGTTCACTGTGCAGGGACTTAAATGTTTGTCCAAGTCATAAGTTCCTTGTTCACATCACAAAAATCAATGTTCAACTCAGTTTTTTAGCTCAGATCAGATTACTCTATCTGGATGGCTCACATTGATAATAATTAAGATGACCTGTATTTTGTTCATTCCCATCAACAACAACAAATTAGTCTTAAATGTGAAAAAATGTGTCACAATCTCTCCCCCTCAAGGTTTGTGTTAAAAACGCGGTGCAAAATTGAAATTTTTGAGTCCTCCTACTCACATCATTGGTGTTGCATCATCCCAATTCATCCAGTGGCAGATTTGCACTGAATTTGCATGTAATTGTGTCACACAAACTCACATCAGGTCTAGTTACTTACAGACATGCATGAGTGTCTCAGGCTGTGGCTGGTTTAAGTGGCATTCCCCAAATCTACCGCTCATCTACATCTAGATCTGTAGAATTTTACAACGGTCTCCACTCTTAACCAGATCGTTCAGCCATCTCAGGTAAGACTTCTTACGGTCAAGCTAAGGTTATGCTATCTGTAGCGTGTTCTTCCCCAGTTTGGCCCTGTTTGGACTTGCTTTTAAAATGCGTTTAGGGTGATCGGATCACAAGCAGACAGCGAGACACATCGCCGTTGATACTTGTGTCTATCATGCATATCCCAAATTGTCCAGCTGACCACCTGTATTCGGGTTTTGTTGTTGCCTGTGTCACCGCTGCTACGTAGTTCTCAATCACGTCAGTCAAGCACTGGATTTGTTTAGCTAGCCAGCACGGGCTACCCAACAACTTTTAGATGTATCAAGAGCTAATATATATGTATGGACTATTCCAACTGTTGAGTTTGACAGGACATGGTTATTTGCTTGTTAAAGCGCAAGTCGCCTCTCAAATCCACTTTCTTTAAGAGCTGTGCGCTTCTGGCAAAACCACCGAATTTCCACTTATGTCCTTGTCGGAGACGCATCGGGACACATAAATGTTAACGGTACAACAGACATGTGGCCAAATATGTCCCAGACTACCTCGGCAGGTGGTTTGGGAGATCAGATCACAACAGCACATAGGCCATCAAAAAAAAAACAAAGATGACGTTTTGATTCATGTTGCATGAAATATTAAAAATATCTGTGTCTGATCTCGGACCCCATTTGGATGCGATGCAGTTTCAGATTTGGAAATATCTTCTCCCAATCCAGAAGAAATTTGTCACATTAAAGGAGAGAAAAAATCAGGGTATTTAGGCCCGGTAATGAGAATATAGCCCTAGAGAATCCACTCCATTTGGTTCTTTCCTTTCTTGCCATTGGCTGAACTCTTAATGTGCAGGAAAGTTTTTTGCAGTAAAGTGATGACAGTGCAGCTGTTGTTCCTCTCCACTCTGACTTCACACAACATCAACCATCGACATTAATCTCTTCTTAAACCTAGACAAAATGGAAAAACAAAACTTGATAGCTGTTTGTGGAATCCATACAATTATTGTTTATCTTTAATGACTGGTGCAAAGCCTCACGCTGAATTGCTTTGTTGCAGACGAAGAATAAAGAGCTGCTGTCTTGACATCATAACTGGATAATAACTGATCAGGGCAATTTCACACCTGAATGTCTGAACTAATTTTGCCGTTTCTTTTTTCATTGTAATAGAGTTGCAAAGTATTTCCAGGGCTTATTTCTGTGCTTCAAGTTTTCAAGTTCTCGAGAAAACCTGTGTTTTTTTCTTATCTATAATACTTTCGAATTGAAATTGTCTCAAATAATTTTGTATGTTTTCACTGGGATTATTGCTGTATTGATTCGAGAAGCGTTTAATTTTTTTGTTCGAGAATATTTTATTACTTTTATTACAACACTCTTGCTGTTTTTTTCTCATACAATGACAAAGATATGATTTTTCCTCTCATAACTGACATCCCTGTTGTCCATAAAAGTAATGGTGAAGTTTCTAAGGAGATATTCACTTCCATAAAGGATGCCCACTCTCAATGCGCTGAACTCAGGATCTTCTCAAATTGATGTATTGAGACGCCGTCTTGTGGGGGGTTTGATGTTGGTTTGGATGTTAACCACTGGAGAAATGAGAGCTTGATCTCTGATCAGGATTGGATGGATTTTATATCTTGGATATATTGGCTGAGTGAGTTGCCCATCAAAATTTAAAAAAAAGCCAATCTGAAGGGAGATGGACGGAGGGGTGAAAATGTGAATATTGTTTCAGAGATGGCTTACTCATTTTCTAACATAATCTCAGAGACTGCAGGTATTGTTGGCTGTTCCAGGACCGAGTGCTCATACTGACCCCTGTCCACTGCCTAAAGTGCTTTAAATGGGCATGGAGTAGCGGAGGGTGATCTAGTCTGATGAATCATGTTTTCTTTAGCATCATGTAGACGGCCTGATGTGCACCTTCTACTTACCTAAGGAAGAAGTGTCCCCAGGATACATTATGGGAAGGAGATAGGCTGTGGGTGCGGGTCTGATGCTTTGGCCATTGTTCTACTGGGAAACCCTGGGTTCTGTCATTCATGTGGAAATAAGTTTGACGCGTAGCGCCTACATAAACATGGCTGCAGATAAAGCACTGAAACAGTATTCCCTGATGGCAATGGCCTCTTCCAGCAGGATAAAGCGCCTCATTCACCAGCCATTCTTAATAAATATTTCTTCTGAAAGTCTTGAAGGCGCTGGCAGCTGAGGGTGCATCCTCTGAGGCACCCGGGTTATGTCAGCTGGAGTTTTTCATATACACTCTATATTACTGTCAATAAAAAGAGCGGTCCCTGATGCGCTGGTCAAACTCTGATAATTGTTGTGAAGCCCATCAACCCGACCGGTCAGCATCTCTATTCTGTGTTCCGCGAGATGTTTCTGAATCTCAGACTTAAGATCAAACCCCCCTCCAGATACAACACTCACTGTAACAGCATCTTATAAATCTTTCTGGAGTTATTTTCTATCTCCTGCTGACTGCACCAAATAAGAAAACCCTTTGCTGTCCACCTCCTGCAGCACTACTTCAGAACTGTTGACATTCTTTTTTTTACCCTTGTAATCCAGTGCTCCACTGCCCTTTTACTGTCTCTAAAGCATTTTCCTCAGTTTTCTATATCACATGGACCTTTAGTCTTGTTGCCCTATAATGGTCATTGGCGGGCGTTTAACTAGGCTAATTAGGACTACAGGCACGAGCCTCAGGCTCAAAGATGCAAACAATTTGGCGGTTTGAGTAGGCTTTATGAATCTGACGAAGACCTTCTCTTAGGAGCCTTCTGAAGAACAAGTTTGAGAAAATACTCTTCAAAAATGGTTCGGGAACTGTTTGAGTGTTGACCTGTGCTGGAAAAAGATTTGCGATCAATGGAGGCTCTACCTTGCAAATGTTAAGACTTAAAACTACTGCTGCAGACATCTTGGTACCAGATACCACAGCACACCTTCAGAGGTCATGCGGAGTCCGGGAATCAACGAGTCAGAGCTGCTTTGGCGGCAAGGGGGCGACCTACACAATATAAGTGAATAAAATGTTATGGCTTCTTCACTTCGACAAACAGTTAGGGTTCATTTAGGGTTAGGGATATCAGACCGAGGGTTTTCCTTCTTCTGCTACAGAATCTGGTGGGTTCTGTTACTCTGCAGCTCCTACAGATACTTGATTGGCAGCTTCATTAGTCGTCAGTGGATAGTTCTGTGCATCAGGCCTTTCAGCCCGGAGAAGTTTTACCCCTCCATCCTGGTTACCCTTTATTAAAATCTGAGCAGCCTGAGCTGATGAATGCCTGCCTTCTCGTCTTCCTGACATTTGATTGAAAGGCTACAGCCGCCGTCTGTTTAGTCTCCCTAAATAACCTCTACAGCATTTCTGTGAA
This sequence comes from Lophius americanus, assembly GCA_037951165.1. Classification (NCBI taxonomy): domain Eukaryota; kingdom Metazoa; phylum Chordata; class Actinopteri; order Lophiiformes; family Lophiidae; genus Lophius; species Lophius americanus. The sequence continues at coordinate 702,625 of JBBDHG010000339.1, forward strand.
ATCAGTCAGGATGACAGAACCGTAATTGTAGGACTGAGATTCTGATCTCCAGGAGGAGTCCAAAAATTTAAACTATAATCTTTATAGGGAGACAAAACTCTTACATTCTTCATTTATTCTTCATTTATTCATTTATTCATTTATTATATTTCTTTATGGCTGTAGGGGTGATAACGGCGATTTCTCTCACCCAACAGCACTTTGGTGCAAACTTGAATCTCTCTACAGCTATTAAAGGTGCAGTGTGTAAAAATCTAGTAATATCTAGCAGTGAAATTCTAGATTGTAGTCTATGCTGCTCAGTAAAAATGTTTTGTATTCCAACACAGGCAGGTATTTTGAATCTTGATGCAAACTAAGCGTCTCTTCCTCTCCTCCGCATGTTTCCTCCTCTTCCTTTTATCGCTGTCCCTTCTTTTATGTTACGAGTTTATTGCCTCATTTCCTCTCCACTTTATCTTATCCATTTCCCTTAGTCCTTTCTTTTTTCATTTTCATTGTGGTTCAAGTTGTCCGGTGTATTTTCCCCCTGCTTTGACTTTATCGCGTCTTACCACTGAACAGTTAAAACTATTTGACGGTTTGGGTCATTCAGCTGCTAATCAGATTATCTTTATTGCAGAATGAAGCCGCCTCAGCAGGAACAGAAGTAAAGCTCCCTGAATGTACGTCTCAATTTATACATTTATAAAACGAATCCCATATTTTGTGTTGAACATGTTTTTCGTCACTAAGCTGCATCTCTTAATAGATTAGAATTCTTCGGGGACAATTTAAAGGATTCAGAGGAAATTGGCTTATGGGAAAGAAATGGACTATTATTGTCAAATAGTCCAGCAGAGATAAATGGCCCTGACTAAGGATATTCTTTCACCCAAACTGGTCCCCAAAGCTTTAACCGTATCAGCAAAGGAAGAGACTGTAATGTACAGCCATAGCATTATAACCACTAAGAGGTGAATAAGATTATTATTACTTTCTGAGTGAGACTGTGAGTGGGTGGGATATATTAATCAGCTAGCTATCATCAGAAGTTGATTGGTTAAAATTAAAAGCAGGAAAAATAATCTAGTTTAAGGATCTAAGGAATTTCGACAATGGCCAAATTGTGATGGCTAGATGAGTGGGTCAGAACATCTCCAGAACTGCACGTGTGAACTGTGATTGCCCTCAGATATCTTCCCATGTTAAACAGAAAACGCAGTAATTCACACTAAATCTGTTCATTTAAAATGTTTGCTCATATTGCAATAAAGGTCAATTATAAGTCTATTAATTTAATATGTAAATACTGAATTCAAAGATGAAAATGAATTGACAATAAACCTTACATCCAACTCTTAAAAATGTATTACTTTATTCTAATTAAATGTTTCTAATGAGGCCCAAACATCACTTCTTAAACACTGGCAAAGAAAAGTTGTTTATTCATTTGGAGTGGAACGGAGCCAAGATTTAATCCGCTTATAGATCATTAATGAATGAATATAGAACTTTTTGGAAAAAAATGACTTAAGAATTTCAGATAATAAATCATATTGAAATAATTTAACTTTAAAATTTAAAACCGTAAAAATAATTATAGTTACTGAAAACAACATCTTTTTGTCTCTTCCAGTTCCTGAGGAAAGCACCTGGATCTTTAGCCTCTAAATGCGTCATTGTATTCACTGTTAATTGTTGATAATTGTTGTTAATGGCTTCCATTTTGCAGCGAGTAGTTAAGCTACAATGAGTTTATTAGGGTTTTTTCTTTTCCTTTTTTTCTCAAATAAAATATCTGATCGCTGCAGCTAAAAACAGGATATATGGAAATAACGAAACTGTAAAAGTTCAGGTTCCTAATATGAGAACTGAAAGATGCTAGGAAATGCTGGGGGGGACCAGAGTCAGGTGAGAGACTAATTGCCACAGTCTTTGGACCGACTCTTAATGTAGAAATATTCGTTACGGCACTGAATAAAAGGAAAATGACAGGATGTTACATTTACTTAAACGTAACATGTATTTTGTACAAAACCATTAAACGTGATCATATATTGTAGGACTTGCATTCAAATTCATCTATTTAAGTTGAAATGAACTGTTAGGAGTTTGTCTTACGTTGATTCTTCATGCAAACTTAAATTAATGCTGCTGTTCGCACTCCAGACTTATTATTTGGATTAATTTAATCAAATAACGGAATGTATTTCCACAATATTAAACGGATCTCTTACAACAGTAAACAATGCTGTTGGGTCAAATTTATTTATTTTGATTAGAAAAACTCAATTTAGTACTTTACTATTAGTTGGACCGACCCTACTAAAACAAGTTGGACCTATTTCAAGTATTTAAGTTGAATCAACCCTAAAAAATAATACAGAATCAACCCAACACTAGTAAATAAAGTTAGACCAACATATTGCAAGAACTCCATTTAAACATTTGGAAATACTTTAGAAAGTTAATTCAACAGTATTTATGAGTGTGAAGCCACATGATCTTCCTCTCCTTATAGAAGAGTTTGAGTTTCCTCATAAGTGAAATTAAACAAAAAACAAAGTTTTTTCTTTTTTCTTTCTTTTTTGCAGTATTAATACAATTCACACATTTATAATACTCCTCCTCTGAGCCTCTGAATTTACATTTCTTCTTAAGAGCACTTTTTTTTTTTCACACCATCCCAAATTACAAAGCCTGACATTTCCACTTCCTTACAAGTTAAAATGCCGGACTTTGCGTGAATGTATCTCTATAAATATGGGTTACGGTGGAAATTCAATTCTGGAAATGATATAGCCCTTTCTCCTCCTCCGTTCATCCCCCGTTTTCATACTCAATCTTCTCCCCCTTCTTTGAAAAGACCAGCCGGCTGATTCATCTTGTCCCTCCGCTGGAAAGGTTGTCCTTCCGGCGCCAGATTTAGCTCTTCATCAAAACTGTCAATTTCTTCTCTTCTATGGTGTGCTTCTCTCATCTCTTTCTCTTCCCTCGGCAGAAATCAGGGGCTTACTATCATGGAGAAGGTTTCCTTCATTGCAAGAACATACAATTACAGACACTTTACTTGATCCCTGCTTGACCCGGTGTTGACATGCATTGACTCATCTAATCGGAAAAGCTTTCAGACATGCACAGACGATCAACACTCTAATCATAAGGTGGTGATAATGCTACACTGAGTTTGGTGCCAACCGCCAACATGCGCCCAGAAGAAGAATAAGACAAATAGTGACTCTTTCAAAGTTGCAATGAATAAATAACTCTCTGATGTAAACCATTACTGTTTTGAAGTCGCCGTATTTAAAATGCGTCGCAGCGCCGAGAAAAGCCTGGGCATGTGCAGATACAAGTCAAACAGAAAGCGTTCCGATACAGCGTTTACATGCAGGTACTGGCTGTCGGAAAGGCTTTCTAAAAAGATTTTGTTTACCTCCTTGAAAAGAAATGAAATCTCATTCCGAAAGGTTCTTTCCATTCTGAAAAAAGGTTTACATGCAGCGTTTTCTTTACGATTAGACGTATTTTCCGAATCTAATCGGAATTAGGCTTTCCGTGTAAACCCACCTACTGTATTTTTGGGAGGTGGCAAACAGAGCATCCGAGTCGCCTTGGTGACACGACACAACATGTGAATAATAAATATCAAGTAGTCGTAAAGTAAGAAGTGTAACCAGTTGCTGGTAGCAACGGCAAAGAAAGGAAAGAAATAGAAAGGTTGGTAGCTGTCAGAGCGGCGTTAGCTATGAAGTTAACACTTCTTTTTTCTTTTGAGGTTTTAGCACTCAGGAAGGCCAAAATTATCAATGGAGCTTCTTTCTCTCTTTTAAGCATGTTAGAAATACTTACCCGCATCGGAGCTTTCAATCCAATCAGTATTTAATAGTCGGGAACGGGTCGCAGTGGCCGACTGGAAGGTTTTTGTTTGTTTGTTTCATGCGTACAGTCTGAGCGCTCAGGTTGTGAGCTTTGGATTTACATTGCAGACTAATTATTTGTAGAGTATGAGTTTGAATCTAACATCAACAAATTTCACTGTAATCATTAAAATCTATACTTTATTTACAAGAAGTACAACAGGGTGAAATTTACACTCCTCTTTCTCTGCTATTCTCTAAACTGCTGTATGCCCATCCTAAAAGAACAGCAGCACATGCCGCTGTCATTTATAATCCTGCTGGATGATCATTCCCATAACAATAAGGCAGATGAGTTGCAGACATCTTCAGTCCATCTATGAATAAAGAGAAACAGTAGGGCCTTGAGTGAGTTAGACTCACATCCACAGGCTCTGCCTCAGATCTGACAGTCAGTGGCTTGTCAGTAATTCCACAGGGACAAGGCGGCTAAGGGGAAATTACTGGGCATTGGATTTGGTTTATATACTCTATATAAGCAGAGATGCAATAATATCCCCATCAGGTCTATATACAGCCAGCATAAATTGTTGTCTGTGTCTCCATTTTATCTCCTGAGGGTGTGCATTCACCCCGAAGCCAATACCCAGATTGCTGCGGACACCATCGATTGATATATTGATTCCGACACTCCAGTCTCTTTCTCCTGATGGACTTCCTGACTATTTAATGGAAGATTTGAATTACAAACTGCAGCAAATAGTGCAAATCTCTCTATTTAACTAGTTTGAGCTTGCCTGCCAACTTGCCCATTGAAGAACAATAAGACCCTGGACTTGTGCTATCATTCTTTTAAAAGGAGCATAAAGCCATTCTTGCAAGCCTCCTCTAAAAGATCTATCTCACACCAGTTTATAGACCAGTCCAGTCCATGCATTTTGTTGAGTTCAGAAGTAAAAATGCTGTTTCTAATTCACAAAGGATGCCATGTACAAGCTGTGAGTAACTAAATAATGAAAACTACGGATTAAATAAAAGAGTCAAGGACAGACGTCAGAGCAGAAATGAAAAGGCAGAAGTTGCAATTAAAAAAGGGGGAAATGAAAATAAGCCATATTACATTGAAGGCTACAGCAACACTTAAAAGTTGGGTGTTGGTGCCTGACAGGTTGCGGCGGAGTTTTGAGCCCTGACCCTCCACGTTGGCCCACTACCTCTGTACCTCTGTGCTGCTCCTGTGCTCTCTGGTGGTGCTGGTCGGTGCTCCCTGAGCCCTTGGGCCTGTTTATTGAAGCTGGGCCCCTGTGGTGCTGTGGGATCTGCATCCCTGGTGTTCTAAAGGCTCGAGGGGCCGGCTGGGCAACATACAAGTACAAATCATCCACAGAAGCAAACAAAACCACTTTAATATGTATGACAAACCAGTAACAAGTACACATATGTTGTTGTCCCCGACAGCAAGGGTATATCCCCGAAAGTCCCCAGTCCCCTTCGTTGTACAATCTATCCCCCTTATTAAAATGAATTCACTGCATGTGATCCATCCCTGCAGAGCAGTGGGCAGCCCCAGTCAAGCGCCTAGGGAGCAGTTTGGTGATCAGTGTCCTGCTCAAGAACTCTACGACATTTAGACTGCAAGAGCATGGAATGAAACGTGCGACCTTTGGGTTGGAAGATGGCCACCCTACCCACTGCAACAGCCACCCCACCAACAACTGCAAGACTAGTCAAGGACTGAGTTACCAACCTTCTGATTGGTGGAGGACCACTCCAACGCATGAACTACAGCTGCACGCAAAAGTACTTTTCAAACTCATCGCCACCGAAGAGGACCAACTATGAAGCATAGAGGATCTCCTTTGGTCATAGTGTTAGTCCTGCAAAGCTACAGTTTGATGTAGGAGCGCTAATCAATTCAAAAGAGTCTACAGCGCAAATAGAATGAAGTTGTTGGACCATTTCTTTTGGTTGAAATTTATCTGTTGAGGCGTGGCTCTTTCATGCAGGATAGACTCAGACTCTTTGGGAAATTGTAATTAAAGGATATCTGCCCTGAGCGGCACCAGCAGATAATCCCCCTAGGAGTTTGGATACTGGTGGTGGTGGCTGATGACTATTAAGACTGATGATTGATGAGGTTGAGGATCTGGGGAGGTTGAGGGCATACCAGCAGAACTAAATTAATGGAGTGAGAGACATATTTAAAAGACAGCAGCTGATGGAGAAAGGCTGAGCATGCAGGTGTGACACCAGATGTGACCGAACACATGAGGCTACCTGAATGAGTGCAGCTGATGTCAACTCATGCCTCAAACCCTGAAGCAGGGAATTCTGGCTGCTCTTGTGTGAAAAGTGAGTGTAATAAAGTTTTAAGAGCAGGAAGTGTGTGAGGGCATAGTCTCCCTGTACTTTTTGATAAATCTCTATTGGGCTGAAATTATAACAGCCAAACCTCAAATGAAGGTCAATGAAGTCACCATTTTCACAAGAATCGCAATTTACTCGTTTACACTGAGATGAAATCAATGACGATTTCAAAAGATTGTTTTCAGCACTCAAAAACAGAGAAAGAAGACACAAATGGAGATTAGTGTATCTTGTACCACTAACTGAAATTCTAAACTTTAACTTTCAATTCTTCCGTTGATATTCATTTATGTACTGTATATCAGTTTAACTTTTAATTGGCATCACTCAGACATAATGAACTGTCATGGACAAGAATGCCCTTCTGTTTGAAACAGCTTAAAAAAACGATTTGTGTCGATACGGCTCCAAAGCTTTGGGAGCAAGTCGGGTAGAAAAAGTCAAAAGAGCATGAAATAAGTCATGCTGATGAGATCAGAACAGAAACAACCACACAAACAGGGAATCCAATTTTAAAAGTTTCACTGCGCGATTAAAGGTAATAAAGAATACCTTTTATCTGCCTTTGTTCAGGTGTCGTCTCGCCCGCATGCCAGGAAAAATAACAATTTTCATCATCACTACTTTCTTCAGTCACCTGACCTTGGAAACAGCACATCATATATACAGCTGATGGCTACATATTAAAAACTATAACACTTGTCAGTTGAACAAGTGTTATAGTTATCTGAAAATTACAGAGCCTGTAATTTCCAGATATCTGGTCTGCAGCTCTGCTCGTACTTGGAGATCCTCGAAGGTTGGATTCAGAAGCAAAACTACTCATCCAAGAAGATTCCTCAGCCCTAACCATCTGGTGTGGAGTCTGGTTTTAAACCTCCTTTAAGGTCAATACCCTGAGAATAATTAAATCACATGTGTACAGTTGACAGCCATTATTATTGTGGGTTGTTAGGTACACTGAGTCGTTATGAAATGGGGTTTAAGTGTGAATGATGGTGAAATTGTCTGAAGAGAGATGTTAAGACTCGTATGTTGCTCAAAGGTGGTGGTTTAAACCCCCAACCTTATTTGGAGATGACCTTCCAGTTTGATACATATGGCTTCATTCACTTGTCTCTCAAATCATCCCTGTTATCTCTGTCATAGTTAGAAGGCAGGAACACCGTGGGTTAGAACTGAGGATGCCTCTTGTGTGAGAGGAGAAACCTCTTCAACTAAAAGAGAAGTCCAGCTGCTCCTGATACAACCTTCAAGGATTACCATCACCTGGATGAAGGAGAATCTTCAGTGAACACTTACTTGAATTCTTGCTCCAGGCTAAAGCATACTTTTATAAGCATATACTCTTGGTTCAGGGACTCAAGCATAAAAGCACGTGATTTTCAAACTAGAGCTAGTGGACTAGGATGAAAGATTTAATTGAGGCGTTCTATTGCTGTGTTATGTAAAGTTTGCTGTCACAGTTTGAGTAAGAGATGTCCAAGTCTGCACATAAATCACTTTACAGTTAACACTAACGTCCAGTTAAAGACTTAAACAGTGTCCTTTCCAAAATCAAACTAAACAACAGCATATGGATAAGGTCTCAGCCTGAATTGGCCCTTTAATGATATATTTGTGACGTTAAATTGAAACTTTCACCTGTCCCTGTTGTGATGTTTTTGTTAATGGATGCAGACATACCGGAGCTCTAGAAAAATCTTTAACATAAAGTTCAGGACAGTTTTAGTACAACAATTAACGGATCGTGATACTATCATGTGCTGGGGCCTCCATTGATTCAGACCTGTATTGTTTGACGCACAATAAAGAGTGTCTGCGCTCACTCTTGATCAAATGATTCACACTAACAGAGAAGTCGTACCTCATTTTAATTAAATCTGTAAATGCCACAATCGATGCAAAGGATATAATGCTGCTGCTTAATAGTTCATGGAAAGACTTTTACTTCACTGTCTTTTGTTTACTTGAATAGGCTCAATGAACTCACACAAATAAAAAAAAACCCATTTGCACAAAAATGGAACTCACATCCTGTCTGATGACTGATTTCGTACTTAATTAAGCAGAATGCCAGAAGGCATCTCAGAAACAGCCACTTCTACCCCAAACACCCGAATACTATGTGGCATTCATTAGTCGTGAGGTTCCACCGACTGAAGAGCTGGCTTTTATATTTCTAAGCCATTTCGTCATCTGATGTTTGTTTTTTTTTGAGAGCTTTATCAACCCAAATGTAGACATCAGAGCTAAAATCTTTTGCATAATCCTCTTAAAACATTAAACGACTACACAGGGTTAAAACCCATCAAGCAGCAGCAGAAAATGGAATACAATGCAATCCAGTCACGAGCCAGGGACACAGCTGCAGTAAAACCAATCACTAAATGATGGTGCAGCGGGAGGCAGCAGGCGTTCATTAATTGGCCATACATCCACCGCCGAAAGAAATCAATAGTTGATATCATTACTTTGGGTTGATGGGAAGTCCTGAGAAGTCGATTAAATGATACATCAATGTTTCTTTTGTTGTCACCTAAAAAACAGAGGAGATTAAACACAATATGAGAGTGTCTAAGTGTTTAGTTTAATTTTCAAGTAATAGTAGAAACAAACAAATCATATTCCCAATTGTATGATATATGATGGCAGAAAACTAACATTTATGGTCTGACCCTTAGTATATAATTTATTTTTCTCAGGAAAAGCATTTTTACAGCTATGCCTGTTTTAGTTTAGAGCCAGTGCCTTTTTTCGGAACCAGTTCTTTGCATTTCCACAGCCAAAGAATGGACCCTCGGCCAGGAAAACTGGTACAAGAGCAGGTTTCATCAGGGCCTATAGGGTGGGGATCATCACAACCGACCAAAACGCTATGGCCACCTTTTTTAACAGACACATTGTGGAGTTCAGCGTAGTGTTGACAAAGAAAACTAATTTTTGCTCCACTCTAAAGATGGTCATGGTTTCATTACTGCGTTCATTTTGTCGCTATGCATAATTGACATTCCAAGGCTATTTTCACAACTAAGCTTTGGTATGGAGTTTTAGACTTTTCAGTTTGATAGACAACATAAAGAGGTTATCTCGGTCCGGATCAAACTGAAGTTCAATAGAAGTAGAAGTAGAGTTTCCAGATTTCGGATATGGCCAGATTGAAACTATAAAGTGCCAGATTTACCCTTGTAATTCTTCAACATGACTCAATAGGACAAAGAAGTTATCAATCTGAGTTTTGGATTCACCTCACGCACACGTTGAAGAGCCTTTGCTCAATGTGTATTTTGGATCAGATCCGAGGTTTTAGTGCTGATTTTTAAGTCCAATTTCTTGGAAGGAAAATGTGTTTTTGTCATTCTCTGGAGGTTTCAAGCTTTGGTCATTGCTTCACGGAGGAGTCTGTATGAGTGTTCTTAAGTCTATGTGCCTGACGTCTAACTGTGTGGATCCCTCCTCTTATCTTTCCAGAGGATGCTCTAACTCTCTATTCTTTATCATAAATCCTAAATGATCCATCTCACACAAGCAAGATTTCTGATTATGTACCTAATTGAGTCTTCAGATCAGCCGATTTATTCTTTCAATGTGGGCCGGTGAGGCTTTTTTTTCCGCCTTGCCATCCTGATCAAATGCACTGAAGGTGTAATGGGTGATTGTTGTTCTTCATCTATGACAGCAGTGGAGGTAGTAACAGAAGTGAAACATTCATCTGTATAAACATGAGGGGGCAAGAGGGGGTGTAATGTCTCTGCTAAGTATTATGTGTCCAACCAGCAACCACTAGACTCCAGAAGCAAGAGTTGGCTGCAGGTATTCCCGTCTCTGCTCCCTCCACTGGATAATTTGCCTGATGTTTCTCACTTTTGCACCGAATAAATTTTCTCTGGCAAGTAAAGACCTTTTCATGGTCCAATATCCTGTGTGGCTCCAGTCTTGACATTTCTCTAGTCTAGCTTATCTTGTCCGAGATCTGCAGGACCCTGAGCTTCTTGTTGACATTTGCCGTTAAAATAAAGGCAAATGTGCTCTCTTGAAATATGTGCATGCATAAGCTGTAACCCTGTCTCTAACACACACACCCACACACAGAAACACACAGCTTCTGTTTTCAGCCGAGAACCGATCAGCCGTCTGATGTACTGTTGGCTTTGAGAAATGACAAACCTTGCTGCACATTGGTGTCATGGAGGAGAAGAACTCTTTGTAATGCTGTGCTTTGTTGAAGCTGAGTATAATGTAATTCAACCCAGGCAACACTGAGACATCGATCATGCGGCTGACAACCAGAATCTGGAACCCCAGGTAGAATATTAGATAGTTTACAATATGATTATAGCTCAGAGCTGTAGAATCCATAATGTGTGTCTGACATCAGGAGTGTGAAAATTACAGGACTCTTCCTGATATATTCTATTTTTGTGTGTAACTCAGACTAAGCGTCGAAATAATGATATCCATCACCCAATACCTCAGCAGGAAATGTGTTCACCCCCGCTGAACTGAAAATCTACTAGTTTGTCCTTTGGCAGTAAAAACTCTGACCAAACACTGCCGATAAATAGAGATCAGTCTCTGGAATCACTGTGGTGGAGTTCCGGTCCACTCATCATTGCATAACTGCTTTAGTGCAGTCAGATCGGAGGGTTTGTTAGCCTTAACATGCGCATGATTCTTTTCAGGTCTCAACACAGCATCTCAATGGGGTTCCAGACCAAACTTTCATTTCAAAACCTTCATTTTTATTATTGGTGGACTTAATCTTATTGCTTGTGATCATTGTCCTGCTGCATGACTCAGTTGTGCATGAGTTTCAACTCACAAAGGGATGGCCTGCTATTCTCTTTAGAATTCTCTGCTAGAGAGACAAATTCATATTTCCCTGAGTCATGATGATACGGGTCCTGAATCAGCAAAAGCATCTCCACAACATCCCGCTACCACCTCCATGTTTGACCGTAGGTATACTGTTCTTCAGTTGAATGCTATTTGGTTTAAGCCAGATTTAACGAGACCCTTGTTTTCAAACAGTTAAAATGTCCAATCATCCGTCTATAGAAGGATCTCACAAAAGCTCTGAGTACCTTGAGGGTATGTTGTGGTAAAAGGAAGGCATGTTCCTCTAGGTTAGCAGTGACTGTCACCTCATGTCCTCCCATGGAGGCCATTTTTTCCAAGTGTCTTTGGAATAGTGAAGCCACAAATCCTGAAATTTATTGAAGAGAGAGAAAAGATTGAATAACTCTATAAGAAAAGGTTGGTCTACTTCTTTCAAGGTTCAGTATTGTTACGAGTCTTTTACATTTTAGATAACGTATCTCCCTGTGGGGTCCCAGAACCTTAGAAATAGCGTTTGAATCCTTCCCAGACTGATGTTTGTCATTCACCTTCAACGTTGTGTCTTCAGGGATTTGGGCAGAGTGTGGTACTGTTGAGACCTATCAACCAGCTTCTGAAAATGGTCTATCCCAGTGATGATGTGAATCATCATCACTGGCATAGACCTGTAGCGATCAGGTCAGGCTGGGTCCAGCTGTAGGCAGTTTTTAATGCCGTTTGGTGTTTCTAAAAATTTACATTAATGGCAAAACAAACAATAACGTACTGAGATATTGTCTTCTGTTAAAACAGTAAGGAATTCCCTTTCTTTAAACTTAGAGACATTTTATACAATTCCCTTTTTTAGCTTTCCCATTCATTATGTCCTACCTGTCACAATGCAGGAGCTAGTAACCCTAGAAAGGCAGTTTTATCTGGAATTTGAATAAAATCTCCTTAAAAAAGTTTAAAAGGGTCAACTCTGTGCCAGAACAAACCTTATAGAGAATATGTGATCCAAATGAATAAGTCAAATCCTGTATAGAAAGGAACTGAGAAATGACAGTAAAGGAATTTGTTGGGCTGCACAGCTGAAATAACCTTTCAGAGACAGTTACAATCGAGGTGAGGAAGGAGAGGAAGCGCCCCGGTTTGGTTAAAAGAAGTGACAATAACAGATGACTTGATATCCAATTTACTTCAAAGAATGAAAAGAGTTCAGGCAAATCTCTCTGTTAGGAGGGACTTGTGTCTCTCCAAAACACGTTGACAGACTAAAGTGACTAAAATAGTCTGAGAATCAGAAAGAATGTATCCTTTAAAATTAACTTAAAATGAAACTTTTTCATTAGCCAAACAGACAAAAAAAATTTGTAAATGTAAGTCTTCCATCTGGAAACGACTTGGCGTCACCTGAACACGGCCTTGCCATAGGAAAAAATTGTCCTCTTTAGCCCAACAGAAATTAACGAGGAGCTAAAAGCTCTGATGTCGCACCGACCAGAATACTTGATGAAAGTAATAGCAATTAGCTCCCTGTGCCTTATTCTATCTCTTCAATGTTTTTCATTGCTTTTACTAGCTTTTAGAAGAAGAGATGTCGAAAAGATGAATTATTTGTTATAATGAGTCTATTAGAAAGTCTTTGGCGCTCAGACTCTTTGGGGTGTTGAGATGGAAGGCTCTCTGCCCTGAGCAGCAGCATGGAATATCCCCCCTCTGGGGTCTGGATACTGGTGGTGGTGGCCGATGACTCTGCTGAGGCTGAAGAACTGATGGATCTTCGAGGATTACGTGGAGATGGGAAGGTGGAGGGCGCGTGAACCAGCAGCATGCAATAACTAGATGGAGAGAGTCATAGTTTAATACGGCAGCTGATGGTGATGAAGAGGGGATGACGAGGCTAAGCTTGCAGGTGTGAAGGCTTTATTCCACTGGAAGCATCACGTTACGGCTGCGGCGCGGTCACCGCTCCCGATCGCTGCCATTCAAAACCGTGTGTGTGATTCCACCAGCCCGGCCGCGTCATTTACACAAGACCGTCTCCGCCGAAAACGGAAACGTTTTTACTTTGAGTTTTACAAAGTTATGCCCCCAGACAACATCATTGTGAAAACAATGATCCCTCACAGATCTACAAAAACAACTGAAAATGCTTAGAATATGTATACCAGGTCAGTAGGTAGCAGCGTAACTTTTTAACTAAACATCCCCCAGGTGTACAAGCAGGAGGTGAATAGATGTTCCCTGTTCCAACGTTCCTGATCATAGTAGCTGAAGATTTAATGTGTTTCACATCCAAAAGCACGGATCGACAAATAAACAGATGCCTGATGAAGGAGAGCAAGATAAATAAATTAAGGTAATATAAAGAGCAATACAATAGATAAATAAATGTGTTGTAAAAAGTACAGGGCACAGTCATTAAAAAAATGTCTGTCAAAATTATTCCTGTCGGAGTTTAGTAACCTATTAGCAGAGGGAGTAAAGGATCCGGAATAACGATTAGTTCTCCTCCGAAGGTGCCTGACAGCGGCGGCCTGAAGGCATCACTGTGAGCCCCGGATACAAGACATGATGAGGGGGCTGATAATATTATTTGTTTTTCTTAATCACATGACTATCCCAGAGGGAACGCAAGTGCCTTTGTGGGACTCTAAGAATCCTTGAGCAGACCTTAACAATGCTATACAAACTATTGTTTCCCTTAATGGATAATCCATTGAGCCAACAAATACAAGAAAGAGAATAAAAGAGTTTAGGTAAGAGTTTCTTAAAATCCTTGGATTCTCTGTTGTCCTTCTCAGTCAATCAAACTTAAAATAACAATCAAACACTGCCCCAAGATAATTTTAAGGTCCTTTTTACACATCATAGTACGGGGGCATTGTTCGTTTGCACTATCATCTGTTTTTTTGGCTTTCACACCCCACTTTGTCAAACGTACAAACCTTCTGAACTCCATCGTGTGGTCATAACCACTGCTCGTCTGTGACGAAAGTGAACCAATAAAGATCAAAAAAGAAGAAGAAAAAAAACGCTCATCTATCAGACAGAACAGGGAACCCTTTGGGCGGTTTATGCTCTGTTCGCACAGGACTAGAAACCTGTGGTCATTTTTAACAATTACGGAGGATGACCGGATATAAATCCGGTGCGAATGCGCGATGCCAGATGTCAGGTGATCATTTAGGTCTCGTGTGAATTTGTATCTCGGTGATTTGGGGGTAGAATTCATATTTACTGTTTGCTCTGTTGCTTCGTCTGCCTCTTTCTCAATCACATGATGGCGGCTGCGGTGGATATATTGAAATGTTGGTTTGAAGTGGTGTTAAGGGAAATGTGGACGATCAATGTCTCCTGCAATTCACATTAATTATCGCAGCTCGCCACATTCATCATCTTCACAGAGCCGAGTGTCCACCGTTAGGAATTATCATATAAGGAAGTTCGGTGCGACAACCACCTCAGGGCTGTCAGTTTTTTCTAGTGAAATACAGACTTCACTCATCCGGTGCAAATTAACCACATGACACACAGACAAGAAGACGTCATTTCTGAATCATGCAGAAGTCCTCAGGTAATACTAGTCCTTTGCAACTAGGGTAGTGATGTGTTGTCATGGTTACACATGGATTTGAACATATTAAATCACACATATGGCCCATGGTGCACTCTGCTTTGCTGCATCTCCTACCTTTGGTTTATAGCTTAATTCAATTTGCTTTCACAACACTGGCTGTGAAAAGGGTGGCAGTAATTGATTATTTAAGAAATAGAGTTTTCTATCGATTATTCCGGCGATTTTTTCGAAAAATCGAAATACGAAATATTGAATTGCCTGACTCTTAATATTGTAATAATAATAATAATAATAATATAATAACTTACATCTGAATAGTGCCTTGTAGAGAGTTGATCAAGTTTGCAACGACTAGCTATATAAACACGGCAAGCTGATGGCCGACAGTATGAGACGATCTAAGCCGCTTCCTTGTTGAGAGTTGCGCCACTGTGAGAAACTGTTTACATCAGTACCACTGATTGTTTGAGGTGTGCGGGAGCGTGTACATCAAGTAACGCTTAGGAGAGGGTGCAGCGCTCCACAATACTGTGTGCTGTATAGTTGTCTAGATTTAAAGGAAGCCTCTAGGCAAAGCATTTGCTGTTAGGATTTTTAGTTATCGAGTTACTCTAATGATTCAAGGAATGGTTTCAGCCATGGCAGTGATGTCACCATTTTCACAAGAAATTGCGATCTGCCGGTTTACACAAAGACGGATACGGGGTGTTTTTCGAAAAGTTTCTTCCTGGGACCTGTTTTCAATCGTTAGCATCTTAAATGGCAGCTGATGCAAAATATTTCCAAGTAGTTTCATCCATAAAATGGAGCTCAAGGTGCATTTTTACATTCAAACTTAAAAAAATGAAGAGCTTTAATGTATACCGGCTTGTACCACTTTTTTTAAGGAGTTATTTAGTTGTGATTGAAAGACATGCTGTGGTTGATAAGGAATAAAAGCACAGAGAAGTGTTTAGGTGCAAAGTCATTAAAGGCTTAGTTAATTAAAAGGACCTTAAAATGAATTGCTGCTTGGTCTTAGTTAAAAGTCGAGCCACAGACTTTCGTTTACTTTACAAACTTTTGGGCACAATAAACTAACCTGAAATTATTAACTCGGTTTCTCAGCATCGCTATTATTTCATAATGGCTATACAGAATGTCTCATTGTGGACAGAGATGTCTGGGTCACGGTACTAATATGGGAATCAAAACGTAGATCTGACACCCAGACCTTTGACCTGAGATTTTGGTCTGGTGAATGTAACTAGCTTGCTAAAAAGGATGTTTTTGATTTGGGTCAAAGTAAAAGTATTGCCAATTTATCCTCAATAACCTTTAAAAGAATTGTTAGTAATCCTCTGACTTTTTGGGAGCCAGACATGTGGACCTAGAGTGGAGACTGTCGGGGTTTGTTGGCTCAGTAGGGATATACAGTCGGATATCATCTGCATATATGTTTAGTGATGATGTTGCCTTGTGGGAGCTCATAAATAATAATGGACTGGGGGCTAAGTTGATCATGTTTTCTAAAAACATGACCCTCTAGACCACATGTGTCAAAAAAAGGCTTGCGGGCAATATCGCCGTACAACAATTATATTCGGCCTGCGAGACAATGTCTAATTTAATATTAAAACTGGCCCGCTGGTATAGAGTACAAATCCCAGAATGCACTGAGATGACTATCGCATCAATCAAGTGCGCCAGCACATCTCCCTGCTCCTCTATGGTCGGATATGATCTGCGTTTAACCAGTCACTTTAATAAACTTTACGTTAATCATTAGAGGAGATGCTACGAAACCAGAGAAGATATATATATATGAAAAATACATTTTAAAAAGATAAACAATAAAGGTGTAAGTAAGTCGCAGTTTGACACCCCTGCTCTCGAGCGATTCCCAAAGTGTGGGCAACTTTCCTCGTGGGCCGTGAATGTACTGCAATAGGGCCGCCATAGGTCATTTCCCTTACTTTTAAATGTTAATAATTAAATAGTTACACTTTGAATCCTATGTTGTTGTTCATTAGCTCTGATTACATTGTACTTTTATAAAGTGTACCTTTAAATCGGTTTGTACCTTTCAGAGTTTTCATTCAGTTCTTCAAGTCTGTTGTACTGTGTTCAATTTTACGTATTATGTACACAGAAGAATTTAGTTTTACTTTTGTCTTTTCTTTTGCATTTTGATATTGGGTTGGATCTGGTGGAAATTCATTTTTAAATGACTAGATTTATTAAAGATCCCGTGGTAAACAGCTTAGACTGGGTTTACCGCTTCACTATTTTCTATTAATTTCTTTTCGTTTGCATTGCAAATCATAACGTCATGATGATGGTCTATTCATTTGAATGGCATCCACGTTTACTGTATGTCTGTTCATCGGAAATGTGATGAACATTATGTGGCTGCTATGGAAACCAAGAGAGGTCATGGTGGCAGTTATTCTCCAGATAACAAGATAATTAAGTCATTCATCAAAGCGGCAGGAAAACATATTTTCCATAATTATTGCTGAGGTAAAACCATTAATAGTCGCATCCAGGAGATTCAAGAGAATGAGGATGAACCCTTGGTTTAAATCGCTGGTAAAGTGGATTTGCTACTTCCGGGTCATTAAGATGAAAGGACTGAAGAGAAGACATGATAAAGCAAAGCTGCATGTTCAATCTGAAATCTCAATTTGACTGCTTTTCTAACGGAGTATAACAAAATGCAGATTTTAAACTCTGTGTCTCTGGGTTCTGTTTTGCCTTTTTCATTACAAGTTAAAAATAAGTAAAGTCATAAAATGAGACATTTTTATTGTTATTATTCCCGTCATTAAAATGCTAACACAGCTGTGTCCCTGCTGTATCAACGAAGTCTAGAGCCCGGACTTCTTTGCACAAATTCAGGCTGCTTGTTTCTATTCTCAAACATTTGGCGCACACTCACAAACACATCAACAGCCAAATCCAGGAAGCTCTATTGTTTTGGCTCATCTGTTTCCTTGCCTCCCACTCTATTTTTTCTCTCCCATTCCCTCTATTCTCAGAGAGGGCGATTTTGTCCTTTCGTCTCCCTCCGGCTGGGGAACACTAATGGAACACAGCGAGGTATCAACAGTTGTCCAGCAGTCAAGACGACTCACAACTAAAAATCACTATTTGAGAAGCAGGAAACGCACCGTGTCACAAACTCGTATTGAAACCATGCTCACAATTAACTACAAGTGATTAGTTCTAGTTTTTGATTTGTATCCATGTAAGAAACAACATGAAAGAAAAACAGGAAGAGAGGCAGAGAAATAATGGGGATGGCAATAACAACCTGCGTAAAAACTGGACTCATCTGGTACTGAAGGGAAATACTAATTTAAGACACGATTGTCAGCATATATTTCTAATACTTAGAAATAAATATATACTTGGTAGGGTAGGAGAGGAATGTAACATTAGAAAAATCCACCCTATGTGTGATAAGGAGACACTTCGATCAGGAGAGGAAAGTGAAGAAGTAGAGATACAGCTGATGATTTATTACACTTAAGTCAGAAAGCCTTAGACTCTTCAGAGAAAATGTGATGAGGGAATCTACCCTGAGCAGCAGCAGGAAAAAAGCCCCATGAAGTCCAGACACTGGTGGTGATGGCTGATGACATTGATAAGGCAATAAAATTTTGTTGGTGAATCCGCAAAGTTGGTGAACCTGAAGACGACTCGGCGGTTTTGGCGAGATCAAGATTCAGCAAATTAATCAGCAGCACAAGACAAAACAGTCCAACTGAAACATCCATCTATCTTTTTTCTGTAACAACTTATTCTGATCAGGAAACGGGGGAACTCTGGAGTTACGATCCGGAATAACAGTTGGCCAGTTTATCACTGGGCCATCACAGAGCGATAAACAACTGTTTGCACTCTTAGTCAAGCTGTTCAAACTCTTACCCACACTTTTCACTCTCTCACTCACATTGATTGCACTCTTACTCACATTGATTGCACTCTCACTCACATTGATTGCACTCTTACTCACATTGATTGCACTCTTACTCACATTGATTGCACTCTTACTCACATTGATTGCACTCTTACTCACATTGCTCAAAATCTTACTGACACTGGTGAAACTCTTACTCACACTTTTCACACTCTCACTCACATTGTATTTAAAAGTTCAAAAGCAGCAGGGATCATTTACATCTTGATCCTACTGGTCCTCCATGTTGGTAGATCTTTTCCCTAAAAAGATGGAGGCAGCCTGAACATACTGGATGAGGGGGGATAAGGGTGGGCAGTGAAAGAATCTGAAAGACTCTGCCTTATTAGCGGCTCTGACTTTGTACAGTCAGAAGAGGTCTTTCAAATATGTAGTTACACAATTTAACAATGCTTTCTAACATCTAAAAGTGGATGATTATGACACCAAACACTGATGCTGTGAACTGAAGGGGAATTTAACCACAAGCAAACTCATGATCCGCAACCAGTTTAATAGTTCCAATAACTGAATTGCAAGACATCAAACTGATTGTGAATAATAATAGAAATGTAAAAGTCCCAAACACCGAGCTATCCCCTCCTACCCCTGCTCAGAAGTCTACAGCCGCTGCACTTCAGGGGGAAGGAGTAAAGGCTGTAACACTGCCAGCTCTCCGCCTGCTCCTTCTGATTGTGAAAAGCTAACAGAATGAAAGCCTCTTTACTGGCCCTCCGCTGATCAATAGCTCATATGCTGTTTGGCAGCGTCAGTTTAGATGTGTATCAGAAGGGGAACTATCTCCAACAGCAGACTTTAATCAGACTGAGTTATTGGGATGTGCAGCTTCGAGTCTATGGGGGATGAATGCGTATGCACACACACACACACACACACACACTCACGCACACAGTCTTTCATGCACGATGAGGCCAATCAATCACTATGATTGATTGAGTGGATAACGGCTGGAGAATGGGCTTGGAACGCTCCAGGTGCGGATGCAGCAGTGGAGTGATTCTGCTAGATGATGGCTGGTGAATTGAATTGGCAGGGATCCATAAACTGTATGTGTGCTTTGAATGTGCTACAAGTCAGTTTATGATCAGAACCGGCACATTTCCAGGGTTACTACCGTTCCTCTAGATACATGTGATTATCCTTTATTCATCGTCAATCTGTTCCTGCCATCAGAAAAGCTCACTACAAGCCGTGACCCGGGGCCAGATGGACTCTGGGTTGATGAAAATCTTTGCAGTGAAGTAAGTCAATACAACTCAGCAACAACCTGTGGAAACAGAAGTCCTCCGGAGATTTTTACGATAGTTCGGCCACACCCTCTGGATATTGGTGTCCAGCATCACAAGGAAGGCACTAACCTGGAGGTGGACATCAAGAAGATGGGCCATATCTGGAGTCTGAAGATCTGAGAAACTGGCTCGGGGCCGGGATGGTTTGAAACTTTTTGTTGGCTTTCGTCCCAGACGGGACCACTCTCATAAGAAAATGTTTAGACAAAGCCATCTTTCCTCGGCTACTGCCATCAAGAAGTCTTTGTAGGAGGCACTTAGGGAAGAACAACGTATATAGCAATACTATTTACACCTAGGTGCAGCAGTCCCCATGATGTGGCCTTCATAATACACTGATCAGCCAAAACATTCTAACCACTGACAGGTGAAGGAAACAATATTAATCCCATTAATGGGTGTTTGAGATTTAAAGTATTTAAATGGTCAATAAAATATAGTATAGTCCATAAAAACAGCCTATACTTAATAAAATTCTAGCTCCAGATCACCACAAAAATCCAATAGATTCTTCCTGGGTTTGTACATTAGCTCTCCAAAAACAAAAACAAACGAAAATATAAAATTTACAAAAATCTGTTGATGAACTGTATTTTATTTTTTATATCAATTCAATTCAAAACAATAAGTTTTGACACTCATATAAGTGTTTTAGCGTTTGCATTTTTGTTTCTTGTTTTTTTTGTGATAACTTAAGATATACACAAACAAGAATAGCCACACCCATAACATGACAACAACAACATTAACAATCGGGCGTGAAAATTCTCGAAATGGTCAAAAATAAGCTAAAATAATGAAGAAATAATAGCAATCAAAATACGAGGAACCAAAAAGTGAGCACAAACAAAATTCCAGTGCAAGTTGACTAAACTCACTTACATCAATATAATAATATAATATATATAATAATATAATATTAATATTGAGTTTTACAGATTGAAAAGTCACGGCAAAAATAAAAACATATATATAATAGTCAGAGACATATTCCAAGTGTAGACAAAATATAAAACATTTTGGGTTACTCACACAACACACAACAGTTGTATTTTCACATATAACTAAAGAAATTTGTCCAATCTTCCTGGCTATGATTATGGTTTTCACATCAAACAGTAGAATTTTGTTCTAATTTGGCCTTTTGTTGTCACGGCAACAGCATTTTTGGGTTCTGAACACACTCTTCTTTAAAAACAGGTTCCAAAGTGTAATCTTTGAACATGCCATGTTAACGGGCAAAGGTCTTTTTTGAGTTTATTAACTCTCCTCTTGCAAACTGTAAAGTAGCTGCACCATTAGTGTGATCAGCAGGGATCATTAGCACTTCTTGGACTTCTTAAGTCGTATTGATTTAAAAACTACGTGTGCTACTAACTAACGGCCTGGCATACAAACTACAGTGTTTTCATTCGTTCTCTTGGATACTTGTGTTTGACGACTGATTCCACGGCGTCGTAATAATACCTTTTCAATTTTAGATACATTTGTATCAGGTAAAGTTCCAAGTTTACCGTTTTAACGGTTCAGCAGTCAGTCACTTTTCCTCTGGCGCTTAATGGAATAGAAGAAAAGTCCGGTTGAGGTGAGTATGAACCCCTGGTATCCTGAAGACGAATTGTGTTTTTATTCTACTCTCTGAACTCTCTGCTGAGGTTGTCAGGTTTGCTTTGTCAAGGTCAAAAGTGAAACTTTGAACCCGACCCAATCTTTCCCACACATTTCTTTGGACACAAAATCAATTGACACACCTTAACTCCTCTTTTGGGCTCTCACTTATCATCACAGCAGACTTCTGTAGAAGGAGGCAGCAAAAGTGGATTTCCGAATCAGGGCTGTCATCTAGTCCAGGTATTGATCGGTCCAAATCTTTAAAGAGCAGGAGGCAGCCGACGCTATTCAGCTGAGGATCATCTGAGGGGTATGGTGGAAAAGACTGACCAGACAGTTTGGTTTAAAGTCAAGCCAGAGGAAGAGAGGTTCCTTTCGAGGAAATTTAGTTATTTACGAAAATTAAACAGAAAGCTTTCCAAAACAGTTTTTACATGCAAAGACTGGCTATCGGAAACGCTCTCCGAAAGGATTTAGACTACCTCCATGCAAAGGAATGAAACCTCATTTGGAAAGGGCCATTCTTTCGGAAAGGGGGTGTTTACATACATGCAGCATTTTCTTCCCATTAGGATGTGCATGTAACCCCACCTATTGGGACACAGCTGATCTGTACTTGGGTGAGAGGGGATATACTCCAAATATCGCTTTCAGCCCTCTCCACACCTCCCTTGACCTCCTCCATCTTCCCCCCGTAGGCATCCATAGTATGACATCCACTGAAAAACAGAGGTGCTCATATGGTTTTCACAGCGCTGTGTTTTACACCATCAGTATTGACTCAAACAGTGATCCTCCTCCTCCTCCTCCTCCTCAGGGACTATCCCAACCTCAAGATCTCATCCTGTGAAATCTTCAGTCAGAGCTGGCCGGAGTTGCTGCTGAGTCTGTGGAGAATGCTCACGCTGTCAAACTCAATCACTCAACCAGCCCCACAGGGTTTGCACAGTCATTGAGTTTGGAGCTGCTCCCCGAATATACGGGACTTACAGGAGGGGAGGCCTATTGGTGCCAATGGTCTCAGCTGCCAGTGGTGCTGGTCAGAACCTGTTTCAGAGTTGCAGAAGGCCTAAATCTGTGTGGTTACACCTGGTCAACCAGAGCGTTGGCAGTCTGTCATTGCTCCTCTGGCACCATGACCCTGGCATAGAAGAAGTATTGATTAATGATGATTGTCAACACTGTGACATCTTGCTTGGCAGACCGCCCTCTCCATCCAGGAGACCCCGGGCGCAATCCTGGTCATCTTGCCCCAGCCCTGGATTTCTTACAGATGTCATCAACTCATCAATCCTCAAGCCTTTTTATAACGTAGGGTTAATTATTCCCCGACATCACAATGATAGAGAGGCTCTATAGGCATTATACTGGTCTTATTGTCCAGAGCATATCTGGCAACTATACATTCTGACCCCACCAGAATTTGGACTTACACAGATCAGCCAAGACATTAAAACCACCTGAAAACCAGCTAATATGGATTATGTGTCTATCTATACACAAGATCCTACACGATGGGGGTCAGGATGTGCTTTTCAAGGGATGAATGTAGAGGCCGGGAAAGGGGTAGTGCCAGTTTATGGACAAGCACATGGGAGAATCCAAGACCAGTAACTGTCAACAGTAGACCAACCACATGATCTACATAAGGGATCAGTGAACCTCCTGAACAGACTAGGACTTACAGGTCATACAGACAAAACTGGACCTTTAAGGGGAAAGTAATCCTCCCACTATGGATCATAGTGGGAGGATTACATCATTAGTAATCTACAGCACATAACCAATGAAGAACAACATCCTGTGGGGAAATACTCAGATATTTTAGAGGAAAATTGGAGATGCAGATTTTGTGAAATATGCTCCAAAGTTGTGGACCAGACTTTCACTAAAAATCAGAGGCTAGCCTGGTGAAAGTTTTTAAAATAAACCGTAAACATTTATTTTTGCACCAGCTTTTAACTAATTCCTACACTAAATGTTCTCTCGTTCATCTTTTTAGTGTTTCTTTTTTTTTTATAGCATTCTGTCTTTCATTATCCTAATTTTATTAGATGATTTTATATATTTTTTTATTTTATGAATATAAATAACACTCAAAATATTATTTATGTAAAAGTAAAAGTATGAAAGTGTTATCACCAAAATGTTAAGTTTTTACTTGATTACCAGTCAGTTTTCAGTCTTTTAATATAGGGATTGTCTAAATAAATATAATTTGTTAACCAATCACGGATTACAATATGCATCACTAGATGGAAGAAGTATAGAACGGTATGATTTCTGATAATAATACTATTAAAATACAGCTCTACAAAGAGTTAGTCTGGAAAATCTCTTGTGGATAAGGAGCTGATCATGTAGGAACATGAAGCACCACTGACCTCTAGTGGCCGAATCATATCATCACATGGCTGGTCTGAACGCTTCACCAACTTCAACATCTTGGAACAAACATGAAGACAAGATTGATCTGAATAACCCAAACACACATTTATGAAAAAAAAACATTTTTTATTTTTAAAGGAATGCACCACAGCCATTTAATAAAACAGCACAGCGTCATCCTGTAGCTTTTTTATACAAATAATTAGCATGATGATAGTAACATGATAAAATTGTTCATTGTACGAAAATATATGAATATCTGCTGCCCTCAGCAATTTATGACCACCTATAAAAAACATGTGCGTTAAACAGCTTGAAACGGTTTATATGAAATGCACATGGTGGGGTGTAAAATTCCCGATCAACTACCATTATCTCTTTTACGTCATTATAAAAAGCTATAAAATAAATGTAGGACGAAAAATCCATCATAAACCTCCAACGTCATAACAGGAAAACGTCTTGGCAACAAAACCGAACGAGTTTTATTTCCAATATTATGTAAAAGACAGACTACAAATATAAATATTAAACATATTAACAATATATACACGAGGAATAATAGATTGGTAGGGGAAGCGACGTTTCACGCGGATAACGCCTTGTCCAAAGAGTCGACGTCGACCACCGGCAGGGAGGCAACTTCAAAAAACACCCTGATAGATATAATAGAATATGTTAACATTCTGAACATAAATCATTAATTAGAAATGGATTTTAAAGTGTTATAAATTCTTACTTGTGTGAGTATTTGCTCCTGATGGCTCGCAGTTTGTCGTCAGGAGGCGCTAAAAGCATTGTGTGGAGTTTCCGGACGACTGGCACCAGTTCAGACACCGTATACCCTGAGTGGAACTGCAGGATGGGAGACTGTGGTGCCAGAAGAAGAAAAACAAAACAAAATCCACCATGATGACACTTTCATACTACAAGAAATGTATTTCTCCGCCTGTGCCGTCTCTAGCGTTATAAAACAGACGCATCATTTCCTGCGCAGATTGTGGAGTTCAGCTCAGGAACCAACTATAACAATGCTCCATCTGTGTTCTCCTACTGCAATGAGAGCAAAGACTTGCGTGGGAAAATAATTTACATTTAAATTGAAAAGGAGGGTGACTGCGGACCGGCTCTTCCTGCCGAGCTGAGACTTCAGCAGCGTCACACTGCTGATCGTTTAAATGATTCACTTGGATCAGAAACGTCATCACAGGAAGAACAAAAACCGATTGAGCATAAAATAATGCTCTTATAAATATGGATACAGTCCTCTTGTAGTCTGCGCTGCAAACCAACGACACTGAGTCACTCAATCACTTAAACACATCACAGATTGCTCTATAACCAACGCTTGATGGCCAAGAAAATGTCCGTGATCAGCTCAAACATCTATTACGGCAACCCTATACAGCAAAAGTCCACGTTCATCCAGCTCGCAAAGACATGCCGGAATCACCAACGCAATCGCCATCCAATTTGCCAGAGGTGTGTCCCAAAAGTTCTGTTCGTAATGAAGGCTTCAGGAAAATAGTCTACACACTGGACTAACGGTTCGTAAACTCCCCAGTCAATTAATTATCTACTGTGTGCAAAACCGGGAGGGCAGTGGAGGGGGGTCTCATAGCTGTAAGGTACTTGGCTACAACCTCTGACAAAGCAGAGGTCGCCGTGCACGAGCCTGACAGGCCATTAAATCAATGAACATTCATGCAGCTCCGTAACCAGGTTGGGAAAAAAACTTGTACCAAAGTATAGAGAAAACAAAAAGAATAACAACAACTAAATACGGAGAAGAAATGTGTAAAGAAGTGTTGGGGGAGATTTGAGGAGCAGAGGGTGTCAGTGGACCTACCCATCCTCCCAGATCTTTGGTGACCAGCGCCATCAGCAGGCAGCCTGATGCCAGCAGCGAGCCCCTCTCAGTCACCAGCTCCATATCCATGAGACTCATCTCACAGTAGTACCGGGCCAGAGTCAGCGTGTCCATGGCCGCGCTCACACACTGCAGAGACGACAGTATTCATGGGTGGGGGCAGGGAGAAAGACAAACACGCAGGAAGTCTGCGTCAGACAAGCGGCCCTGCGTTATCCACGTCACACTCTCCACACACCTTGGCAAAGCGTCTGAGGAAGCGATAGGGGATGGGGATGTTGATGTCGAAGGACAGCGCCTGCAGGACGTTGGCCTCCATGGAGATGAGCTCCTCCCTCTTGTAGGCGTCATCACAAATGTAGAGGAAGTCATCAAGACAAGGCGGGCTGCGCTCCTGCGTTATCACAATGAAATGTGACAGTGTTACGAGTCACTAAAACTCAATTGTCATTATAACACGGGTAGAGGGTCATGTGATATGTGCCATTTGTTATTATCATTTCAAGTTTATTCGCAGAATGAACTCGTCGAGGTGAACAATCTTATTTTCAAAGCGTTCGCTTGTTTGTGGTCAGCAGGATGACTTAATACCCTTCAGCAGATTTCACTTAATTTTGCAGAACTGTGGGCCCTGTGGTGCCGAACAGATGATTAGCTTGTAAAGCTAATCATCTTTAGCTTTACAGGCTAAAGTTGCTCGTAAAAAACTGCTCGTAAAGCAGAAAGTTGTCTATGACGCCACTGGAACGATTTGGCCTGAACTTCACATGCTGGGTAGGGGTCCTGACCCGTTGATATCTACATGTCAATTCAGTCATGGCACCACCTAGTGGCACCAGGACTGAAAATTATTATTATTATTATTTATTTTTTTAAATTTGACCCATTCCAGCTGGGTCAGGAAAATAAAAAAAACCTTTTAGTGAGCTTTAAAGTTGTTTTTGTTCAATGTTGTTGCCATGACAATATGAGGATTGACTTGGTTATGATAGGAAACAGGAATCTCCTTAGAATCCATATTTAACACTCAAATGTGCTCCAAACTTGACCTCTCGCTCAGCAGACATCCAACGGGTACATTTAGTAATAGTTATAGTGCCATCCGGCAACAGGAAATGTTACGGGCGTCGTGTCACCACAGTATGATTTGCCATTTTCTTTGGTAGAGGTATGCTCTCTCTCAAAGAGCTCTCTAACTGTATTTGAATACTTTAAAGATCCAACAGTTAACTCAACAACCCAGATTAAGGTCCCCATGTTTATTTGTTTTGATTAAGAATGAGTAAATAATGTCCTGGACTTGGAGTATTTCTGTTCTAATCGTATACAATGCATCCTTACCTCAAATTTGGAGGCTATGAGCATGGCCGTGGAGCCGACCAGCTGCAGCATCTCCCTGTGGACCGTAATCTTGGCCAGATAGTGGTCCGTTATCTTAACAGCCAGGTACAGGGTCTCGTGGTACAGCTCAAAGTTCTCCTACGCAAACGCACAGAATACAATCCAGTCAACACGGAGCACAAACGCAGGTGAGCAGGAGGACGATGCATTGGTGATGCATTGAAGGTGCATTGGAAGATGCAGTTTTAAACACCAGGTTTTCCTCCCATTGTCGGGAGCTCGCCTCTCACCTCAGCTGAGGTGGGTTGAGAAACATTTTATGCTGGCCTTAGATTTTAAATGTTTTTTTTCTTATTTCTATGTGGTATCATCGAGTTGCTTACAGTATATTGATTTACTCAGTTACAAAAAACCTGAATACCACCACAGCTCCAGAAAACCAGTGAAACTCACCTGTACTTCAACTAGCCAGTCAATCAGGATGGCCCTCATCTCCGGGTTCAGGCTGGGCTGCACAGGCATGTAGTCACAAAGGATGAAGTTTTCCTACAGACCGGAAGCGGAGGAAGCTAAAATTACGAGTGGTTTAATAACAAAGCAAACGTGGTTTCCAACGGGAACTTTTAGGAAGAGAAGTGTGGATCAGGAGGAGAATATTATTAGCAGCGTTGTAGAAACTGCAGTGGAAGACAGTGAACACAGCAGCATCCCTGAATCAACAGCATCAACCGGCAAAAAACAGTAAGTAGACATGATTCAGGTTACGTCACATTTGAAATGTACATTTACAGGGACTAACAGTTGTTATTGTTAACGTTCTCGCCTGCTCTGTGTGTAATGTATGTGTGTACTGTATGTGAGTACTGTGTGTGTGTGTACAGTATGTGAGTACTGTGTGTGTGTGTACAGTATGTGAGTACTGCATGTGTGTGAGGGGCGGCCCCTTGTATTATAATCATGTGAAAGAGTTTAAGGGCCGGTTGTGGTGCTACTCCTTCACACTTTGTGTGGTTGTACCTGACTATTCAACAATAAATAATATTCTTATTGGAAATAGATTTTCCTCCTGTTTTAACTACATTTAGCTGAATAGGGTTACCTACTTCTACTAATGTATTTTTACATGAGTCATAATGGTGGTACTCGGAGGACCCGATATATTCTGAGGTGGTTCACGGAGTGAAAAGTTTGAGTTTCACTGCTCTAGAATTTGTTAATTGCGTTATAGTTTTGCTCACCTCTCTCTTTTTGAGGTAGTCAAAGATGTCCTTGGCGTACTCTGGACACAGGTAACAGTCCTCAGAGTTCTCAGAGTCAATGTCAAACTCTTCTGGGATCTGCAAAGATGAGAGAAAGCAGATAAAGATGAGGAAATCACAAGTTTAAAAGGCCAGGGGCTTCTTTGAGGGTTTTCCAATCATTCTTACTACTTGTTTCCTGAGGTGTTCTGGGACTTCCTGGACAGCAGGGGACGCTTCAGCTACCAGCTCCTCTACTGACGCTGCAAGATCACTCTCGATTTCATCGCTATGATTCTTGTCTGTCTCAGGTGTTGTCCCCTCTGAGCTCACAGAGGACGACCTGCAGAAGGAGGCGGGGCAGAGAATTAAAGTCTGCGGAGAGCTGGCTGGGAGGATTGTGGTGCAACCAGAGAGTCAAGACTGAAATAAGAACATGGTTGTGTTTACTTCTTCAGATTGTCACGATTCTTCGCCGAGGTGGAGCTTGTTTTCTTCAGCTGCTTCTTGGACGCCTCCTTCTTCCTTCCTGGAAGACTGAACTGAACCTTATGAGCCTGTGAATCAGATCAAATTTAAGATTACGGATTATTAAAATCATTAACTGCGGCAGAAGCCGCGGCTTTGTCTCATCATTTCCTCCATCCTGATCATATACCGATGGAGTATTAGGATTTTTGACAGATCGTGATCCCTGTATACATCCATTACAAGAGCCTGAATATAAGCAGAATATTCAAACATCTCTGACACCTTGTTGGTTTAAGTTTCTACAAACTGCACGTCCCTCTACCAGAGCCAGGTAGAAATAGGGCGGATTGAAAAAGGAAAAATTTGCAGGTGAAGATTCTAACAGGGGAATAATAAAAACATTTAAAGGCAAAATTATTAACAATAATGAAATCCTGACAGATAATACATTAGATGTGTTGGAGAGGGGCCTTATATTGAGCAGAACTCTACTTAGTCCCGTTCATGCATTCCCAGTTTTACTTATTAATCCTCTATTTTTGCATCAATCCACATTGTTTATTTTATTCGCCTTCACATAGATTTACTGATTCTAATCACACTTTGATATTTTTTAAATTGCATTATTTTTTTATAGAACTGTTCAAACAAATTTACAGCTAATCAGTATTATTACAATCATGAGAAGAAGGAAAGATTGCGCTCATTTCACAACAGAGTGCAGCAGCAGAGAGAACACATTCACAACACAGTGCAGAACGAGCTGCACCAGAGCCACGGCTGTGACACTGACTTGTTAACACGCACACATCAGCCACTCGAATGAAGAACTCCTTCAAAAGGATGCAGCCCTTCTAGTTTAGCTGTTACACGTCCACATGAATGTATCCATCGGCGACCACATAATTCCCTGCGTCCTTAGTAAAGACTGATCCAAAAAGGTGGCAGCGAAATCGACGAAAACCGTGGTATGGTACAAAAAGATGTGATAATGTACCCAGTAAATAATATGTTTGGTTTTTTCTTATTTGTCGTGTCTTTCATGAATTATGGTTTCACTTCCCCCAACGATTCCTGGAGGTACTTCTCGCTTTGGTATAAATCTATATGCATTACACTGCGTTCATTCGCTTCAATGTCATCTGTGATTATTCACATCACCGGCGAGAGTATTGCATTCATTGTAAGACCGCCTCTATACCACACATAATGAACCTTTAAGAAAATGAGCAAAAGTGTGGATGAATAATAAAAGCAGAGCGCAGACAATTTAGACACTCTGGTCTGTGGAGAATTTCAACTATTTGAATTGCATCCCTACCATTACAATATTGACAGCTGGAAATTATCATTTGATGATAAGTTGTGGTAAAAGAAGCTTGGCAGTAGTACTAATAAAATGCAACATTTAACTGTAAATAAAACTGTAGTAGTGGTAGCAGTAGTCAGAGTAACGGTAATGGAGCCAGAAATTGTAAGTATTATTACAAGCCATCAGGTTTCAACAAGTTAAACTTAAGACATTACCAGACCCTACTAGGACCTTCATAAATCATCCATAATGGAAAGAATTATGCCAAATATGTAGGAAAATCAGAATAGATTCATATCCACTTCATCATAAACAACAGAAGAGGTCTTCTAGTTAATTTGCCTTATTTGACATTGCATGTCCATCATGAGTCCGTCTGACTTCCCCTACAAATACAAAGCTTTGTTTACCAATGGCCACAAGGTCATGACCCCCCACCATAGATGCAGCTTCCTTTAGTAACACCTAGGAACTGCCAGCCACATCTTTATTACCACCGACGACTGTAGTGAAAACAACTGTAGTGAATAACATTGATTATCTGATCATCACGGCACCCGTCATTGGGTGGGTATATTCAGCAGCAAGTGAACATCTTGACCTGAAGTTGATGAGTTGGAAACAGGGAAATCTGAACCAGTGAAAGGGTTAAGGGCATCCAAAGCTCAATGACATGTGTGACAAACGATGGTAGTCTGTGTTGTCTGTTAGACAGGAGGGTTTATTTGTACGGTAGATTGGTATGGATGTACATTCAACAGCTTGTGTACCTTAAAACACTTCTAGCTGTAAAAGTGGACCTTATGCCACTGACAGGATTCACACGCAAGTATCAAACAACAGACTCTGCTTTGTGCCCTCCTTTCCTTCAATAGTGTCCTGATGCTGCAGTTTCCTCTGACAATAAATGTTTGATCAAAATCTGATACGGATTCCTACTTTGTACCAAGATATTCAATGTGTTCATTGAAATATCAGTGAATGTAATGTTATTGCTGATCAGTGTAGGTTTGATCTGGCGTGTCTGCCCTGTGAGAGAGGACTTACATTAGTGATGTCAATGAAGGCAGTCCTCTTCTTGGGAGCTCCATGAGGAGGGGAGGAGGACCTCTTCACCTGGGGGCCCTCTCCCTGCAACACAAAAACAGAAGAACCACACGTATCACTCACAAATCACGTGTTTGCAGGCACACATCGCGAAAACTTTTTATATTTTTACAGTTTAAAACATCACGCTCTTTCTTGACTGTTTTTTTTTTTATGGTTTTGTTTCAACTTAAATCTGCTAAAAGGCCGGATGCTGCTTTTACCTGGTTCTCCGTGGTGTTTGTAGCCAGCTTGGGTACTTTTGTCGCCACGGTGACCGTGGCTTTCTTTCCTCTCGGTATAGGCATGGCTGACTCTTTTATCCTCTGAAAACAAACTGCAGCTTCTGCAAAAGGACCTGCTTTAGAAAAGATCACAAGAAAAATGCAATTTCGCTTAATAGAACAGGATAGCGTGTTGCTAAAGAGGATTTAAATAACTTCCTTTAAAAGTGAGTCACTAAACGCTGCTCAATGTTATGCAGAATGTGCGAGGTTTCCTCACCTTCTGCGTCGAAAATACAACTCGGAGAAAACAAACTGTAGAGTATTACCGTGTGTGTAGTTAATTTCCTTTCCGTCGTTCCGTTCCAGAACGATAAACCCAGAATTCAACCTATTTAACCGCTGTAAATAGTCTCAGTGTGTTGTGTTTCTTCCCAGACGGCAGCTTAGACACAAATGATTCAGAAACAGATCCAAATTTGCAACGCTTCCCTCTGATTGGCTGAAATTTGAGCGAACGGACCAATCAGAAAGCCGATAGAGATGCGTGTCGCTAAGAGCCGTTAGGCTCACTGCATAGCCCCGCCCACATTATTAATGCACAGGATATTAAGCTGTTGCGTCAGAGTTGTGTCTTTGAAAGTAATTGTGTTGTTGAATATATGATTGTGTAGTAACTGCGTCGAAAGGACGGTTTGTTTAGATTTTCACGCGATCCTGAACATCACAAGCGGTTACGGATAATGAATGAATGAAAATGACTGACTATAATAACTTCCGCCCACATTGTTTTCTTTTAAGTCTGAATCCAACAAACCCTGGAGGAGCATGTCTGTTTTTTTTAAATATCCTGACAGTTGCACCAACGGCAGTTTAGACACAGGATATTTCCCATGACCAACACTGAGTTTGTAACTGATTGTGATTATTTCATGCAGATAAAAGGCAAATATACACGTGAGGGATGTTATGTCCCTCAGTTCAGAGTCCCTCTTGATCTCATTTCCTGGTTTCCCATTTGTACTTTTATATGCTTGATTACGTCCAGGGGAATCTCCAAATGTTTTAAGTATTTATTTCACAATGCGAAAACTAATTTTCTGCAGCAATTTCCACTATGCATATAGAGAATAAAAACAGCACGCGCACATATCAACCTGGTGTATTTGCAATGTTTGAACGAGGATGATGATGATGATGATAATAGGAATGTGCCTGCAAAAACCAAATCAAATCTCAACAAATTCCTTTGACAAACAAGGCAAGGACAGAACACAGAAAAATGAAAAACAAGGGGACAAAAAAGTCACAAGGTGTACAACACCTGATTTGAAGTGATTTAAAGGAAGTCATTGATTTAGATTCGCAGGATGGGCATTCCAGAGCCGTGGAGCTTTAACTGAAGATCCCCAGTCTGCTTTGGTCTAGAAGAATAAGAAGAATATGTCTTGAGAATAAGAGGGTAAATGAAAAGTCTGGGACATAATATTAACTTGCTGCTTTTTTGTTTTTTTCTTTGCATTTTTGTTATGGGAGGTGAAGGAGGAGAGGATTCCATTAAGTGAGAATTATGTTGATGATTTCTGTGCATGTTTAGATTTCTTCACGTGCTTCCAATCTCATATACATACTTATTTATTCATGCATAAATGTAATTTGTGTGTTTTATTTTAATCAACACTGTTAGTTTGAAGTTCACTCTTATGTTAAGCAGGACTAACATGTCATGATCTCCCTTTAGTGTGAAGCCACCCATGAGGGGCAAATTCTGGTGTTGTGCAACAAGCTGAGCACCAAAATAGATAAATATTTACTGCACTACGAGCGCCGGGCCCAGTGGGGCCAACATCGCGAGGTTACCGCAGTAACAGCTGGAAGCTACCATCCATCCAGCTGCCATTCATTTGGCGTTGTCACCTTTGAATCTTTTCTGAATAGTGGGAGTCGGGCCCCATAAGTCATTCTGTCTCAGCCTTTATAAGAAACCCTATATTTCCACTTTCTGGAAGAATTTATTCCAAGGCTATATTTGACATCTCTGGTTGCACTGTTTAAAGAGGTGCTCATCCAGGAGGGACATTTTAGCCATTATCTACTCACTCAGGAAACATAACTGGAGCTTCATGGGGGAAAAAAGGGAGGCAGAGTTCACGTAAAGTAGGGGGTCACCAACCTTTTTGTGCTCCGTGGACCAGCTGGATATTGATAGTCCCGCAAACCATAACAATATAACCACCTACCTAATATTGGGTATGCCCCCTATTTCTTCCAAAATGGTTGTGATGGTCTGTATGTTCTGATGCCTTTCAAACAGAACCACCAATAACTAAATAAATGTGTGCTACGGCAAATCTCCTGGGGGATCAGCGCCTGTCACTGGTTTACCATCATCAAATCGCCATAACACTTTGGTGAAGTCACTCAGATCTTTTAACTTGGCAATTTTTCTGGTCCTAGTTCACCAGTTGTCCTTCTTGTGGTCAGTTTGTGTAGTCCCAGACGGGTCAAAGTATATTGACCCGTGTCCACTGCGGAAAGCACCTACAGTGAGCAAATCAGCAGAAGAACTGGACCACAGAGTAATCGAATGAGGTGGCCTGGTCTGATGAATCACAACTGGCCTCATTCACCAACTGTTCTTACAAAGACATTTCTTCTTAAACCTCTCTTATGCAGTTCGTATGAAGAATAAATAAATTCTGTACAACACACTTGCTGATCGGTTGTAAATAAAGGATTTAAAATAGACTTTTACAGCTAACAAGGAATCAAAATCACTTCAACAACAAAAAGGGTTCAGTTTGTTTGTTTTATTTTTTCAAGTTTCCAATGATTTCTGTCAGTGTGTCGGAGGTCGTGACCTGCGTTGATGCAATCTGTGAAAGATTGCATCACAGATTTTTACTAAAATAGTCAAATTCATTAATTCAATTTAAAATCAATAAAAGAAAATGATTTGCTCGGTCCAGAGTTTGCGTGGAGGACCGATCATGTTCCCATCAAGTATGCTTTTGTTTCGGAACTGTTCTTTTTCTGTTTATTTTGGGTTTAGATTTGTATTGACAGCTGAATGTTGTGTTTCTGCTCTTTGTTTGAAGGCTCGGTTCTGTGCTCAGATGCTTATGCTTTCTCCTTTTCCTTTTATGTTTCCTACCTTTTTCTCTCCTGGGTTTGAGTTTCAGAGAAGGCTCTGTGATCGAGTTTCAGAATATTCGCTTTAACCCTTGTACAGAACTTAATTTATTGTTATTGGTCTTTTTATTTTAATTTCTATTTATTTTTTCTCTCTTATATTTCTCCCATTTTATCTATACTTGTAATTCCCCCTTGTATATGTTTGTTGGAGGTTTATTCTCTTATGTTAGGGTAATAGTCAGTGTTAACCATTTTTTGATTTTTTCATTGTTCCTCTAATAAAGTGAAAAAAAAAGAAAATGAAAGAAAGTTTCTCTGTTCCACTTCCTGCTCCTTTTGGTGTGTGCGTGAGTCCGGCCTCCCAGTGTCTCCTTCCTGATTAAGTCATATTTCCATCACTAGGGGGAGCTTTTCTCTTTTGAGAAACACTGTTTCCTGGACAGAAGTCATTTAATAATAGTAATACATTCTCATTACTCTGTGTGTTTAGTTTAGTATTTAGTTGTAGTCAGTGTCTTGCTGTCCCTCAATGTCAATTCATCTCTATTTCATACCCAAGTTCTTCTTTTGTTAGCTCAGACCTTCATTTGTGCGAACGCAGCGTTTAGAAATGAGGCCCTGGCACTTTTTTGGAAAATACCTGAAAGTGACTTTTTGATGTGATTTGGCGCTATACAAAAATATTCACAGGATTTCTCGAACACCTTGAAAAAATGTTCAACCCCCAGTTTAATGGTTCATAATTCAATTTTATTCTCTCTCTTTCACTCCCTCTCTCTCTATCTCCCTCTCTATCTCTATCTCTCTTTCACACGCACATACATGCTTAAACAGGAAGTGAGTGAAACTTATTTGTCAAACCATTTCCGTGTAAAGTCTTTCACATTGAATGCCCCAAAGAGCGAACTGTTTCCCAACTCTAACTGGTAAGTAGGTCTACAGTATGTGTCGTTTCCCGTATCTTAATATTTTTGGTTATACGTTTAAATAATTATTTGTTTTAATCATATCTTATTGGTCTTCAAAACAGCCTTGGCCCTTCACCAGGATATCCACTACAACTCTTTTACATTGGTCATAGTCCATGAATCTGAGGTAAATATACAGTTCTGGCTTACAAACTGGCTTATTTTCTGTTTTTTATCTATTTCCTATGAAAGAGTATTAAAGGTCACATTTCATAAACATTGAAGTAATCAGTGGTTATGGGGATGAAGTCGTCATTCTACTAGGATTAAGTCGTAATGTTATTTTTTCAAAAGATAAACTGTCCTATTGAAAAACATTATGACAAAAGATGGTACACTGTGGAAATAGATTAAGTAATTTTTCCACAAAATGAGATTCTAATTTTTGGATTTGTAACGGACTAGAAACTTTTTAAAAAGCTCCATTCCTAAAGTCAACTGAGGGATTACATTTAATTATTCTGAAACCAAATGAATGACCTTTGACATAGTTGATGTGATTTTTGTGTAGAAATGATGTCCGGTGGAAAGGTTGTTAGCCCTAACCCTAACCCTAACCCCCCGAAAAAATAAACAAGTGAGGAGGCATCCCCAAATTATAAATCAATTTGCCCATCAGGATGTCTTGGCAGGATTGCCAAGAGGAGACAATAGGTGGGTTTACATGGACAGCCTAATTTCGAATAGATTGCGAAATGGCGCCCAATCGTAAAGAAGTTGTTGCATGTTAACAAATCTCTTTCCATCTCAAAACGGCCACCGAGAACATTTGGACGGTTAGTTGAATGAAAAGTCACTTCCACGCATTCCCTCTTTGTCGTATTCTTCTTCTGGGAACTTGTTGGCGGTTGGCGCCCAGCTCATCGTAGCATCATCGCCACCTTATGAACGGGAGCGTGGATTCGTCTGTCATCGCATGTCAGAAAGCTGTTTCCGATCAGATCAGTCGATGCATGTAAACACAGGGTCGGAAAAGATCCGGGGTCATGTAAACAGGCGACCGACATTGCCATTCGGAAAGGATGAATTCGGATAGGAGAAAAGTTTCCCATCTGAACCCACCTATTATTTGTTTCAGCTGTGTCATCTTCCACATCTGTGCTCCATGTTGTGGTCTTCTTTGGGGCCTGTCCGTTTCTAGCTAACGAAACAGTCAATAATCTCTGTTATCACTCTGAGCATTAGTGACTTTAGCGGCAGGATCAAAAGGCTGCGAGCGAAAAGAGAAAGTCTGAGGCTCCATATGTGTAGCTTTGGGAAGGACACATGTGGTTTGGATCAGTGATAAATCCATCCAATCCATTTACAGTAGTAACAGCGTTAGGATTTTAATACAGCCCGATAAGAAGATAAAGAATGTGGTGAGATTAATTTCTCTCTCTGTCGGTCCGCTACTCTAGTTTTTCAGTCGGAAAACGTCTTGAGGCTCTAATTTACACATGTTTTAATTGGAGATGGACAACTTTGGACCGCAGATATGTGATCTAGATTCCATCCGTTCATTCTCTGTAACCACGTATCCTGTTCAGGGCTGCAAGAGCGCTGGGGCCGATGCCTTGTGGCATTGGCCAGAGGCGAGGTTCAGCATGGACAGGTCCTCCAGTTCATCACAGGCCCCAAACACACAACCATTCACACCTAGAGGCAATTTTACACTCACCAATTCACCAATATTATATGGTTTTGGACTGTGGGGGGAGGCCGGGTTACCCAAAGGGAGACCACGCAAGCATTGGGAGAAAATGCAAACTCGCGCAGCACTCACACAGAAAGGCCCTGAGGCCAGAGGTGAGTTTGTACAGGATGTTCTTGCTGTGAGGCAACTTTGCTACACTTACCGCCACGCTGTCCCAATTTAGAGTCCCTGACTTGGAACACAACTCCGTCCTACATCATAACATCCTGTTGCAAAATCAAGAGAAGAATGTGGAAGGTCCAGTTGATCAGGATTGTCTTCAATGATTTGAATGTCTATGAAAAGGATCTGATGTGTAATCGTCTCTCTTCACATCTCTTAAACGCAACTGGATGTAATATGATTATCAGTTCAAACTTAGAATAAATTTGTTCCGTAGCGAATCGAATCGTATGTCCGTTTCAAACTCTGTATTCATTAACATATTAATCCGTCGCGACGTAACGACCCTCGACGTGCTAAACACCTCACAGAGGGATAAATGTGTGATCTCATGCCAGCCTGAGGAAGCCTTGTGGATAAGAGGCGAAATGTCCAGTTGCTTCTGATTCGACCTCCTAGGAGTTCCATCACCTGGATGTATGATATTCTACACATTCATCCACGCATCCTTTACGCTGACAGATACATCCATACATCCACTAGATGGCAGTGCGGAGAGGGGTTCAGTCGAAAAACTAAGATCTGATGAATTTATTTTCTCTCTTCTGTCTCTTTTTTCAGTCAGAGAGACTATTACATGCATCTTCCATTAGTCTCAGCAGAGTTATCAGCCACCACCACCAGCAGTATCCAGATTACAAGGGGGGATATGGTACGGCAAGAGGCTGCTCAGGGCAGAAATCTTTCAGTCACAATCTCCCCTGTAGAGAATGAGCCCCAAATATTTTCTAACAGACTAATTATCACTTGTCATCAGTTTGAATAAACTTTAATCTTTATTTCATTCTCCGTCTGTCTTGATTAAAATAAAGTTAGAACCATTGCCTTGGCGAGCATTTCTTATCCAAGAGTTTTAATAATGCTTCACATTACTTTTTGATCTTCCTCAGCATTTCACTGGATATGAAACAACAGAAGACCCTCAAACATTCACATGTCTGTCGCTTGTGCCTTTTCCTTTTGATCAAAATGGTTATAGCTGTCATATATATAGTACATCAGACATCAATAGCATACTTTTTGTGTTTCCTCTGTTTCATTTCTGTTAATGTTGAATTCGATATTGAATTGAACTTCCTGCTTGTTAGAAACTGGCTGGCTGACAGCTCATATGGTGACAGGCTGTGGTCCATACCTCACTCTCACCTCACTCTCACCTCACTCTCACCTTCCATCTGAGGCAGCAGAGGAGACTTTCTGTTCTTTTTCCTCTGCTGACATCCTCTACATCCCTCCTAATGATTGTCTTTCTTACACACTTAGTATTAGAATCTCTAAATTGGAGGCTTCTGATTTTCTATTTTAATCAAATACATGCAAGAAATGTAGAAATATTTGAAGAAACATTAAAGGAATATCTGCACCATCAGGGGAAATACTCATATCCTGCCTATTCTGAACTGTCGGCAAGTAACGCTTGAATGACAATAGAGAAATGAACTATTAATAGGAAAAAGTCAGCTGTGCAATCCATCTCTGGACTCTCTTTGTGCTTTTTCCCTTCTTCCGCTCTTTAAAACAACATTTCTTTCAATTTAACTAAGTTTGTTGATTTTATCCTCACAGGATCCAATGCAGGCTGTGAGTGCAAATCCAGGGGTCCCAGAGCCCACTCCAGATATTACAGAGGACCTCAGTGGATCTGGCCCAAAAAATGTCGTTATCGAGAAGTTTGCTCTTAACATGGCCAAGAACATTTTCCAGTCATTTATGAGCCAAATGGGAGAGGTGGGACATGATGTGGACTTTGTGCTGTCCGGGTTTAATCAAAACCAGGAGATCATTGCTGAGGGGTTAGCCTCTGAAATAATAGATGTTGATCTGAAGGAACCGTATGGAGGTCAAAACCTTCCGGGTCACAAAGTTGATTCCCAGATTTCAAGATCTGTTGGGGTAAAGGCCGATACGTTTGAGGGTAAACGAGAGCTTCTGGTTCCAGGCACAGACACAGATACCCAGCCCTGTCCACCACGTCTGTATCAGTCAGGGCTCCCTAGTCTAGGATCCCTTGATTACCCTGATGCCCCTCCAACAACGCCTATCCTCCCTGAGCTTGAGAGGAGCAGTCACAGCTTCACTAGGAAACTAAAAGGAGGCTTGGCAAAAGTTTTCCCGCCCTCACCTCCTCCACCAACCCCTAAAGATGACAACGACAGCTCAGATGGCACCAACATCAACCGCAGGGTGGAATTAATGGAGTATTTGACGCACTCACTGCCTACAGATGATTTGGCAAGAGACTACCTTAAAGAAAGACCTCAGCATGGGACCACTGTGGAGGCTTTTGCAGAAGCTCTTTCATGTGACATCATGAACTGGGTCCTGAATATCAAAGAGCAGATTTCTGATGATGCCGATCATCATATTCATCTGCTAGCCCATCAACTGGCTGAAACCATCATCAACTCCTCCCTTGATGAAGCTAAAATGCTGTTCTAGTGTTTTAACCCGACTGATAGATAATGAATACTGACATCCAACCACATTTTGGTTCTAGACTGACTGAACCGCTCTGACATGATGAAGTGTGGTTTACTGAAATAATATTGCTTTAAGTCTGACAATGACTTTCTGAATTCAATAAAGTTCGGGCCACAATAAGGAGTTCTATTTTGAGATACTCGCTTCTTATTCCAAGAACCTGAGATCCAACAAAAAGATTGACTTTTTAAGTTAACCATGGCACTTCCGCACCTCCATCCTGGATGACGTAAATTTAAGGAGGTTTAGCTTGTGGTAATGCGGTTTTTCTTCCAAGATGGGTAAAAACTAAAGAAGCAAGAGGCAATTTTGACTTGGATCAAACTGCACCAATAATAAATGTCCTTTAGATGGCGATAAAGAAGGAATATGCCTATTTTAAGCGAAAGGGAGGGACGATAACCCGCTTATAGATACACTTTTGAGATTTTTGAAGCTTTATTTCAACATGCACTTGCTTAATCGTCTCTATTTTGCTTTTGCTTGTAAGGAATTCATTTTGTAATGCTAAATATATTCAATAAAAACCATATCTTTGAATAGTATTTCAGCTTTTTCCACCAGTTGTTCCTTCCATCATTGACTGGGACACCATTCGCATATATTATGGTACGAACAACACTTATAAATCCAACTACAGAAAAAAAGGGGAATTACATTGTTTGATGAATTTGTACAACAGCAGAAGTAAATGGTGCACAACTTTATTACTTTATTATTTAGCTTTATTATCAGCAATCAGAAAACACAAACCTCCACCAATACACAGCATTTTCACCAATATCTCTCATCTCATAGAGTTCCCTTATTAGATCCTGAATGTAATAAAAGGGTATTTTGTGGGTGTGTGCGTGTGCATGTACGTGTGTTTTGTTTTCTCCTTCTTTCATTATTATTTATTAAATACTTCCATTACCAAAAGCCTTTATGATCAGTATGCAGGAATTAATGTCCCTTAAGGACTTTTCAAATTGTTGTATTTTTTTTAATTCTGCCATTCTAAAGTCTGACATGTTTGAA
Source organism: Lophius americanus (assembly GCA_037951165.1). Lineage (NCBI taxonomy): Eukaryota > Metazoa > Chordata > Actinopteri > Lophiiformes > Lophiidae > Lophius > Lophius americanus. Next base: position 743,491 of record JBBDHG010000339.1, read on the forward strand.
TTCGTTTACCAAATATTATGTTAAAAATATTTATACATGTATAATTGTGGACACACAATTCAACACACTCGATTGTATCAGTTTTGTCTACTTCACTGTAAAAGTAAATTTTATGAATTTTTATACATAGCCCTATGTGATTTAATCATGTTTACCTGGAAAACAAGAAATTATTTCATATATACATGTATTCAAAAGACATTAACATAATGATTCAGATTACCACCAAAATCTACGGGCTTGTTCTTTGGGCCCATTCGTTCTCTCAAAAAAATATCAAAAAATATCCATTCAGGATTTTTTGAATTATACCCTCAGCATTCAAACAAACGGACCAACACTGGCAAAACGATACATCCTTCCAGGAAAAATATTAAGCTGTTTCAGAAATCAGTCACTTTTTTCCTCTCATCATTGCTCATAAGAATGGTTTGCATATGTGTAAGTGATTTATTACCTGTTTTGTTATTGTCATTTTTGAAGGTGCTGGATTTTGGCGTGATGAAAACCTCACTTCATTCTCGCTTAGGTCAGATCCTTGATGAAAAAAAATCCCTAGTGCTCAACCAAGCAGTACAAGCCCTGATGGGATCCAGCAGTAAAAACGGAAAAATAACTTGTTTTTCCTATTCTTTCCTTTAATCACCGACCGCAAATATAACATTTGTGAGAGTTACTTTAGGAAATGCTGACATAAATATGAAAAGCGCGCTTTAATAAAGAGTGGTATTGTTCTTAGGCATCTGTTATTTCATGCATAAGTGCGCACACATGCTTCTGAGACTTGATTTGCAGTCGGGGTCACAAGCCCAGACACAGAGAGTATTGTGCGTTTTGCTTATGTTTGCTTGTTTGGTTAAACATGAATTCAACACAAAGCACTTTTTTCACTCCCTCCAAAGCGAATGGGGTGAATGTGGAGAATGGGTCATGATGAGGCCACCACCTTTACCTCCTCAGCTGACCTCAGGACTTGAACGGGTATGGATGCTCCTCTTTGACACGATAAAAGCGCGGAGACGCGGAAGTGAACGAGAAAGAGATGAAGGAAGTAAGGTGATTTATCCTGCATACTCCTCGACTATATCGCCCAAGATTATGAAAGAAATTAATAAACGCAGTTTTAACATCAGCAAGACTTCTGAAAATCTGAAAACAAGACTTATTAAAAAATAACAAAGATGGTAGTTTTCAAGCATTAGATTTTAAAGCGTTGGGTTCCTAACAAAATTGAAGGAAAATATAGTTTTAATGGCCTCCGCATCTGTCTTTAATAAACTGGGAGGTATAACGTTTTTGTGAAAATGCTGCCTGATTAACTCTCAGCAAGTCTTATTATTAACAAATATGATCAATCAGGCATCTAATGTATGTATTAAATTGGGGGAGTTGAATAATAAGTAGAACTAAATTGTTCGGTGAAAACTATAACAAGATGACACACAACATCCCAAAAGCAGTTGTTACCCCCATTCCCAAATTACAAAATATTACTGTTATTTATATTGATTTCTTACATGAAACATGACATTTCTGAGACAATATTTAGTTAATACAATATATCCTTGACCGAAAAAGAAAACATTTAAAGTCAAAGTTTAGAGATCAAGGCAGGCTGCATTGATTGAAAAAAAAATCTAATGGAGAAAAAATGTGACAGTATTAAGGAGATCCCTGAATGGTTTCCTAACCATCCATAGACGTAGATGACTTTACGTACAATCACATTAAAATGATGTAATCCTTAATACCAAAAAAGTAGAATGTTTGATTAATGATAGGATTGTAATTCCAAAATGTAATATACAAATGTCGCTATGTTAAAGTCATTATGGAACGCTTTCAAAAATGTATTTGCACTATTACATAAACACATAAGGATCGTTGAAAATGGCCATGACGTAATTCTTTATGATGTTGTTTATGAATATAATTTGCTTTAGCCCTTGTACAGCACTTTCTTCTACTCATGTTTATTCCTCATATTTATTCCGTTCGATGAGTTTACACTGCATTTTTCATTTATAGTTTTTTCTTGTGTACTTGAAGTGCAATGTAAATGTACTATGTAAATAATTAGAGATTTTTGTCATTGTTTTCTTTATTGTTCCAATAAACTTTGTTAGAAAAAAAGAATGAGGAGAAGCAAGTATTTGAGCGATACTGAAAGAGTTTTTTGGAGCTTAGGGAAGTTTTAGAGTTTGAAAGGAGAATTCTGAATGTATATCACATGTGTATTAACAGGGAGTCGAGACTTGAGCACATCCAGATATGAGCTTCCTCAGAGCTTTGAGCTCTGAGGAAATGAACCAGATGCTGACCCGCAGATCAGCAGCATCCCATCCCAAGTAAGATACGCCGCTACAGAGGAAAATAGAACCCAAGCAACACTCTTTTGTTTTATGTTTTATGTTTTATGTTTTTTGTTTGTTCATTCATCCGTTCATGATCCGTAACCACTTATCCCGTTCAGTGCCGTGGGGGCTCAAACCCATCCTAGCTGACATTGTGTGACGGGCAGAGTACACTCTGGATGGAAACATACAGAGGGACCACCATTCACCCTCACATCTCCTCCTGCGGGCAATTTAGAGTCAGCAGTGCCGTCTGAGTCATGAATGTTTTTAGACCGTGGGAGGAAGCAGGGGTACCCAGAGAGAACCCATGCATGCAGGCCGTTTGTTTTTGTCTCTCAATGCTAATGCAGTATGTTCAACCCAAGAAATAATTCCAACGTCATTGCGGAATTCAAATCAATTGTCAGCAATTGTCATTTGAAGTGGACACCTAGAGAGTCTCACCTGATCATGTGACCTCTGAGTCACATGAGTTTTTTCTGATATAGGATATAGGTGGGGCCTGGGCCCTACTTGTTCTGTGGTCTTGACAAAAACATTTTTAGCGTTTGAAATCATTTTTCCATGGTTCCAAGGGGGTGAATGTAAGTGAGTTTTGTGATCTACTTAACTTTTCATCAAGTAGTTGTCATCAGTAATTGTTGTGTTCGGTATTTTTAACGTCAGTATCGACGGTTTTGCAGTTGAAGCTGTATTTAGTGCAGATTATCGAATAATAGGAAGTTGGCGTGTTGTCCCCATGCTAGCATGTAGATGGATTCTGCCCGCGTCTTGGTCTGCCCTGAGCCAAGGACCCAACAATGCCAGCATGGAACAGTCGACCCTCCCTGTTCTGACCTCGATCTCCGCCTAGCAGTACTCTTGGGTCTTTGCTGTCTCGTAACATCATGGTCTGGCATATTTGTGTGGCCTTATAAACTACTCGACTGATGTTACTGGCAGCTGCAGCTGGTTGCCTCTGCTTTACAGTCCAATGGAGCAGAAACCTCTCGGGCCATCCAGCCATCTCATCAAATAGGTGTTTATCTTTCTCTCTCGACCCTCAACCACGGAGACCTCATAAATTAGAAGTGCCCAGAGTCTTGGTAGTAATCCATATAGGTGTGAATGCCCAAGAATGCCCTGATGGGAACCCGTTGGATGCCCCGTCAAAACTTCACTGACGATTTTACACCCTGTCAACAGTAACACTTTAAAAGCTGGTGGTAGTAACTCTGAAGACTTACAATGTCCCAGAGCGATCCCACAAGCTTTTAAAGTGTTACTGTTAAATGGGCAATGGGTAGATTGGGCCGCCGTACTGTCAGGTTACCGAGGTTCCTCTTCGCATGCTCAATAATGTTGGAGATGACAGCTGTGTGTACGAGGTAGCCAGGTTCTCCAGGGACTCCTCTGTTTTGTGCTGAAGTATCCATGGACCCAATGTCCTACATGAAAGAAGTAACTAACGGCTTATCCTGTTTAGGATCATGGGGGCTGGAGCCTATCCCAGCTGACATGGGCGAGGGGCAGGTCACACCCTGGATGAGTGACTAGTTCATCTCGGGGCGCCATTCTTTCAGCCTTTTCTTTTTTTAACAACAATTCTAACATTACAAAACAAAAACTAACAAGAACCAGATAGAGTGAAATGAAAAGACGGCACAACAAAAAAAGGGAAGGTCAATTAGATAAAAAGGAGCTAAATATATGAGAAATAAAAAAACAAATAAAAAAAATAATAATAGAAAAAAAAAAATAAAAAAATAAAAAAATAAATAAATGAAATGTAAAATATGAATGCGGGGGAAGGAAGGCCCATTATTCCAGAAAATGTGATTGAAAGGGTTTAAAAATATCAAAAATGATTGCCGCTTATAAAAAACCTTTCCAGTCTTACCTCTCAATATATACTTAGTCTTCACCTGTTTTAGAAAGGACAATATATCAATCAGCCACTGAGTACTGGGAGAAGCCCAACATTTCTAAAGAAGGGGTAGATGGCATCTTTGCCAATGAAGAGTATTTGAATGACTTTGACGAGGGCTAAATTGTGATTGCTGGATGACTGGGTCAGAACATCTCCAGAACTGCAGGCCTGGTTGTGTGTTCCTGGATTACAGTGTTCAGTACCTACTAAAATTGTCCCAACATTCACTGATACATGAGGGGAGCAAATGCTAGCCTCTGTTGTGTAATCCCACAGGAAAGCTGCTGCTGCACAAACTGCTGAAAAAGTTGATTGCTGGTTCTGATAGGGAAGTCACAGAACCTCACAGCCTGCTGGGAGATACAGTGTTGAATCTTTGGGGCTGGGGGAAAATTCGTGGAAACAGAATTCCCTTATGGTGTTGGCCTTTTCTGCAGAGATGGCCCAGATATGGTTTGGGGATCCCCTCAACAAGTTCAAGGAGTTTGACTTGGCCTCCAAAGTTAAAAAACAGGGGGAGGCAGACAATGTGACGCTGTTAGTTATAATGATATGGCTGATAGGTGTGATAATTATGGTAATGTTTTGACTTTTCCATGCTTACCCAAGCTGTTAAATCGAGCCCCACACACACTGAGCATAATACACACCTTGCCTCAGCCCCTTGGGTCTGATACATCACATGTCATGGAATGCTGAGTCTGAACTTTTAACTCCCACCGCTGATCATCATTATGTTATCTCACCATGGGATGCTGACGCATTTTCACATGTACATTCACACACATGCTTGTAAATAAACTGCAGAGCAGGTTGGACAGCTGTCCTGTCAGAGGGGACACGTACACACATCTGGAGAAATGCTGTTGCTGGGAGTTTGGCTGCTGGAGCGAAGAGGGAGAATATGAGAGCGGGAGAGCAGGAGAAGTGTGATGACATGACATGGAAGATGTATAACTTGAGCGTTCCAATACGTCATCGTGGAAAAATGGTTAAAGTGCTTCATTTTATTCTCTGCTCTAGAGGGGCTAAGCCCATCTAAACTCAGGCTTTGTGTAAGTGAAATGTTGTTTTTTTCCACCAGATGTGAAAACTGTACTGCTGTGAAAAAGTATTAGACCCCCTACTGGTTTTATTGTCTATCTCACACTTACTGTGTCAGGTCTTCAAATAAACTGCCAATTAACTAATAACTGCATTTTCTGAACCAAAAAGGTTCTTTAATACCAACTGGTATGTTAAAGCATTTGCCACCTTATTAACTAAATCCATAAAACTAACAAATTGCAGACTAATTCATTTACTAACGGCTCGAATGCCATGTGTAGGATTCTGGGATTCCACAGATCCAAAGTGAAGCACATTATCTATAATAATAATAATAATACATTTAATTTATAATGCACTTTACATTTGGATCAAATCTCAAAGTGCTACAAGGCAAAAGCAGATAAAAGCATCAACAAAAAATAAATAAATAAATAATAATAATAACTATACAAAAACGTGACCAAAAGCATTAATGTTAATTACAGTTATAGGTTCTGCTAAAAAGGAAAGTTTTAAGTCCTTTTTTAAATGTGTCAGTCGTCTGTGGAGCCCTCAGATGGTCAGGGAGGGCATTCCACAGACGAGGGGCAGCAGAACAGAAGGCCCGATCTCCCATGGTGCTGAGCTTAGTCCGGGGAAGGAGGAGGCGGTATGACTGGGTAGAACGGAGGGATCGTGTTGAGGTCAGTGGGGTGAGTAGTTCTTTCAGGTAGGGGGGTGTGTTACCATGGATGCACTGGTGAGTGAGGAGAGAGATCTTATAATCAATCCTGGTGGAGATGGGAAGCCAATGAAGGGAATGAAGAACAGGGGTGATGTGTTCGTGTTTACGAACTCTCATCAGGATCCTTGCAGCACTGTTTTTAACATACTGAAGTCTTTGAAGACTTTTATCAGGGATCCCGATTAGAAGTGAGTTACAGTAATCCAGTCGGGAGGAAACGAATGCGTGAACCAGCTTTTCAGCATCACTCAAGGTTAGTGAAGAACGGAGTTTGGAAATATTTCGGAGATGGTGAAAGGAGATCTTGCAGATGTGTTTGATGTGGGATTCAAAAGTGAGTTGAGGGTCGAATCTTACACCGAGGTTGGTGACTGATGAAGAGAGGGGAATGTCATGACCAGAGAAGGTAATACTGGTTATGGAGGAAGACTGGGTCTGATGAGGGGTGCCAATTAAAATAGCTTCGGTTTTGGAGCTGTTCAACTGGAGAAAGTTGTTTTTCATCCACACCTTTATCTCCTCCAGACAAGTGCGGAGAGTTGACAGGGGAGATGATGAAGATGAGGATGGAGAGGCTGAGGAGGAACATGTGTCAGTTTTTATGTAGATTTGCGTGTCATCAGCGTAACAATGGAATGAGAGTCCATATCGACTGATGACACGGCCAAGGGGGAGCATGTATAGTATGAAGAGAATGGGGCCAAGGACTGATCCCTGGGGGACCCCACAGGTGACGGTGTGTGTCCGGGACTTTGAACTTCCAAGGGAAACGTATTCTGTTCTGTCAGTGAGGTAGGATTGAAACCAGTTTAGGGCGGTGGCAGTGAGTCCAGTGGTGTGATGTAGGCGGTGTAGGAGTATTTCATGGTCAACTGTGTCGAAGGCAGCAGATAAATCAAGGAGAATCAGGAGGGAAGGTGAACCAGCATCTGCTGCCATCCGTAGGTCATTTGTGACTCTTAAGCAGAGCTGTTTCTGTGCTGTGGGCGGAGCGGAATCCATCTATAAATGGAGAAGACTTGGAACAGTTACCCCTCTTGGAAGTGGGCCATCTTCTTTCCTAGAAATTCCTACAAGAGCACAGTGGCGGTACATTCAGGAAGTCACAATGGAACTGCAGGCCTCTCCTACATGAATAAAGGTTCAGCAGTTCATGGCCCCACTAGTCCAAAGACAATGGGTAAAATGACGTGAGAGAGTGGCGAGGGGAAAGACACTGATCATCCAGAAGAACATTAAGGCTGCTCTGAAGTTTGCCACTACACACCTTGATGAGTGGATAGTGGAACTGTATGAGGACAGGGTCCCGTTACATCTGATGTAAACCAAACACAGTATTCCACTAACACAACAAAATACCTATAGGCCTCTGTCACATCAACTCACTGCATGTCCTCTATGATCACATCCAGAGAATTCCTCCTGGGTCTTCCCCTTTTTGTCCTGCCTGGCAGCTCCATCTCCAGCATCCTTCTACCAATAGATCAACTATCCAGCTTTTCCAAATGTCCAAACCATTTCAATCTGGCCTCTTTTACTTTGTCTCCTTGGCGGTCCCTCTGACGTACTCCTTTCTAATCGTGTCCATTGTCCTCAATCCCAGAGAAAATCTTAGCATCTCTGATGCTCTCAATACCATCTTATAAACCTTTCCTTTCACTCTTGATGCCACTCCTCTTTTCACAGATAACTATTGATGCTCTTCTCCACCCACTCTACCCCGCCTGCATCTCTTTTCCACAATCCTTGTTACTCTGAACAGTTGACCCCGAATACTTTAGGACCAGGATAACTCACCGTAACAGAGGGAAACATGAATTCTGTTCTCGGAGAATTTCAGGGTATCAGTCTGTGATCTTTAAACTCAAGCTGCACTGGATCATGCAGCAAGACCATGATTCCAGGCAGGAAAGTAAATCTACCCCCGCATGACTCAAATGGAATGAAATAAAAGTTCCGGGGGGGCCTCCAACTTAAGAGCTCAGTTCCTTGAATAAGTGGCTAAACTTGAGCAGTTACTGCAGAGAACACCGGGTCAAAATTCCACCACAGTGATGTCAGAGACTGACCTCCATTTATTGGAAGCATTTGGAAAGGTCGGTAGTATATTTCTGATAGGGTGAGTTTTATCGCTAAAGCTTTCACCGGAAATAATTACCTGTTGGTCTGATTTAGTCCAAATTTGGTGCATATGAATTCACTCAAGAAGATCTATCTGGTATACGTTGGGTTTTACTTTAATAATTCGCATTTCTTTTTTTTCTTACTAGGAGGAACTTTTTCATGAAAACTAGTGTTTTCCAGACATACCGGAGAAAGGTTCGGAAAAGTTCAGTTGTTTATTTCTGACACTACAGGTCTTCTGGCCATAATTTCTCATTGATTCCATTGATCCAATTAAGTCCATATGTGGTGTTTATCAATCAACCTGAGGAGGTCTATCTTGCTAAAAAATAGTTAGTTCATATTTAACTCACTTCAGGGAGCTTCTTTTTTTTTTCTTCTTCATATTAAAAATACTATAGAAATAACTACACACTCAATTTGAGGGATTCAATCAGGGGGATTGCTTGTATGACGAAGGGCATTGGGGACTTTACGGTTATAAACCCTTGCTGTCGGGGACGACAGTAAAAGTCTAGTTTTAATATGCACTTATAATTAAAGTCTTTTTAACATACAATAGATGAAACGGGGTGAGCGTACCGGTATTGCATTGCAGAATGTGCATGTAAAGACCCCCTTCAACATGTGATGAAAGCCTTAAGTGTGGGGTTGGAGTGGACTGACCTTTCTCTCCTTCATGGGAAACTTCATTGATTTGCATCATGCAAATGAGCAATGCTAAACTTCCCTCCGTCTTTGCTGCACCCTACACCACCCGCCCCACTGCTCTACTTCTGGCAAATAACCGTATTGTCTGGAAGTAATTGAAAAACTTTGGGAGATATTTTCTCTTCCAAAAAAGAATCTGTCCTTAAACGCGTCATTGAAGTTATTAAAGACATTTGAGGCTCTTAAATTTCGAAAGGCTGTCCGACGAAATATCAAAATTATTTTCTTCATTTCTTTTTATACGTTCTCTTTCATTTCCCTCTGTTTGGCATGAGTTTAAGTAATGCCAATCCATCAAAGTCGTAAAAATGTTCCTGTGAATGGCAGCAGAATAAATCTTCCTTGTTGTCGGTTCTGAATGAACAATTGTATTGTTATTTGCAATGATTCGGTCGGGATGGTTTTAAAGGAATACAGCTTGTGCTGATCACATATGTTCTTTATTGACTGTAATTCATGCCAGATCATATTATACCTTTCATAGATTTTCCAAAGTTTTATATATCGTAAATATCACTGTTGCTATTGACTCAAATTGGTGGTGAAGGGGTGATGGGAAGCACAAAGTTATGGGCAGAGGAACATGCCTCCAAAACAAACATGAACTGCTCACATTACTCCGCCACTGAGGAAATATACCCATCAGGTCCTCCCGCAATTTATCTCTCGACGTTTTCACGAGTTGGGTTTTCAAGTTTCCTTCTTTGACACTGAGGTTTTATGCTCTTAATTTCTCTTTTGATAAATAATAAGTGTAATCGTGTAATTTCCATAATTTGGGTTCTCTTCCTCATCCCCCCTTCTAAAGACAAGGAACTTATGAATAAATTTACTTGGTCAACACTGGACAGTTCCATTTCATATCATTTTCTTCCGCTTATCCAGAGTAGGGTCCCAGTAGCAGCAGGCGGGGAAGGGTATTCCGGACGTCCCACTTCCAAGCAACAATCTCCACATCATCCTGGGAGATCCACCATTTCTCTGAGGTTGAGCCCAGACTCTCTACGAAAGAGAGAGGCTGCTGCCATCTATGTTGCCATTGGATTTTATTGGACACATGTTGCATTCCCACCGAACTTCTCCCAACACATCGGCCGTGACGAGTGGAAATTCAGGTGCAAAATATATGATTTGGTCTAATATTGTTTGACAGGTGTATACAGTTTCCTCGTCTTGTTCTTTTCTTAAATTTAAGAGACACGCGACTTATATCCTCTCTTGACCCTCGATGACACTTCCTCTAGCCCCCGCTTTGTTCCAGTAACGCGTCAGATTCACGTCGACTTCAGTCCACAGGAACAGTAAAGACTGGAAACAATATGTAGATTTGTTTCCGTTTCCAGATGACTCTGGTCCCCCCCATTAGACTGTTAAAACGGTGTCGAGTCAAATTAAACTGATTTTCATATATTTAACTTTTCATACTTTGAAATTCGTCACAGGGGATTAAATTGCTCTGATCTCATTCGAATGATATTGGCCTTTTACTGCCGGAATGCAAGTTCCTCTACTTTGACCGTCTGTGAAAGTGATTTGCATTGTTTAGCAATGCAGTAAATGTTATATTGCAGTATCGTGTTTCGCAGCAGAGACCTGTGTGGATGAACGCATTTCATTACATACTGAACTGGTTTGAAGGGGGAAGATTGAAAATTAAACTATAAAAGAAACTGTTTGTTGCAGTTCAGAGATGTATGTATCCAAAGTAAGGGTCAAGTGGAAGGCTGCTTAGTAACTGTAAGTGTAAAATGTTAAGCCATAACATTATGACCACTGACAAGTGAAGTAAGAAAAGCATTACTTCCCTCGATACAATTTCATTGGGTGGGATATATGAGAACGAATGTGAACATTTTGTCCTAAAGTTGATGTATTGGAAGGAGGAAACATTGGAAACAGTCCGGACCTGAGACAGTTTGACAGGGTCTTGTTGAGTGTTGACAGTTTGCAGTTGCTAGTACTATCCGTCCATTTTCTGTAACAGCCTACCCTGTTCAGGGTTGCAGGAGGGGAGGAGCCAACACCAGCTAACACTGGGTGAGAGGTAGGGTCATTGGTGCCACTCACGCTTAAAACTGCTGAAATAGCAATTCATGAAGTCAACCGCTAAAATAGTAAATCATCAAGTCAACTATCACATCAGGTCATTGATTATTATATTCATGCTCAGTGCTTTAAATGAAGTGTCTTTAGAACCATTTTGACTTAATTTATAGAAAGATGAAAGCCAAGGTTTGTATAATAAAATACATGAATACTTATTCATATACTACTGATTTGATTTTTAGTGGTTTGCTCACAATATCTGACTATTTTATAGCATTACTTTAGACAAAACTTACAAATGAACTCTGATATGGGTCCTATTTGTTTGCAATTCTGCAAATATAAGAGGCTTAGCATTAACAGGCATGTGTATGCAATGCAGCTTTTCACTCTGTTTAGTTTAATTTCTAATACATTATCAATACATAATACAAATTCTGCAAGTCGTGCACAAATATTCATAACATATATTGGTCAACTCTATTTATATTCTCAACCCCCATTGACTCCAGACACCCCTGTAAAAAAAATCCCAGGATCACCACTGGACTGAGATTAGGACCGGGTCAATGTAACGACCGAAAACCTTTATGGAATCACCTACTACCAAATTAGTAATGTTAGGCAGTGTAATCATATTGATGCAGGATCAAACGACCCACACTTTGACATTATAATTGACATAACGTGCAGCATAAGCGATAGAAAACCATTCAGATTTGATTTTATTGATGTGTGCGTCCGCGCCGGTCCTCAGGTTTTCAGGTCGATTTCAGCCTGGGACCTCCTCTTGTAAGGCAACACTTACTTTATGTCAGGTCATAAGTCTGTGAGCTTTAAACTCATGCTCCACTGGGTCATGCAGCGAGACAATGATTCCAGGCAGGAGAGTAAATCCACCTCTGCATGACTCAAATGGAATAAAATAAAAATTCCGGGGGGCCTCCAACTGAAGAGATCAGTTCCTCCCATAAGTGGCTGAACTCGAGCAGTTTCTGCAGAGAGCACTGTGTCAAAATTCCACCACAGTGATGTCAGAGACTGACCTCCATTTATTTTCACATTTTCCCTTCACTGATCAGTCATATGAAGGTGCTGCTTTACTCATTCCCTGATATGAACAAAGTGAGGTGGAGAGTGTGGGGGTATATGAATAGGTACCCAACATCATCGCTCCATCGAATTTTAATTCTAGAACATAACTCAAATACTGTTTAATCATTTTTTTCACCAATTAATGGCGTGTTGCTTCTTGCTAATTAGGGACTAGCGGCTTTTCTGTTTCCGTGGTTACAAACCAGACATGATAAACACAGTTTTCCATTCGTAACCCAAAAACTCTTTCATGGATATTTTTCAAATTGTATAACCACATAGAACGTAGTTTGAGGAAGAACTGCATTGAGGAAAGGTCGGTTGTATATTTATGACACTAGGGTGAGCTTTATCTCTAAAGGATCTTCAGGAAATAATTACTTGTTGGTCTGATTTAGTCCAAATTCGGTGCATATGAATTGGTGACGTGGAGATGTTGATAAACCGGCCGTTTGTGTACATACCTGCTGCGCTGCTATGCTTCACCACCCTTAACCATCTCCCATCACTGACCGTGGTATCCCTCTCAAAGGAAGAAGACTTCCTGTTCACAAACAACAAGTCAAGCGCCCAGTCCGAGAAGTTTAATCGACCCCCGCGTTGACTTTATAATTGACATAATGTGCAGCATAAGCGATAGAAAACCATTCAGATTTGATTTTATTGATGTGTGCGTCCGCACCGGTCCCCAGGTTTCCAGGTGGATTTCAGCCTGGAACCTCCTCTTGTAAGGCAACACTTACTTTATGTCAGGTCGTAAGTCTGAAGGGCTGACAAAAATGATTGTTTAAAATGGTAATATCTGGCCGTTGGTTCACATGACGACATCAAAAAACCTCACATTCATCCCCCTGATGCTACAGAGAAAGCCTGTGTATCATCAAAGCTGTATTGAAATGGATTCATTCCCTGGGACCCTTGAATATATATACAAAATGTCATTGCACTCTGTCAAGTAGTACTTCGTAAAGTATAGTAGAGGTATCCAAGTCGTGACCTAGTGGTTGACTGACGCACCAAAATTACCATCATCGGGGTCATGGCTCTAAGGATAATGGTTTCTTGGTACCTGAGTAGGAAATTCAGTTCTCCTCCAGAGGTTTATTTTTTTACTTTGCTGTAAAACACTTGGGAGTCCCTGTCACTGCTGGATCTCCACATTTGATCACCTGGGTTTATTTGTTTCTCATAAATGGACAGATTTCAAGTGGAGGATCACATAAAAAAAGAGGAAAACATCTTGTTTGGCACCTCTCTTTTGTCGGTGTTGCCAGAGGATAACTTTTCTGGTGAATAGTTACAGGAGATTATTCATGGGAGTGGTTTGACAACAATTGTTGGAAATAGAGGCAATTTAAAGCGTTTCAGCAAGTCCACTCTAGTATTACTGAAAATGACGGTGTGATCTTTTCAAATCTCACTCCAGTGCGTGTTCATACAAGAATTTGGCTCAAGTCACGAATTCAGGTGCAAAGAATTGCCCTCTTGCCACTCTGTCAAAGATTTGACAGTTTCAGGGGTCAGACTTTTGACCCAGAAACCTTGAAATATAACCAAGACAAAAAAAAAACATCTTCCAGGGTTGCTGCAGGATTTACCCTCAATTAGTCGACTTTAAACTCTTCCCGCTTTTCAATATTTGTTTGAGTCCAAATATTTTCTCTCATCTGCAGACAAAGCCTTTTCTGTACTGAAAAGATGGGCCATGTGGTTTTTACAGACTGACTTAGGAATATTTTCTAAACAACACCTGGATTTGACAGCAACCTTCATGAATCAAATTGCCATTGAAGGTTTGGTGCTGAGAACTGTTTCCGAGCACAAGTAGAACTAGCCTTAATATTCCAAACTACCTAAAATCAGACAAACTCAGGCAGCTCACCTGTTTTCACTAACATATTGTTACGACCTAGCTCTTTAGGAAAAGAGATGTAACATAAAACCAGATGTTAAAGGCTGAAATAAAGTTGTTTGAATATAGTTTGAAGAAAAGGTTGACAGGCCAATTACATAAACCAGTGACAATAAAGGGGAAAAGGCTACCAGTGCTGTTTGTACAATGAACTTAGTAAAACCAAACAATGGATCTAAAAAACGTTTTTGTAGCTTAAACACAAAAGAATATTAAACAAAGACAGCACAGCTGAACTATTAAGCAATACAAATGGGTGGAGTGTGATTTCACAACACAAATCTATCTCTTGCCCAATCCCCAGATATCTACCCACGCCTAAAAACAAATTTACAATAGTAATTACACAGAGTATCACTCTGATACAAAACTAAAGATCATGGGAGCAGCCTCACAAAGAGCTGCACACTTAACCTTCATCTCCACCGCTGATCAGCCAGGATTCCTGCGCTGTTGTAGGTCCCCTGCCAATCAGGTCATGCGTGACGGCCCAGTTAAACCTCCAGAAGCGGGAGTCGGTTGGAGGCCGAAAACAATCTAACGCACGGGGGCAGGGCGATATCGGATTTGGCCGTAAATCATATACGGCACAGAATTAATAATAACTTAGCTCCCCTAAAAACTTTTTTTTCTCCAACAGTGATCAAAACCAACACAATTGTTGCCTTACATTTTAAGTGAAAGTTATGAATGGGTCAAAAAACCAAACCGTGTCTGTTTCCTCAATATTAACCTGTCGTCCGTTTCTTAAACAATGTCTTACTGATGTCCAAGTGTGTGAGATTTGGAGAATCTCAATGCCTGAATATTCCAAAATGCCTCAATTAAATAAAACACAGGCAGTTCAGCCAGATATTAGCATATAAAAGATAAAAGCGATACACATCAACATAAATAGCTAATGGATATATACATAAATTGACAATCAAATGTCAATAAGAGCCTGTTTACACTTGGTCTTAAAATGCCTTTTTGGCGATCACAAGTGGACAGCGACACACATTGTTGAATACAAGTGTAAACTACCAAAAAGACGCTTTGGGATCCGATCACTCAAACCCCTCGCCGAGGTGGTCTGTACCGCATTTGACCACTTATCTTTTGTAGTGTAAACGTTAATGTGGCCTGATGTGTTTCAAACAATGACATTACAGGAAAAGATGTCATCAGTGCTGGAGTTGGGGGTTGTTTAGGCAGAAGCGTACAACCGTTTGAAAAAACCTTGTCCTCTGAGTCTCAACAGTTTGAATAGTCCGTACATGTTTATTAGCTCTTGAAGCATCTTCAAGTTGTTAGGTAGCCCCTGCTAGCTAAACAAATTTTTTGATTAACTGATGCAACTGATAACTACGGACCCGTGGACACATTCTGAGACGCAGGATAGACAGGGGTGTAACCGGTGATGTGTCTCGCTGTCCGCTTGGGATCCAATCGCCAAAAACGCATTTAAAACCAAGTCAAACGGGGTTTAAGTATACAATCACAATGCCACAACAGTGCACTTTGGTTTAACAAGGCATGGAAATCATGAAGAAGAGGGCTTAAGGAAGCTTTAGTCCGGTGGATGACGGGGGCATACGCACTACAACTGAAGAAAACACATACAAACAGATAAAGCTCAAGCAAATGAAGGAAACATCTTCATCACTTTGACAACACATGCACATATTATGAAAAACAGTCTGAAAAAAGCCACAAGAAAACAGAACTGTCTACAAAGGACAATTAAAAGTGACGCTTCCCCGGACACGTTTTTTTAGCGCCTCATTTAGTGAATAAAACGTATATAATAAACAAACATTTTATGACACTTTGATTAGCCGTGGTAGTCTCGCTTAGCTCCCTGGTCATGCAGTCATGAGATTTAGAATAGAACGTTTCATCATCGCAAAAACAACACATTTTTACTTAATAATGACCCTAACATGCACAGTGCCCAAAGCTACAGTTAACAAGGCCTATTAAACTTAATGAAGAAAACTCTTAACCACCGACACACAAACTGACTTCTGTTGCAACACGTACACAACGGACAACACGGCCAACTGGAAGTTAGGTGAAGTTACCATGGCTAACAACATTTAATGAAATGTTTGTGTATTATATCTGTTTTATTCGCTAAATGAAGCAATAAAACATTGTGTCCGGGGTTGCTTCACTTTTAAATGTCCTTCATAGAGACTTCCATCGTGTTGTGGCTTTTTCATATTGTTTTTCTTAATGTCTTGTGGCTTTTTGCAGCTCGCGTGTGTCGTGAAATGAGGAAGATATTTTCCGTGAAGATATTTTCAATGCCCACAAACTTCAGTGCGGCTTTTACTTTTGCAAAACATCCATAAGAGGGTAGCAGAGAGTCAAAGGAATTGAGCCTATTTCATTCTCGGTAATCACTTATCCCAGCAGTATCCAGCCGCAGCCAGGGAGCCTACTTATATAGTGGATGTGGGGTCGGTGCAGTGGCAATAGGACCGTTGGTAAAGTCACCCCTTCCACACCCCTTCTCTGATAGGTTATTATATGTGTAGTTGTAATAAAATGAATGCCAAAAATGGACGAAAGGTTACTTCTCCATCCATGTGTGGGACTTTAGAGCTAATAAAATGTTTAATCAAAAGAGAAAAGATTGGTATATCTCACTAGTTGTTGTTCTGGGGATTGATTTTCACTCATTTTTCTCACTCTTGTCTTTGTGCTAAGACACTTAGACTTGGTCTTTTTTAAACAAATTCTGATCATGAAATGAATCAAACGCCTCTAATGGGCTATTGTTTCATGACTGGCGGGGACACAGGATCTTAGGAACTTCCAGTCTTAGTAAACCGCTCTAGCACACTGCTTCCCAACAGATTGATGGAAACAAAAGAAGAATTAGTGACATTTAAAACTCTATTTAAAGCCATTTCCTCAAGCTTTTATGATTTCAGGAGATACAAACATTTTCAGGACTGAAAATGAATAAAATCATCTATGTACATACAGAACATGTTATAATAAGGCTGCAATGTTATGGGAAGCACTGATGTAGAGCTCACCTGTAAAAACAGTTTCTTACTGGGAAAATACCATCTTCATTGTCCGACCAAAGACAAGCCAAGGCTATGAAGCCCACACTCCGGCCTCTCCCCTCGTGTAATTTAAGACAGGACTGATGCTTTGCATACGATTTGCGATGCTACACGGAGCAATAAAATCGTGAATCTCCCCATGAGGTCTTATCTCATCTCGCTGCGACGTCAGCCGCCTGTCTGCAGCTCGGTGATATGTTTGGAAACACAGGATCAAGTATTTCATTGTGGCTGCACACATAACACAGAGGGGTGAACTTGTGGTGAACGGGAAAATATTTACCAAACATTGTAAAGCTGTAAAATCAACTGTGGACATGAAGAAAGAAAAAAAGCAAAGCAAAGAACAGCAGTGAAGTGGAGAGAAAGAAAATAGTCTGAGGTTAGAGAAATTTGAAATCTTGCCATTACTTAAAAAATAATAAGTTATCAATTTGCGTCCATTGGGCTCAGCCTGGCTATATACAGAGCTGTTGCCCTAGGGTCTCGCCATCTGTATGGATAGAAATTGAGGTCAGGTGCAAAGCGGCATGGATGGCAGGTGGACCTGGGTGTGCCGAAACCTGGAATCACTGACTGGGTCTGGAAAAGCGGAATGTCACGTCTCTGGTAGGACTGAACCACAGCCAGTTGAGGTGGTTCCGACGCCTCCAGGGAGCAGGTTTTTTACAGGCATGTCAAGCTGGGAGGAGACCCCGACACTGATCTGAATGTGCTGCAGGGATGAGTTACCTCACAGGCAGCTGGTTATTATCAGTTATAACTGCTTGATCTCTGAGGTTTATGACTTGTGACAAAAACGTCTGATTCATCCTGATGTGAAAAAGATTACAGAGGATATAATCATGATCATAAATCAGGATGTCTCCTCCCATTAGTAAATTACCGTTCAATTTTAGTTATGTATAATATGTATATAATTCCTATTCTCTACTGTCTCTTGTAAAACCACTAACTTTACTCTGTTTCACTTTATCAACATCAGAAATGACAGTTATAACTTTCCTGCCTTTCATTAACATATAATAAATATTAAAATCATTTCAAATAAAAACAACTTAATTGGTCAATTTCTGAATTCAGTTCAGACTTTTGAGACAATTTATTTTAAATTAGGAAAAAGCCCCGGGGGATGAATTCAATAAAGTCTTGTTTGTTTTTTGTGTTTTTTGGTTCGATATTCATTCATTCATTCATTCATTTATTTAAAAGCTCATTTTCAAAGTTTCTGAGATGTAGTTAATACAATAAATGCAAACATAACTCAAAGAAAACGGCAATAAAAGACCAGCATTTAACGATGCTCACAAAATGTGCACGAGGAGCAACAGGTAGATAAGACTCATAAAAACATTTGATTGTAAATCCGGGTCTTGTATGTATTCAGTCTGAAAACACAGAACTCTCATCAGAACACTGTCAGTGAGCATCCACGTTTGTTTTCAGACTTCTTTCACTGAAGACCTTTCGCTGCTGCAAAGGTCTGAAGGGACCAGAGACAGAAAAAAGGGGAAGTGCGCCCTCCTTCGGCTGAATGTGGAACTGAATCTTAGGACAGGAATGAGTGGAGACAAAACGAATCATTAAAGAAACAAACTCAAAACCCTGAAACTGTGTAACCGATAACAAAAACCCACCTTTTAGACGAGATACGTACGATGATTTTATCTTTAAGGACTAAAGAGGTTGAAGATTATTGCAAACTACGCCTGTGTAATAAACAAAAAAAGATATAATACATTCTGAATTTGTATATTTCGACTCCTAAATTAAATGTAAGTAGAACTTTGGGCTTTTTTTAAAAATCAATTACTATTCGAAAACAATCCTTTAAATAACAGTGCTTTTCTTTTTCCTTGTCATATTATATTCTGCTGTGTGTGAGAATGTGCGCGCGCGTGTGTATGTGCGTGCGTGCCCGTGGGTTTGTTTTTGTGTGTGTGGAGAGAGAGCATTCCTCCATAGCTCCAGGGTAATGAAGAGGTTAACCCTGCCCCTCTTTACTACTCTTTCTCTCTCTCTCTCTCTGCTTGCAGTTCATCAGTCGTGCGCTTCCACCTCCAGCAGCTCCAATCCACCTTTTACGCAGCAGATATGGGTACATGCGAACTTTAACCTCCCCCAGCTCGCCTCCCTCAGTCTCTGCAGCTCTCTCTCCCCCAACCCCCCTCTCTCCCTCTCGCTTCTACTCTGAATGAACAGCGACATTGGCTGCGGACACATGGAGATCTAATTGTGCTGCTAATTTTCGCTCGAGTCTGCGGAGACTGTTGTTTTGTTTCGTTCCCTTGGTTCGGTTGGTCTGCTCATGCGTCGGGAATGCCATGGCCACTCCGAGCGCTCAGCAGCAGCACCAGGATTATTTCAGATCGGTGAGCAGCGAGTCCACTACATACATGATGGTCCCGGCCGGAGGGCCAAACGGGTCGAGGCGCCGGGACGCGCCGTCCAGGATGTGGGTGGCGATGGTGGTGATCGTAGTGGTGGTGCTACAGATCGCCTCCACCACGGGGCTTTTTCTCTACCTGAACATGTCCATATCACAGGTAAGAGCTGGTTTACACGCACTCTCGGGGCTAACGTGCGTTTTGTGTGCGTAAAATCCCGCAGAAAAGTCGCTTTTGCGCGTTTTACCTTCCTAGGGATGCTGGAAAAAAGTGAGAAATGACCACATTTTGGCACAATGCTCCCACAATGTATATGCCGGACCACATGCGGTACAACCAATCTATTTCAGAACAGCACTTTCAGTATATAAGGTAGATTCCATGGCTAATTAAAGCATATGGACTAAAACTATGGATTGTTATTCAATTCTGGGAAAGTTTTCATAAATCGCCCCCGCCGCTGAGCTGACATGCACTTGGAAAACAACTCATGCCTGACTGAACTTGTTCAACAATGCAACCCGAAAATTTACGAGGAACAGAGGCAGAGGGCAGAACGAACAGCCTGTCTTCTGCGTTTATTAAACTAACCTTCGTGAATTGAACGAACACGTTGCAACCATTATGGTCAGAAAGTTCCCAGCAGGTCAAACGTGTCGTTTTTAGAGTAAAATGCGTCTCATTGATTGAGGAAGGTTTATTTTAGTCACTTTTATCACCTGAAATAATTTCATTCTGGTAAGAACATTGTTGGCAGCCTTGCGGGTATTTTGATTATATTACAATAAGAGGACAAACCTTATCCAAGGAAATCTTTAAAGTTTTCCTCCAAAGCAACTGGACCTCTTGTTAAGAGTGCAGGTCTTCTCACCTCTGCCAGAACTGTTGAGACCTCAGGGATGAGAAGTGAAAAATCTTCAACTCTAAATCCAGTTGTTCCAGATTCAACCGTCAAGGAAGCTCAATATCCCCATTATTTCACTGCACCTGAAAGTCGCATGGACCATCTGAAAATGAGTTCTTGACCATGAAAATCCACTGGTGCCAATTGGGATCAA
Organism: Lophius americanus; assembly: GCA_037951165.1. Lineage (NCBI taxonomy): Eukaryota > Metazoa > Chordata > Actinopteri > Lophiiformes > Lophiidae > Lophius > Lophius americanus. The sequence goes on from JBBDHG010000339.1 coordinate 763,929, forward strand.
ACTATCATTTTAAGATTAAGGGACTTTTTACAGGCAACAGTATCAACGCGAAATGGTTAATTATTGTTTTGTTTTTTTGACTCTCATTTGCACGGCAACTTTTCTTGGTCTTGAGTTTACGATACATTTCATAGATGTACATTTTTTAGCAACATCACTGAATCCATGTGAGCTTTTTGTAATTTATTTTAATGGTATTTATTTATTCAGGCCATAAATACACGATGTGAGCGTCTGGTTTTCAGTGGTGCTGAGTTTCAGTTCAAAAAATGGGAAACATTTTGGACATATACAGTCTTCTTCTGTGGTTTTCGCTTTTGAAAGGTTATGGCATCAACTCTTGGCCTGGCATACATACAACAGCATTCTTGCGGATCCTTTTATACCAAGTATACTTTTCTAAGAGCAGTCGTCTGCATTCATAACTTTAAAAAAACAATCAAAAGAACCCCAGCTGTAACTCTGTCATGTAAACGGGGTTTTATAGTTTAGGATTCTGGAAAAATACTATTTCACAAATGGCAGTTTGCTTCGGGAAAAAACTTCCAGGTACATGACCACCTAGTTTTACGTTAATCTATAAGGTAGTTTATTTATTATTGGCTGAAAATAATTATTTTACAACGTTTAATAATGTAAAAAAAACAAAACAAAACCTAAATCTTCTCCTTAATACCGATTCACGTAAAAAAAAAAAAAAAAAGGAGTGGGTTCTTCCTTGCCATAAACTCTTTATATACCCTTTTGACAAGTTTCATAAAAGTCTGGCACGTAGTGTCTATATGATAGATGAGTAATGAAGTAACTGAGGAATGATTGCCCTATTTCAAAACATTAAGAAAGTGAAAGCAAATTGCTGACTCTGCCCCGGTATCTGGATCAACTTCTAGTTTCTTTCTCGCTACATGCCCGACCTTTCTTCTAAGTTTCTGGCACATAGATAATCCTCAATTAATGGACATTTGTCAAGTAACTGAAGTCAAAAACATTAATATATATGCAAATACCTGACCCTGCCTCTTTATCTCTGTCTGGATCCAATACAGGTTCTTTCTCGCTAAAATCCCAACCCTTTGTGCAAGTTTCATCAAAGTCCAGCACGTAGTTCGTCTTTAATAGCCCCAAATCTTTCAAGTTACTCACAAATTAGCCACATCCTTCAATGTCAAAGAAAGCGAAAGCAAATTCAGGGCCTTTATACAAAATCCACTCAGAAATCTAGTCAATTCTTTCTCATCATCAACCCAAACCACTTACTTAGTTTCAGGAAAATCCACGTAGTAGTTATAATGTAATTCTGCAAAAAAGACAGACCAGAGTATTAGACAAACGGGGAAGAAGTCTTAGTTTGTGTGGCACTCCTACGGATACTCATACTCAGAGTAAACATCTAGGAGAGATGTGCTGGTGCTGATACATTGGTCTGCTTCCTGATGTGTCTCTGTTACAGGTTTCACATCAAGGGTCAATGGATCAAAGGGTTTGATGCATTGGGATTTAAACATAGCCACTCACCTTTAATATGTGTTTTGTAGAGAGAATTGTTACACATGGTTTGAGGGGAGATGTATGCTTCAAAAACATTACATGGATAGGCTGAGAATATTTATGATGTATGAATCTCAGCAAGAGTTTACTCTGTTACAAAGAGAAGGCTGGCCTGGCTGATCTGTTAGAGAGCTAGAAATAGGTCTGGAATTTACTCCCCACTGTTAACTGAAGAAGAAGAAGAAGAAGAAGAAGAAGAGGAAAAAGCCTTGATTCAACGGCCGCACAAAGATAAAAATGCCTGGATTTGAGAGATGAAAGTAGAAAAACAATGTGTGTACGGGGGATTATGGAATTGTCAGACAATAAAGAAGCGATCTCTAACTCTGCCGGTTTGATCTCACCGTTATTGTATACATACTTCAAATGTCACTTGGGTAAAGTTCCACATTGGCTCTAATAGATTTGTAAGTCGTGGTGTGTGTGGTTGTGACGCGCTGAGTGTCGCGTGTGCGATTGTGTGTAACATGCATGTCACCGGCATGGCATCAGACATACTGGGAAGGATGTTCATAGCAGAATAAACTTCCTATCGCCTCTGATTGTAATAACAAAGTGTCAGAAATCTTTGTTTTATACCATTTTATGTACCTTGGATGCTTTCATTTTTGTTAATGCCACTGTGCCAGCAGAGTTACAGCCAGGCTGACATGACATGACATGACATAATATACATGTAAAGAAAGAAAAACTGGCTGGCTGTACCAATTATTTAAATATAATATGTATTTTGTATGAAATACTGTCAAGTTTGCAAGATAAAAATCCTTCAAACATGTAGGACTTTTTTTTGATTGAAATTCAAGAAATGAACTTTTACAAGATTTAATGAAGTTAACATGAACTGTTTGATTAAAGTTTTTTTTTTTGTTTTGTATCCAACCTTGATGCAAATTTTATTGAAAGCTAAATTTGAGTTACATTGATTGTTTGTTGTTTGATCACTTTAATGAAATTATATAATGTTCATCCACATGAAGAAATGGGTTTCTTTCAGTGCTGAGCTATTCTGTTGGACCTACTGGATTTATTTGGGTCGGATCAAATCCATTTTGTGATTTCACTTTAAAAATATAGTTGGACTTACCCTATTGAATAAAGTTGGACCTAATCAAAGTAACTGAGTTGAATCAACCCAAATGAAAAAGGTTAGATCTCATCCAAGCAACTAACATGAATCAATCTTTATATCTTTATAAGATAATTTGATAAGAAGAATCAACTGTAAAAATTCACATTAACCACATTATAAGCACATCAAGTCTGATCCACATAATTAGTTAATACCGAAAGAAACATTGAACTATGCGGAAATACTATCAATCATTTTTGTGAACATTGATCAGATATTTTTTTGTGTATTTAGAATTTTCTTCATGTAACTAAGTTGAATCAACCGTGATAATTAAGTTGAAAATAATTCAAGTAACCTTATAAAACAAGTTCAGAAAAGAAGAATCCTCCGAAATAATTTATACTGAGCAAACCGAGTTCATGCAGTGGTCACATGAACGTCGTTGCTTACTGGTAGATATAATGAATCATATGGAAATACTTTCCTTAATTTCTTTTACTTTGTTCAGACGATTTTTTTTTTTTTTAGTGTACTTTGCTGATTAGATAAGAGGCGACTGCAAACATTTGTCAAAGAGATCAGAGAGGGAAGCACATAAGGAATGGTTTAGAGAAGATTCTGGACGGTGACATCATGAAAAAAGGGGAGCTCCACGTCTCAGTTGTGGGGATTCCCCCCGGTTCTCAACTAAAGGTCGGCTATTTTTAATGTGGAAACAGGCCTGCCTGTGAATGGTACTAGTTCCAGTCCTGCTCTACCAGCCTGGGTAAGACAAAAGCTCAGAAACAATAAGCTGTGCACAAAGAAGAACGCTCCAGTGTTGCAGCATTCGTGCACAAACAAATGCCTTCATGTAAACACCCAGATGCCAGGCCTCATGTGGATTCTGTAGGTCTGTTGTTGATTTAGAGTCCGGCGCTGCTGGTGCGCCAGTGGATCCGTGAATGTACGTTTTGTGCACATTAATGAATGCAGATACCAATTTGAAAGCAGAAATAAATTCTCCGGCTGAGTCACATCCTATGAGCAGAATGACACTTGGGATGGGAGCGGGACCCCTCTACCCAAGTCCAGCAGGATCCTTTAATGAAATCGTGCCTCACTCAGGGTCTACAGGAGCCTGATGCATTCAATGGAAAGCAGGCTTTTTCTCCCCGCTGTTCTGAATTTAACAAGATAATTGCATCGTTAATTCAAAACAACCCAGGATTGTTTTTCTGAAAGTATGCGATTCGGAGGTTTTCATGATAGAAACAGAACAAATCTGTTTTACTGAATTAATGCAGTATACCGCAAACGTGGTGAGAGTAAACATTTCTCCTTTGATCCAATTTTAGTTTGGTTGTGGCTTTACATGTTGCATACATGTCAGGTTTTCACGCAAAGCCTGTAAGTCTTTTGGATTAGCTACTTTTAGGCTTCAATGCACGCTTTTCTTCAAGAATGAACACAAATCTCTTCTAGAAGTTTGAAAGATGAGCCTCCTGTGGGGCTGGAATGTACGGCATTTAGAGATTTATAATGTCTTTTATATACCGTTGGGTAATTTTGTTGTTAGTTTGTTGGCTAAGGACTTTGCAGTCACATTCCAATTGGATCGGCTGGAGTTTTTCTCCGGGATCAGTTGAGCCGATGTGGCGTGCTACACTGATATAAGATGAGGCATCTGACATTCATTCGGGATGGACATGTGGTGACTCAAGACGCGCTCAGGAACGCACTGAAAATACAAAATAACTTGTTGATTTGGGAAAAACAGGGCAGAAGTTTATTTTTCTGTGTCAGCGAATAGCTGTCTTATAAAATCGGTGAAAGAACTATTTTTCAGTTCACTTCATAAATTTATTATTAACTTGATCATTATCTCAATGATTGTAAGAATAGTGATGAATTAAAACAGATAGCTAGCTTATTAATTATTAATTCAGACAAATAAGAAATCCATTTTTTTAACTTTTTGATTGTCTTTTTAACTCAATAATTATCATGTGGACACCGGTAATTGGCTCATTTACTTGATTCTCCGTTATTAATGATTAACTCTTCATTTAAAAAACTATGTTCTGTTTATCTGATTCAGCCTCTTGATTGACTTTAGATTACTTATTATTTTTGAACTTTTTTCACTTTAAACAATCACTATCAAGATTACTTGATAGTGGAAATAATTGATTGCCAAGAAGCGATCCATCAAATAAAGACTTATGAAACATTAAATAAATATACATACATACATATGTATATTGACACACAGCCTCTCAAAAAAAAGAAAAACCCCACAAAGCATTCGCTCTCTTAGTTTCTTTAACTTCAAAAGCTGATGTGAAATCTTTTATCTTTTTAATAAGGTTGTAAATTGCATTAAAAAATGTTCTTAAATGATGATGCTGACATCATTCTACACCAAAATATAGTTTACTATTTCATTTTGATTGCATGTCTCCTCAATAGGTTGAAGTGAAAACTTAACTTATTTAACGTATTTAGTATTTATTGGTCTAACAGAGACACGTTCCTCCTACATGAAATAAGTGTGTTGGACGTGCTTCTAAGGATGTTTTCTTATATTCTCCGTCTCTGTGGATGAAAAACTGTCCTTAAGGGATGAAACCATATTAGCCATCATTCAGGCGCGACTCCAATTTATACTTCATCATGTGTCAACATTACAGTTTAATTAAGCCTGGTTTTTTTATGACTTCCTTAAGTCTCATAATCCTGCAGATTTACAGTTACGGTATTGTGATCATTTGGTATAAAGGATAAGTCTTTCATGGTTGTGTGTGTGTGTGTGGGTGTGTGGTATTCAACTGCTCACACTTTACAACTAGGTTATTATTGTTTGGATTCACTGATAGGCTCTGACTCAACCCTACATGCAACAATAGACGGGGTGAGTGAGTGTGTCTGTGTGTGTGGTCTGATTCACCCTGATGTTTTCTGAGCTTTAAGTCTGTGTGTGTGTCTGTGTGTGTTTGTGTATGGTTGTCTGTGTGTCTGTGTGTAGTTCACTTGACTGTGAATTTTTTACTGGTGCGTCTGTGGAAGAGCCGACTCGGGCTCCACAGTCAAATATTGCCTTTTTATAGATTGAAATATTTCTGGTTTTCTTTTCAGCCAATAGATTTATGTGGAGTTGTTTGTGGGGGTTATTACCTAGGGTTGGCACAGATTCCCCTAAAAGATAGATGTTAAAAACATAACATTGGTCAATGGTAGAGAATGTTTTTATTTACCTTGTAAATAAAATAAAACAAAATGTTCTGGGTCTACATTCACACTGAACGCAGCTCAGTTTTATAGTGAAGGGCATTTGTGCCAAAAGCTGCTAGTTTATGGTACCGTGAGTCTTAAATCCCTTGACCGGATCGGAAGACTGCTTGGCACCTCAGGACCCCCGTGGGCCTCCAGCGGGTCAGGTGTCTGTCTGATTCTGATATGATTGGTGACTCGTTGGTCAGTATCAGCATGCCAGATTCTGAAGAAGCTAACGTTAGCAGAGCGGCTAAAGCTGGCGGGAGCGCAGGGCCGGTCACGGTCCCGATGTTCGCACATCTGTATGCTGTCAATTATGGTTTTAAGACTTTCAAGGGAAAAAAAATCGGATCAGGCCGGTCAGACTTTATTAAACACTGCACCGGTGTACCTTTAACTCCGACTAACTTAAGTTTTAAAAATCTCTTAAAAACATATTAAGGGCGGTATTATTATCACCTGATTGTGCCGATCCGATCCAGCATTGTTTATCGAATCCATTTAAAAGGAGTCTTTTGCGCCTTTAATCTTTATGAAATGTAACCACCGGAGAAGACACAGTTTTAAAGTTTTAATTTTATCCGTTGATTGAATTGATAATAGGAAAGTAATTCTCCTGCTTGTTGGAGGCTCATAGATGGGAGAGGAAATAAAGGGCTTGGTTGTCAAAGCGACATCTACTTCAGCAGCGATCACTCCAGGCACAATCAGCGATGAACGGGCGCCTTATATTTCTCTGCCACAGAGTTTTTTCAAGTTGTGGAGTGCTGCCGCGTGTGATGACCAGCAAACGTCCATCTGTGAGTGATGATGCAAATGGTTCACAATAAAGATCTTGTTCTTCTCTCAAAGGTCGTTTTCCACACAGTCATCAAAACTTCAGCCACTTTTTGAAGCTCAATTACGAGACCTGAGGTCAGCAAAAGGCTCATTTATTTTTTCAGGATATAAAAACAGAAGTCGGATTCAAACGTCGCTTGTGTCGGCGCCAGCGTGCTACGCATTTATATCGACCTCAAGGTGGCAGTAAAGAGTTAAAGGTTTGACGACACCAAAAATGGGAACGCTGGAGGAGGATGTGTTCAGCAGTCTACTGGGCTGGGGTCAAATCTGCAGAGGATAATTGATTTCTTCCTGTGTTAGGGAACCGGATTGGACCTGAAAGTTTTAGAGGGTTGAGTGGAAAACAGAACCCAGTCTTCCAGTGAAGTGGAGTGAAGTCTGGGACTGTTTCTGCCACATGCTCACAAATGTCTCAGTCTGTTTTCTTGTTTACGTGACAGAACCCAACTGGAAACAGAACAGAGCAGTGGTCAGTTTGTTTTTTAAGTGCTGGTGTTTGTGAAGGTTCATTGTTTTGTTTGGTTAGTCAGAGCTGTTTTTTATTTTTATTTTATTCATCAGACGTGTCTCCGCCTGGCAGCCAAGCGTAACAGCACTTTAAAAAAATGTTCTAGAATGATTCACTCTAATTATCAACATAGAGTATCTCAATCCATCCGATAAAAGTCCTGGAATATTTTTCATATTATAACATTGTTTGATGGAGTTTTTCGGTTATTTTGACAGAAATAATTAGGTTCTAAGAATAAGATTCAATACAATTTTGTTCTCATATTTTGACTTTACTCAAAATGTCAAGACTTTTTCTTGTAAAATAATGTAATTCTACATATTCTTTTTCATTTTTAATATATATATATATATTTTTTTTCTACATTTTTCTTATCCCTCTTCCTGGGTAAAGTTTTCCTATTTTTTATTCCTTCGTCTATATATCCTGCTCTGATGATCGCTCTACGTTGCCATCCACCGTCCCAGTGTGACACTGGATGTTTCCACGTTGTGGGACTAATACATTTATATATTATCCTATCTTATCTTCAAAAGGTACGATTTTTTTTTTTATTGCAACTTTATAATAACGATTGTATGGCCTATACTTAATAGAGTCACGTTTAATCAATTACGATTTTCTTTTTTATAAAATATCAACTTTTATTCTGGTAGAATTTTATAATTATGATAATATTACAACTTTTTCGTGTTTGCAAGACTTTCAGCTTAATACTTGTTTTTAATTATTGACAAAGTATTAGGAGATTTAAGACTTTTTCACATTACGTCAAAATGTTTCCCTACTGTTGTTATTTTTTCTTAATTACGATTCTTTTTTTCACAATTTTACAATCTTATGATAATCTTATGACTATCCATTTAATATTATACATTTGTTTTGTCCTTATAATTTATTGACTGTGTTTTACTTTTTGTGTGTTATCAATTAAAATATTCACATTGTATTACAACAATGTTTTCTTAGGTTTGACTTGTTTTCTTAGATATTGACATATTTAGACTTTTTCTCCCACAACATAACAAAATGTCACACTTTCCTTCATCTGTGTTTGTGTGTTTGTGTGTGTGTGTGCGTGCGTGCGGTGTGTTTGGGGGTGTATTGTAGGAAGACCAGCAGCGCGTTAAAGGGGTTTGGTGGCATTGCGTGAGCAAGTTTGGCTCAGAGAAATTTGACCATTAACCTTTCTTGCACACAAACAAAAGAAGACCCAGGTAAACACACATTTGTGTGTTCATCTTCAGCACATTTGTGTGTTCATCATCAGTCATCACCAATTCACAGTCAATTACAATCCTACACTTTAGATATTTTGATTTTGATTCAAAATAACTAATATAAGCCTCCCTCACCGGTCTATGTGGCCAAAGTCCATAACGCTCCCTCTCTCACACACCTTCCCTCTCCTTCCTCCCCCCTTCCATCTCTCACCCCCAGCAGTCTCTGTGTGTTATGGTTGAAATCCATGTCGGGGAATCGAGTTACATTTTTTAGGGCTCAGGGGGGAAGGATGAGTTTTCCAGGAGTGACACATGCAGTGTTTTTCTCTTATGGGGCAGAAGTTTGGAGATGCTGCATACAGTTCCCGGAGGAAGACTTAATTGCCTTGTGTCTTTTGTGTGCTTGCGTCAAAATGAAGATGACAGGACCGAAGTGACCTCATCTAAATTATCCCCACCAATATCTGTAGAACAGACGTGTTGGCCCACGTTTCCGAAAATAATCGGTTATTATCTGATTTCCTGCTTAAATAAATATTTTGATTGCCTGGTTATGGTCAAAAACACTCACACATGTTCTGGGAGACTCTTGGTAGCACATCCATGAGAGGCGGTGTTGTGTTTGTGCACGGTCCTCTATGGGCACAAACGCGGGTCATTTGGGCGAGCATATAAAGGAAGACATGGGTCACAAAAAGGAAGAAGAAAGATCGAATAGTTTAGCGATGACACTAATCAATAGTATTGAGGAACTCGGATCATATTTGGATTGGGGCAGCATAAATGCTCCGATTGGCAATAAATGTTTATGAAAATCTGTGCTGTGAATAAAATACATACGTACATACATTTGAAAACGTCACAGCATTGGCATTCTAGTACTGTAATACTACACATAAGTATTAGGACCACGTTCAAAATTTTAAAAACTGAGATTTTGAGAAGAATGTCGTAATTCTACTTGAACAAAGTTGAAATTTAGAAAGTTATAATATTGCAAGAATGGAGTTAATGGAGAATGGATTAAGTCATAATGTTATGGGTATTGACTTGTTAAATGGGACAATGAAGTTGTAACTTTATAAGAGCAAAGAATTAATTTTATGAGAACAAAGTTGCAATATTGTGAGAATAATGGAATTCTATCGGAATATAGTTGTAATATTATGAGAATAAAGTGGCAATATTTTCACAATAAACTTGTAATATCAGAATAACAAAGTAATATTATGCTAATTTTAATTTTACAACAATAAAGTTATTATCTCCATTAGGTTACAGACCAAGTAACTTCCTAACCTTTATAACCTTGATGTCTTAAATACTAATAATGACGTGGTGTTGGTGAGTCAAAAGATTCAAAATATCTTTATTTGTCTAACGTTTATGATGACATAGCTTGAAATGATACTAATTTTGATTGTAGTTTCACTCTGATGCTAATAAAATACCAATTTGTTTCTCATGAAATTGCGACTTAATTCTCATAATGTTGCAACGTTAACCTCATAAAAATCCAACTTTTATGAGGTTTTAAAGCTGACTTCCTTGTCATAATATTACAACTTCATTCACATAATATTCAGGCTCCATTTCAAAATAGCGACTACAATTACCAAGAAAGCATGGCCCTGATGTATTTGTTGAGTTCAAACTTGTCAGAGAGTGAAAATGTTAGATCAATAGTTGTAAATAAGGAAATGATGATGGTGAAAGACATGGAATATGAACATCAGCAATAAATGTACTGTCATATGATGACGTGTGGATGTATAGACCTGCCGGACACATGCGTTTAACACATGAAAGGGGGATATTTGCCTTCCCACAGTGGAATGCTCATTAGGATGTGGCCACAGCTGTGTGTGTGTACGTGAGTGTGTGTTCGTGTGTGTGGGTGTATGTGTGCGGTTGCCAACAGCTGGTGCTGGATGTTATCACTTTGTTTGCTCAGTCAACAAGGCTATAAAGTGTGGATGAATGGTCTTCTCTCTGATTGAAGGAGGGGTCTATAAGCATCCAATAAAATTCTGCTTCAGCTGAAAACAGTGCTACTCAAACTTCTACACACCTGGCTGCAATATGACGTTTTCTGTTTGTACAGCGTGTCGACTGCAGCGCTGCCTTTGTTTTTCTATTCTGTGACTTCTGACCGACCTAATGACTTGTTTGTCACTCCATCTGTTTGTCTGTGGAGTATTTCTCGCATAAATTAAACATAGGCCACTAGCTTCACCAAAGTTAAAACATAAAAGATTAGTTTGACCTTTTTTAATATTTAGGTTTTTCTTTTTTTCAGATATATTTTCAAGTTGACTCTGAAGGTTCATCGCCTCATCCATACTATACATATCCCCAAAATATGACATTACTCATTTACTAATTGTTATTATACTATTCTTGGCTCACCATAGAAATGGAGTTCATATAGTTACAATTATTTACTCCATTTTCTTCTCTTTTTATTTAAAAAAACAAAGCAAATTGATATGGCAAATATATGTATAATAATGTGTTGGAGCTAGTACATTCTGTTATATATTTTCTGGACAGACAAAGGTTACGGAAGGAAAGACAAACACTTACAACTAATGCTGGCTAGCTAACTATGGTGCCCATCATATTTCAAGCTAGTAATCTTGCAAACTACCATTGCCTGCATATATCAAGCTTGCAGCCTAGCTACCTATGGTGGCTAACATCCATCAAGCTAGCAAAACTCTTTTGTTTTCAGTATATATAAACTTCACTGTTACTGTTTTCTGTCACAAACAACTGAAAGTGGGCATGATATTACCTCAAAAACGTATTCTCTGTATTATTATATTGATGTGGCCATCCTCTTGAAGCTGTATGCTCAGTTCTTCTACGCTTTTGTTGTGCTAACCCACCGATCATCAGTGACGATGAGAACTTCAAGGAGGAAAATGACAATGTGGCAGACCACAAATCCAAGCTCTTCATACAGCACCACAAAGAAGCTGTAATAGTGACTGGAACTGGACTTTGATATTTGTGTGATGTTTGTGAAAGTTCCAGTAACAGTGCCTGTAAATGTATATTTGTATGTGTACATAAATGTTCTTTTAAAATTGTATTTTTAAGTTTTTTTTATGTATACACATATTTGAAAACTTATTTACCCCTAGACAGGCGATGCACCATATGTGGTCACTTCATTGACCTTGATTTGCAACATAGGTATTAAGACTTTGAAAAATGTAAATGGGTAGAAAAGTCTTATCCTCGTGTATCAATCTAGGGTTTAAATTTAGAATATCCAAGTATTTCAATGAATTCCTTATGAAGGGTTAATATCCAGAGGTTAAGCTCCTTCATTACTTCTTGTGTCTAAGAAAGGAACATAGACCTGATAACAAAATATTACTGCTTTTTTCTGTGTGTGTGTAAGAAATTGTGTTTACCACATAAGGTTGCCAATCCTTACATGGTATCCCAATGCCACTCTTTGGACAAAAATAGCCTTTATTTATTCAATCTCATGAGGCTTATACTAGCTAATAACTGTTAGCTTGTCATTACCAATGACTTTTGAATTAATGTCAAGGTTGATCGAACATGATCACATTTTTTAATCCTCAAGTTGTCCGCAAAGTGTTTCTTTGATCATAGCAACTGGGAAGAAAATGCAGGAATAAAGTGGAAATTTGGAGAAAAGTTCTGATTGAGAAAATCCATACGCAAAAGTGAGTACATGAAAAATGTATATCGACTCATTACAATCTAACTGTATCTCTATGTCGTATAAGAGTGTTTATATACAGAAATTCATTAATCAATAATTGCACAAAAACATGTGGTCTTATATGAAAAGCAAAAGAAGGCAGATAGTGTCAATCACATTTTTTTTTTTATTAATCAATATCAATGAGGGGAGGGGAGGGAGGGTAGTGTTTTTCCGAGGCAACAACATTACATTGATCTGTTGTGAGCAGTCACTCAAATATAATGAAAACCACCCAGAAAGAAATCAGTATTCTTCTAAAACTACATTTGCATATACATCTGCTTCGATACACACTCTGACATCATTACAGATCAACTGACAGAAAATGTAAGCGTTTTTTGTATCTATTTATGAAACAGGCTGAAAGGAGCATTTATTCCAACATATGGTGTGATCAGAAAAACACCTGCTCCAGAGACAATTGTACTATTTATGGTGTCATCACAAAACAAATGGTAAAAGATGTGATGTACATTAGAGAATGGAAGTCCTGTGTTGGCCTCCTTCCATCTCTTCCCCTCTATCCATCTTCCCTCACTTCCAATCTTCACTGTAAAGGCCACATATGGCTCCCATCATATACCCTAGGAGCCAATTCTCTCTTGTATCATATAGGTAAGGGGTGACAAAAGGTTTCTCGAAAAGGAATTACCAGTAATTGGGTTTCCAATGGTGGGTTTTAGCCAGCTAAAACAAATTAGGGTGGGTTAACTGATAACAGATGTGTTTGATGTGTCCATAACCAGCATTACCTTCTCTGGTCACGAAACCCCCCTCTCTTCGTCAGTCACCAACCTTGGAGTAAGATTTCACCCTCAACTCACTTTTGAATCCTACATCCAACAATGATGTGATGCTGAAAAGTTTATCCAGCGTTTGTCTCATCCAGACTGGATTACTGTAACGCCCTTCTCCTCGGGATCCCTGATAAAAGTCTTCAAAGACTTCAGTATGTTCAAAGCAGTGCTGCAAGGATCCTGATGAGAGTTTGTAAACATAAACACATCACCCCCATTCTGCATTCCCTTCATTCACTTCTGTGGCTTCCCGTCCCTACCAGGATTGAAAAAAGATCTCCCTCCTAACTCACCAGTGCATCCATGGCAATCCTCCCTGATCATCTGAGGGCTCCACAGACGACTTTTAAAAAGGACTTAAAACGTTCCTTTTTAGCAGAATGACTTTTAACTGCTGCTTTTTTGCTAATATTTTTATATTATTATTATTATTATATTTTTTTAATTGATTCTTTTATCTGCTTTTACCTTGTAGCAGTTTGAGATTGGATCCAAATGTAAAGTGCGTTATAAATGAAATGTATTATTATTATTTTGTCTTTAAATGGGATATATTTCTTACCAAAAACTACGATTTAAATATTCTTATTTTAAAGCCTTGTCTTGCAGTACTTTTGATATATTTTTGAATGCCCCAAAGCAAAAACATACAGAGGTCAGCCGTAAAGTTATAACCCCTGACCAATGAAATTGAACAAAATTCCTGATCTCGGTTCCATGGTAACTGGCAGTGTGTGGGATATACTTGGCAGCAAGTAAACATTTAATGTTGATGTAATGAAAGCAGCAAGAATGGTAAGGGATAACCGTCCGAACAACTTTGAAAAGGATCCAGTTGTGATGGCTGGAGGACTGGGTCAGACTATCTCCAAAACTGTAGGTCTTGTTGGCTGCTTCTACTCTCTGGTGATTAGTCGTTCTCCCCCGAAGCGAAAAATGACATTCAGTTGGTAATGGTGACATGGCGACTGGTGTCTCCGCAGGAGTTTATGTGGGCTTGAGAGGGTTGGGGAGACATTTAAACAGACCGAGAGATGGTTACAAGTTGTGCTACGATAGTAATTGTCCTTATCCTGTTTATTATCCAGGATTGTTGCTTCTTTTGCTCTTGATTTTCTCCTGAATCATATTGTAGTAGCCTGGTACTTTGAAAACCGTGTCGTGGTTTTGGACAGGTGCTGTTACCCTACTTTAATCCTTATGTTTAAGGGCGCAGTGTTAAAAGCTTATTTCTTGTGGTATATAAAGGCTCAGTTGAGGGTTCATGCCAACATGACCTCAGGCTAAATCCACACATACACTGAGATTTTTAATAAGAGAGATTTTTCGCCTCTTTCTGAAAATAATCACGCCCACACATGCTCAGATTCAACAGATTTTATGTAGAGGATTAAGTACCTCCATCCTCAAGAGAAAGCTCTCTTGCACTTAAAATTACTGCCAACCGTAATGCTGTAACACCAAGGTGATAGTGACACACTGTGAAGTTTCATGCCGACAGACTCGGATATACCCGGTTATCCCTTCCACACGTCAAACACTTCAAACAAGATTCGAAAAGTCTCCACTCCGGAAGGATATTTTCAAAGTATCCATTTATGGTGACCGTTTATAAAATTTGCATGTGAACAAAAGGGAGAGAAAAAGGCAAAAGGTAAAGACACATGACCACGTACGTCTTGAAAAGGCCTAGGACTCGACAGCGTTGGGGTGATTAGCCGATGGTCGCCTTAATGGAAGTGTCTGAGTTGGTTTAACTTGATCTAACGCTGGGAATGGGCAGACATCTATGACCTGGCACAAAAAGGATGGCTTGTTAGTCTTCCTCAAAAAGTCTGTTGACTCCAATGCTTTCCTCCCTCACACACACTCACTTTCTTGTTCTCGCTTCGATATCAGCGTTTTGACTCCGAAACCAGCAACAAGACCCTCCTTTGCCTCTGTCAGCTCTAATTTCTTCACCAATTAAATGACCTGTCTAATCTGTTTTTCCTTTCCTGTGCTCTAATCTCTTCCATAATGTCTTCTCTGTCTGTCCACTCAATTCTACAAAAGCCGCCTCCCCCGCGAATCCGAGTTTTAGCACTTCCTTTGTCTCTCTCATGTGAAGAACACCAGTGTTTTATTTTCAGGTGAAATTCCATCAAAAACTATCATTATTGCTTTCCTAGATGGAAAACATAATTCCTGATGTTAAACATCCTCAGCTCCACTCTGAGGGCCTTACAGTTCCGCTAGTTATCGGCTAAGTGTTCCAAAATATAACACTACCTCATTAAAAGCTTGTAAGACTCGTAGACATATCGGAACTCAGGTCATCTGAGAAATAAGCCCTCATAATGGAATTGGTTTTGTCTGTTGTTGCTGAATGGAAAATCTTAATGAGAAAAATTCTGGGAAATGTGGTGAAGTCATGCACCTGTAAGGCAGATAGTTGAGTTCTGTGCTGTATGAATTTCATTACTGATTGTTGGTGCTGTTTAAATTTAGCAGAGATTTTGTGGGAAGCAGATGTTGGCTTGATTCTAAGAGTACGACAACATAACACACTTAAGCTCTTTAGGAAATTAAAAACTGGGTGAAAGAATCGTAAAAATGATTGTTTCTATCTGTGTCAAGGCGAGTCCTGAAACAAGGCAGTCCTTATATTGGATAGTAAAGATGAAATGGAATTCGAGGATTAGTGTACATCTTCTAGTGAGAGTTAAGACAGACGTGAGCTAACTCTAGCTAAACATTGTCCGTCATTGATCACATACTGCAAGGTTGACGGGTTTTCATCATTTTTTGGCATATTTCTCAAGCCACTCTCCACCAGTTGAACCCTTTTTCTACCCGTGTATAAGGTAAGGTAGAGATTCAAAACCTGCATAATAAGGGCCTTGAACCGTCTAGTACCGAAATATTGCAATAAAGATTTTCTATAAATTGGTCAATGTGCGGAAATGACCAACATGGCAAAACATAGATGTGATATATTTGTCAATAGCTGGTAGAGAGTAATAGCCAAGAGACAGTAACTTCATTTACTCCAAACAGCAATTAAATGAAACAAGAGGACCCATAATTTGGACGACAATGAAAATCAGACCATTGGGAATTTTTGAGACAGTTATTAATATACTTAAGTTGACACATGTGAACCTTCGTAGTTTCATTTTACATTTTTATAAATTTTATATTGGCTGTGCTAATATGGCATCGATTTTAGAAACATTATGTATATACCTTGTCCTTTCAACGCCAGATCTTATATTACGTCAAAACCTCTATGGACAAAATCTGTCCACTAAGCATGTTATGGACAAAAATGTCCAATACGAAACCCATAGTTTTCGCTACTGCGCGATACTCCTTTTTATAATCTTAGGTTTTTCTGGTCCCTGCATATAAAATAATGTCATTGCAGCATTAACGGTAACATCTAGACAGATATTGAATAAGTAAAAACAAAAGAGCACAACTAAGACAATATTGCAATGACATATCGATAGTCCGAACTAATGTTAGTTAAAAAGATTAAGTCAGTAAAAGTGTCAAATAATGATTTATTATAAATATTTTTGATTTGTTATTCAGGCTTTGATTTATAATAACTTGCATTTTATGCACTTGGATAACAAGTCATCATACTCGCCGGTGCAAACTTATCACAAGGCATATAAGTTGAGTCCTATCGGAAGAATCGACATCAAAAATATACAAAGACTTGAAATGCAAAACACGGGGCACTTGCGTGAATGAAGAAGTTACGTTGTCAGTATAGCCAATAATAGATGTTTTGGCAATTTATGGCGGGACATGAAATTCCTTTATTATTATGCAACCCTTTGTCTGTTACTACACTGTCTTATAAAATGTTCTCACAAAATAATGACCAAGAAGGAGTGTTGAGAAACCGCTTTTTGATGAGTTTTAGCAGTTTTTAAGTTTCAAAAGGCTCATACTGGACAATCACAGTAGCTTATTTTTGATTTCTCATCTTTACACAATTTTGTGAGCTTTTCACTGCTTATCCTACTTCTTGTCCAAGGATATAAAGCAAAGAGATTATCTGGATTATCTTGGAGGGAATTGTCAAGCAATGCTAACATGCTGAAGTTATTATCGTAACAAACAAAGTAAATATTTTACCCGGTGATTACAGGGAGATCATCAAAGGGACGTAAATGTCTGTGCAAAACGCCAAAGTAACCCACCAAATAATTGTTGAGTCATCTCAATTAAAACCAGAGTTTCCCATACAGCAGTTACAGTAGTTATACGCGGAGTGTAATTATGTAGCAGCTTTTTAACCTGCAGGACCATCAAGGATTTAACGACACATGCCAGAATGAACCCATGCATTAATTACGGCGAAAGAGTCTACATTGCGTAGTAATGATAAACCTTCATACACTAAGCCATCGGAAGCAACTCCCCCAAGAACACTATGACTTGTAAATACAGGGAGAATGGACTGGGGCCATGTTATCATCAGCATCAAAAGGTGTCAGCAAGGGCTTGTGAATGTTTGTAGTAAAAGTACATGACAGTAGTTGTGTAGTGGACCAGCTTTAAAAATCAAGCCCTTAAAGAGGAGAAATCATCTAAACCTGACCCATGAAACCATAAAGAACTAAACTTATGGTTAACTTAACTTAAGCGATGCGGGAGGAACCCGCATGCGGGAGGAATGCGGGAGGAATGCGGGAGGAACCCCTCCCGCATTCCTACCGCATCCCCTTGCCAAAGATGTCTCTTGTGCTTGTGCCACAAGCAAGTGCATTTTTTTTTTTTTTTTACGAAATACTGAAATGCATCCGTTTTAGGATTGACTTAAAAAGAAGGTGTTGGCCGTCCTAACAACAGAATGAATCTCATCACTTTTCAGGTTACTTGATATGGTCATCGATAATGACATTATTTTGACACTTGAAGGCCTCTACAGATTATTGGATGTATTTTTGGGGTGAGCTGAAATGCAATATAGGTTGAAATCTGGAACCTCACTGCTAGAACCCACCAATTTTACACACTGCAAATGTAAGTAATACATGAAAGTAATGTTTTCTTTCTTTCTTTCTTGCCGTTTCTTATTTGCTGATGATATAATCTATTCAAAAACTGGGATCAAATCTGAACTTTGAGTTTTTTCTGTTGCAACCTTAGATAGCGGGATATTTTAGTCTTCACCAAAGTTGCCAATTTCCTCAACTATAAGCTACAGTCACAATCATGAACGTTTCGTATTAAGGAAGGAGATCTGTTGTCAGTAAGAACTGATAATCTTTTTGTTTAAATTCTTGGAACTGTAGAGGTATTTGGAAGCAGCATGGTAGCAAAGAATCTCATTAGTTCAGATCACAAACAGGTTCTTCCGGTCTGAAAGAGTCTACAGATGATTGAGCAAGAAGCAAAAGCAGCATTCAGTGCTTCAAATAAGATGTTGCTAAACACAATGCATAAATGCATATTGATTACCTCCCAAGTATATCAAGAGATTTCCTTTTGATTTTTAATTCAAGTATTAAAACGGTTCGGTTGTACCAGATAAGATTTAAGTCAGAAGTTAAAGGACAAAAAACTTCCTGTCATCAAGAGAGGTTAATGAATGCCAAACCAAGTGAACATGTGCGCTCAGTATGTAGTTGATGACATCATTATCTATTCATCTGTTAGAACAGTAGTCACACACTCATACATTCGTCACTGACACAGGAATGATGCCATTGCAGATCCCTATTCAGGAGGTTAACTTTTTCTTTTCCAGCTTCAAATATACTCATTCTAAAAGTTTGAGACGTTAATGTTAGTTTTTCTATGTTCATCTTTATGAGTAAAGACAATCGAAAATCTACCGTATTTGTGAGCATGAACCAGCCAAGCGTAATAAAAGGGTTGGATGGAATTTTAATTTTAAAATCATGTTCCGTGTTTACGTAGAGGAGTTTGGCTACGCAACTAAAGATCAATAATTGTAGGGGCCGCTGATCGTTTCCTGCAAAAGGGCTGTCACCAGGAAACTTAAAAAAGACACACCCACCGTTTTCAAATACTCAATTATTCTATAAATTATAAAGAATAGATGAATAGGAACACTATCATTTTGTCATAAAAATGTTAAAATACTTATGCATGAGTTATGCATGACTACCACCAACGTGTGGTATACTACTTTTAAAAAAAACTAATGAAAAGAGTCATTGACAAAAAGAAAAGGAAATACACAGATTAATCCCTAAATATAATTCCTAAAAAATAGAAAATAATTTCAACCATTGTCTTAAACTCAGCTAGTGCCCACTGTTTTCTTATTTCCATTGTTTTGGGGGCATTTGATCCCCACAAGAGAAAACATAGATCAGCTAAATTTGTACGAGTGCAATAACACTTTTAAAGGCCCCTTTTTGAGTCATACTTACTCACCACCACCTCCACACAAAAACACATTCACAGACCCACTTGACCACCCATGCTGGAACTGCCCACCCACATGCACTAAGAGAGCTGCCACACAGTATGCTGAAATAAATTCTTTATCAAGCTCAGGGCGTGCTCTTTGAGCCATAGTTTCATTATCTACCTAACTTTAATCTGGTCAAACATTATAATAGAAGGTGGAACTATATCTTGAAAGAATTCTTAACTTATTCAAATGCACCAGCTGTGAAACTAAAACACAGTTATTTAGCGTGTCAAAACTACGGTTTAGGAATTTGTTAAATTACTTTGGATTAGTGCACATCAAACCTGTAAATGAAGCCCAGCTCTAATTTGGGTATTCTGTCATATAACAAAACATTGGCTCCTTTTATTTGTTTGTTGTATCCAAATTTGAGGCACAGAAATCCAAATGTCTGGACAATTTACATGACTAATGCATCAGAAAGCCTAAATTGAATCTTCCTGATGGGAATTCCCTTTGTCTCTGTACCCAGAAATGTTTTCCTCAACCTGGAGGTTCCCAAGGCATTCCAAAGACGGATGACTCATGTTTAATCTATTTTTGGTCTGGATCTCATACAAAACAAAAGCTACCTATATTTAATATGATGTAAAAAAAAAAAAAAAGAAGAAGAAAAAAAGTGATTTAGTGAATATCTAAAACAGCAAACTTATAAATCTAGTTGTACCACCTTTAGCAGCTACAACTGTGACAAAACACTTCTGATAACTTGAGCTCTGACTCTGTTATTGACTCTGTCCCTCTGCTGTCTGTCACTGTGGTGGTATTTTGGCTCACCCTTCTTTGCAGAAGTGCTTTAATGCAGCCACATTGGAGGGTTTGTGAGCATGAACTGATCTTTTCAGGTCCAACCACAGCTGAATTTTTCCTAAACCTTTTCTATTGTTGTGCCTTGGCAGATGTTTGCACTCTCTGATTGCTTTTTTACTTTCTAATGGAGAATACTTTTTATCCCCAGGCTTAGGAGGCCTATTTGACCTATTAGTTCATTTAAAATTGTATTTTGTATTTAGATATATTGTCCATTCATTTTATGTTAAATCTAGTGTGTTCAAATAAGTAAGAGACACAACAATAGAAGAAACCAGACATGGGTGCAATACTTCTTTGCAGAACTGTATAGTCCCTTTCAGTGGGTTCTGAGTAAACTCTTAGGATCTCCTGTCGGGGAATAGGAAATACAAACTACTTAATGGTTTGATTTGAACCGTGTCCATCCTTTTTTTTTAGCAATCTTGATCCTTTTTCCTCAGTAGAATGAGGGTGTGAAGGTTCACCCTAAAGTCCAGATGTGTTTATTTGTGGATGTTGGTATCCTGTTTTCCACAATGACTCAGTCAGAGTATTTGAAAGGTATACAAGAATTCATGGCATGTCTTTGTTCTTAAGTCACCAAACAAAAAATATATTTAACATGCACTTGAATAAGGAACACTCCGAGATTTGATTTGACTGATAATCAGATGCACGACTCTTAGTTTCTGAAACTAGCCTGTACATATCGTTAGTTACAAATAGACATGAACGTTTATAAGCTGGTGGGCTATTCCTGTCTTAGTTGTCCAGAATGGTTTGTTCCACATCATATCTTAAATGTTTTCGTGCTTACAAGCTACAGGAAGACCCTTGTCAAAAAACCTGCCTTAAAAAACATTAATTTTTCCTTTTTTCTTTAAGTAACTCTCTTATTTCTGTTCTGTCATAGTTTGCAAAAAGAAGATACTACGGCTCATGGACACAGCTCATTTCTCTTCCACTTCTTTGTTCGCGTCTGTCACGCCAGCTCAGTCCGCCTCGAGAATTTCTTTCGGCATGTGTGCACAAGTGACTTAGATAAGCTTGAAAGTCCTGACCTCTTTCTGTTCTTTGTTTTATTTTTTCCTTTTGTTTTCCTCATTGTTATTTTAGGCCAAATGACAAGAAACAGAAACTCAACCTTTCAAACCAAAGCAAAGTTTTATGGCAATTCTTATTTTTTTAATGCTACATGCTATCTGTAAGATAACTTAGAGTGCCATAAACATTTACAGTAAACTCTGAGATTCCTGCTGAGACTCCCTGTCTTTATCTGAACATATCTTTACTGGTGTCTACTCATACGGTTAAACAGGAATAAGGAACATAAAAGAGAGAAAGAAGTTACCGGAATTTCAGGAGGCAGGTCCACCCTGCCTTTGTACGTCTTTAACTTTATTTATTCTGGACGGAATCCAAAGCAGCAAAATTGAAAAAGAGAGGTCGTTATTCCACATGTTAAGACTGGGAGTGGTATTCTGCTGTCTTCCAATGGGGCTTTGTACACAAACTGGCAAATCTCCGCACAAATGCATGCTCCCAACACTCAAAGATGCATGCTTAGATTGTAGTCTCCAGGTAGGACAATAACCCCATAAACACCAGAGCACACAAACCTTTCCTTGCTCTCAAAGTCGAGGAGTTTGCACACAGGCAAACAAACAAACATTTGGTGGGACATGATGGAAGGCACGGCTCCCCCGAAATGCATTTAAGCAGAAACAGTCTTGTGGAGTGACTGTCAGAAGGATTGGATGAGAAATAAAGCATGTGTGGAGCAGATGTTTTTATGTCAAATTTATTGAAGAAAAATCGCTACCTGAAGCTCATTATCAAATACTTTATCGTGTGTATGGACTCTGGTGTGTTTCCTATGATTTAAAGCTCAGAATGGAGCACTGAAGACCGTATTATCCGGCCAATTGTAATTCTGTGAACTCTTCTGAAATGGATGTAGTCTTGTTACTGGATGTTTCATCTGTGTTACTGGGTTCTGTCTGGCTTCAATCTGTCTGTATATGTGCATGAAAAAGAGAATTATTCCAACCACACATACCAGGAGAAGTGGTGTAATTCAATGAAAAAATCAATCAAGTAAGTGACATTTCAATTAGGAGAGACGGAATAAAATCAAGATGACATTTTATTGCAGCAGAAGACGTGTGATAATTAATCTGTCAGAAAGTCGGATATTTCATGGAGATTGTTATCAAAGTTTATCTGTCCTGCAGAGTATATCCCCCTGTTGCAGTCTGGAAACTTGTGGTGGGGGCGGATGACTCTGCGGAGAGTAATGAATGAAGAAGTTGCTGATTTTTGGGAAGTGGCGGCTGTATATAACAGCAGAAAGAAATAACTATTTAATGGTGAGAATCATATTTAAAAAGATAGCAGAAGAATGGGAGACTAACAATGATGGTTTGTTAGTGTATCATTAATAATAAGTATCACATTGACAGCTGTCAGGGGAGTTAAAACAAACGCATGTGTGGTGTTAGAATAAACAAACCCACAAATCGAGTCTTCACGGTGGCGCACACTGGAGCTTTTCTGAATGAAGTTTGCATGTGGGTTCCCTCTGGGTCCAAAAATGAATGAATAAATAATCCAGAGTCTACCCTGTTCAATGATGCTGCCCATCCCACAACACACACTCCTTACACCCTGAGCAGTATTTATGTTTAAAGAAAATGTAGGGCTGTTAAAGATCAAGGTATAGCGTTAACATTGATAGCCCGAGTTCTCCCCCTTTGTGTCTTTGATAATTAGAAGGATTATGGAAAAAAACAAATGAACTGATGGACTTAACTTCATTGAGGGGTAGGGCACGGGACTGGCAAGAACCCATTATCTTCAGACCCAGAGAATTCTTGTTTTAATTCCCAGATATCTGACCACATGTTGGAATGAAGCCTAAGCTTTTATATACCACATTAAGAACATTCCAACGTTTGGTATCTTCTTATCTTAACAACATCCCCACTGTGAACATTAGAGGGTTAGGGTTCGGGCTCATCATCACACCTTTGTAACTTCGGTGTGCAGAAAATTAGCATTTCAAATTTGTCACTTTATCTATCCAGTTTTCTCAGAAAGAATTTCCTAAAACATTTTGAAATAACATATTAACTGTATATATCGTGAAATGTATGCTGTGTGGTGCAGAATAACTTCTGCTGCTGGCAAAATATGTCTTCTAATGGGATCTTGATCCATCTGCTGCGTGGTAATACACAGTAAAAAGAGTCAAGGATACAAGCGGCTGAAATGAACTTCTGTCATCTGGTGGTTGGGCTCAGCCTTAGAGATCAGGTGAGGAGCTTGGATGTTGAGAGGGGCCTCGGAATGCAGCTGTTGCTCCTTCGTATCAAAAGGAGTAAGTCGAGTGGTTCGGGCACCTGATCAGGAGGCCTCCATTTGGAGGTTTTCAAGGAACGTCCAATTGGTAGGAGATACTAGGGTATTGAAGTGCCTCCTGGTCCCCAGGGTTGAGCTGGAGACTGATCCTGGGGACAGGGACATCTGAAATACCTTGCATGGCCCACTGCAACCCAACTCTGGATAATTTGAGAAAAGTGGAATGGTAAAAAAAAATACCATAACAGCGCTTTCTCTGGATTCGGTTTCGTGATCTTAAAACAATATCCTCCAACCTTCATTTTCAAATTACTTTCAATGGTGCAATCAGAGAAGCTATTAAATACGCCATCAGCTGAATACACTCATAAATTCCAAAAGAGAAAAAAATTAGGTTCAAAAAGGATTTAGGGTGAGGTCACAGTCTGAGGGAGGCAGACTTAGATCGGTGAGTCTCTAGTAACAGTTGGGTTGAAATGTAAAACCGAAGCAGGAATTCTCAGCGGGGTATCATCAACGTCTAAGTTACACAGAGAAGGAAGACTACATGAATATGTTGGTCTGAAGTTTGAACTTGACAAAACTAATACAGTTCTGTATTTTAAGTCGCCGTCTGCTGTCTGGAGACCAAAAATGTATTCCCAGATGACTCGGGTTTCAAGGAAAGACAAGTGAGCCATTGACATGAGATGAGAACTTGCTAGTTGAGGATCGGGAGTTTCAGGTCGGGTCAGAATTTCCTCATGTTTCGCAAAGATTTTATTTACTGCGTGATATCAAATTAAAAACTCTCATTCATGTCTGCTATCCAGAGCAGCAGAATAAACAGGAGTTAAGATTTAGAGTCCACATAAAACTGAAAGCGACGCACTATTTTCACGCCCAAATAAATTTTCGAGAGCTCTGCCAACTGTGACCCAAGTTAGACCAAACACAGCCACCGATGACAGACTGTCTCCCAGCGGAGGCCTTTTTGACGACAGGCAACACAGCACGAAAGTGGTTTACTTGCTGGATTTGGCTCTTGGTAGGCCTTGGCTGAGTCAGCAAATAGTACACTAATGTTAGCAGCATGTGCTAACTGTCTAGCAGTGAGTCCAGCAAATAATATGAAAGCCTTCTATCCAATATAAGTGTAACAGAACTTTCACCAGTTTGTCTTAGAGTCTGTTTGATGGGTTCATTAACAAGGACTTATGAATTCCTAAATGTTCTGCCACAGTACATCATATGGAAATGTACTCTCCATAGAACATGATCCATTCTGTGATGTGGGGTTGACAAAGCTAATGCATAGAGACAAACAACCTTTTCCAGCAATTTAGAGTCTGGCATAGTATTTCATGATTTTGGACAATATGGGGAAGCTGTAGCACCTGCAGGAAACCTACACGGACAACGGGGAGAACTTGCCAACTCTACAAAGAACGGCCCCAGTAACAGCGGTGGGTTTGACTCAAACTTACATTGGTAGGTTGTCTGAGGAAGGACAACTGGTAAACCGGCGACGAGGTCATGGTGTCCCATAGCTCATTGACATGTGAGGGGAGGGAAGGCAATCCTGTTGTCTGATCTTATTGAAGAGCTACTCAGGGGCTGGTTCTGATATCAAGATATCAGAACACAAGTTGCATCACAGAGCTGTTTTGTTGGCAAATTGGGGACCTACACAATATTAGGCAGCTTGTTTTGATATTAAGGTGGAGTGGGCATTGTTCCCTCACAGCAAGAAGGTTTGGGACTCAGATCCACCTCTGAAGGGCCTTTCTGTGTTCATTTTTAATGTTCTCCGTTCGTTCGCGTAGGTTCTCTCCTGATACTCCGGCTTCCTCCAACCATCCACAAACATACAATCAGCGAATCTGTGACTCATAAATTGCTGTGAATTTGAACATGAATGTTTTGTTTGTCTGTATGTGTTTGCTCGTTGAAAAACCGGCAACTTGTCAGCGAGGATGGACCCTCAGCCCCCCACAACCCTAAAAGAGACAAGTTGTTACATAAAATGGATGAATGGATGGTCGGTCGATCAAAGCAAAGGGTTTCTCTCTCTCTACAATTCTTCAAAAACCATTTATTTTAATTATTTATTAAGATTAAGTTAGATTTGGCAAATGTCGTAAAGGTTTGCTTCTTATAATTGCTTTACCCTTTTTAGGTATATTCCAACTCTTTGGTCACTTCGCTCACAGTTGCTTATGACTGCGGTCATGGTTTATCCACATCAGTATATATATAGAGTTTGTCCTGCTTGTGCATCTGTGACCTTGGGCTAAAATGCTGTAGCTATAGACACCATATAGGAATGGATGTGATCTAAAAGGGTAAAAAGACATACTTCATTTCAAGTCAGCAGTCAGTCATATCGAAAGGAATCACAGCTGAGCAGCACGAGGAGTTAACTGTTGGATTGGTAGGCATTTGTTCTTTTCTTAACTTAAAATACGCTTTGGTTCCTTTACTGAAGCCAATTGATGTAAGCATGTGTAGTTAGGCCAGGACTGTGGTTTCATGAACATATGTGAAAAAATACAGCAGTTTGTGTTTCACAATTCTACAATGATTATGCATTTGTCTCTCATTTTAAGACTGCTACCCTGAAAGCTGTCCTTTATGTGTGCCGGGCTCTGGCACCCTTTCAGTGGCTCAAGAGAAAGTCTGCTCCCTGCAGACAACAACGTGGCTCACACTTTGAAGTTGAAACTCATAGCATATCCAGTCGTCATGATCCAGATTGCTCGGTTTTTGCTCGTTAATATTTTTGTTGGGGGTTTGAAGGGAGGAAATAAACAACCCGATTCTATTGTGCCAAGCCTGACAGTTCGTTAATATGATTGATTCCAAAGAAAGCTGTTGATCATTAAAGAAAAGGGGAGGGATGAATCAGTCAGCTTAAAGAAATAAATCAATGTCTGCACAGCAGTGGCCTTCTGCCAGATACACAAAAGCCCGGCAGGCATGATAAACTGGGAAAGGCAGACACAGACCGCACATCAACCTGCGGACGGACACATGTGTTTACATTAAACACCATAACAAATCATGGATGTAAGCCCATGCACACACTCGTTGTAGAAATGCATAAATACAGGAATGCCACGACTTGACGCAGTCCCCCTTTGTACATATCGTGAATTTATTCACCAGAAGCTTGTATGTTCGTGTTAATAAACCAGGTCCCCTTGGTAAGATGAAAGAAGTAAATGCAGTGGAGTTTTTAAAGACGGCTAGGGGCCATTTTCCGGACCTAAGTTGGAGTACAAATGAGTACGGATGAGGAGCCACAAGTCTTTTTTAAAAGCCGTTTCCTTTAGAGCAAAACTCACAAATCATTAACACTTAAAAATAAATATAGTACATTTTCATTGGCCTTTAATGACTGTATTTGTTTCTTTGTTTTCCCATCGGCAGGATATTGCATAAAAGTTGCCAATGGATTGCGATGAACTTTTATTTATCTGTAACGTTTTTTTCCACACGGCAATAAAGGACCGCTATAATGAAAAACAGAGATAGGTCCATCATGATTAAAGTAACCAAGCAGGGGCAGCTCATGAGGAAGTGGATTACTGTGAAAGTCTCTGACCAAAGTTGGATTCGGATTTTCAGAATAAAAGCGTGTCATGAGGAGTTTCTGCTTTTAAGGTTAAATCCGATGATGTTGATGTCAAAGGGACATTTCTGGTCACTTAATGTTTGTTAACTTCATAATGTTGTAACGTCAGACAAAGTAAACCACTCTGATGAACTGACAGGGCTTTGTTGTGATCACCTTTTCCTCTCGCCCTCGTGTGTCCAATATAGGCTGTAGGAGTAAACCTCAGTTATTATCAGCTGATACTTCATTAAAAATATCACAATTACAGAAACACAAAACTGCCCTGATCACATGATGGTTGCCCACCTTCTGCAAAAACTTGTCATTTATTGGTCCCTTTTGCGCTCGTCACTCAGCTGTTGACAGCCCTTCCCATAGATGTGTCGTTGCATGTAAAGACCATTTCCCATTAGATCACTGCTCATGTAGAAAGTCAAACGGGAATATTCTTTCGAAATGATTTCAATCTGAAAGAAGAAAAGGGTCCATGTAAACCCAGCTCCTCAAAACATTCCTTTATTGTTTTAAACGGCAAGGCTCCTCTGGGATCAGACACCAGGGACTCGCCTTCGCTCCCAACATATCACACACTGGATCCATCCGTGGACAACTTTTGAAAGGTACTGACCTCAGCGGGCTTTAAACACCCAAAAAGACCTGTAGCTCAAGAGACCTGCAAGAGTGCTTTTTGCTGTAAACTTGTGTCATAAAGTGGTGTCATTGTCGTGGGGTGGTTTCATCTCCGTAAAGTGTTGGCGTTGTTGAAAAGTGGTGTTATTTCCATAAAGTGGATTTATGCAATAAAGTGTTTTTTATTGCTGAAAAGTGGTATCGTTAGTTGTAGGGTGGTGTCTTTGCATTAAAGTGGTTTTGTTGCTTTAAAATGGGGAATCTATGCGACAGTGATAGAGTAAAAGCACATCAGCCCAATATCAGTAACTTCCTACAAACTTACTCCCTTTTATAAACCCAAATTGTACTCCTTTTTCTTTTACACCTCAGCTTCATTTGCGAGATTGTTTAAATCAGCTCATCTTCTTGACACATTCAGACACTTTCTGCGTGAACCCGAAACTGTCCAGCAGGAAGTAAATCAACGACGAGGCCGGCTCCTCTCTGTTGTACTCTTAGTGTGTTTTTGTGTGTATTTCACATGTGAACTTGTGTATGTCCCTGCCTCTGTGTTTGGCTAATCGTATTTATGTGTAGCGCCACTCCAAGCGAGGTCTCAGCTGTTATTTCACCCCGCTCTCCTGCCTCGTTTTTTTCATCACAAGAGAATGTATATTGAAATACTGCCAACTCTCCCTCTCTCTCTCTCCCACCGTCCATTCGCCTGCACACACACTGATACAGACTTCTGGCTTGATGGATTTCAGTTACGTGTCCACCTTCTCCTCTTCCTAGTCCATTTAAATGAGAGGTTTGGACTTCCAAGGAACTCCCAGACCGGCACACACACACACAACACTGAAGGCAACTTTCTAAGTGGCCCTCTGAGATATTCTTTTCAGGGTTTGGTGTCCAGTGAGGGCCAAACAGAAACACACACTCTCACATACACACCAAGTGGCCGGCCGTACACACAGATACACACGTAGGTACATGCACAAACACAGGCGCACTCACAGAGGGAGGGAACAGTGATGCATTGTTCAGTGCTTCCTGAGAGAAATGGCTTTAGGATCACAGGAGCTCTGTCAGCCCGGACCCTTCCTCTCTCTGGAGCCAAGTCAGTTCACTCATCCAGTGCAGTATGGAGAGCCATGAGAAACCCTATGTCTTCTTGTTAAGACTGAATGACACCTGTATAGATCACTCGAACAACTGCATGTGTGCGTTTCCTCGACTTGCAGCTTGTAGTTTTCCGCCTTTAGTAGCTGCGCAATTTCTTCACAAAAGAAATAGGAAAGAAACAGATGTGGAAGTGACACAAAACGCTTTCCGAGTCCTGCTACTTGTACCGAACAACCATAATATTGAGATCACCTGAACAATATTATTTTGCAGCCAAAACAACTCCGTGATTACCTTCATATCGAAAGCAGCCACTATTTCAGAAATTGGTCCATCACAGGCTAGCCTTTGCTCCCCTGATCCCAAGACACCGTGAGTCGGTAACTAGCCCAATGCTTCCTTAGAGCACTTTAGTTGGTACTTACTACTTTAGACCAGAAACACCCAACGAGGCCGGCACTCCTGGAGACGCTCTTACTAAGTCATCTAGCCTTCACAATTTGAGCTTTGTCAAAGTCCCTCTGATCCTTATACTTGACCATTATTCATGCCTAGAACAAATCAACTTAATGAAAAAATGCTGCATATATGTCCCACCCATTGACCGCTGTCTTTATAACACTCCATGCTAATGTAAGGCAAATTTTTGATGTGGCAATTATGTACAATATCAATGTTTGGCCGATACTAGACAAAAGTAGTTGTGAATTCAAGCCGGACAACGTGAAAGTCTCATCATTTGTGTCATTCGCTCAAGTTTTGGTTTATGCATGAAATTCGAATGACGGTATAATGCAAAAGTCAAGGGTTAAGATTCTCCAAATGTCTGAAACTCCAAACCTCTGCTTGTCAATAGGTTGTTGAAGTGGAGGAAGCTTGTCAGATGAATCTTTTTCTTAACTATATTTATAAGCACATCTTAAAACAACAGAGTTGTCCAAAGTTCTGTGCAGGCAGTAAATAACATAATCACACAATGAAAACACATAGCTCATGATAAAAAGAAAGCAACAAAAAAGACCACCAGAAACAAATGTATTGTTCTCCTGTGTTAAAAGCAAAGGAATAAAAAATGCATATATCCATACATCTATTTTCTATAACCATTTATCCTATCCATCCAGTATATTCTCAGGTATGTATAACTTGTGATTGCAAGGGATTCAAATTAAACTTGTTGATATTTGTTCATGTAGAACAACACAATTAGATCGAGTATGGAACATTTGCGTTGCTTTCAGTGTTAACGCAGCATTACAAGATAACAAGTGATTTTTCTGACATCTCATGACTTGGGGAAGATTAAATAACAGTATGTTTATATTTAATAATAATAATAATAATAATAATACATCTCATTTACAACGCACTTCACATTTAGATCTACCTTTTTATTGTTGTATTAGTTATTTGTTTTTGTCTAATGTATGGATCCTGGAATAGGTTCTGTAAGTGTAAGCTGGTAACTGACTATCTCAAATACAGAAGCTGACACTTCAGTGAAATGTTATGTGCCGCTTTAATAGAAGCTCTACATAACTTTTCTTTTTTTATATGTTATTTTGTTTTCATTATGTGGACAGGGTCAAAACTACCCAGAATATTGCTCTTTAACAAACAGTACTTAACTAATCTACAGTTTTCTCTGCAGCTTTGAAAATGACTGTAAACAAATACTTGTAGTACGGTTTCAGCCCCTCAATTCAAAGATGCTGCGGTTTTCGCAAAAATCCATCAAAGTTAGGCCCACAGTTTTATTATGTGCTGTGGGGGATTGGGTTAGAACAGATGTAATTTGACTTTTACCATTCATTTGAGTTTTGCAAATAATCTTATGAATTTGGGCAATTTTCACTTCATTAAAAAGTGTTTGACAGAATAATGCTCATTCGAAAAACAAGCATAATGTAATGGGGGAATTGGGTGTCTTGTGTCCGAATCACCATGCAAGATGCTGTTTAATTATTAAATCAGGAAAAATGGATAATTTACATTCCAAGGAAGCGTTTGCGTCTTGGGATCGCTGTAAATATAATTTGGGACATATTGCAGTGGGTGTCGTGTAACACAGTTGACAAGGTTCGATAGCCAGTCCTGTCATTTCTCTGTTATTATATTAGTCATATGCTAGTCATATGTTGGCCTAGATATTGTTTTTTTCATGTTTCCCTGCCAAAGGGGGAATGTCGGGTTATATTAGCCCTAAATTATGGGAAAGGCCGGCCAAATCTTCTCAAAACACTCCTGACCTGAAATTTCCCACTTGATTTTTAAGGGCCCTAAAGTAAGCCGTTTTTGTTTTTTTGTTTTGATTCCCAATTTTTAGGCTTGAGGTTTCATCATTCTTACCTGGCAGGGGAGATACCATGATTAAAAAGGTGGTTCACCCATGCAATCCCCAAATGTGGGGATCTCAACTACATAACTTCTGGACGTGGAGTATTTTATTTTGCTCTTCCCCGATTTGGACTCTTGCTTAGCAGTCGGTTAGCTTGTTTGGCTGCTAACCCAAAGGTAAATAATAATAATAATACATTTAATTTATAATGCACTTTACATTTAGATCAAATCTCAAAGTGCTAAAAAGGGGATGTATTTTTGGGGGTGTCTGTATCTCAGGAAGTAGACAAGTTGCCCACCAATCAGAAGGAATGTAGTTTAGCTAACTGTCACAGAGTCGTTTAGCGAAAGGGAATCCCAATTAACTCCTTGACCGCTTCCCAGGGTATCCTGAAGGTGTGCATCTAATAAACAGTTTATTCAACTTTATTATTTTTTTTGTCACATTTGAACTTTCGCACCTGTTTTGTCGAGATCACCCTTAATAGCTCACATGTGTTTTTTTTTCCTATTGCAGGGGTTTTCCGTGTCCTTGTAAGCAAACGTTTGCTGCTGCAGCACTTCGGTTTGATAGTTGTGGTCATTGCGAAAACTTTACTTTAAAGATCCCATCATGTCTGCTAATAGCAGTCATACTTTCTCGAAAGTAGATGCTGCCAAATCAGAGCAGATAAATATCAAATCCCTGTCTTATTTGCGGACCTTAAGTGGGCATTGTCAACTCAGCTGAGATCACTCAGTCATGCATTAAATCATCTGTTTCACATTGGAGACCATAAACATCACTGCTTTAAGGAGTGGGGTGTTACCTCAACTGAGTAAAAAGCATTATAGCGAGTATGTGGATGTATTCTGGCCAAACATCTGTCCTCAAAAACCACATTTGTAGATGCTCTGACCCATTTGCCTCTTCTTAGAGCAGAAACCAAAAATGTACACTTAAATTAGTCCAAGTTTAACGAGATAACTGAGATATACAGATAGATTGTGTGTTTTACTGGATCTTCTTAGCATGCATTTGGCTGCTGATCAGACCTGATGGAGTAATTGTTCTTAGAACCACGGAAGAGCATTGATGTCAAAAAGGCGTGCGTCAGTGGAGAAGTTACAGGGAATATACGGGTCACTTGCCAATAAAGGAATGCAAGGGATGGATTTGATGAAGAAAAATGATGTTGGGTTTCAGTAAAACTATCCAAACAGAGATTATGGGCTACTTATCAGATTAGGAGACCTCTTAAAACTTGAAGTCTTAAACAGATGTTTATTGTACGCAACACCTGAAGCTTTCCTGCTCCCAGCTTATTGATTTGCTGATGTAAATCACCAGGGAGTAATTAGTTCAAGGAATGATAGCTAATGCGGCCAGATTTGGAATGTTCTGATTTGGTTGAGTGAAGTCAGGACTTGGCAAAGAGAAACTGCTTTCCAAGGAGGTTCAGTAGAGGGTGTGTGCGTGAGGGTGGGGGGATCTTTACTTAACGGTTCATTGTTTAAACTTGTGGAGCAGCTCCATTTGCATGCTCTGAGGACATGGCAATGATGAAGAGGCTGACTCCTCAGTCTCTGCAGAACCAAAACTAGCTCAGAGAATAGGATTTGTCACATTTTCCTATGTGCGGTCCAACAATCCAAACCACAAATTGCAATGATCAAGGGAAATGACACTATCCTTAACCCTTACCTAGTAAAAACCCTTAACTTCCATGCCTTGGCTAGAAACTGAGCAAAGATTATTGCAAATCAATGACAGAACAATGTTAAAATGTAATTCATGTAAGGGGAACATAAGAAGTGCACAGCACAGACGGATTTACAAAAATAGAACAGAGGTCTAAACTCGCGGAGAAGAACCAGCTTGACTGTTTGGAGGAGAACCTTTATAATACCATTGACTACAGATACAACTTCTGAGAGTTGACCAAAGTATTTTAAACAAGTATGAAAACCAGTCTTGGGTATTTCTGGTGATTTTTCTATAAACTCTGAGCCATATTGTGGTAGTTTTTTGGAATATATTGTAAAGTCCTGTTTTGAAATAACATGTATGTACAATGGAGAAAATGCATCACGTCTTTACTAGTTAGAATGTTTTCCTGTGCTTTATTATTAATTAATTTTATTACTTTTTAATACTTATTATTTCATGAAAATATCAAAATTTCTTTGGCGACCAGAAAAGGGCACAGCCAATAGAAAAAGAATAAGATTAAAGTTACTGATTCAAGAATATTCTTGAATTGAACCTTCTAATCTAAAATGTATTTTCTTATAACAATGCACACTTGACTGCTATTTTCCCGGTTGGGAGTCCCGTTTATATTTTACAATACTATCGATTGGTTTAAACAAGTTAACAGCCTAAAAGTAAATGACTTTGCCTTTGGCCCGCTCTTCAGCACACATATTGGTTATTTTCGTATTTTTACATACTAAAATTGATATTCTTACTGCTCAGCAGATTTCGAGTGCCGTGATAACTTCAGGTCAGTAAATATGTTTTAGAAAGAATTGTCTCCTGTGCGGTCCAATGCCTTTTTTACAGTACTGCAATGCCAAAGATCTGAAATGAATAAGCCTTGTAACTTTGTTTGTCAAGTCTTGGTTTGTGGCGAGTTTTATTTGTATTTTCTGCCAGGGCGTCGGGACAGTTTAATCATGTTTGACTCTTGACATATTATTTTGATTATGGTGACGAAGAGTGACTGACTGCCTGCATATTGATTGGAGATCATATTCCCTCAGAGATTCACTACTTTCTTCAAATCTTTGCAAACTAACATACAGTATTTCTGACAACTGAATAGAACCTCATGGAACCTCGATTCACCATCTTTGAACTTCATTTTTCTCTGTTCATTGTTATGACATTAATGTCGTTACCGTTTTCGATAAAAATGTATGATCTCCGGGCCAATGATGAATGAATGAACCGATTACTGAACAAAGTTTTGTGACTGCTGGGAAATAACTCAAATTCATGTCGGTGTGTCTTCGTGAAACAGAATCCTAATACTTATTCACACATACCTTCTAGCAATACGAGGATACTGGACTTATCATGTACCCCTGGTGTTTACATCTTTCTGTGAACCTATGCCAAGTTCAGACCAGTTGTGATTTTATCACGATATTTGTCAGGAACAATCATGAAGCTAACCAACGATGATCAGAATTTTAAGTTTGACAAGATCAACAATTACCGACCTGTCAGATGGGACGCTGCTTACCATCAGTAGGAAAGGTCTAGTATGCCAACAAAGTTTTGTTCTAATCGCTCCTAACCTGCTCTGATTTGGAGCTGTAGGGTGAACAGAAACCTGATGGCGAGTAGGCTCAGTGATGTCACCAGTTCCATATGCAACACGATAAAGAACAAAGGTTTGTTGAAATGCTCCAATGGTAACATTCAACTTCTCTTTGGAATACCTGTAGCCACGATTGATCCGGCTCCTCAACCAGGTTACATGACTTGACATGAATGAATGGCCAGGTTCAAAGCCGTTTTAGTTTTCCAACAAAGACACAGCAAGAATTTATTAAATTGCGATCGCCTAATCTGACAGATGCATCTTGAAAGACCATCATTAAAGACAAAAACATCGTGCTTGTCTGAACACGGCAATATGTTGAGTGTGATGGGAATAAATCCTGATTCTTACCGAGTTTTTGGATTTGAATTTTGTTTTTTGCCTGGTCCGCAATTTTTGGATCTGGAATCAAATCAACATGGCTTAAATGCAGCGGAGGAAAGGATTCTAGCATGTTGATAAGGTTTATCTGCACAGCTTGCAGAGCTAATGGAGCGGGATGTTCTCTCCAAATCTTGTTTTGAGCTTTGAGAACTGATGTGTACTGGTTTTATCACCTCCCTTACATGGATGAGATACTCCCTAACGTCTCAGTCATAGCTAATGGACAGACATGCACAGAATCTCAGGGACCTGCACACACACAAACACTCACACACAAACACACGCACACACACATACGCACACACACACACAGACACACATACACGTTGAGTGAAATCTAATCTTTTATTCCCATGACGAAAAGTAACTCCTAAATAACCATCAATCCTTCAGCCGGAACCATCAAAGCAGGGAGTGTGTTTATGCAATCGGAGGAAGGTCTATATTCAATCCATTCGTCACATTGTTCAACCTCAGGCCCGCTCATGCATGTGTGATCCTCCCCATTGCCGCTGCTAGTGTTAGCTGTCATCGCACTCCCCTCCGAGTTTACCAGAGCTCCGCTGTCAGCAGTTTTTCTTGTGTGCAATCGTCCTGATTGCACACCGATGATCCATGACAACCTCGGCTTCCTTATCCGTCATCACGGGACTGAAAGACAACTAAAAGAACACCTTTTATATATCGATATAGGTTTGGAGTTGCAACAAAATCCACATTGCAGCATGAAACTAATTTTCAGTGCTGCTTGTCTAAATGCATCTGCAAAGACAGATGTGCATGTCCAGTAGTTTAGATACAAGCTAGTAGGCCAACTGGTATAGAGGTATTGACTCTATTATTGCAATCTAACCCGAATATTCAAATCTATAAGTTAAAAGAATCAGAATCAGAAGCAGATCTGGAAACATTCATATGATATCAAAGCCTTTCAATTTAATTACCTAATGTATCGTGATCTGCTTTCCATCTGCTTGATGAGAAAACCAGAAAAATGTTGCGTAAAAGTTCATATGTCACTAATAATGGATCAATAATATAATTTTTTTAATAATGATACTTGAAAGACATTTTTAAAGTGTATGCTGGTATGCATACACTTTTTTGCCAGATAACCAATACAATTGGTGGGATCTGACTTTACCTGCCACACTTTTATTTGTATCCTTTTTTTTTTTTTTGAGTTGATAAGGGTTTTAGCTGGGTTTCAATGGCTGTGATTAATTAAAGTGGACTGTTGGGTCTTGGCGCTCTACTTAGTTCCATTCCAGTGTGAACGCTGTAGTGCTAACCCTTTAAATAAAATAAAAATAACTCCTCAAAATCAGGCTAAAATAGAAAAGATTGTCCCATCTACACAAGTAGTACCAGATTTGTATGCAATGATTTCCGAAATTACAATTTAATCCCAGCAGCAGACATTTTTCTGGCAACAGGGAGAAATAAATCATACGTTCAGAAGAAAAATGGACTTTCCATTGCTCAAACTTGTCAGTTTAAACACTTTTGTTAAGGATCAAATTCAGTGTTGGTTTCGGGCTTCAATATATTTCATTTACTTAGCTGAAATGTATATGTATTCATTATGTACACATTCATTAAATATTCTTTTTAATTGAATATTTGACTTTATTTAATGCTAAGCCTCCAATGTTGACCTTAATCTTGACATGTGCATATAATTGATTCAACATGATCCTTCACTGTACAAACACCTGAAGCCAATGAAAACGTGAGTCAACATTTTCCTGACTCGGCTACGTGTTGAGGCTGGTGAATAGTAACTCTTTTTTTTTTTTAAAGAAATCTTGCTTTTCCTGTCAGGGTCGTGCCCTTCCCACATGGTTTGGACTAATTTACATTCAGACACAGAGACTCCACTATCTTTATTGGGATCAGGTGGATTTGCTGATGCATTTATTGGAAGAAAGTTTTATCCTCTAAGTGCCAGAAAAGAAAGAACAAATACAAAAGGAGTTTGTTTAATGAGAAAAATGAGGTCACGGTGGAAGGAAATGAATATAAACAAATGGTTGAAGGAGTTCAGCTCTTTTATATCGTCCTCCTCATCACTGCTTGTTGGGGAGTCATTAGCCGGGCTTTTAGACCGTGTCGCCGGCAACTTCCATGAAGTGTACACACATTTCCATGCACACAAGCCGACCGTCTGTGTACTACGCAGGTCCCTCCCAACATTTCAGTTCCCAAAGATGTCTTATCCGAACCTTGATGCCCAAAATTTACTCATGAAAAGTATCACCTAGAGTCCAGTGAATGGAACAATTTCCCTTTTGCCCAGTGAAGAGAGTGTCTGTGCGTGTGTGTGTGTGTGAGTGTGTGTATGTGTCCAGCAGAAACTCAGTGATTATTCATAGGGAGTTGTGATTCAGCTGCATAAAACATTCGGTCTCAGGTTTTCTTAAACTGTTTCAGAATGGTCATATAATGTCCGTGGTGCTTTCCCGCTCTTTAATTTTTTCCACATGTTGTCCGGGGACAGTTCTCATTTCAGACGCTGAATGCAATGCATCCGAATCGCTAGACAACAAATAAAATCAGATGCGAAAGGAAACTAAGTGAATGGACACGCCGAGCTGCCTGTAGTGACAGAGATGTGCAGAGAGAGAGAGAGATGCTTATTAGAGGAATACTTGCTTCTCTTAGCAGCTGAAAGATTTTCATGAATGAGTAAAGGAGAGTTTTTGTCAACGTGTAGCATCGTTGCACACATCTACAGACAGAGCGTCTGTAGATCAGGAGCCAGAGCGTCTGTAGATCAGGAGCCAGAGCGGCTGTAGATCAGGAGGTAGAGCGGTCGAGCTGAGTACTACATTTACCTTCAACATGCTGCGCCCAGACAAGAGTTGTTATTGTTGTTGTGGTTTTATCTACGTATAAGGAATCGATTAACGTTCACATCTGTAATAAATATTTTAGATCTCAAGGTATTCCATTCATCAGTTGAGCCTAGTTTTACCATGTATTTAAAATAAGTATAAATACTCTATCTAAATATTTTTGTGGTCCAAGACAAGACAATTTGAACGGGGCCACTGGCCGTTCTGCAGATGCTGTTAGTATTTAGAGGATTTCTTTCTTCTGTTTTTAACATACCTTGCGACATTATTTTTACTGTTTGGAGTACAAAAAGAAGGCAATGAATATTGACAAATAACACTGTAAACATGTATTGATACGGTAAATTTTTCTCAAAGGTCATTAAAAAACAACTTTTGAACCGCTTCAATCAGTGTAGATTCCAAATCCATCTGCTAATCGTTTCTTCTAATATGTATTGTTTCACAGGTGCGTAGCCAGGGTGTCACAGAGGAGCTGAAGTGTCTGAGTTTACTGAATGCTCTGGATAAGGACCAGGACATCCCAGACCAGCTGGCCCAACTGTTCGGCGAGCCTTGCATCAAGCTGGCCGAAGGCATCAAAGCATACATCTCCAAGGTGAGCAAACCATGGCTGAATTTCAAAAAAGTGTATGTTTGAATTCTATGTTCCCTATTTTATTCTCTGCCCAAATTTTTCTTAACCTCTATTGGTATTAGTATATTCATATTTTTTGTTTGGGTTGACTAGTTAATGGAGTCTCTCACCCATGCCCACATTAAGGAAATATTACATATTACAATTACATAATAATTCTTTTTTTCAGTCTGTGAATTCTTACATTTTAAGCATAACGCATTTACCTACGATACGGGTATATTAATTAATTAATCATTATACCCGTATTGTACCCGTATTATATATTATTAATTAATATTAAATTGATTAAAATCAAGAAAACACCCTACCGACAGTCCGATACATCTCCTTTTTTCTATCTCAGAAATTTCACAAATTTCCGTCCAGACTATAATGTTGAATTCCTAATTTATATATTTAGGCTGGTGAAGAATACAATGAAGTGTGTGTCAGCCGACCCCAGGTTAAAAAACAGATGGAAACCAGCTTTCATCGTCGAGGATCGTCTGGTCAGGAACAGTGAGCTTAGAAACATCTGGACAGATAGAAGCAGAACTAAACCTATGGGCGTGACTAATAAGCCACATCTGTCATAATCATCACCATAAAAAAAAACCTGCATCTGCAGAGTAAGTCCTGTCAAGTAAATATATAAATACTGGTCATAGGTGATGAATAAAATGAGGAATAAGTGGTTTGGTCATCTCCCATAAATCTTTGACCTTTCACCTCTGACGTACAGTATGTACAACAAATATCTACGCTAATCTCTTTCAGAGCTTTGGTCAGATATGTGGCTGTGAGAGAAATTTTCAGACTAAACACTACGGTTAGCTGAAAATATTATCTTTAATTTATAAAAGTACTTCTTCAACTTCAATGAAGAAACGAAGAAATGTCTCGGACCCTTCCAGAATTTACTTGATGCATCTGCCGAATCGTCTCATTTCTTGCTGTGAACCGAACATTCTCATTTCTGTGGCCATGCCAGCCCAACCCTGCTGCTGCAGCACCAATTTTTATGCGCGGTGCACTTGCATATTAAGTCACTTTAAAGCCGGTAGTAGTCCCAAATTGGCAGCGGGTAACACCAATGATGCCAATGTAAATTTTTCGTGTCATTAATCTTATTTGCTCGGGTTAAAAGTTATTTTGTTTATAATTTTTATAACAAAAAAGCTAATTAAAAACACCCAACATCCAACTATCTGTATCCAACTTTTTGATTCTAGAAATTATCAAAAAGCTGGAGCCTCATTATTAGCCCCTTGATATAAAAGTATAAAAATATGGTATTAATTATCCAAAATCTTTATTGTCCTCTTTAACAAGATTATGTTGCTCATTAAAAGAACATGCTATATTTCCCTTAACAGAAGGACAATTGTCTTAACTCAAAAAAGGTGACTCTGAAGATCGGTTCATTTCTCCGTAGTAAATATAAAGAGCAAAATGCAGTACACCAAAGGAATGGAGGATATTTCATACACTAATAGGCAGATTTTTTTCGTTTCCCGCAAGTTCATATTTATGTCCTCTAAAACATGTATCAATGAGTCTGAGGTCGAGGGTTTTCTGCTGCAGGGTGTTTCTAGGCACATGTATGCACAGATGTATGTATTTGACGGATTTAACCTGCATTTAATCAGAATCAGCTTTATCTGTAAATCCCAGAATTAATGAATCTCAATAGACGTCATTCAAAAACGAAACAATCGTATTTGGATGGATTCCAAATAATTCAAGCTGGATGCTGTAGTGAATATTCCCTGAGTTAGGACTGAGTCATCACTTGCTGATACATGTGTGGTCAATTTTACCTTCTTAAAAAGAAGATTTGTGGAGATTTATTTGCAGTGGACATCTTAGTATAATAATTATAGCTGTGTGCATTCAACGGCTGAATTATGAGCCTGACAGTGAATCTTTGACTTTAAATTGCATTCAAAGATGCGATGTGTGAAATGAAAAGGGTTTTGGC
Organism: Lophius americanus; assembly: GCA_037951165.1. NCBI lineage: Eukaryota > Metazoa > Chordata > Actinopteri > Lophiiformes > Lophiidae > Lophius > Lophius americanus. Next base: position 804,357 of record JBBDHG010000339.1, read on the forward strand.
CATGAATAAAAGGAATATAAGATTTGTGACATTGTAGTTAGTATATAATCAACAGTAGAGCTGAAAATTATTGCTTTCCATCTCTTGCGTTGATATTTTTGCACAGTAGCCAAGAACAGAAAAAAGTGCTCTGTAACTTGAGAGGGCTTTTCGTATTTTGAGATTAAAGTGGCAGAAAGACGATAAAGAAACATTTTTCCTCCAAAAACCAACAAAGAAGAAGAAACAACATTAAGTTGTTTCTGTTAACGGCTTCGGGAAGACACAGTGTGGGGGGAGGGGGTTCCCTCACAGGACATCAGGCCGATCTGCGGTTGCTCGCCCCCTCATTTGCACATTACATTACATTACATTGCAAAAGTAATCGCAAGTGTTTACAGCTACCACACACCACCTGGACCTCACTGTTTCCTGGAGATTCCTGAATCCATGTCTTCATGCGCTTCATGCTTTAAGCTCTCCACCAAGATTTATGGAAAACTGTCCAGTAGTATTACGTAATCCTGCTGACAAAGCAAAACCTCCTAGTTGGAGATAAACAAAACTCGCTGGTGGAGTTAACTACAGCAGTTTGTTTTAAGAAAACCGCAGTCACCACCTGTCTCTTACACCTCAAACACTATTTTGACCCACTTTAAAAGAGGTTTGAAACAAACCTCCCTACATCTGAATCCAATCAAGCATCTGTAGGATGTGCTAGAAAAATAAATTCAAACCATGGCAGCCCTACCTCGCAACTTACAGAACATGAAGAACATGCTGCTGTCTTTGTGCCACATATCACAGCACACCTTCAGAGGTGATGTGGGTTCCCTGCTTTGATGGATCCGAGCTGTTTTGGGGGACCTCTATGACATTACTCATGTTGCTATAATGTTATGACTAATGAGCGTAAGTTGAATCGGCTTAAATACGCCAATGAATCTGGGAAAGTTTGGTTTATGAATCCCCTCTGTTGCTCTCTCACACCCACACAGGCGCACCGTCATACATAAGCCCACTCAGAGGCTCCATTCACATAAGTCATCTTCCTTACAGACGTAGCCAAGAGGACTTTTCCCCCTACATTCTAAACGTCTGCATGTTTCCAGCTGTTTACCCTTAGTCTTCAATGTCGACCACCTGCGCAAAAACACAGGCAAAACTCTCTGTTACTCTGTCCTTATTTTAGCTTTTCCTGGCCCTCTTGCCAAAGTCTGTCTCAACACCCCCTCTGCATTTCTCCGCTCTACTTGCATGATACTATCGGACAAATCTGTGCCATGCCCTTGTGCTCTTAACTGGAAAAAGAACAGGAATGCCTAATTTTGCCTCAAGTCTTCAAATTGAAATCTATTCATTCTTTTTAAAGCATTCGCACATGTAAACTCGCTTTTACTAAAGTCGGAGCTAAGCGTCATAGATTCCCTCTATGGCAGTGAATATCAACCCAAAAATGGCTCACGGACCCGTTTTCAGTGGGTCGCCGGCCATTGCCTGAAAAACAAAAATTGTGAAGATAAAGATCCCCGTGCTTTTATTTTGAAGGGGATTTTTAATGCAGCGGAGAGCCGTCTATTCGCACTCCTTAACAGTAGGTGGCGATAATGCCCTGTAATGCTAATTGAAACCACCATTTTACAGCATAGAAGAAGAACCGTAAAGAGTGTTTCATATGCTAATTGAGCATGGCGAGATGCAAGTACGACAACGACTACATGAGATATGGATTTTCATACAATGACGACAAAGAAGGACAAAAACCGACTGTTAGGACGCTGGCGTGTCTGTCACCGCTTCACTATCTGATACAAATTGTATTTACTTCTGTTTATTCCTGTCCACGTCCATCTGCATCCACGCTACGTCCACACGGCAACCCGTTGTAAGTCTATTTACTCCAATCAGGCCATTCCCACGATACAATCACACCGGCGTCATCACAACAGCCTCCACATGCAACCCAGCAATCTGAAACCCCTCATCTGTGGTGACAACCTTGTTCCTCTCAATCCCTCTGCCTCAGCATCTACACATCACAACTCTGCGACATTCATGCTGCAGAATGCTTGCTCGCTAAACAATAAAGCCCTTCTCATCCACGATATCATTACCGACAGGACAATTGATTTTCTATGTTTTACGGAAACTTGGCAGGGTCGTGGATTAGCTGTAATTCACCGAACTGACTTCCTGTTCAGAGAGATTCCGGTACCCGCTGTCACCTCTCTTGAATGTTTCGCGTTCTCTTTGGCTGGATCCCCTCACCTCCAGGTTTTCCTCATTAACCACCCCCAAAAAACCTCCACGATTTTCATGTCAGAGCTATCAGAGCTACTCACCACTGTCTGCTTCAGGTCTCCATCTACACTACTCAACATCCATGTGGATTCCCCCAACTGCACATTTGCCTCTGACTTCCTCTCACTACTGGACTGTTTCAATATATCACACCATGTCCCAGTTCCCACCCATGCTAAAGGTCACACTTTGGACCTGGTTTGTTCCATTGGCAGATCTCCCTCACACCTGCAGGGCCTGGACCTAGCCATCTCTGACCATCATGCCGTCCTCTTAATTATTCCTGTCCCTCAGCCCAGGCAGCGCACTAAACGCTCATTCGCCTTCAGGAAAATCCAGGCATTGAGTACATCAGCCCTGTTAAACTTGTTAGCCACCCATCTGGGCTCTGATCCCCTCACACCACGGTTGACGGCCTGGTAACCCACTACAACACTAGTCTTTCCCTCTGCCTGGATTCTCTCGCCCCCCTCAAACCCGAACTGCCTCTTTCACCTGTCCTGCTCCATGGTTCACCCCTGAACTCCGCTCCATGAAGGCCTCCGGTCGTCAACTTGAGAGGCTCTATAGGAAATCTGGCCTCACCGTCCCCCTGGAGGCCTACAAAGACCTTATCCAGTCCTACAAGGAAGTTCTCTCACTCACCAAATCACTGCACTACTCCACTCTCATCAGAAACCAGAAAAACCACCCAAGGCTGCTGTTCTCCACCATAAATCGCCTGCTCAGCCCCATCCACCCCAATGACCCTTTGGCTGCCTCTGACCGCTGCGCCAAGTTTCGGGATTTCTTCCAGGCCAAAGTGGATTCCATCTAACAGCAGCTCCTAGCGCCTACCTCCACCCTTCCACATGCACCTTTACATGAAGACACTGCTCCCCCCACCGCTTGTCACTAAGGCTAAGGCCTCCACCTGCTCCCTGGACCCAATGCCCACAGCCCTGATCAAGGCCTGTCTGCCCGCACTGTGCCCTACCACCTGAACCAATGCTCTATGGTGCTACAGAACATCATTGTCGCTAAATCTGCAATACAGCTATCCACCGTCAACGATTCTTCTAAACCAATTTGGTAAAAACCAACACCGTGTCGTTAGCTTGCGTCACTGGAGTACGTTCTTTTTTCAGTCATAAATAGGAATTTTTCAGTCAAAGAAACAAAGTAGTGTTTTGATCTGGCTGGCATACCCAGTGGGTGCCATAATTTTGTCTGAAAAGCAGGGGGAAATCAGGTTATATGTTGTGGCGACAGTCTATCATTTTAGATTTTACACTGATGAGTGCTTAAGCTGGATAGCAATTATACAGTTCTGATTACACCAGTGTTAATGCCAAACTGTCAGGAATCAATGCAACCATAAAATGCCTTCATAATTTTCTTTTCTTTGTCCATTTATAAAACAAACACGGTTCAGATCAGTAATGCTTTCTCAAATTAAAACCTTATCTAAAAGAATCTGTGCAGCATTTGCAGCACAAAATGCTTAATTAGAAGCAGACATGTAAGTCTAACTGAAGTACCCTCATCTTACCCCTGCGACAATTTTGTCCTGACACTGAGAAAGAAAGTGTTATTAAGCAATGTTTTAATGATGAGAGGCTAATTTTCAGAGGCTAACGAGAGCTTTTCTGCATTATCCACAGAGGCAGAGACAGAGAACCAAAAAATAAGCAAGCACAATGAAGAATGTGCTAGGTGGGCATCATTGTGCCTTAACCAATGGAGTTGATCTAAACAAAGATCTTAGTTTACTGTATTTGGCAGCAAGTGAACATTTTGTCCTGAAGCAGAAAGGTGTATAGGAGTGACTGAGAGAATTTGTCTTTACTTTGTGATGCCTAGACAACTGGGTGATAGCATCTTGTCTGCAGTGGCTGGTGTCTACCAAACAGGTCGAAGGAAGGTCAACCTCGGTCATGGGTTCCCAAGGGTCATTTATGCCTGTCGCAAGTGAAGGCTAGTCCATGTAGTGTGATCCAACAGAAGGGAAAGTGTAGGATTGTATCAGAACTCTCTGTGTATGGGGCTGTGTAGCAGCAGACCTGTCAAACAGTCCTTACCAAACCTCTGTTCACTGCTGAAGGTGCCGAAAATGTGCAAATTAGCTTCTACTGGACCAGGAGCAATGGACGAAAGTGAGCTGTTGTGATGAGCAATGGTTTAGATATCTCATGTTGACGGCTATGTATGTGCGCGCTTCACTTAGCTGGGGAAGAAATGGCACCAGGATCCACTATGGGTTGAGGGCAAGTAGAATGAGCCAGTGTGATGACTTGGGTGATTCATGTGTATGTCACTTTGACATTTCCCACCTTCCTAATGCTGGACAAGCAATTTTGGTACATGGATGCGCCACCTCATAACTTAGAGGACTTAAAGAATGTGCTGCCTATGTCTTGGTTTCAGATATTACAGCACACCTTCAGTGGTCTCGTAGAGACCGTGCCTCATCTGGTAAGAGTTGTTTTGGTGGCTAAAGGGGAACCTACACCTAATCGCTGTTTATCTGTATATACTAAATTGCAGTATTTGTTCTCTTCTTTGGCGCCTGCCATGTTGTTTCTACCTGTTTCCAGGAATTTATCATTAGCTATGCCAACAACCTCTAGATGCGTATGAAATTCATTATCTCACTTTCGGATTTTCTTTGACGGTTGTCTAAGAATAGTGCTTCTAACAACCTGAATTAGTTTAGCTACAGGATATAAAAAGATTTTGATAGCTGGTGGTCTCTGGAACTTCTTTGAGGACAACAGGCTTTTTCTTTGATGACCTTCGTTGCTTTTCAGAGATGGCTCTCCAATCTTCTTTCAGAGGAACTGAGTAACGCACATATAAGCTAAAATCTAAGAAAACGTGAGACACGATATGGATCATCTTTTGGCTCCAGTTGCGGACAGAACACTGGGATCAGTGTTGTCAAGAACGCAAATAAACAATTCCCTAAATTACATGTCCAACAACTTTTTTAACCCTCAGTGTTGATGGTGAGATGTTAGGGAAGACTTGCTGCGGTCAGACTGGTGTACTTGGCAGGCATGTATGCATAGCAGAGGGTTACCAGGATAACAGAAGCAGCATTCCTGAGGACAAATATAGCTCAGGTCTGACCGGAGTCATTGGTAAAAGTCCCCCAGCTGCTGCTTGTCCATGACTGCATGGCGTCCAGGCTGTTGCAGCTAACAGGTGCACGGAGGAAACTCGCATATTACTCCTTACTGCAAAGCCCTGAGCTCTTTAGCGAAAATTTGAATTATTTTTGAATTACTGCATTTATTGTACACCCTAAAGCTGACTGGAGCAGGAAACGGAGGGCTATTAAAGTCTGAGAATGAAGACTAGTCTCATAATGGCTTAGGATTAAGACATCAGCAATTTAAGTCTTAACTGCCCAAAAAAGTTCAATAAACTTCACCAAGAAGTTATAAGAATTCGCTGTTTTTGTTGTTTTTGTGACTTATAATTTTTGGTACACAAGTTTAAAACAGATGTTCATATTTAGTGATAAGCTATGCCGTCTGGATGTGGTTCCTTTTAGCGCCCTTGTGTCGCTTATGTAAGAAAAGTGGTGATTGTGAGAGGCATGGCGTGAAAAATGAGGTGGAGAGGAAAAGGAAAAAAAATGGAAAACAGATAGAATTATTAAGTGAAGATGGCTGGAAATCATTAGAACAACCTTTGACTCTCCATTCAGATTCTTTTGCGGGATACACATGCAGTATAATAGAACATACAGCACCTTAAATAGCAATATATTCAATTAAATCAGATAGTGATAGTTGTCTTGACGTGAGATGAAGGAGACAGTGGGGAATATAGATAGATGAGAAGTCAAAAACATACCAGTGGGAGGATTAAATGGAAACAGTTTGTGAATGAAAAATGAGGAGGGAAGGGGAAGAAAAGCTGTTAACAAATCCAGCTGGAATAGAATAAATAACAAAGAAATAAATGGGAGAAAGGGAAGAAAATAGATATAAATATAGGTGGTGAGGGAGAAGAAGAATTGTTAGATGTGAGGAAGCTAGTGAAGCCAAAGCCAAAAATATGACAAGACTGAGGCTTTAGAAAGTAAAATATGGAGGAAGAAGTCTTAAACAATGACTGGCAGTTTAGGGTCAGCATCTCACCCACTGCGATCAGTCGTAACATTATAACCACTGACAGATGGAGTTTGAGTAACATTGATTAATTTGTTAGCATGGCAACTCTCAGTGGGTGGGATATGTCAGGCAGCAAGTGGATATTTTGTCCTGAAGTTGACATGTTGGAATGTGGAAAAAATGGCAAGCGTAAGAATCTGAGCAATTTTGACATGAAGACTTGCTTGGCCATTTCCAGAACTACAGTGCTGTTCCTGGACTGGTGTTTTATCTATCAAACACAATGCACGTTTTACATTTCTCATCTTAAATCAATGTTAATCCTTGACTAGTATTCAAAGAATTTGCAGCAGGTGATACCCACAGCACAATGGGAAAAGATGCAAAACGGCAATTTTTGCATAATTTGAGAAATTTGCTTGACACAGCAACGCAAAACACAATCAACTTTGATATTTTTGAAAAGTACCATATCCTGACATCAATATGATGTTGATGCAGAGGTGGAGGAGGCTTACTGGAGCCGTCTGTATTCACCTCCACAAAATGGGGCTCATCCACCAAAATCTTCCTAAATGTTTTCTTAAATTTGTTCTTTTGACGTTTGTTCGCAACTTGGTTAATCCCACAGTGAACATAAACCGGAAGTGTGTGTCTGTGGTCCGATTAAGCATAGGTAAATGCAGCACCAATCCCTGTAGAAGGGCAATAGAGTACAGGACTTTCACGCCACCACAGTAGTGGTAGAGACGAAGCCTAAAGACAGCGGAGCACTGGACTCCAAACAAGAAAAATGAAAGAAATCTGCTGTTCTGAATCGGAGAAATAGCTGCAGGATTTGGACAGCAAACAGGCTGTCTTACTTACTAGTGTCAGTTGCGTGTATAAAATAATTGAAAAATAGATGCTTTGGATGTTATTGCAATTACAAACGCTGATCTCAAATCTGAGGTTAACAAATGTCTTGTTGAACACATAAGAGGGATGCAGACCACCGGGACAAGCTTCCCCAAAATGATCAGAGTTGGACGAGAGCACCAGAGACCACATATTTTATTTACAATTGAACTCCTACAGACACAACCACCCTCTGAGTTGCATTGAGGAACCTCGCGGCCAGTGGCTTCCTGCTGTTGCATGTTCTGAACCACGGTTGAAGCACCTTTGCATGTCTGATCTCAGACTTTGTCAAAGAAAACAATTGTTTTTCATGATATGCTTCAGACCCGGCGATCCTGCACACGAAAAGCCGTTATGGATAATCAATGAATGAATGAATGTAATTGTAAAAGTGTATTATAAATCCTTTGATTACAACCGATCAATGATTTGCTGCCGAGCTTGAACAGCAAGTCTATTATTTAGTGGTTATTTACATTAAAAAACCATAATATTTGGTTTGATAATGACATTTATTATCATTATAAATTATGTATGGGAAAAATATTATTGTGATTTAAATCCTGTATTATACAACAGTATAATACCGTTTTGTTTTTCATAAACATGGCTTCAGTCAAATGTTGGTAAGAGTGTCATTGGGTGCTGATAAGACTCAAACTCAATACTGAAATAGTTGGGCACACATAACTGAATTAGTTTATGCCATGTTACACTACAGAGATGTATTTTTGTTCAGCTTTAAAAAGACCCACCACACTGATGATTCTGCACACCTAAGCTCATTAATTCAGATCAGATATGCTCTTCATGCCTGAGTATCTTCCAGAGCAGATAAATAATTCAATTGATTCGCTTCTCTCTTTGGAAGTCGCTTCCATTACAGTGTAAAATCACTCCAAAACACAAGAGGAGAAGGGAGAGAGAGGAGATAACAAGCAGCAAAGGACTGGCAGGTTCAAACTCAGGTCTGAACCAGGGTTTGGTTATAGAACTTGTCTTGACAAACCTACAACCCGTTGGCTCTCTTTATCCATCCATCCATCCATCCATCCATCCATCCATCCATCCACCGGTCCATTTTCTAACATTTCACTGAAGTTGGGTCGCAGTGGTAGCAGGGTATTCCAGACATCCCTTTGCCCAGTAATGTTACCCAGCTCATTCTGGGGGATCCCAAGGTGTTCTCAGGATAGATTATATAAAGCACATGGTAGACCCAGTCAGTTGTGTGCGGAGAGGGAAGGGGACACTCCATTTACAAGCCTTACAGCCCGGGAGAAGAAGCTGTTCAGCTCCTGCTTGATCTGCAACAGATGCTTCTGTACCTCTTCCCAGACGGGAAAGGTGGTGAGGGTCCTTAATGATGGAGGAGGCCCTGGGAAAGCAAATGAGACGGACTACTCTAATCTCCTCACAAAACATGCTGGACAGAATTCAATGATATTTCACATGTGTCTTCCCGGAGTCTTGAATGTGTGTATTTAATAATGAATGTATTATCTGGAACCGCTTATCCTGTTCAGTGTTACAGGTGGGCTGGAACCTTTGCCAGATGAATTTGGTTATGATGAAGGGTACACCCTTGACATCTCACCATTTCATCATATTTATACGGTGCAATTCGCAATAATTCAGCTAAAGCGCATGTTATGGGGTGTGGGAGGAGCAACAGTACCCGCAGAGAACCAAGGCACACAGGGGAGAACATGCAAACTCAAAACAGAAAATCTCCAGGGCCAGAACAACTAAAACTTCTTGCTGTGGGTCATCCGTGCTACCCACTGAGCCATCGTACAACCTCTTTTCAGAATTAGTTTCCTCAGTTTGCTTTCTTTACATTATTAGGCACATTTTGACTTAGACGATTTTCACATCTGTTGGCTCACATTCATCTATAATACAGCTTATGGTTTGTCCAGGGAAGCAGAAATGACTCGAGCGACTTCACTTGTTAACTTCTTCCCCTGTCTATTTGTCTGTTATTGTTCTTTTAGTCGATCCAATAAAGTGCTTTCAGGCTACACATGAATTAGACCATGGTTCTGTTCGATCCAGACTGACACCACATCTTATTTTCGGACAAATCCAACTGTTTGGTCCAGACCTCTGCCTGAGGGAGGATTCACACCTCCACATTTTTGTCCACATAAAACTTTAAAAATCTGAAAGACTGAAAAAAAAAGTTTGGATTCTTCGTAAACTTGGCTATAAATCTCTAAATGTCTTTTCAAAACAATTGTTACTTTCCTCCATTCCCTTTCCTCCTGACGTCTGTTTTTAGACACAGATGTAACATCTGCACATGCATATATACGTTTCCAACAAGTTGGCTCTCAGCATCCATGTACAATGATGGACGACGCTGGGAGCAACGTTCAGGGTAAAACGGTCACAGCTGTGGTTTAACTATTACTCTTATCAAGAGATCATTATGAATGATGGCAGCAGTTTTTCAGTTTTGAAACACAGGTGAACATGATGAACAATCACACAAGAGGAGAACAGAATCACAGGACAGACACAGAGAGGGAAAAGGAAGACAAGTGAAACGCACAAAGACTACACTAAGAAGGACTAAAGAAATGAAGAACAATAAACAGATAAACACACTAAAAAGGCTTAACAAAGGAAACATGACAAGAAATGTAAAACTAACTAAACAGCATACATAACACTTTCAAAATAAAACAGGAACACAGACCAAAATGACGAACCTTCACAATAAAATAATAATAAATATACACAAAGTCATGACAGAGAGGCTATTTAGAAGAACAGCAAGGGAGTGAAGCTTAAAACCCTACACAGTGTTGGCTAATAGTTATGATTTAAAAGCAGAAAGAGTGTCGGCATAATCCATGGGGAATTCCATAGCCTAGGAGCTCTGATGGGCAAAGCTCACCCTTGGCCACCAGCCTCAACCTTGGGACCAGTAGCGAGGGTACATTAGAGGACCTCCATTTACAGTGTGGAGCTTCAGGGGTTAAAAAGCTAATGTTTAAACCACGTGACAGACCATGTTGATCAAGTCCATTCTGAATTTCACTGCTAGCCATTGGAAGGAAGCAGAATTCGGCTGATAGACCTATGATGCGCTTTGTTAAAATCTATGCAGCCGTATTCTGCACCCGCTAATGCCGAGCTACTGCGGATTGACTAAGGCATGTGAAGACCATGTGAAGAAGAATGTAATGTGATATCTAGGTTTCTGGCTTTAGACTTAACGTTTGTTACTAGCAAAGCAATACATTTTACTTTTGCCAGTCGATCATGGAAAAGACTGATGAATCTCTTACGTTTCAGTTCGTGAGGAACAGCAATGTTAATGTCCTGACAGTTTTTTATGACATGTTAGTCGGTCTGTATGCATTGAATTTTGGTCACAATGTTTCCAATTCTATATGGTGGTTCGATGGTCTGTGTTATCCGGCTCATCTGTATCCATAAGCTGTATGAAATAACGCACCAATACAAACAAAAAGAAAGCTGAGTGTGGGTGAAAACATTGCGCATAAAAGTGTCCTTATTTCTACTTTGAGGTACTTTGAGATCCCTAAGATTTATGGCTGTTATGTACAAGGTAACTTGTATGTGGTATTTCCGAAGGTTGCTCTGTTCAAAGAACCTCTTTGTCTAACATTGGTGTATTTTTGGTGTGGTATCTCAAAATCTGCTCCGCATCAAAACACTGATGTCACAGCCAGTGCATTGCTTCTGACTGCCGATGTGGACCAGCTGTTGATATCACCGGCCAGGGTGTGGACAGACACATTGCAGGCTTCAAAGATCTGACGTTCAGAAAGCAGGGAATCATGTGAGGAAGGTGAATTGCGTATTTCAACGTCTCAGTTGGCTCTGATCTCTTCAGTTAAAAAAGACACAGTAAGACATTGTATTTTAAATGTCCTCCTGTCTTTGTCTCTTGTTTGCTATATGAAAGAAGTTGTGTTCTTGGTGCTTTTATTGTGCTTATTTATTTTAGAAACATCAGATAATCACCTACACACGAACGAAGTGTATCGAATTGACCCCGGACACACAGAAGAACACTCAACTCGCCTTCATGTATTCGCAATACTCTCAAAAAGATCAGAGATATAGATATTATGCGGACTCACGAGTTCAGCGTGGAAAATAAAATCAATGAGTCCATGATAGACTAGTCAGTGCAGTCTCTTATAAACAATGAACAAATGGTAATACTTATTATTAGCTTTGCAGCATTCATTCAAAGTCAGCACCAATGCTGTTTTTCATTGGAAAAACCCTGACAATAGTATGATTGTGCCATGCATACAAAGATAACAGTGTTTCCTTTCTCCTTATTACCATTTTATATAAAATTGACTCGTTAAAGGGCAGTACAGATAGGGAGTGTATGACGTACATCACAACACTAGCATCCACAGTTTTTTCAACAATCTGAGGTGTCCTGAGTCTCACCCATGTGCAATGGGTTGAATCCCCAGTGGACCTGGAAAAAAAATTCTTATTACATTTAACATTATGCAGGAAGCTGTATATTGTGATAGGATATCATACAATTTACTACCTTTTTTTAACTGCAGAATTTGTCCCTGCAGGGAAAATTTTCAACGTTTCTTTCATCCAATTAGATGTCATTTCATTACTTTGGTCTAATTTATCAGTTTAAACTGGATCAAAAAGCAGACAGACTCACCGACACATCACTAAACCTGTCAGACTGTATTTGTATTATTGTCCACTTTGACTGAACTGAATGTAAAGCGGTACGGTCTATAGGACTCAGTCATATGGTCACAGAATGAATTCATCCATCGTTTGTGATGTCTATGTGCCGTGACATAGTCATCTTTCACCTCTCTGTAGCGCTCAGGTACAGATGAGAGAAAATTCCTTAGCTTCCCTTATGTTAACTGGTCGTCGGTCTTTTCACAGGAAGTAGGTGATGGACTCTGATGTTTTCTTAACCCGTATTGAATTGGGCGGTATCTTTACCAAGCAATGTGCAACCGATGTTTATATAACCGACAGCAGTTGGGGGGTCCAAAACCTTTTTCTTTTGTTCAAAGTTGTTGCAAACAGCTTGTAACCTCTCTCTACCCATTTACTGGTGGAGGTGCCGGTAAAAAGAAATAAAATAATATATGTCAAACCAATGTTAATACAAATTCATTTTGTATAATTATATTGATATTTATATATTAAAAATAATTTTTTTGTTTCCAATATCATCAGATTAATCCTATAAATTTGGAAACAAGTCGTTAAATCCATATGGCTGTGCTCACATTAAATCTTCATTGTTCAATTGTTATTTTTCTGTCCCGTCAGGGGTCTTGTGGCGTCTACAACTTGGCGAGTTACTGCTTCTTTGGCAGAAAAAGTGAGACATCCATAATGTAAGGCAGTTGTTGTGACGTTACGGCTGATTAGTGTAAAGATGAAGGGGTTTGCTCAAGACTAGGAGAAGTTATGGTTATGGTTGCAGTAGGCGTATAGGTAAACGCTAACACGTGAACAGGGTTACACTATAGGTGGAAATGTAGGTCAGCTTAGTTGTGAGTAATGATTATGGGATGGCGGGTGGGATGACGCAATGGTTTATTTACAGTGGTGGGTACTTGGTCTGATATGAGGTTTGTTTCTCACCAGCACTTCATTATCTTAAGGTTATTCTACAGTTGGCTATTCAAAAGCAAATGTCAGTCCCTGACATGCTGTGCGCACACACACACAAACACAGGGAGGGGCTGAGGGCTGTTAGAGATTTCCAGCTGATACAGAAACACAAAAGACCTCTTTGACTGGCATTGACAAAATTTCCTCCTTATTCAGCATCAGGCCAAGGACCCTTACGGCGATCTCTGAAAATCCCTCCATCTTTGCACCCTCCAATGTCATGCTTCTTGAGTTTCCTGTGCAACTGCTACTACTAAAGAAAGAATATCCTCAGAGCTTCTGTACTGTCCCAGTAAATACCATCTTTTGGGACTTTCCCCAAAGCCAGCAGCTCCTGTCAGATGATCTGTTACATTCACCAGCTTTAAGTCGATATATCGCACATCACAGGTTTTTCCAAACTCAAAATGAAGCTCACTCTTTTCTGCTGCTTTATTTCTTACCCCTTTAACTCCACTGTTAAGCCGGGTAAGACCTCCTTCCTCTTCTTGTTGAGAGAGATGTTTAAAAAATCCACTAAACACAGTCACGTGTGAACAAATGATGAACACGGGGTTAAAGACTGCGGAAACGCGAGATAGGAGGCTGACTTTTCTGTCTGGCGTTGAAATGTGACAATACATGTGCGAGCAATAACAAACATCATCAGATTGCAAAACACTCCAGCTGCAGAATGCAATAGCAGGAATTTATTTTGTGTGCCGTGTGGACTGGGTGTTGAGCGATATATTAATCATCTGATTAAAGAAATACGCAAGCATTGATGAAACTAGCAACCACAGTATTTACTGTCAGTTTTGTAAGGTTCACTGTAGTTTATGGTTCTCTGTAGAAATCCACTTGAGGTACTCTGGCTTCCTCCAACAGCCCAAAAACATGCCATTTAGTTGAATTGATATCTCTAAAAGGCCCCTAGTGGTGTGACTGTGTGAATAGTTGTTTGTCTCTTTGTGCTGGCCCTGTAGTGAACTGGCTACCAGTACAGGATTAAAGTGTACAGGACGTAACCGCCACTAGTCCAGTATCATCTGTGACAGGCTGCAAAACTGAACAGGATAAGCAGCTACTGAAGATGAACGAATTTGATTGGGTCAGTAACAGTATTACTTACATCTCTATAGCTCAGGGGTTAGAATGGTGATCTTGTAAGCAAGAAATCCGTTCAAATCCACCCTCAGTTTCGAAACCTGCATAACATTAACTGGCAACTGTTTTTTTGCTTGTGTTTTCTCTGGTCCTTCATCTTTCCTATATTAAAAACCCATCTTTTAATGTTGTCATTTTTGAGTAAAGAGTTATTCACACGACAATGCTTTTTACATAAAAAAAACAAAAACATGTTTAGGCCATCTTGGTCTCTGCAGAATTTTCAACTTGTTTTGTTTCACAAGCAAATTGATTGAAAGTTGTTTGAAAAAAAACAAAGTTTCGATCAAATTCATTACAATAAAATGACGTGAAACACAATGTCTTGCATTGGTTGAGGTTATGCTTGGGTCAAGCGAGTAATCTCCTGACACAGCGCCGGTTCTTTTCAACGTGATACGCAGTTTTGTATTTTTCGTCAAGTCCGTGTGGGAGAAAGTGTTTGCATCCCAATATCATCTCAAATTGTTTTCTCAAAAACCATTAAAGATAAGAAAATATATGTTCAGAAATAGTCATCTGATTAGGTAGTGAATTTAATCTGGCCAAAATAACAGCAAATGTTTATTACATTTAGATAATTAAAACATTTTCTCCTGGAGCCAAGACCTACCCCTGACTGTAAGTTGACTTATGTTGTTCTGGATTTAGCATCTTTATTTTTGCAATTACCAAACACCACCCAGAGACTTTACCCAGTTTACCTGAAATTTCATCAGTGGTTTATTCTCACTTTAAGGTTGAAGATATGTCAGCAGTTTTCTCCTTAAAGTTAGGCCACAGATTGAATGGTGATGATTTGCCATGAATCAAAGTTGTTATAAGTCCAATATCCCCGGTTCAATCTGAAGTCAATATTCTATTATAGTGATAGTTCCACCCGCTAGCATCAGGGAATAAGCCTCTCTGTGACAAAAATCCTTTGATTTCTTTGAAATATCCATTATTTGGTCTTCACATGATTTACTGCGAAACAAAGATTTTATGGGTAGGTGAACTCTGGTGTCACATAGCGGACACATTGTGGGCATCACACTTCAAACTCAACAAGTTTCCTCACAAACTGTTAAAGTTTGGACATTTTTGGAGAGCTTTAATATATACTGTAGTAGAAAAGCTATTTTTAGTAGATTTGTGGAATTTGAAGCCAATTTTGTAGTTAGTACATAGTATTTTTAGAGAGAACAAGTTTTCTTAAAAACCGCTGAGGATAGAAGAATGTCCTTCTCTGATGATCAAGTGATAGTTGCACACTACCCTAACCAACATCTGTAAATGTGAAACCTCAGGACAGCAAGTCTTCTGTGCATGCATGTTACATGCATCAGACCAAATATTCTTATAATAACCCCAACTGGTAGACTGTCAGATTCGATCTAACAGTTGATGTTTTTTTTTGTTTTTATTGTCATAGTTAAATCATAAGGCAGGCTTTTTTGCAACCTTGACAATGTGATATCTTTGCTGATAATGTCCCAGTTCCATTACCCAAATCAAGGACTATTTTGTTGAAGAGCTCTCCTCTTTTTTAGTTTTCTTCAGAGGAACATTTATTGCACAACAGCCTTGACCAAAGGAATAACTTTGTGATTCCCGTAAACTGTGTCTTCATGTTAGTATCATGTCTTGGCCACAGCGTCTCCTTGGCTCAGCAGTGTATCCCCTCTTATTTATAACTATTCCCTGAGTTAGCTGGCTTCCCGACCGCAGTCTGACTCCACTGTCAGCACGAATAATAAGATGGAAAAGTGGGCATAAACAGAACTTTGAGATTTTTGAATAAGCATTCAGTTCTGATGAAGTCATCACAGAGTGAACAAAAAGTCTCAAACCTCAGTGCATGTTTGATAAATGGGCTCATTTTGACAGTCTAAACAATAAGTGTTTGAGGTCACCACATTGCAGGTTTGGGAACGACTAGGATTTGTTTATTCATATATAATATGTAAATCTCTTCAGCTTCACATGTTTAATAGATTTGTCAAAGGAAGTTGTGATCTTCAGAGATGAGTCAGTGTTCAACCACAGACTGGTAGTCTCATCCAAACTGAATCTAAGTGTTTGTTTCGTCCTGCCAAACAGCAGATGGGTGGGGTCCCAGGATAAGGGGAAGTTTCAGTTTCATGACAGCTATATCAGTGTTTTTAGATTGTATTGGACTATTTGTATTACACTTGTACATTAACCGGAGTCAGCTGCCATACCATTGCAACTAGAATGAAATAATAAGGTAATAAATAAAGAAATCCTTTATTGATCGCATACAGGCATACACAGTACAACATAGTGAAATGATTTCTCTGCATTTCTTCCATCCCTGAGGGAGCAGTGTCACAAAGTCTCCTAAAATCTAATCTTCAAATAGGATTTACACATTAAAGAAGAACCTTAAAGAAAAAAAGTCACTTGGGTCTACAGGAAGTATATTCGGATGAAAAAAGGTACAGTTTACAAAGAGAACCTTTCCTTGTCCCCTGAACTGTAAGTGACCGGTCCAAAGACTGTCAGAGACAAACCACTAGTGTCTCCTCGGATTAAAAGCTGATTTTCATCGCACATGAATCAAAAAAAGGGTAACTGTGTTGTTTTTTAAGTCTCATTTTCTACCAGCAGTCATAATATAACAACATCCAAAAACCCCTTCCACTTGTTTTTAGAGGAGGCATGTGCAACACACAATCGCATCATTCAACGTTTTGACATTTGATGCCTTTAACCATAATACACACTGAGCGTGACTAAGCATGGGGAATGTCATCAACTGTACTGTCCCGGGAAGTGTAGTTAAAATTATTGCAGGGATGGTTGGAAATAGCACAGTGGCCTCTGAGCTATTTGGGCTATTAGTAATTCCAATCATGACCTAAGAAAGAATTGCTGACTAAACATTTATGAACATTTGACTGGTACCATTGAAAGGCTTGGAGGTCAGCCAGGTTTCGATTTACTTTATGTTCTGGCACAGTAATTGAACTTTCTGATAAGTTAATTCCTCGAAAAGTCCAGCAGGCAGAGGAAACATTAGAGTGGGGATTCTTTTAGGATGTGGATGATCTCAAAACTGTGGTTTCACATTTTGATTTTTAAACAACGCTATAAAGCATCTTATTTATTGCAACTGGAATCAACTAAGTGAGTTTGCTATTTTTTAAGATAGGCTGGGTAAAAATGTTGGCAAACCATGAGTTAGGTTAAGATTTTAAGTCGGATGTGATTAAACTCTTAATTTCAATTTATTTTTATTATATGTGTCAACAATGATGTGCCCAAACCTAGGCAGACATTCTCACAACTGTCTTATCTGAGCTCACGTTCCCTTTGTGGGTGGGTGATCCATTACTTGGTGAATTCAGCTTCTGGAAGAGCCGAAGCCAAAGGATAAAAAAGGGAGGTCACGATAAGTGATTGGCCAGTTATCCCTGTGGTAAGTTCCCCCACACCTCCTGCTTAAAACCCATAAAGTCATAAGGAGTCAGAAGTCTGTAGTCATACTAAAATCATGATTAAGTGAGATTTGTCCCTTCTGCGGGGTTTTGGCAGAAAAGCACTTGGTTATGGTTTTGAAAAGACTATGTTTTGCCGTGAAATATCTATTTTAGTCGCCAGACACATGGCTGGAAAATCATAATGTCCCCTAAAAGAGATCCACTATTCACGACAAGCATTGCAAAAAAATGACCCAACGTCCTCACAATGTCTCTTTGGATATGTTTAAGTTGCCTTAAAAAAGGCTAGAAACCCTTGAATATATCAGTTTAAGTTTCCAGAAACATGGCTAGAACCTTGTTTTCCTTAAAAAGTTCCATTAGTTACCTCATACACTGTTATCAAATTACCTCTTCTTGAATATTTTAGTCAAGTCAAACTACTTTCCTGGCTGGTTGATGTTTGTTCAAAAAAGTGACGTAGTTCTTGACAGCCCAATCCCACCCCCCTTTATCCTTACACTGATTCATTTTGGTCAAAGATAAAAGGACATCCAAATCCCAAAGCAAATCAGGCTTTCTCCACGTGCAGCAGTATATATTTTTATACTACACACCCATAAAGTTGTTTATGCAACACACAGCACTCCTGTAATAACAGCATGTCAGCACCTTCTACAAGGTCAAAGTCCTTGTTCAAACAAAACAAGCAATTACATTTGAAGATATGAAGATATCATGGAAGCAGTTGCTTGTTTTTATTCACCCAATGCTGAGCCAAGCACACAGGATAGCTGGGTTTTAATGCCTCCATTTCTGTGGCAGTAATATCAAAACACTGCCAAAGCTTTCCATAAATACCTTGATTTCTACGAAATGAATTGGGCTGATAGCATTTACAATGGAACAGAAAAAGAAAACACGGCAAAAGAAAGGATAATTCCCTGCATAATAAGGGAAATGTACCATCAGCGGAGGATGCATTGCACTGGAGATGTATTGAGATTTGTTTGTCTGAAAATGAAACATAAAAACCTGAGAGACTGTTCTGAAACCCCGCCCCTGGCCTACTTTCATGCTGTTTGTTTCCTCAGGAGTAAAAATATGTTGTGAAATAGATTAACACACAAAGAGAGATAGAGAAACTTTAAGAGTGAGTGAAAACTGTGTAAGTCAGCTATGTAGGAGAGGGTTCCTCAGCTAGTTTTGTTGTGTCTTTTGAGGGAAACCAAATACAGAATAAACACATGTAGGAAAGTAAATGCATGTAAAAAAAAAAAAAAGGTATACTCAATAATTCAGATCAAATCAGTGAGAAACCATGAACTCGAATCTGTGAGATTTAGAGAAGGAAAACCAAAAATGCTGCGGCTCATACATGTGGCTGGCGGGGGGCTGATATCAATCTCGTCTTTCTCGTGTTTGTGAAATCAACTGCTTCCTCTGCTGTACACAACATTTGTCTGGCAGGAAACTCTCACACCAAACAGGTCAGCTATCAGTGGCTGGCATCGAGTTGGCCACTGACTCGTTACCTGTCATAAAACCTTTCCTTGCTGTTTTAAATTACATGTATTTCGGGAACTTTGCCAATAAATTCTTACGTGAGAACTAAAGTAAATACCCCATCGGCCCTATCATTACAAACATTCATTGCATTTTAGTGTATGACAGATTTCCCTTGGGCCAAGTGCGGCGTTGAAATGCTGTGGCATCTAGCAGATAAGCTCAAGATTATCTGATAGACGCCAGATCTAGCAGATATTATGAATTCATAATTATGAATTCCATAATATTATAGATCAAAACTTACCTGTAAGTTATCCATTGTTATTTTTTCCTCAATTGTTGTTGACAGTGGCGGTACAGGTGTGCCATCAACATGTTGGGGTGGCTATCAATATTAAGTCACTCCATGATGCAAAAAAATTTTGGTACCCCCAGATGTATAAAATATGAGCTGGGTACAGACTCATATATTGACTACATTGCTGTCTGTACCAGTTTCCGACAAAGGACATACGAACAAGATGTAAAAAGAAATACCAATCAAAAAGCCACGTAAGCCTGAGATCTTCCCTTCTTCCTCCTCTGCCTTACTCCTCTGCTGACATCTGGTCTGCTTGGGGTTCTGCATGGTGTTTGCAATCAGGGATAATAATTTCCGTTTGCCGTCTCATTAGATCAACATTAATTGGCAAATCAAATTATTGAGAATTCAATGTTCTCTTAGAGTGCAAACAGTTATTTGTTCAAACCAGGTACTTATGGTCTCTATTGGTATGTTGTTTGGATAATTAGATAATTTGTTTATCTGCTAGTCAGTCAGTTGATTGGTTTGTTGGTTGTTGGGCTAGTTAGATAATTTGGGTTGTTTGCTGGTTTGTTGGTTGACTTGTTTGTTGATTTGTTTGGTATTTAATGGTCAGTTAGTTGCCAAAATGACATATTCCACTTGATTGATGCCATGTGATTCCAGGTGTTTCTGTTGCTATTCAGACATGTTCATGATTGCTTGGCTTTGGCACAGTGGTGCACTTTACTGAGGGCCATTTTACTATAGTTTATGACTTTAGACTGCTGGTCAGTCAAATAGTTTAGTGGAGAGGTCCGGGAACTGTAGTTTCCATTTGTTACATCATTTAGGGAGAGATCAATCCCAAAACTACTGATTCATTTCAACTTTGTTTTGGGGCCTAGGTTCTGGAATGATAGATTATCGTAATGGTCAAAGTAGACAATGCTTCCTGAATTTGAGGTAAAATATGGTATCATTGCATAGAGTGCACGGAGGAGCACCTGAGATAAAGTCTTGCGTTGGGATTACCCTGTCAGACATCCATTACCGCTCTAGCTCTGGGGAGATTTCAG
Source organism: Lophius americanus (assembly GCA_037951165.1). NCBI lineage: Eukaryota > Metazoa > Chordata > Actinopteri > Lophiiformes > Lophiidae > Lophius > Lophius americanus. The sequence goes on from JBBDHG010000339.1 coordinate 824,749, forward strand.
AGAGGAGGGAGATATGAAAATGGAAAACAAGATATTCAAGGAGTGGCCGGATCAACTAAACCAAATATTCATGGAACCCTCAAATCAACTTGGGCCAGCTCCCCAAAGGACTGATGTCTTTCTCTTAAAAAGCACAACTTTAGTTAACAGGACATTATCAAGGGGAAAACAAAAAAGGTTCTGTACATTTCCTCACACACACACACACACACACACACACACTTCCACTAAAGTACTTACTTTCCATCTTTACCATAAATGTTCTCAACATACTGATTTCTGATATCACACACCACATCTGGACGGCAATCATATGGTGAGCAATAAGTAGCCTTTTACAGTGACGATAAGAGTTTACTACACAAGAACTACACAATGCCAACACACACTCAAACACACCAACATTTCCAGTCCTGGCCCGTCGGGGTCGAGCAGCATATTAAAGTATTAGGTTTCAGCTACCGCTAATCTGCAGGAGAAACACTCCTTCATGTGCATACTTGTCCCTCTTTCACTCCTGCCTCGACTCAGTCTTTTCTTTCAGCCTTCCTTTTCTCCATACTGTTCCACTCTGACTCTCCTCTGTTTCCCCAACCTTTTTATCCTCATTCCTTGTCTTCTCTTGTTTCTCATAATTGTCCATCATCTTTCGCTCTCTGGTTTTTCTCTGTTGTTCCAACAGAGGTCTGACTTTTTCCGCATTCTTGGACGCTTACATTCACTCTTTACAAGTGATCGTATCAGTGAAACGAATAATTCTCTGTTGGTTTGAACTGAGGCCAAAACCTGAAAACTAGGGGGCACTCATAAAGCTCAGACCTTTGCAATCTTACCATGGTGGAGTAAATTACTGCGGCACCATGATAGGATTACAAAGATTTGCGCTCAAGCAGTTTAGTGCTTCAAATCCACCCTTAGCCATTCTTTGTTGAGTTTGCAAGTTCTCCCTGTGTCTTAGTGGGGTTCCTCTGGGTACCTCAGGTTCATCCCACATTCCGCAGGCATGCTGTGCAGGTGAATTGGTGATTAAGTGTGAAAGGTTTTGGCATTGTAGTGAATTTGTAAATTTGTGCAGACTGTCCCCCATCTACACCCAATGTAAACTGGGAAAGACCCAAGCCTCCTAACATGGCCCACAGGATAACAACAGGATAATGGATGGATGAGGATGACATTTTCTCATGTAGCCCGACACTGATAGAACCTTTACCAAATCCAGTTAATCCAGTTAGAGGCAGTTTACGGAAGGCTATAACAATCATATGCCTTGGATCAGTCTCAAAATCAGCGTCATTTTCTTGCAAACTGTCGGTCTCTTGTTTTGCCATTTTCGCGCGGACAAAAATATCTCTAAATCTTTTGGACGGATTGACTTGGAATGTGGCAGTGGCACCTCAGAGGCTGAATCCAGCAGCTTTTTATCAAGTCTTTTTTTTTTCCTTTTAACAAGTTTTTGAATTATTTACCATTGGACAAATTGGAATACAATTTTGTGATTATTAGAACATAATAATTATAAGCCCAGTTGCCTAACAGCAACAAAGTTCCACATTAAAATCCATCTCTGAGCTTGTTTGCATGTTCTCCTTGTTGGTTATCGAGTAACATAGTTTCCTCCCAAATCCAAAAACATGCAATGTTGGTGATTTGAAATGTCCATAGAAAGTGTGGGTGTTAATGGTTGTCCGTCTTTTTGTCGGCCCTATGATGACTGATGACCTGTACAGTGACTGTGACAATAGCTTAATTGTGATGATAGATGACTTGGTCAGAGCGTCTCCAAAACTGCAGGTCTTGTTGAGTGTTCCTGGTTTGGAGAGGTTATTACCTACCAAAGAGGTTTCAGGGAAGGACAACCAGTGAATCAGCGACAGGATCATTGCCCGAGGGTGAACGCCCAAGGCTCATTGATGGCGAGTCTGAGCGTGACATATCTGCTTCCAAAGAAGAGAAAAAAAATATTTGCATCAGAGAGTTGTTCTGGCAGCTAAAAAGGCTAATACACAATATTAGAAAGGTGGTTTTAATGTTATGGGTCATCTGTGTATATTATGAAATAATTACGAAATTTACAAGATCAAGCATTTTTTAAAGTCTTTTTAAAGAAATGTCTCAGTTGAGTCACGAGTGTAAGATTTGATGTATTGGAGCTTTGCTCTGCTAGGGACTCGTTTGAATAATTTAATTGTACACAGCTCTATGAAAGGAAATGTGCTGGAATATGAAGAGAGAACACCTGCTGTGGAATCGGTAGTGTAGACTGGAAATACAACTGCAAACGGAGGCATGTAGTGGATTAGACCTGCCAAAAAGGAATTTTAAGATTTACTCACACCATCTTGTCTCACTGTTTCTCTAAATTGCTTTTGCAGTAACTTTTAATTATTTATGCTCTCAATTTTTTCCATTGGCATGGAAAATTCTAAAACATGGCGGTTCTACGTCATTTTCATCAAACCGGACAGGCAACTGAATCCACCAGATTAATAGAGATATCTACCGAAGTGTGGGGTAAAGCTTGTACTTTTTGTTCGGCATCCCATGCAAAAGTACCTGTTCTGCAAGTCACATTCATCCCTGAAGCATTCCAAGCCGACCCAGAAGTTTCCTCAAGCATTATGCACGACTGGCATGCGTGCTACACGTTCCTGATTCTAACTTTAGAAGCTTTTGATTGTGGTTTCTCTTAAATGCGAAACTATTCAGCATTAATCGTGGAAATAATTAAACAAGAGGTGACTAAAGGGCTAACACCATTTAAAAAAGCCCTTGAAGTATTGACAAGAGACTATTATTGATATATTTACATTCCAGCAGTGCTGGCCCCTTTGAGGTGACGAGCTTGACTTAATATGTGATTATTTTAACCTGCATTTTGCTTTCCTTTGCTTTTGGTACCACTAATTCTGATGAATGGGATTAGATTAAACAAAAGTCTAGTCTTAAGTGGGTTCTTATCAACGCATTCTGTTGTCATTAGCAACGTGTTATAACAAGCTTAAGCTCATATTAACGTGGCTTATCCCCTGATGTTTGCCACAATTTAGCCACCCTTTAAAGTGGGGAATAATGACTTCAAGCTGCAGGATGACTTCTTCCTAACAAGGCAAGAATATCAAAGTTTGTTGTGATTTCAGCCCACGTAAACCACCTGTAGGGGTGAGAGTATGTTTCTATTGTAGTAAATGTGACTTCACTTGATTGAAAAGTGGTTTTAGTGGCCTTCACCAAATGTTCATCAATTAAATGTAATTGTTTATTCCTTATAGTGTCACAGATGTTGGTGTAATGATGAGTGGTTTGTCCATAAGCCACATTTTGGCATGAATGTAAATCACAGCTTAAATACAAATTTAATCCACATCAAATCATTAAAAAAATTTCGACGATCCCTTGCATTCATGATATTTTAAGTATGAAAGGGACAGTGACAGTGTGTTGAATTTTATGAATGCTATTTCTAAGATATATATCATTTTGACCAGGAGACACAAATGAATTAAGGATTATTGGCAGGAAGGCGCCTCTCCCTTTAGAGTTGGTATACTGGTGGTGGTGGCTGATGGCTCTGTTGAGACTGATGTATGATGAAGTTTATGGATCTGTGAGCTCTGGGCTGAGATGGGGAGGTGTAGGGTGTTGTGTGTGTACCATTAACTCAAAAGAAGTAAATTAATGGAGAGAATCACATTTAAAAACACAGAAGCAAGATGATGAAGATGTGTCTTTGTGATATTGGATAGATGTAGCACATGAGGTGCAGACTTTACATCAAATGAAGCCCTACAAAATGCAATATATTGTTGCAGACCACGTACACCCCTTTTCAAAGACAGTGTTCCCTAATAGCCTTCTTAAGTAGGAACAATGGTTAAGTTAAAAGGTGTTGAAGTGTTGAAGTGGCCCCTCTTAACTCGTAGACACTGCTGTACAAACATGTTCAACTAATTGAGGTCCCACTCTGCAAGATCCAGGACTTAACAGGTCTACTACTTACCTCTTGGCGCCGGATACCACAGCACACCTTCTGATCTGACCTACTGAATGCCTCAATAGGGCAAATCTATTTTTCCATACTTTCATTTACGGTAAAAGTTTCTTTCTTTTGTGCTGATCTCTGACTAAAAAAGGCCGACGAGATACACAGAATATATCTCTATCCTTCCTTAAATATTCTGGCTTTGCAAGAGACTTGCAAAGTCTCTCACTTTCACTTTAGATGTATTAATATCTAACTGCTTACTGTGTATTCCAAACACAAACCAGGTGCAGGCAATGAATAGCCTGTAATGGCCTCTAACTCTAGATGATATTTTCACCTTTAAATGCTCAGCCAACTTAGAAAGCTGTCACTGCCCTCAGCATAAATTATGCATGCAGCCTTCACTACTGATTTCACGATTTAGACATGCAGACATTCCTCATGTGAGCTTTTAGCTGTAAAGACAGCACGCTTGCTGAACTGTGATACTGGAAACACACTATTGACCATGACTAATAGCTTACACAAGGTTGAAGCGAGTAAGAAATGCCTCTTAGTTTTTTTTTTCTCTTTTATTAACCAATGCAATTGTATCCACAGCAGGGCCAGAAGGTCTGGCGACGATTTCCTTTTCTTTTCTTTAATTTGTGCGGAGTGCAGGGTCATTTTCTGCCTTTTTTTATTTGAAGCGGAGACAGACACGCTTATTCTAGTAAAACAAACTGGCACAGTGAGGCGGAAGCTCTGTACTTTTACTGTATTGGGTTCCCCTCAGAGTATTAAACATATGCATGCATGGGGACATACTTAACATTCATGCCAAAGCCCACACATTAAACCAGAGCCCAAAGCGATCATGTCCAATTTGCATGTTAGAAGTGAGGAGTGTTGGTGCGGGTGAAACAGAGCCTCTGCCAGGAATTACAGTTATAGCTGGATGACCATTAAATAGCGGCAAAAATAATCATATTCAGGATTACTTGGCATTTCATCTCAGAGGCGTGCTTAAAGCCACATAACAGTAGCGGATAGTTTAAAATCAGTTATTTGTTGGGAAGTGTTGCATGTGGGAACAGCAATGAGGACTCACCGAAAGATCCAGATGTCCATCACCAAAATCTAATGCTCTCGGGTCTCACCTCCCCCAACTGATATTGAACTTTTGGTCTTAGCCTTTTGAGTAATCCTGCTAACAGAGACAAACAGCCTGACGGCGGCAAAAGCATCGCCTCCGCTTAGCTGGAGGTTAAAAGGGGGGACTGAAGTTCAATTTATGAAGTGGGAAGGACATAAACAAGGAGCAAAAGTCAGAGTGGAAAGTATTAGCATGTGAGCAAAGATTTATTGGGTCCATGAGTGAGACAGTGCATCTGTGTTTGCGGGTTTATATATTCACCAACCGCCAGTGTCTACGTCTGCTGGAAGATGAAACGGAGGCTGATCAGCGGGATGACACCGCACAGCATGGGAAATAAAACAGAGACGGGAAGTAGAGATGATGCGTGCCACCTGGAAGAAAAGAGGAAACGTTAGTGGAATATCTGTGTCTATGGAAGGAGGACTTCAGAAGGAACTTAACCTTACAGCAAAAAAAATTAGGTTCCCTGTTTTTGTTCGTTTCTTATCATAAACTTTGTGGGATCTTCAAATAAACTTTAACGTAATACAACATGAGTAACTACATAGTACCTCACATATAGTATCTCACTGACAATTGTCAAGTAGAGTCAAAATGTATTTTTATCATCCTTTAAACAACCAAAATGGGTTGACCAAAGAAAGAAGAAATTACTGCTCTACTCCAACGTATAATAATTTACAATAATCTAGTCACGAGGGGATGAAGGCACGGTAGACTCTGTCCAGATCCTTGTGAAGAGATACGCCTTTACCTTGGCCAGGAGCATATGCTGGAAAAAGTTGACTTTTTCAACTACATTAATTTGGTTGTTGAGCTTGAAAGAGCTGATAATTGTATTTAATGAACCAAAAAAGTTCCCTAATACCAACTTTGTTAAAAAGTTTCCACCCCCTTAGAAACTAAATCCTAATAACTATCAAACTACATTGATGTCAAAAAAAACCTTAATAGTAGAAGGTACAGCATCAGTACTAGGTTGCTGTGTGCAGACTGTTGAAAAATACAAATCTATTTTTGAATTATGCTCAAGAAACCAAATGTGACAGTCAGATCTGTATCTTCCTCACTTGGTTCCGGGGCGAGGTATAATAAATAACATTAATGTTCCAAGTCTGCACGCCCACGGTCACTATCAGCGTTGGCTACTAGAGAAAGAAAAACTGCAGTTAATACAAAACTTTTAGTCATAGGGTTAAATAAACACTTCGAGATGAATGAGTTGCTATTAATGGATCATATTTTCTCCCTTACTTTCTTTCAGGTGACAGAGAACATTATCTCAAAACAAACCTTCATAGGTGAGTACACATACATATACACACATACGTACCATAATACAACAACATTTCTAACATCTTTTTTCCACTTCCTCTCTTCCTCAGAGGCAAGAACCATGTCTCGTACTTTTAACAACACAGGGTCAAAGTTCATGACCTCGGTGACCCAAAGGCCATCGGCCCACTTGACCCTCAGAGACACCAGCTCTCAAGGTGAGGCCTTTGTCTATGTGGGGAGGTTTACATATCACCAGCTGTATATAAACAATGGGAGAATTTGGTGATGAAATTGATCGATTCAATGTCAATGTCACGTTTTTGTATGAATGAAACATAGAAAAATGTCAATCCTGCAGGTTTTCTACTGCACATCATGCTACTACCTTAACAGGAGGGCGGATGACAGCGGATGAGAAATGTATGATTCACATTTCCTGTATTGAGGACCCAGATCGTTATTGCAACCACTAAAGTAGAAATCTTGTGCGTTTTTCATATTAGTATCAAATATCAAGCGTTTACTTGTACACCAGACAATGCTTCCTTGCAGCCTCCAAACTTAATATTACTTCCTGTGCGTAATTATAAAAGCTTTAAGGGATTGTAATTTGGCTTAATCAGCAAAAAAAGACATAAATCAGCCATAAAACAGGTATTTATTAGTTTAGTCAGTGATAATAATAATGCCTGTGACTTGTGTGTCATTGAATGTGGAATTTGTTCCACGTGTGTATATGTGTGTATTCCAGACTTTCTTATTGTTACATCAGAGGTTGGCGTGCAAAGTGAAGGGTGTTCACAGCAGACAGCAATCGCCAGACTGTTATTTCCATAGATTGTCAAAGGTCAAAGATGGCGGTGCATATCTGTGTGTTTGTGTGTGTGCATAAGAAAACAATGGAATGTTAGCCAAACCAGAGCATTACCGAAAACGACTATTTTCAAAGCCCTCAATGTGACAAAGGCCTACAGTTCGACCATTGTGCGGCAGAAAACCTGCAGGATTGACGTGTGTGTGGTCTACCATTTCTACGCAGTATCCCAACATACTTAAGAGGTCATACAGTATGGAGACAGGAAATTCAGCCAAGGAAAGAGATGCTTGTTGGATGTGGAAGGAAAGCCTGCGTGACTAATAGCTGCTAAGAACAAGCGGATATATTCTTCAAAAAGGAGATACCTTGGCTGCAATTAGTGACACATAAAATGATATTAGTAGAGGGGGTCAGCAGGATATCTGCCCCAAATCACCCATTCCATTCTAAGAATGAAGCATAAAATAAAAGAGGGAGGAAACCATTATAATGTTATTTCCCACCACTTCACCCATTATTTTTTATGAATCATACAACAAAAGCCTTGAGGCACATTCATTTTTGATTCAGAAAATATAGTAAATGGATTAAATATATCCAGGAAAAATTGTGTGTGCACCCACTAACAGAAAGTGTCAACCCTCCCACCGACCTCCAACCTGAGTTATTTTTTCTTTTTATATCTTCTTGTCATCTTCTCTTAATTTCATCTGTTCTACTTCTTGTTTTACACTCAGTGTTGACCTTTTTGAAGATACTCTCCAATATCCCATTTCTTTTCGTAATATTCAGATTTCTTTGCTGTATCTCAACAATATATTTATTTGCCTCTTCCACTAACTACTCAAGTTCCAATACATTAAATTTCCGTTTGCGCTTGCGTTCACTCTGCTCTCCGTCCAAATTCTCCAAGGCGTAAACCGGTAACACACGCCGAACCCTCCGGTCATCCACTCGACTATTCTTAGTGGATCCCACGCAAACAAGACACAAACACAGCACTCACTTCATTCAGCACTCGTTATTTGAATTTTTTGTAAATCAGGCCCTTAGTCGACTAAAACATTTTTAATGTCTGTTAATTAGGTTTTTTAAAGGACGGATCAAATTCGTACATAAAGATCTGTTATGATTCTTTTCCCAGCATGGAGGCAAGATAAAGCAATGTCCAGTAGAGTCAAAACACGAAGATAAGAAACTATGTAAAGATTAGAAACTACGTACAATGATAATCAAACAAGCATTGAATAAAAAGAAAAAAGGTATTTTACATTCTTTAAATAATATCTAGACCTATGCTATCGTCACAGTGAGTAAGTGTATATCCCACAAAAGTCCTCATGCCCTAGGTTGTACAAGCAATCCCCCTGATTGGACTCCTCAAATTAAATGTGAAGTTAATTCCGCAGCATTTCTTTTATTAAATGCTCCCCGTAGTGAGTAAAGTATGAACTATTAGAGTAAAACACGACTTATACCAGATAGATCTATTCAATTTCTGACATACGGACCAAATTTGGAGTAAATTCAACAAACGGTTAGGAAGTTATGTTCGAAAACATTGTTCCATCAATAGCCCATATAGTGGGTAAAATATGAACTATTTGAATAAAACAAGATTTAAACAAGACAGATCTCCTAAACTTAATTCATGTGCCACATAATTTGGAGCAGATGGAACCAACAATTGAGAAATAATGGCCCGGAAACTTTCCAAGATCAAGCTCTTTAGTGTCAGAATTACAAAATCAACCTAGTTCTTCCTCACACTAAGGGGTATATGGGATTAAAATTACAAAATGATCCATGAAATATTATTTGAGTTATCATGTTACAAAGGATTTTCGGCGGTGGATTTGGCCATGACGATTCAATAATATCCTTTGCATGACTTTACAACAATATCTGGAGATGGACAGCACAAATGAGCTTTCTCTATTTCCGGCCCAAATCTGAAACTGCTTTGTGTGAAACCTTTGATCCGAGTTCAATATGAAAACCGCAAAAGACTAGACCAAAAGTTAGCAGACTAAATTAACACGACTAACCCCTGCAGTCCTTGTACTAGCTAACGTCTTCATGGACTCTTTCCACCAACAGGGTTCACGCCTTACCAGATCCCCATGGCCGGTCTCCACCAGTCCTGCCGGCACGTGGTCCGCTCATGGGCCAACCAGAGCTTTGGAGCTCACCTGCACAACATGACCCTGACCAATGGGAAGCTGCGGGTGCCACAAGATGGGCGGTACTATCTGTACTCACAGGTGATCCTTCTTTGCTCTCAGTGCTATTTAATTCAAATAAACCCTCATTAAGACAGCAAGTATTTTGCTCGTTACAACAACATTTCATACATATGTTTAAAAGGATAAATATATGGATAAATAACATTTTATGATCAATGTTCGGAAAAAAGCCTTTTCTGTGGGGTTTCATAAGACTGATACTTGATGGAATTACAGCCTAATTCCGAGTAGACGGTCGGCACCCAGCTCATCGTAGCATTATCGCCACCTCTTGAACGGTTGTGTTGATCGTCTGCGCATGTCAGAAAGCTGTTTCCGATTACGTGAGTCGATGCTTGTAAACATCGGGTTGGAAAAGATCACAGGTCATGTACACAGTCAACCGACATTGCCATTCGGAAAGGAAAAAGTGTCCCATGTAAACCCACCTACTGAGTTAGAGGCTTTAGTCCATGACTAAAATGTGTTGAGGTAATATGTGCACGCCATGCTCCGATTGGTCTTAAATATATAGAAGTTCATTTCCTGTTACGTCTGTACAAGGACCATATTCAGCGGTTTGCGTGTCGTGTAAAGGCAGCCTAAGAGTTCAGAGTTAACAAAGCTCTCTATCATTTATTTTAGTGTGAACAGACATGGATATTAAATGCATCTTGACTGATGCATGGAGGCAAAATGAGACTTTAATTCTAGTTTTGTGTGTAAAATTGTCAGAAAAAGGGTAACTTGTCCTTTGATAATCCATTAGAAATAGCATTTAAGATGACCCAATTCATGATTAAATGAATTGGGTAACTGTTTAATCGTTCATCCAAAGTCTTTTGATAATGTGTTTGGAACACTGCTGATGCTTTATTTTGATCCCCTGACTTTACTGTGGTCTCTCCTGCCCCAGGTGTATTTCCGTTATCCGTCTCCAGCAACCAGTGATGGAGACCAGCGCAGCGTCAGCCACCAGCTGGTGCAGTGCGTCTACAAGAAAACCTCCTACCCGAGCCCCATACAGGTATATTATCCATTTTCACTTATAACAATGTGGTCATATTGGTTGAAATATATCATCCTTCAAATAATTCATAATTTTCACTTTTGTGCAGCTTTTGAAGGGGGTAGGAACGAAATGCTGGGCCCCAGACGCCGAGTACGCCCTTCACTCCGTCTACCAAGGAGGACTGTTTGAGCTGAGGGCCGGCGACGAGCTCTTCGTCTCCGTTTCATCCCCAACTATGGTCAATGCGGATGATTCCTCAAGCTACTTCGGTGCGTTCCGCCTGGACCTCTGAGAGGGAGGGAACAGAAGAAAAATATGGGGCCATGAATGGTTAAATGGCGGGCTAGAGACTTCTGAATAACAAAAAGGATGATTTTGACAGAGCTGTAGGACGGCCTGGATCTTGGATCCTCAAAGTTTCCTTGGATACACTGAAGGATGGAAAGATTGGAGTGTGAAGGCTTTGCCTGAATGAACACAGCAGGAGGCGTAAAAGGAAAAGGAAGGCTTGATTTTTCTTCCTCATTCTCCATTAAGCAAAACCAGACCCTTGAGGACAGAAAAAACATCACACTTGTGCAATCATGCGCAGACAAATGCGAGGATATCATTTTTCTGCTGAATCTCGTGAAGGAAATTTGCTTTTTGGCTGTCAAAAAGAGAACCAAACCATAGAAAAACTTTAAAAACTACAAGTTCTTCTTCCTGTTAAGAGGAGAATCATCCCTAACAAATATTTGGCCACCCTGCTGTTGTTTCATCCCAAATCAACACATGAATCTGAGCATCTCCAACATCAACAACCCTTTTTTGTGGAACAAACCAGTCCCTCTGGTTTGTATTCCAGACCAACGAATGTACACGATTAAAACTCCATCATCTGCATATAAGATGTGTGGACAGAACACTGAAAAGAAAACAATGAAACCAAAGTAAAACGGAATATAACTTCCTTTAAAGTGTGCCATGAGAGTGACAAACATATGACTGGCTAAGAATGGTATGCAGACAATGAACTGTGATCATTTTTAAAGTCATCCAAACGTTGTTTTTTTTACCTTCACCAGACTTCAAACCACTTGGATTTTTGCTGAGGACTGTCTTTGTACCCTAGAGCTGTGGATTTTATGTGAGGACATTTTTTGAAAAGGACCAAAATTTCCTCTTTGTACTATAAAGTAATGAGACTGTGAGAATAAATGTCGTGTGCCTTCTGAATAAAGGAGAAATGAAAACAGGTGGGAGGGACAGGGAGAAAGCTTCTAAATGCAAATAAGAATGAGCTCCGCCTCATAAGATGAAAGGAACAACATAAAGTGAGGCTGAGGTTGGTATGCAGCCAGACCTGCTTGTTGTTTAGTTCTCCTTCCTTTCATGTAAAGAATCTGGTTTTTCTTGTCTACCCTGGGGAGCTACAGTCACTTTTGTTTCAGGATTAATTAAGAAACCAGCCACAGCAGATAATCAGGCCTGGGAAACGATCATAGACATATGAAGTCACAAAAACATTGAGTGAGCATGGTTTGAGAGGGTTCCAACGGAAAAAAATAGGTTATAAGCGGTTACGAGGAACTGGCAAGAGCGCTGAAGAGCCCCATATTGTTCATTATGACATCAAATTTGATCAGTTCTATGACCAGCTGACATGTTATTACTCAAAACAAAACAAAACAAACAAACAAACAAAAAGATTTCTGTTTTGCATTTTTAATGAGGTCGTACATTTGTGCAACAACATCGTGAACGCAATCCTCAGCGCATCGAACCTGGTTGAAAATCTATCATCGCAAAGGTAAGCCAGAAAGGGGCAGTGCACTTTTTCAAAATTGAACACCACCGAACAAGACCAAGCGCCTGCGTCCAAACAACTTTATTATACATTAAGAAAAAAGTTAAGGCTCATCTGTACACCCTGTAGGAACAAAAACGGACGTGTCAGTTTGTAACGCTGTTCTGTCAGCGCCCACAAACTTCCATGCGTATTTTCCTTGTGTTGTGATTACATACAACAGCGCTATTACAAATATATGCAAATCTGTAAGCACATGTTTTATCACAAATTTGCGCCAGCCAACACAAATTGTGCAAATTTACATTAATTACTCGTTAATTCATCATTTGCATTAGTTGAACATTTTGAACTTGATCAAGAAATTCACAAAAGAAAAATCAGTGCTTGGAATGACCAAACTTCATACGTCCAAACATCACCGGGATGTTGATCTGGAAGGGGAGGATGCTAGTCCAGCTCTTTGTGATGTTTGGTTTTCAGACTTAACGTCACAAGAAATACAAAGCAGTAATGGGTTCATGTGTTCACCTGTTTCTGGACGGATTACCGTACACCTGAGTCTCCTAAGGTTCCTCATATTCTGGGTTGACGCATTGTATCTGCACTTGTCCAATGTTAAAACTATGACAAGTTCCTCTTGTTTGAAAACATCAAGGATTACACAAATCAGCTCTGTCAAGAGTTAAAATGCTCTCAAATCTAAAAATTTTTTGTACCTAATTTGGCATGTTTTAAAGCAAGACATCATGAAAACCTGCTAGTTTGAGGCTTAAAAGAATAATGTTTCGGCCAATATTAACATCTGCTCGGTAATTGACAGAAAACATGCTTAAATACCAAAGTAGCAAGTGGATATTAGAAGAAACCTAAAAGTTTGGCTTCATATTATGTCTGCTGGATAATTAATGGGATAAAATACCTAAGTAACATATGGATAATAAAATATGATAAGCTGAAAATGAAGCACATTGCATCTGAAGAAATATTTTAATGTTTTTGCAAAGACATCCACGTCCATTAGAGTGCATTACTCACCTAGAAACACTGATACACACACAAAACACATGCAAACATTTTGCGCACCTCTGGCACCATATGTTTTTTTGTTAAAGACTCTCATATGAATCAAATTTGGAAGTTCACCAAGTTCATAAAGCAAATGGAAAAAAGGTGAATTTTAGGAAAAGACAGACGCCCCTAAAGAAACATTTGGAAGGGAGAATATTCTCAGATATAAACCATGCACCGACAAGCACAGACTAAACCCCCACACATATTTCTCTTCTGCTGGCATTTCGACAAATTAAAGACAGAGAAACATCACGGCACACCACGTCCAAGCTCTGCAGACACCCACACCATCCAGTGTCACGTCCAGGGAGAGAGACAAAAACTCTCTCACATGCTCTCATTCATCCACATTGTCTGGCCTCTGATACGTTGGATGTGTGTAGGTAGTATGTACTGGTGTGTGCACTTAAAGGGCATGTTTGTTCAAAGGGCCAGGCACAAACGTACACCGGCTCAAGCAGATTTACACCTAAAGGTAACTCAACCTAAGAGAAAAGAGTTTTACACTCTTACCCACTTTTAATGAGGTGAGATAAATGCTAATCACACTGTACAGTGGTTCCCAAATACCTGTTTATGTGTTCTATGTGAGGTTTATCAGGGAAGCCATGAATAGTACTCACTCTGTTTTTCTGTGCAAGTCAAAAAATATAAGGATGTTTAACTTTTGTGTTTAAGTGTTCCTTTAGAATCTTTCTTGGACTTTCTATCGTACCCATTTTCCACCAAGTCAGTTCCAGGGCTGGTTAGGAGCCAGAGCGTAACCAAAACTTTGCTGGTCTAGAAATAAGAACCAGTTGCATCTGGGGCTGTGCGGAGAGAATCTTCTGTATCTGTATTTGTGAAAGCTTATAGATATGGATGAAACAGAGCAGTTCTACTGGGAAATATTGGGGACAGTATAACCATAATAAAATGAAGACATGACAAAGAAGAAGTGAAATAGTTGTCTCTATCCACAGGCTAATCTATAATGATTTCACTGATCACTGCTCATCACATCGTTGCCTCCAATTTGTATTTGCCAGATATATTATCACAACCTTCTCTTTTGTTCACATCTTTGTTGTTTTCAAAACGTAAGATTGTTCACTGCCATCTTGTCAATGTAGCATGTCAAGTATTTCAATGATGTGGCTGTAGTGCCTCTGTGACATGATTCGACATGACTGTGGTGCATCTGTGATGGAATGACTTGTTCTAGTGCCTTTATGATAAAATTACTCTCCTTATGGCCTATGTGACCCAATTACTTTTTGTAGTGCTTTGTGATGAAATGAATCTGCTTTAGTGCCTCTGAGATGGAAGGACTTGCTCTCCTGTTTTGTGATGTAAGGGCATGGCTCTAGTGCAACGGCGACAGACGGCATGGCTCTAGAGCCCCAGCTACATAATGACCTGCTCAAGTGCCTCTGTGACATAATGACATGGCTCTAGTGCCCCTGTGTTAATGATGAGGCTCTAGTGCCTCTGTGACATAATGACCTGCTCAAGTGCCTCCGTGACATAATGACATGGCTCTAGTGCCCCTCTGTTAATGATGAGGCTCTAGTGCCTCTGTGACATAATGACCTGCTCAAGTGCCTCTGTGACATAATTATGTGGCTCTAGTGCCTCTGTGACATAATGACCTGCTCTAGTGCCCTTGTGACATAATGATGAGGCTCTAGTGCCCCTGTGATATAATGATGAGGTTCCCACTTTCTGTGGGCTTTAGCCTAAGATTTTTATTTTTTTTACTCTGTACTTACCCTGTAAAACAATCTTAGGCTGAACTAAGATTGTTATACAGGGTAAATCTAAACAATCATGTGGCCTTCTCTTTCACGCACGCTAACCTAAACAGGTCCAGCCATGACGATAATGTAACACACACTCTCTTAACTGCATAAATACCTGGGCCAGCTGGGAAAACTTTGCATTGAATTGCCTGCCTGCCTGTTTGTACTGGACGGTTCTGTAGCTGTGATCTTGTGGAGCAGAATGTTGCTTGGAAAATAAACCTACAAATACAACAATAATTGAACTTTCTTTTTGTGGATGTGGAGATTTCCATTTAGGCTGTAAATGTTGTTTTTTATATGTGGGTAATGTTTTGGGTACTGTGTGCGCAATTAGCAGGATAATCAGGAATAATCTTCTTTCGGCTGCTCCCTAGGCGTCGGCACAACAGATCCTCCATTTCCATCTAGCCCTCTCGCCTAAATCATCCTCTGTTATGCCAACCATCTACAAGTCCCCTTTTCCACTTCCAGAAACCTCCTCTGTGGTCTTCTGTTTTTTTGTAGCCTGGCAGGTCCATCTCCAGCATCCTCCTACCAATATATCAACTATCCCTTCTTTACACTGGTCAAAACTATCTTAGTCTGGCCTCTCTTACTTTGTCTCCAAAACATCTAAAGTGGCCTGTTCCCCCCGTAGTTCTCCTTTCCGATCTTGTGTCTTCTCGTCACTCCCAAAGACCATCTGAACATCGTCATCTCTGCCACCTCCAGCTCTGCCTCCTGTCTTTTGGTCAGTGCCACCATATTTAAACCATACAGCAGAAGTGCTCTCACTACCATCTTGTAAACCTTTCCCTTCACTCCTGCTGCTCCACCCACTCCACCCTTCCTGCACTCACTTGTTCACCTCCTTCCCACACTCCCCATTGCTCTGAACATTTGACCCCAAGTATTAAAACTCCTGCACCCTCTTCACCTCTAATCCTTGCTTCCTCACAGTTCCATCTGCCTTCCTTTCATTCACACACATGTATTCCGTCTCGCTGTGACTGACTTTCATTCCTCTTTTCCCCAATGCATACCTCCACCTCTGTCTGTCTGTCTGTCTATCTATCTTATCACCATACCTTTTCATCAGCTCCTGTTCTCCTCTGTTCCCTTCACCAACATGCCCGTTGAAGTCCGCTGGGACCACCATTCTCCTTCTTCCCGGGGAATGCTCTCCATCATTTCATTATACTCACTCCAGAATATCTTTGCTTCAAATTCACAACAAACTTGGGTGGTATAAGCGGGCGAAAACTTTCATCATCACACCTTCAATTCAACGTATCTGTCTTCATACTCAACACTCCCATACTTTCCTCACCTCCAAAATACTCTTCACATACTCATCCTTCAGCATCAACACTGCCCCATTTCTCCTCCTATCCACACCATGATACAACAGTGTGTACCCTCCTCCGATGCTACTAGGCTTGCTTCCTTTCCACCTGGTCTCTAGGATACACAATGTATATATGTTTTTTCACTCCATCATGTCAGCATTGTTCAACGTCAAGATGATACATTTCCTTACATGAGTAACATTGTCGTATCTTGTGACTGTGTGTGTATGGGGGCGCAATGAATCATCTTGACCCCAACTCTTTCTTCACCACTGTAGTTCTCTGATGACAGAAACAAAAGAGACCATCAGCTTCATCAACCGGAGCTAGTGAGAAAGGTATAGTTAGATAAATAGCTCCTGCTAGCTTTCTGCTACGTTAAACACAACTCATCAGCCATGATGTCAGCTAGTTGACTTAGATGAAGTAGCTACAGCTTGTTAGCTTACGAGTTAACTTTACTTCCTTCTTTGATACAAACAGAAATAAAAAGAGTCAGATAACCAGAGCTTTGGGAGAAAAAGGGATAAGAGGACATGAGTACAATGAATAGGCGATGAAGACAGTGAGAGAGAAAGAGCAGGTACCGTCCACTGCGCTATCAGCTCTGTTCTTTAAAGTTAGCCTATCCACAAAACCATGCTTTTTTCAGTGACCTATAGTCATTTTGTCTTATTTTGACTTGATTCAGTTCATCTAAGATAGTTCAACATAGTTTAGGTTTGTAATTATCCACAATCAGTCATACAATTGAGGTAAAGTTAATGTAAATAACTATATTTACATATATATATAAATAAATTATGCAATAAAAAAATGTATATGAATACAAACCTAAAAATGATGCCTTCCTTTTGATAACTCTGATAAGGAAGATGGTATGGTAGCGCTACCTGATAAGGATACTTATGCTTTCGTCATACCTGGTCAGTCAAAGTCACATATACATTTTATGAATTTAACCGTGACAACAGGAGATTATTTGGTATATTGAATTGTATGTACAACCAGCTAACTCCACTAATGTGTAGTTTGGTTGATTAATAGATGCGGGAGAAGGGAAGAGATACTACTGCTACAGCTGTTAGTATGTGTTTGTGTGCGTGTGTGTGAACCAGTGAGTGTGTGTGTGTGTGTGTGTTTGTGTGTGCATGCCAACAACAGTAATCATCAGAATGCAATGTTTTGAACACATATATATACGATGTACAGTGATAAAAGTTAGCTAGAGTGGAGAAACAAAAAATTAGGTAAATTGCATAAAAACATGCAAATCTGGTATGACGAATTGACATGAATAAGGTTAATTACTATGTGCATGTGCATTGATCTCATTATTTTACACAATTAAATTACTATTTGATACGTTAGATATCAATAGTTGTCACAAAATTAGAGCTTTTCATGCATTTGCTAGCCATGGTCTGAAGATTTTGAAATACATTTGAGTGGATTTTTGCCTTGTTCAGCAGGTCTTATGCTAATATAGCTATAAAAAGGACAACTTGTATGATCATGTTTATTAGTCATGGATTTGGAAGTAAACATGCTATCATTTTGCTTGTGAAGATATATCCCACTTTTTTGTGTCCTAACTTTTAAGTTTATAATATTCTGTTGAGTGTTTGTGACAGAACTGTAGGAATATTATTTTCAAAACTGCAGTAAAACTCATACGCCTATTCTTCTTTCCATTAGTTTGCATTCTGAAATGTGCATTGAAAATTGCCTGCTGTTAAACCTGTGCTTCAGGGACTGCATTCATTGAACATCGAAGGCTAAAGGTCAGTCACAGGCTGAGTGAGATGGTGATGAACACTTAACAGTAGAAAATCACTCCCATCTCTTCAGCTGTAAATGTCATTGGCTGTAAATGTCTTGTGTTGCTTATCATAAATGGACATGTATTATGTCAATTTATAACACATAACCAGTCTTTCAGATTGCTCTAAGGTATTTGTGGAGGCATACTGTGTACGTTAATGAGCGTTGTGATGCATTTGGGGGGGATTGGGTCGGGATGGGTTACGCTCCGGGACGGGAGTATTCAAGGTCAGGAGGGGGAAAATCCCAGAGTACCCACTAGGTTAAACTAGACTAGACCACTGACTCAGACCAACTGCACGCTAACATAGCAAATAAACAAAAGAAGAGAATAAACAATTGGAAATCCAATGTCAACTGTAGAGAGTGAGAGATAATGTCAGACACATGGTGATCTACAACAATAATAATCACTATGTATATAGAGACGAGGAAAATGATGAAGACAGGATGTAAGCCTATTGTAGCAAATCTCCAAGACGCAATGTGAAACCTAAGCGAAACAGATCAAAGGAAAACAAGCGTCACAAAAACCGTAACCTCTGTTCAGACATGCAGAAATGAAAGCGCCCTTAAACTGTTGTTTTCTCAAAGAACAGATGATCCTGACAATTAAGTCTGGAATTATGCCCAAACGGCCTCTCCTCCTGCATGCGTGTCTGTATGTGCAGATTTGTACAGACATGGTTTAAGGGCAAGAGCGTGATTTGAATTCTATTCCCACATTATAGCGTTACTTTAGATTCCCCTCCTGGAGTCAGACACGTTGGCTGTTATTTTGACTCCACTGGACCTACAGAAAGATACGGTGAATCATTGTGAAATACAAACCTCATGTAAACTACATTTGATCTGTGTTCCATCCTAGACTCCAGGTTTACCTTTTTCAAATCAAAAAAATGATATAGTTTCACGGCATCAAGGTCGCCCTTAACCAAGTGTTCATTTGTGTTGAATACAAAAAGGTAGAATTTATTTGACAAAAACAATTTAATGAATAAAACAAATAATTCTGAGTCACCAAATAAATATTTGTATTAGTTAAAAAAAAATATACAAAAATCTTTAACCTGAAATTACAAAAATAAATAATCAACATAATAATGAATATATTAGCAGTGCTCCAGTCCTTCAAAATAAGTAACTTATTACAATTTAAGTTAACCTAAGATGAAAATATAATAGTCACAACAATCAAAGAATCAGGAATAGCAACTTTAACCTATAAAAAATATATTTACATACATTCCAGCTGTTCAGAGTTTGTGTGATAATTATTTATATATATACAACAAAAAACTGTGTTTTTATTAATAAATAATTTAGTTTATCAACATCATTATGAACACAAATGATAACAATAAAATAGTAATAAAATATTATCCATAATAATACATCATTTTCATTTTCGATTGTTCTTCTCTGTCCACATTTCTCTGAACAGGTAATGTGTTTTACAACCTTTAAATTTATCAACCGACATCAAAATAAAAAAAGACTTTGCCAACTGTTGCTCGAAGCAGAGGCTCTTCGATCCCAGTTTCCTTGAAGAGTCTGAGCAGCGAAGACTTTCTCACAGACTAATTATCCATATCGTATTTTGTAATAAACACGTATCTTTTATTCATTCATTTGTCTCTCCTGATTGAAATGTAGCGGTAGCTGCAGCTGAGACTTTAGCATCAGGTTAATAATATAGATAAAATACTATTATGGATGTCATCTGTGAATTCAATATCCATTAGGTCAGATTTCCATATTTCATCTGTAAAATGGAATTTGCTATGTTCCCCGAGGAAACCAACGGAAGAGCCGAGAACTGGAATGTCACACAGTAGAACACGTCCCTCTTGCCCCCTTTAATTAAATAAGGTCTTATCCAAACTCAAACTCTGAGCCCTTTAACCAAAACTCAAGGTTACTGGATTAGCAACCGTCAAATTTTTAAATCAGGCGGATTTGGATTTAACTTTAAATTGTATGGATTTATGAATTCCAGCCACCTAAATATGCTTGGTATTGTTTTCCATTAAGATAAATGTAATATTCCCTGAGAAATTAAAGAAAATATTAGACTTCCTATTATGCCTGTTAGAAAGTGAAAAAAAAATACTGGATTTGGACCACAATTTTGGCTGACGACTCGTCTCCAATCACGACTTTCATCCTTTCAGTAGTTTTTTGCGTGACTCTGCTGACGAAACGGAAAACAAAAGGACACCTGTGAAAACATGACCTCTCTGGGGCATGTACTAAACTGGCTCCTCCGGGTGCAACTAAATCAATTTCAACACATTACGATTCTTTTTCCCTACATATCGGATCCGAGAAACATCTGTGGTTTTGAAAAAAACATGCTTGTTAAATAATTAAAGAGTGTATTTAAATATACAATCAAATATTTCTGCTGATTAACACCACATATCCCTGTAGCTGTGAGATGAAGTTGCTGGCGTTGAGGTGGACCTTGTTAAGTCATCAGGACCAGGTTACAGGCATAGATCGACCAATTAAATTGCCTTTCCGTTGCCAGCTTTGGTGAAAGCCCAATGAAAAAGATATTAGCCGTTTAATCAAATTTCTCAAACTCTGCAAATACAGCCAAAGAGTATAAATACAATCCAGACCATAACCCTCCAGAAGTTTTCAGGAATTTCATAATGACTTAACAGAACTTATTTTGCATACCTGTTCTTTTGTGGTATTTAACCTTAAAGGAGCAATCTGCAAAATGTGATGTTATCTCTTTGAATAATATTAATATTTACATCTCCCTTTTTACTTTAATGCTTAATATTTGACCCAGTATTGGGTGTTTCTTATGAAAAACACTGTTAAACTAAAAAAAGGAAAATTCCTGGATCATTTTCAAACTTTATACCCACAAATAACTCAGAGCGAGTAAGAACTGGATTGATTTTAGGAAAAACGTTGGTCCTATATTTCGGACACTAGGGGGAGCTCTATCGCCAAAGATTTTTAGCCATTATTTCTCAACTATTGATCTGAAGTGGGTCCAAATTTGGTGCATATGAATGGACTCAAGGAGATCCATCTAGTAACATATTTCACTCTAAGAGTTAATATTTTACTCACTTCACGGAGGTTTTCCATGAAAAATACTGCGGTTGTAACTAGACACTTAATTTAAGGAAGGGGGGCGCTTTAACCTGCAGTGGATTGGGGACTTTTCACAGATATGTCTTTGCTGTCAGGAATGGCAGTATAAGCCTGGTTAGTTGATTTTAGTTTATATTCAGCTGAAACCAAGAATTGATTTTTCTTTAGTTTTGGCTTAGAAAAAGAAATTTTTACCTCCAGAGGTTTCAGGTCCAGTTCCAAGCAGGCCACCATGATGTTCTGCCAGTTAGTGTAGTATTCTGAACAGAAAAACCAATCACTCGTGAAAGAAAGACCTCAAAAAACCAATGAGTTATTCCTGGCAAACTCTTTTCAACTTGGCAGGCAAGGAGCTCAAGGTACACCATTATAACAGTCGAAGGCCACATGGGACACAAACGCTTAGGAGCATGAAAATAACGTTTCTATTCTAGCAGGGATTGTTAATAGGATTTGGACACATTCTCATTTTTTTTTATATTTTAAGTTGAAAAGGCTGAGTTTGCACAAATGTGTTGTCAAAAATGTCACAGAATTTGACATGGTGATGTTTGAAAGTATCTAGAATTTCTGAGATTATATGTAGGTTGCAAAGTTGGGGCTTTCTGTGCCACCCAATTTTATACACTGCTACTTTAATATTCAAGTTGTGAGGGAAAAAATACACTAGTAGAGATGAGTTGATGAGGCAGGAGATAATTAATCACCCTTTAGAGACCTGCAGCTGTGATCTCCTATACAAACAAACACAATAAAAGTTCAGAGTGAGCAGGAACCGGTGCCATACATACACATTAAGGCCTTATTGACTCACTGGAGATGGATTACCTGCACCTGCATAATTTAAACATGAGAATCTGGCTTAAAGATAAAGCTTCAACTTCATTTGGCCAATTTGTATTCTCTATACTCCTCAAGAGGTTGAAGAATCAACCCCAGACACAAGGGCCCACTGTCTCAAACTTCTGCATTCCACCTGAAATTTCACACGTACTTTCTTTCTCACCATAGCTGGACTCGTAAAACGGCCATTGTTGTGCAACACGCCGCTTACTTCTCTGTGAATGTGGATATTGTTCAGTACAATTCTTCTTCTACGCTTAGAAACATTTGATATAACTTGAGGAATGTACATGTAAGATTGACATTTCAAAATAAGGCTCCTTTGTGTTATTTGGTGCTCAAATAAGGTGCCTATTGTTAAACGGGGGATGTCATTGTCAAATCGTTTATTTTTGTCCAATTGAAACATGCATAGCATATTTTCAGGTCGTGACATTCCAAAGTACAATTGACTGTTCAGTGGGTCAGCTCGTGAAAAGGTTGTGATTTTTTCAGACACAACTGTTTTTAATGAAGGTTTTACGATACCTATGTCAGGTTCAGACTATGTTCTACTTTTGTCTTCCACGATGGTCCGGATGTCACAAAGAGAACTCCGATTATCTTTCAAAGAGAACTTGAGGAGTATCATTTCCACATCTTTAATCAGACTTTCTTTATCGTTGTTCCAACTCGTACCAGTGACATCCATGGATCTAGTTGCCGCTGTGTTTGCTGTTATCCTATTGGTCAACTTCACAGCATGTCCTGAACAATTTGGATAATTTTTGCATGCTAGACTTTTCTGGCTGCTGCGCTGGAGAATCCCGGACAACTGTTACGTGGGAGCCGCAAATTCTCACTCATCCTCCAGCCGAAAGTCTTTGCGTTCCTTATGCACTCCCTCAGTATTTCCAATGTTAAATTGAGCTGGGAGTTCCTGAAAATCCCATTTTCGGTCTTGATAATGTTTTAGGTTAGACCGGTAATTTAGGTTAAACTCAGATCTGACAGATCTGGCCAACTGCAATTGGCTGGTTTGTAATTTTCTCCCTCTTTTGTTTGTGTGGGCCAGGGCTCCCTTCTCTACCCTCTTGGCACAATACTCACATTAAGTGAGTTACTGTAAACACAACAACTTCCCCAAATCAATGAATTAACATCAGCATTTTCAATTCAATTGGCCCAGTTTAAAGGTCAATCTAGGGGTGAAGCAAACCCTACGCCTGAATTTCTTACCATTCATACCGTGATTTTATTATCCGGGGAAACCAGTAATTTGCAGTAATTGCACAGCCCGCAGAGTAATTTTGACCCTACGTCTGCAATTTGTCAAATAAAAATTCCAGCAGAAATGGCAAAAATACTGCTTAAGACTGAGGTCTCCTGATAATACTGGTCTTGTGCCAACCGCGCTCTTAGTAACTGCAGTCATAGTTTTGGAAGACGCAGGATTTTTCACATTTCTGTAGCAGGAGTGAAATTAACAAAGGAATGTTTTGCTACACTTTACAGTGCACAGCTCACAGCAGCTGGACTTCATCATTGAGACTACTGAAGGGGCAGCTCAGTCAAACCAATGAGCGAATAATTGGGAGAAGATACCCACAGTGCATGAAATACATATTTGAAGACAAAACTTCAAAGCGTTCCTGAGATATAACATTTAGAGAATGTGATGGATGTGAGGTCACAGTGACTTTGACCTTTGTAAGGAAATCAGGTCATTACACAGACTTTATAATGATGGTGTACCCCGTGGAGGATATGCCGAGTGAGTCAGTCTAGCCACGCCAAAGCCAAGCCATACATCATCAATTTTACATAAAATGGAACCTTAACTGTGAAAATCAACAGCATACTGTTTTGAAGAAGTATTGGAACTTCAAATTTAAATTATTGGGAAACTTCTAATTGACGTAATAAAACATATGAGAAGAAGTTATTTTGTCACTGAGAGGGAGAGAGTTCTTTGGAACAGATACCTATTCCTCAACAGGCAGTAACACTAATGGACGGTGAGTGGTTTTGTGTATCATGCATCCCTAGCCAGCCCTAGAGTCCCAAGAACTGAACACATAGCGTAGGTAGACCTCAAAAACTGGTTAGCTCGCCACTTGTGGCTCCAATCCAAACTGACAATCAGGTTGTAGTAGATGCTGGTGTGTTGGGCCAGGATAACGCAGCAGACCCCCAGCAATTCACAGGGCCCTCTTCAAAGTCCAACAGAAGCCGGATTACTTCATTCCATCCCCCCAAGACACGAAAACACCCAAGACGCAGAGCCCACAGCACCCCCGTGACCCAAGTACACTAAGGAAGCCTGGGTCTAGGAAGCAAATCGACCAGCACCGCCGGAGAGCACCGAAAGAGCCCCAGGGCCATGGGGCAAGAAGGGCCCCAAGGGACAACCCACCGCCATGCCCCGGTGCCAACCGGGGCCAGAGACACCCAAGGCAGGGCCCAACAGGGAGTCAGGTGTCAGTGGGAGGAACCCTGTACCCACTGCACTGGACGCAACATAGAGGGTCATCAGGACAGGTGCTCGTTGACAGACCCATGGTCTTGAAATTGTATCTTAATGTGTGACCTTTCCTGATATCTGCCACTTGCTACTTTGCCAGCACTGAAAAGTCTTTCTTGGACACTTTTGCGCATTTCACCATTAGTTGCTCTATATATCTCTACAGAGGGGGGTCCCTTTCCATGAGGCCCACCAAATTGAGCGGCCATGTTTGTCAATAGCCTGAACGGATACGCGGAACTCTGGCTGTAGAGGGGGTGTTTTGTGTTTTTAGGTTGAAGTGGCAGAAAGACAATGAAGAAATGATTGAGCTCAAAGAAAAAGATAATAAAATGCTTTTTTGAAACTATTTAAAATGAAGCGGGCAAGGACAAAGAGAACATCATTTCACATCTGCTGCAGATTAACAACTGTATACCAATGCATATTTCACATTTCGCCTGTAAGTTTGCTCAGAATCATTGTTTTGTTTGACTCAGTGGGTGACACAAATAACACAAAAGGCATGATGAACTGAGTTTAGCATCATGATGCATGAGTCTATTAGAAAAAGAAAGTCAGGGCAGCTAACTCAGCGAGAGAGGTGGGTGTCCTGGGGAAACTTTGGGGCTTGTGGAGTTCCATTTTACTTCCTGTACTGTGTGAGGTCTCTCTGGGTTCTCCAAAAGGATGGGAAGTTCGGAAAGTTTTACACAAGCCTTAGAAATAGTCCAATTCTTCTTTGGTAATTGTTAGCCTCACCTGGAGATCATCAATAGTATTGGCAGACCATCAACCCTCTTTTTTGAAGAATCAACCACAACCTGTGCAAGTATTGAAGCTTTTTTCCTGCTAATCAAGCAAAGTTCAGTGAGTCATTAAGTTGAGCCACGGAAACTTGTACTCATTGGTATTTGTGGAAGCTTTAAGTTGTATGTTTCGGTCATCATCGCGTACTCGGCCAAAAGTTTACTATAAGTCTGACTCCACAAATGAAAAAATGTCTACATATTTGGTGTTAAGAGATTAACCCCTGACGTTGACCTCAATATTTACAGTGACATAAAAAAGACATTGTATTATCTTAAAAACATTTCCAGAGTGAAGTCTTTTCTCTTTGATCATCACATAGAGACTAATTCTTGCTGTTATTACTAGGAGGTCAGATTATTGGGTAGCATTTCACATTATAGCATGGTAATAAAATGGCAATAGAGGGGTAATAGTGGGGTATTAATTATATAATAACGTGTTATTACAAAAGTAATAACTAAGTAAAAGCTGGTAATTACAGCACGGTACTAACATGGTAAAAGTGTGGTAACAGTGTGTTAATAAAGAAGTAATACATATGTAATACCATGTAATTACCAAAGTAATGACTACACATTGTCACTTGGACAACTATTGCACATCTGCACCTGGACATTTTAATTTACATTATTTATGCCAATGGAGATCGGATTCTTTTTCCTTTGCAGCTGAATCTTTTCGAGCAGACCTAGAACTGGTTGTGGCACACTATTGCGGAGTAATTGCACTGGCCATTGCCGGGGAGAGGCCCCATGTGGGGATCTTTCTGCACTGTGTGGCCAAAGAGCAATTGGCACTTTGTCCTCAGCCTCGGGCAGAGGTTGCTACAAGCCAAACTGTTCCAGAACCAGTTGCGGTTCACTCCTGTGAAAGAAATGTGCTTGACAAAGGCTGGACACCACCAGGGAGATGTCTCGTAAAGAGATCTGCAGTCATCCCACGCCCACCGAGAAAATCGGTAGTTAAAAACACCTAATTTATCCCCTTCTTCTTTGTTGGGTTTATGAGGCAATGCATTTCTTCATAAGGTGGGTTTGCATTGACAGACTAATTCCAAATAAATTCAGAAAAGATGCTTAATCAGAAAGAAAATACTACCTGTAAACACCCATTGCCGGAGGAGAAGGATCTTTCCAGATAAGAGAACATTCTTTTACCAAAAACTGTGTTTTGGAATAATCCCTGGTGACTGATGCCCGGCAGGGCTATTCACTGGCACAATGCCAACAATAAATGATCTACACCACAGAAGCAAGTTTGTTTAAGCTATTTCACAAATAGCTTAATATTTGATAACGTCATAATGATTTAACAATAGACGTTAAGAGGACCTGTCCCCTCTGTAGATGTTAAGGGCTTTTGTTCAGCTAATGTTAAAAACAAACTTTATTTTTAAATGATTAGAGACCAACAAAAACATATTTAAGGATATATTCCAATTTTTCAGAAACCCACCAAGCCTTGCATCTTATAGACAATCTCTGATGTGACCAACTTTTAACATCAACATGGCACAATGAGAGGAATGTTCCATTTCATTACCCCGCTGAGGGGGTAAGAATGTGTCCAATTTCTGCATGCATGACGGTATCAGACTCCAAGACTAATTACACTTTTATCTGGAACATGGAAAGCATGTGTGAGTGGCATAAAGAGGACAAGTGGGTAACACGTAAAAGATGACCTATGAACACTTGTAAAGGAATGTAAAGACCCTTTAAATTACGTAAAACTACCAATATACTGTAAATACAAATACTTTGCGTATATGAGTCCTGCACTGAAAGTGTACTGGAGTATGCAAGTAAAATAAGGAAATTAAAAACAATTAAAAGCCAAAGTATTCATTGTATGTTGTGAGTG
Source organism: Lophius americanus (assembly GCA_037951165.1). NCBI lineage: Eukaryota > Metazoa > Chordata > Actinopteri > Lophiiformes > Lophiidae > Lophius > Lophius americanus. The sequence continues at coordinate 852,121 of JBBDHG010000339.1, forward strand.
TTATTCTTTTTTTCACTCATATATTAAAATTGCTGTTGCAGTTGGTCAAAGTGGGGTCAACTGGCTGGGTTTTATAGCTAAGGGTAGAAACACTCGGTGAAAGTGGGGTCCCCAATGATTAACTCTTCTCCCGGCCAAACTTACATCCATCTTTTTTTAAATGGTTGTAACATTGCATTACAGCTGTATTCAAACATGAGGACTATGGGAAATCAGTAACTCCAGCAAAGACTGATAGAAGACGCCAGAACAAAAATCTGAGATTAGCTACTCCTTGTGCAGCACTAATCTAGAGAAACGACAAGACTTTTAACGGGATAGAAATCGTTAACAACCAGGATAGAGATATGGACCCAAAGCAGCATCAACAACAGAGGAGGTTGGTCCAGATTCATCTGGGGCCTTGCTGTGTGGAGTTTGCATGTTCTCCCCAAGTTCTCCGTGCGTTCTCCTCTCCGTGCGTTCTCCTCTCCGTGCGTTCTCCTCTCCGTGCGTTCTCCTCTCCGTGCGTTCTCCTCTCCGTGCGTTCTCCTCTCCGTGCGTTCTCCTCTCCGTTTGTTCTCCTTGAGAGTCTGATTCGCGTCAGACTCCCAGAGACAGAAAACATCTGATATGGGTGAATCTTTTCCCCAGGCATTACAATCTTTCTTCTTCTTCTCCAAATTGCCTGTAGTTGTGAATGATTGTCTATCTATATGTGGTGGCCCTGTGAGGAACAGGCGACTTATCCAGGGTGAATCCTCTCACTTTGCCCAGTGTCAGCAGGGACAACATCCCTGAACAGGATTAGTATTTTACATATAATACATGAATGAATGAAAAGATTGATCTAAATGTCAATAATAACATAAAGTGTTAAAAAAAAAACTAAGATGTCAACACTTTTATATCAGACTGAATATGATTAAAAATCTATGAGGACGTTTGACACACGATTAAAGTAACACTATTTAAATCAACACATTGGAGCGTCTGTTGGAGAAGACGGCAGGTTGGCTTTGAATGAATGCTCATAGTTTAGACTTTGATTAATTTTCTCTGACCCACGGTGTTTTCGTATGAATGTTAACAAAAGACCTGTTTAACCTACTCCCTCAATACAAAACCACCCTTCCTGACACACACACACACATACACGCATACACACACACACCCCAGCCAGTCACCTACATGCTGAAGTAATCTCCATATCAGCATTCTCTTCATTCTGCACCAGCTATTCCCCTCCGTCCTCCCGTTTCTTCCACACACACCAACACAACACATCCATCATAGAGCTGCCACACACCCTTCATATCAACAGCGCTGCCTTCTTTCCACGTCTCCTGTATTATTACCAACACACACTCTGTTTTTCTAAGAGCCAGCCAGGAAATTAGTTTTATAAAGCTGTAAGGCGTGCATGCACACACACTCATGCATGCACACAGACACACACAGAAACCCAAAACATCCTGAAGAGACTACATGGGGCCAGACAAGAACTCAACCTGACACACACACACACACACATTTCTTCAGAGAACAATACTACTGCTTCAACCCTGATGCCCCGACTACCGGCCATTGGAATTGGGAATATCAGAATCAGTGGGAGCGGTGCTGTCAGAATACCTTCCACGGCAACGAAACAATGCAGTCATTCGTGCAGCAAAGCAACGAACATTATTAAGCCTTTGAGAAGGTCTTTAAAGCAAACCCCTTGGCACAGAAAGAGTTTTGTCGCAGGAAGCTGGAGGAAACAACCCGTTGAGAATGAGAAAAAGAAAAGCAGTGTGGCTCCGAGTCGTGGCTTTTTCTGACACAGATGAGGTTCTGTCCACAAAAAGTCACAGCTAGGTGTGTCACAATCATGCCATTTTAGCGAGTGATTGATTGACATAGGATAGTTGTGATTTAATTGTCCTCTTCTGTTGGTTTGGTTCAATATATTTATAATTACAATATAACTAGAAAGGCACCAAGTAGAGAACAAATAGAATAGAATATAGAAATAGAAATTGGTCTTCTTATTATGCAACTATTATGGTTTACTCAAACAATCAAAGTCCCAGATGATCTAAATGAAATTAGAAAAATGCTGGGAAGAAGAACTAAATTTTTCTTGGAAAAATGTTTATTTTTACCCTAAAAATCGACCCTGCAGGGGATAATGTTATTTGGCTGAAATTACTCTTTGGAATAATATTTTTACGAGAGAGATACAAAAAATAGGAGGAAGTATGAGAGCAAAAAGGATGTGACAATCATTCTGTGGTTCTGATTGCTGATATTTCTGTATCAAGACACGTCCGTATTGATCTTAGGGTCAGTTCAAATTTTCTCCACACGGTAAAACATGCCAAAACCTGAGTTATCATTCCTCTACAAGCCAAGACTTTAATGAAAGACCATTTTGAAATCTGTCCACCAGGGAGGATTGAATAGCCAATTAACGCAGAAAAATATTTTTGCAAAATAACAACTCGTTGCTGTTTTCTGCCAGCGCTGTTACCTTAACGAGTCTCACCTGTATTATTATCCTCCAGTGTATTCAGTTTTCAGTTTGTTTGCTTTCATTCCTCGTGTTCCAGGCTTCTCTAGTACTTTTGGATTTGTCACTTTGGTTCACTGTCTTTTTTTATAGGCATGTTTTTGGAATGTGAGTAGAAGCCGACTACCCTGAGGGACCCTGCGCAAACACGGTGAAAACATGCCCAGTGTTCCCAGGTGGTTTTGAAATCGAAACCCATTGTACTACCTGCTATGTAACCAAAAAACATAAGTGAATCAGAGACTCCAAACTGTCTGTAGGTGTGAATGAGTTTAACTGGTTGCCTGTGTCTCTGTGGTGGTCATATGAGGAAGTTATCGCTTGATCAGGGTGAAACCCACCTTTCGCCCCCTTGTCGGCCGCGTCAGGCTCTAGCCCTCCTACAACCCTGAACAAGAACAAGTGGTTAAAGAAAAAGGATTGGACTGATGCATTTTTCTGCATACACTTCGCTGACCTTTCTCTTGTAAGCTTTCCAACTATGTTTAATTATATAGCATCAAAATCAAACTGCATAAGGCACTCCTCAGTTGTCTTTTAAACATAGAGTTTAAAGAGTTAACAGGGCTAGAAAAACAAAGAAAAAAAATGAGTGGTTATTGGGCAGAGCCGTGATGAAGAGTATTTGATCTGGTTTCTTCTATATTTGATGCATCTCATCCAAACTCTCAACAAAAAAAAAAAAATTTAAACCCAATAAATGCAATGATAGGTTCCAGTTGGACTAGACCCACCCAGACCTGATCACCACAGGATCTGTTGAGTCACATCATTACTTTAGTAGACCATTTTCAGAAGGGAGAAGATGGTTCGTGGGGCGCCTTGAGCACACTGTGCCAAATCAATCAATCATGCAAGATATATCACAATAGGACCGACATGGAGATCAATCGTCCCCCATGTCCTGAAGTCAAGTTTAGTCATGCTAGTTTCTGTGAGATCTCGTGTCAGTTGAATCGCCACTGTGAATTCCTCACTATAAAGCATGTGTGTGGTCTTGCGGTTTGGCTGAATCGTCTGGCGTGCGCGTTTGGAAGATTATAAGGTTAAAAATCAGTTGAAACTGTCCTCATGTCTGTGGTCTCCCATGTTTTAAAAATGGTTTAAGATTTGAAAATCCTCTAGTGTGTAGCCAGCATAAGATTCTTGGTCTCTACAGTTGAACCATGATACACATAATCTACAGATGGACAAGACTTGGAACAATTGTGAACCTTCCCAGAAGTGGATCCAAACTTCCCGGTGAACACGGTGAAGGCTTATTCAGGAAGACAGAAAGAGATCCGAATAAAGAATCCGGGGAACAGTAGGCCTCGCTCACCTCAATAAAGATCAGAGTTCATGGCTCAAAAAATGACCTCTATGGGAGATTGGTGAGGCTCATCTGAATGAATGTTCTCTCTGTGTTTCCTTGGGTTCTCTCCAGCTGCTCCAGCTTCCGCCTGCAGTACAAAAACAGTCATTATGGGTGAATTAGAGACTCCAAATTGCCTGTAGGTAAATCTGAGAGTGATCAGGGTGTAATCCAACTCCCGCCAAGTGTCAAGTAGTTTTTTAAGAACCGAAACAATCAATTCTGAGATATACACAAAAAAGAAAAGAAGGGGTCCAATTTTTTTCAAAACCCTGTATGACTGGTTTCATGGTTATAATAAAAAATATAAATAGGTCACTTTTGAACTAAATCAATAAAAAAATCATCACGTAATAAATGTGTGCCTCAACAGCTTTTTGCACTGCTCTGATGGGCCCAAAAAATACCTTCAGTCAATATTGATTTTGGCTGAAGAAATCAAGAATTGGCTGCGCTGTAAAAGCAAGCAGGGATAAACCTCAAGACCCAAGGATAAGTGCAAGCAAATAGAGGGATATGCATTTGCTTTCTGGATGGAAGCCTCTTGTGATTCCGGTTCGCACACTTGGCAACCCTTACTATCATACAGTATAGGCGCCATTTACAGCAATTTACAGCAGCACAGCTTTGCTGAGGGGGCTGGACCAACTTTCTATCCGTTAAAAGGGAGGGAGTAAAAGAAAAACAATAAAACTTATGACGGTGGATTTTAGAGATTTATTGGAAATATTTGGCACAAACAGAAACTTGGAATCAAGATGCCGTATGGCTATAAAAGAAAAATGACAAACGTAATAATCAACCGTCAAATATATCCTCTGGACTAGGGGTCACTTAGACACACATCTGCTGAGTGTTTTGGAAATGTTTAATTACACCTAGACTGGGTATATCATGATGATAATCTTGATGGTGTAAGGTACGAAAACAAACATGACTGGAGGTTACAGCGATAAGGATAAGTGTCACATCATGGAAATTCAGCCTAAATATAAAATAATGCACTGGAATGGGCTGAGGTGCCGACTTCCAGCAATACTGGAACAATCCTAGTGTAATTAAAATTCTTGTCTATGCTGGGATTTATTTAAAAATGCAATAGCTCTGAAAATTTGTTGAGGGCAGAGCAGAGCTTTGGATAAGAGGGGGGGATTACTCATTCCTCAAGAGGCAGGCGTGACCATTTTGGCTACAAATAAAGTCAGCTAGTTGCTTTTGTCTTTGTTTTTGGGTGCGTTCATAACCCTAAGACCCCGGGCGCTTGTAAGGGGCTGTCCACTTCTCCCTCGGAAGTTCTGAGGGTGGCCGGTTCAAGTCCCACGGGGGTCTACTTGTCATGGGGTCCTTGAGCAGGACCGTGAGGCCCTAGCTCCCCAGGCGCCTTTAGAGGGCTGCCCGCTGCTCCCTCAGGGATGGGTCAGACACGGAGAAAGAATTTCACTATGTTTTAATGGCTGTATCTGATGAATAAATTATATATTTATTATTATTATTATTATTAGTGTTGCAATCTTAGCTATGTGTAAAGCAATATCAGTAAAAGAATAAAATAATGTCTGCCAAAGCTTTGCAATTATTAACATGAAGAATTCAGCCTTAATCTCCCAGTGTCTGAAGTCCCATTTACACGACACAGTTAAAGCAAATAACTTTGCTCTTTTTGTTTCCAAAAACTCTGCATTCAAACTGCATTTTCCAAATGAACCTTGTACACATTGATCTTGTAAAAATAACTGGACATTATCACGCCTTCAGGGAGGTGACTATGTTTACCGCTAGACCAGAATGTATGACATTGTAAATGGGATAGAATAATCCTTTTTCTTATCTTCTTCTTGAGTTGGCATTTTATGAAACCTGCTGATTTTCCATGGGGACTTTGAAATACAGAAAAATTGTGACACATAGCTAAGAGTTTAGATGTGGGTTCTGGAAAAGATGTTTATCACCAATAATCTGAGAAACACATGTCATTAGATCATTTATCATGATGGAAACATAAATTTTATGTTTTAAACCAGAAACAGACATGCTTCTTCCTTAAATTTATCATAATGGAGTAAATGCTTTTTGTACAATCTAGCAAGATGGGTTGAGACCACAAACCTTAGTTAGAACCTAATTACAATGCTTTCCTCTGGATTTCGCCATATAAACTGTGTCCCATCTTAAAACTACCATCTAAATATAACATAGAAAGGCAACCTGAGTAATTAAACAAAAAAAAGTTTGAAAAGGAGCAGTTTGTAAAATTTAGCGTTTTCTGAATAATCAGGAAATAATATTAATAACGTTGTTTTTTTTATTGTATAATCATCTTAAAATAAGAATAATATTTTGAGATTATCTTAGAAAAAGACCTTTATGTCAACTGAAAGAGCAGGTGCTAATCCATGGAGGTCGCCATGGTGCCCTGCCGTGTTTCTAGAGTAGCCTAGAGCGGACAAACCGAACACTGGCTCTACAGAGAGAATGTGAAACAATACAGAAAGAAAATGGTAGAAAGAGAAAGATGAGAAGAAGAAGAAGGAGTTTAGGAGTGATAAGAAACTCTTCATGTTTCTGCTTGCGCTACATGATGTTAGCTCTGCAGCTGCTTAGTAGACTTCACTGAAAGCCCTAATTTAGCGCACAGGTTAGTGCAAGCTAAAGGTAAGTTAGCACTTAGCAACTCCCATAATCCCCCACAGCACAGATACACATTACCGATAAGGCCACTCTCTTAAAGGCATTGCTCATTGTAACACAGCTGCAGCTAAGCTAACTGGTTTTGCTTCAGAATAGAGTGTCATTCATCTCAATTTCGCAGAGACGAGCAGCATAGGGACGCTAGCTAGCCGCTCTGGTGCAGATTGATCAGGACTGATGAAGCAAAATTTCTCCTCTCTTCAGCAGAGGTGGCTGTTTACAGTGAGACTCAACGATGTCTCACGTGATTCAGAAACCCCCACCCCACAAAAGTATTATACTCTTTGTTTAGATAAAAGAACCAAATGTAAAAGTTGGATCGAGTTGGGAGGAATGAGTTAAAAGTCAGGCATGTGTTCCATGAATCTGCAGAAGTTGGATTATAGTGCAGCTCCAGGACATGGCCGGTTCCCAGTTCATGACCTCAAGCTAGTTTCAAGTGTCACAGGAAGGCATTTACACCACACCGCTCAGCATGCTGGATGAAAACCAATGTGACTGCAACCACAGGTCTATTTTTTCTTTCTTTGGGTGTGTGTGTGTTGTAGTCAGTCAGTCAGTCAGTCAGTGGTCGGCGTCACACATAAAACAGTTTCCAGAGCATGTGTTGGCTCTTTCGAAGTTTTCTTTCCAGCTCAAGCTTAGTCTGGATTCAATCACACCGTTATCACCTCTTTAAAATTTTTGTTTGACCGGTGGCTGTTAACCTCTATAGATCAAGAGCTCTCAATAAAAAGTAGTGCTTGCTAATTTCATTCCATCAGAGGCTGAATTTGCAGGGCCAGCTCAGGAATGACTTTGTGTTTTCAGACTTTTTCATTTGATTAACTACCAGCACACTTCAAAAAGTAAAAAAAACCAAAATGCAGCACAGCATAGGAATAATTCAGTTTTATGGAGGCAATAGCACTGGCTTTCCCGCCCTACTCTGGACCCAAGTTCGTACTGCATAGATTAGCTCTCATGTCTCTCGTCTTTGGGGAGCACCCTGCTTTATTTGGGAATTTAAGAAGGGAAAGACCAGGAGGACAAAGTTCAGCAAGAGTTCTTAATATTTGATGATCTGGGGTCGGATTATGGTTGGACAGTAGGCGTAGGCCTCCTGCCAGCCATCTTTTAAAATGTAGAGGCTCACAAATTTTGATGCTTTATGTCAACAGATCTCAAAGCTGTAGTTATCAATACTAAAATAGGAATTAAGTCAAGTCAATTTTATTTGTATAGCCCAAAATCGCAATTCCACAATTTCCTGGATGGATTTACAATCTGTACATGATGTAACATCATCTGTCCTTGGACCCTCGGTCCGGGTAAGAAACAACTCCCCAAAAAACAGAGGGAAGAAGGGAAGAAAGCTCAGGAGAGACACAGCGGAGGATCCCTCTTCCAGAGTGGACAGAAGTACGATAGATGTTGCGTGAACAGAGCAGATCAACAAAAATAAACACATTGTAGGTTACTTGTGCTGAAGAACCCACAGAGCGTCATGAATGACTGCAGCGGCGTTCGGCTGAGAGAGACTTTTGGGCTCCTTGGACAACTTTTGAGGTCAAAACAGAAAATATTTTTCATTGCGTTTTAAAACTCTCAGACAACAACGTTTTAAAAACACTCCTGGTAAACATGGATCCGCAAAAACAACTGGAGATGCTGTAGTATGTACGCCACACCAGTAGTTGGTGATGATGGTGAAGATGGGCGTTAGCTCTGCCTCTCCTTGGTGACCATCTGGATCCCAGCAATCTGACAGATGCTGGTATGATGAACCCGTGTCGGCTCCGCTTTGCTGAGGTCGTCTTATGGGAAAAGGTCAGAACACTCGAACAAGTCCAGGTACAAATCTGAAGATGTGTCATAGGGGTGGCTTCTAGTGGTCACCCCTCGTGAAGAACTCCACCCCCCGCTCAATCAGGTATGTGCTGAAACTTCAGGGATTTTTACAGCCGGTCCAAATAATACAGAATCTTAAACAAGAAGTCACAACAAGGTCATTCAGTGAGACAATGATACCAAGCAGAGGAGTAAGTCCACCTCTGACGTTCTGGAGTGTCATAATCAACATCAAGACCTGAACCCATCTGAGATGTTGTGGTGGAACCTGAGAAGATCCGTCTGTGCTCACAAATCCTCCTGTGTGGCTGCGTCAAAGCAATTGTGAAAAAAAGAGGGGGCCAAAATTCTATTACAGTCATTTCAGAGACTTCCAGTGATCGTATGAGGGTTTCTTTTGGCAGAACAAGGACTTAACTGTAACTTCTAACAGAGTCTTTACATCCCTCAGACATTTCTGCTTTGGATAATGCTAAACATCAAATCTATATATCAGCCATCCTGACGAATTGGTGCAGGGTCAGAGTTGTTGTTTTTGTCTTTCTAAAATCTCTATTGTATGTTAATTGTGCAATATCCATCACAACTGAATCCGACTGTCAACATTTTATGGTATTATAAATAACCAAGAACTCATAAATGTCGTGCTTATGCAGCCAGCAGATTTGGCAGACACACACAGATATCTGAAAAGAAGAGGTATGCAGACACATGGACTTTCTACATTAAAAAACAAAACTTACTATAAAAATCATGTGGATAGGAAAAATGGAGGGAAAAAAATGGAAAAAAAACATTTAAATCAACAAATGCCCCCAAATAAAGTATGCCAAGAACATACTTTATTCGTTTTATATAATATTTGTCTTTGTGTGACCATTAAAGGGTTATGGTAATGACCTCGACTCCCTTGTAACAGACATGTCAGGTAATCTTATAAAAGATGATCCAAGCGTTGAATATCGGAATGGAAAATATCTATGGGAGAAATAAACAATATTTGCATTAGAAAAGAATCATTGCATTAGTTATGATCTTTTAAATATGTAAGTATTTGGATAAATTAACGTTTCACCTTCATCCACATCATCTATGATTCGTGGTCATGGATCGTTATCATGTGTGACAATACACCACTTTCCAACAAGGTCTTCAGTGATATAATCCACTGGACATAGACTGGACATACTCCTGCACACCCAGAATTTGAGGAATGGGTTCTATCTCCTAGTGCAGGTGGTTCTGGAGACACAGCATTTCTTCCAGGCTGTGCCGGTGGTGCAATGTGGTGGACGTTGAGTGAAGCAGGGGCAGATGTGTGTGCCTGGCGTAGAGCAGATTACCTCATGAATGCTTAGCGTGGTTGATTGTGGGAAGCTCTCTTGGCAGAAAGTAGACCTACTCTAGAAATCCTCTTGATATATCGGTACCTCCGGCTACCCGTCATTCTGTTGATCCCTTTTGTCTTTATCGAAACCGACACTGTGCTTGTTTTGGTTTTGAACCTTTTAGAGAATTTTGACATTATCTTAAAGATGCTTGTTAGAACATGGTTGGCTAGAATCATTTCCATCAGTGTACGCACATAAAAACTACATTTCTACATTTCTAATTCGCTACAGAAAAATGGGGTTTTGGTAGTGATGTTCTTTAAAGTAACACGCTGATTTTCAGACTTTTGAACACATTTTTCTTCAAAATGATGGTAGCTGTCTACTTACCATGCAGCCACCATTAGGGATGGAGGACTAATAAACTTCCTGATCAAAATATTAGGAGTGTGGCTTAAATCAGTCTCAGACTATGGACTAAAATCACTCTGTGGAGGTAGTGGCATGAAAATGCGGTATTTTTTTTAATGGCGACTGAGAATTCCCCCCAAAAAAATGTTTTAACTTAACTTCCAAAATGTACAGAAAGCGCATTAAATAAACCAAATGAGAAGAAAAGAATTCAAACACCTTTTCTAGTTATTACTGGAAAATACCTCATTAATACGAGATTAGGATGATTGTTTGTTTGTTTGGTTGCACATGTCATGTAGTGATTTTCATGCATCTGAATCTGTATGATGTTTCATTAATGTTTTCCATCGTGAGTGGACTTCATCCACTTCTGATGTTGGGAAACCAGCGTTTTGTAGCGTGGTTTTTATTAACTTGAACAGAAAGAGCATTTTGATGCTCATTCAAACCGCTCTAAACTTTATTGAATCCGTTGCTCCAGAAGAATGAGTATTTCCCTGCTGCCGCCACTCTGTTTAATTTCTGCGAGGTGACTCGGTGCCTGTGCAATGATACACAGCATTCAGACAATCCTGTAATATGAGAAAATATTTATCACTTCTCAATCCAGGATATTGGTTTGAATACTGAAATGTTTTTTAAATAAGCGTTTTGGTTGTGGGACAGGAGTTTGGGAAGCCAGACGTAAAGGAAGCCAGTAGAAACAACTTCCCTCAGTTTGGTAGAAAAAAGTCGGTGTGATTATTCCGTGTTATATGAGCAGTAGGCTGCGACTGAGGCTGTGGGAACCTCCACCTTACAACCTCAGGTGAGGCTAAGAGGCAAGAGACACAACACTGGGAGTGGGATTGGATTGCATTCCACAAACACAAACAGCTACACAGACGGCGCTCGCTCATCAGCATTTACCTGCTGCCCTCGGGAGAACGCACACGTCATCTCTGTGCATGCCTAAGACGCAAAGTGGAGAGAATTGTGACTTTGGGGTTTCGGATGACACCTTGAATTGGCCTATTCCCACATCCAAATGTTCTCGCTGCTTTGTTAAGTGCAGCGAAACAATGGTGGGCCTGGGAACGGGGCGATCAATATGAGAGAACGGCGCATGAGGTAAGTTGAAAATCAAAGGGGTTACACAGAGCAGGAAATACAGATAAGCACAGTATGCGGAAGAACAACCTGTGTGTGCGTGTGTGTGTGTGTGTGTGTGTGTGTGTGTGTGCGTGTGTGTGTGTGTGTGTGTGTGTGTGTGTGTGTGTGTGCGCGTGCTGCAGGAGGTGTGAGAATGCAGAAGCCACGAGCAGGTCAGTAACTCGATCTCCATGTGAAGTCTCTGCAACAGGAACTGAGCACAAGATTACTCTGAGTCAATACTCACCGGCTACAATGCCCTCACATTCCCCAACACACACACACTTCACCCGTTCTCACACGAGTCAATCCACACAGCAAAGAAATTAAGTCACTAACAAGAAAACTCACCTCCATCCTCAGCGCTCTGAACTCTCACGGGGCCAGGAACGATGTCTGACTCGCTGTTTATAAACGATGAGTCACCTTTTACCCCAAGGGTCTCTCAATATAAAAAACAAACGTAGGAGTCTATAATAATAAACAAAATCAAAGCACGAGTTGTGGTGAATTTGTGCGGAAAATTCATCTGAATTTAAACAAATTTGCTTAATTCTCCAAAGGTCCCGCATCCGAATGTCTGTCGGTCGTATATGTGGAAGAGGAGGAAGATTATCGCAGGCTTCCGTCTCCTGATAATGTTGTGAACTCAGATATGGCAGCATTTGATCTCAAGACGAATCCGTGACTCCACAACAACCACACAGCAGCAGTGGGGTTCACTTAAGTCATGGTTGATAATAAGACTATATTCTCTTTAAGGTCTATTTATGCCTAATGTTAAAGACATACACAGATATGGACGGAGCTGTTTGTCCGTCTTCAAGGTTTTTTTTATATGTTCCTGTCGGTATTGCGGAACAGCAGACCAATTTTAACAGAGCAGCACCAGTGGAAGTCATTGGGGGGCGCTAATGTCATAATTTACAGAAGACACAACACGTGTTTACAATCGTGAAGAAGACAAAAAATTGAAAAAAAAGAAAAAGTAAAAACAAACAACGACAGCCTAATTCTGAAATATATTCGGAAAAGACGCCTAATCAGAAAGAGAAATGCTGCTTGTTATCCAGACCACAGCAGAGAGTTTTTATTAATACAAACTGCTAAACTTCATCAACATTAGTTTTTTTTTGTGCAATTGTAACCATTTGCACAATGACTTCCTTAAAAAGTTTTGGCCCATGAAAATCTGATCTGGATTCGGGTAATATTCAGAAATCTGGTGATTGTGAATGTTAAAATCTATAGGACTCATTCGAAATTCACTACTTTGTGATAAATAATAATGCTTCAACCTTCATCTAAGATCAGTTTATAGTTTAAATATTCAGAAGTCGCCCAGCTTGATACTGAAGAAAACCACCATTAGTGAATGTTTTTGTTGAAATACTATCTTTGACTATCCTTCTTAGTGTGCCGGGGATCAGCATCAACAACACGTTGCGGAGTCGCTGATCATTTCCATCAAAAGGAGGCGGTTGAGGCGGTTCGGGTATCTGATCAGGATGACTCCAGGAACCTCCAGGCATGTTTACTGGGAGGAGACCCTTGGTTTATCCAGATCCAGCTGGAGGGATTATATAACTCATCTGAGCTGGGAACTCCTTGGGATGAGCTGTAGAGCATTGCTGGGGAGATGGTTGCACGGGTAGGTTTTCGCGGTCAAAGTCATTCTAGAAGTGTCAAAGTTCAGACTTGTGGGATTGTTGAAACTAGCAAAGGTTTGCATTCCCGGAATCTTGTCTCATTAGAGTCTGCCCTGGTGGGTGTTGTGGATCCATGGATCTGCCCTGGTGGGTGTTGTGGATCCATGGATCAAATTTCATGGTAATCCCTCCAATCTTTTCGAGACGTCACTCTACGGAAAAATCATGACATATTCAGACAATTGAGGATTTATTTTCCCTGACAAAGAGTGTTTGTAGAAATTCAAGGGTAATCTGTAGTTGTTGTTGTAGTTTAGACAAACATGGCCTTGTGAGGTTCTTCACGGGAAAAATTCCAATTAAACCTTGAGTATTGAGTATGTGATCAAAAACTCCTTCGACTTAACGCAGTCGTTGGATGTTCCGACAACAACCTTACTGTAACGCAGCACCCCAGAATTAAGATCTCCCTTGGGTGCCCCTCTTGACACCAAGAGAACAATGGGCCTCATTCACCAGCCGTTCTTATGAAGAAATGATTTCTTAAACCCCTCTTAGTCAGTTTTTACGAAGATTGTGGCATTCCCCAATGTTTTCTTATTTTGGATTTGTTCTTAGGTAAGAACAGAATCTAAGAAAACTTTTACCAACAGTGAGTTGTTGAGTGACGCCATCTTTGTGAAAAAACACTTTTCTTCAATTATACTGTTGTATAATACAGGATTTAAATTACAATTACAATTACATTTACAATATTTTTCCATCTATCATGACTTATTATAGTAATCATTTTCATTATTTTACCAAGCATTACGGTATTTTAAAATAAACAAATGCTGTTCAACACAGTAAATAACTGATGAGTTGTAATTAAAGGATTTAAAATAGACTTTTCCATCTTAAAATTTATCAAAAAATACATAACTATAAAAATAAAAGGTTTTAATTTTTCACACTTTCATTTGTTTCTTTAAGTGTGTCTGAGGTTGTGACCAGTGTCGATGAAAGAGTCTGAGAGCAGACAATCAGCAGCGCTTTAACATTTGTCCTGAAAGGTTTGCCACTGCATGAAGGCGCTTCTGTGTTTCGCAAGATGTTTAACATCAGATTTGACATCAAACCACATTTTTTTTGTTTTACTTCTACTACTGTTATTTTATATCCGCTACTGGATCTACTAAATAAGACCAGCTTGCTGTCCAGCTCCTGCAGCAACATCTCAACATCAGTACTGCTGCGCAAACAGAGAGCTTCTGTTGCTGAAAACGTTCATACTGGTTCTGATAGAAAGGTGTCAGATGAGAACCTTAATATGAGGCTGGTGGTTTTAATGCTAAAGGTTATTGTGGACCATTTTCTCTCTCTAACCTCCACAGGTCCGACAGATCCTTCCATTGCTTAAGACCAAATGATATCGTGTTTGCAGGTCACGGTTGAGACGGAATTCTTATAAATTGTCATAAAAAGTTTCACATTCAAGGACCGCTTTCTAACCAAAAGGTCCTCAGCTCCAAAAAGAGGCTCCTGCTATTAATCTATTCAATTTTTTTCCATCTACTAAATAACTATCGAATGCGACGGCTCTGTGTTGTAATGTAATGTAATGGCTGAAATTATGTTCAGTGGTTATTTTATGGTAATTGGCTGAGTATGTCTGCTGAGTGATGACCTGGCCCCGAAAGCCTTTTATTATTCTGATATACAAACTGAATCTAATCAGGGCTAATTATACCAATGTACATTAAACCAATAGATTTATGAAACACATTTTTTTAGTCATGTCTCTGGCAGAGTCATAATTATAATAATAATTACCTCAATGTATATAGCGCCTTTCAAGAGACCTATGGGCGCTTTACATAATTAGGCACAAAAGACAAATAATATCAATAATAAAGAGCCGTAATATAATAAAGGCAGTAGCTGGGAGAGTTGACAGAGTCAGCTGAGGTTAAAGGTCATGGTGGGTGGTGTTTTGGAAAATGTCCGGAGATGAGGCATTGCGGATTGCATGGAGGATGGAGTTACGATGGGTGGTGGCTGCCACACTGTAGGCTCTATCTCCAAAAGTTTGCAGCTTGGTTTGTGGGGTAGAGATCAGATCCATATCTGAGGACTGCAGCTTCCAAAATGAGTGAAGGGATGAAGGAGGTCTATTAGGTGCTGTGGGGCAAGGGAATGGAGGGATTTGTATGTGAGGAGGAGGATCTTTTACTCAACGCTGGGGTGCAGGGCTGGGGTGGTTTGCTGCCAGGACTTGGTGTGGGTGAGAACACTGGCAGCTGAGTTCTGCACATACTGGAGTGCCTTTAGGGTTTTGCTGGGTACCCCACACAGGACTCCAATACAGAAGTCCAGGTGGGAGGTGAAGAAGGCGTGGATAAGAGTTTCACCCACGGAGTCAGGGGGTGACGGCATGAGTCTGGAGATTTTTCTGAGATGATAGAAAGAATCATTGGTGATGTACTTGTTGTTAGACTCGAATGATGGTGGATTCCATAAATGACACCCAGGTTGCAGTCCGTGGGGGATGGGCAGATCGTGCAGTTGTCCACATCCGGAAGCAGATATCCAACATTCCGGAGCAGTGCCATGAGCTCTTTTGTTGCTGTTGAGTTTCAGAAGGTTTGAGGTCACCCAGGCTTTGATGTCTTGCAGGCAGTTAACTAACAACTGAGTGGATGCTTTGGTACATAAATAGAGCTCTGTGTTTTCAGCATAAGAGTGGAAGGTAATGCCATGTCGGCGGATAATCTGACCAAGGGGAAGCATGTAGTTGGTAAAGAGGAGGAGTCTAAGTACAGACATCTCAAAATGCTTATGCCTTGCAGCATGTTTAACCCACTGCACTGAAGAGCAAACAACGCAAGACTCAGAAAAGGCAATTTACATTAGTCATGGTACCACAATCCCAGGGCATAGGAGGCTGCTCGTCTAGGTCTTCCATGGTTTTGGGGCAGGTGCATATAGTGAAGAGGTTTTGGCTCATTGGGATAGCACAGGTCAGGCTATTGGGAGGAGTGACGTGAGCTTATCAGCAGCTTGTCTGCTACCATACAGATCTGATATCACTCCTCAGGCTTGCTTTCTGGCATCCAGTTCGGTTTTGTTAGGTCTCCACCAACAGTTCATCTAAGCTCCGCCCCCTGGCCTTTCAGCCACTCAATTGATCCAATATGAGATGGGGTGTCATGACAGAAATTATGCTGACAAAATTGTATATCGGGCTTAAATCATCCAGGAATGACCCACAGAAAAACCACATTATAAGAAAAGTAACAAAGGAGACTGTGTTTGCCAGGCATAACCATCTGTTATAAAATCTGTTCATGCCTGGAACAGTATCATCTCTTCAGCTGGATGACTCATGTTTGGATATCTTAACCACGATGTACGTTATTGCGATTATCGCGTTACCATGGCAGCGACCTGTCTGTGGGTGGGACAACAAGTGAAGATTTTGTGAAGCTGGAAAAATGGGCAAACATAAGAATCTGAGTGATTTTGACAAGTAACAATTTGTTATGGCTAGACAACTGGGTCAGAGAATCTCCTGGACTGCAGGTCTTAGGTATTCCTGGTCTGCAGTGGTTGGTACCTACATATGTGATCTCTAGGGTCATGGGTACCTGAAGCTGAAAGATGGGCGGGCTGAGAGAAGGCTAGGCTGTGTTTTCCAAGCCCATTAAGAGCTGGCCAATGGGTAAATGTATATACAGACACACACACATCTATGTAAACGTGTGCACAGGTACACAAGGATACACATATCCACACAAATACATGCATGTATATAAATACCCACACACACGTGAATAAACACACAAATACATGCATGTATATAAGTACCCACACACACGTGAATAAACACACAAATACATAGATGTATAAATACAAAAACCTGGACTCATACACATGACTTACCATTCATTGTGCATCTTATACAATACACCTGGGTTATCGTGGAGTTTTTAAAGGAAATTCATTAAAATTTTATGTTTCATGGTCTTCACCAGAAAAATCTACTTAGATTTCGATGTTTATGCAATGCACCTAAATGCAACATGAAGTCCTGGTATTCGCTTTTGTTCTGACAGCAGAGAACTGCAGTGGTGCAGCTCCAAATGACACCAAAACATGAAAAAAATAAGACGTTCTACCCACACAAAACGCTCCACGGATTTAAATTCTAAACCCATGGCGTTGATTTAGGAAATTAAGGAGAATGTTTGATTAAGGGACAGTTTTCAGAGGTGTGGTGCGTAGAATTTAGTGCCATCTAGTGGTGAAGTTCCAGATTGCAATCTATGTTCAACCTCAGCTCCTCCAGCTCTATCCAAGAATCTCCAGTGGTCATTATGTCATCAAGTTATCATGTTCTTCTTCCTTGGTTTTTTGGCGGGTACATCTTTTCCCACATCAAAGTAAAAACAGAAAAGCCCTCTCTGTAGCAAGTGATCGGCTTTTCTGTTCTAGGCTTCTTTAGTAACATGGCAGCGCAACATGCAGACCTTTTCTAAGTAAATAATAAAACTCATGACAACAATTAACATTCATTTAGCATCACGTTTGTGATCCACAATTTACCCTAATTCTACCTCCCTTTTTTTTTCACCATCTCCTGACATAAATAAATCAGGCTCTTTCTAGCTGCTAAATCTAGCTAGCAACACAATTTTGACAAGCTAGTCGCCAACTTTATTGTTTATCGGTGGATAAAACAAGGGTTTATTTATAATTTTCTGTGGAAGAAATACTGGACTGTTGCCTCTTAATGGGAGCAGTGGGAGCGAGCTAAAACAGTTAAGCTGTGGGGTTCAAAACCCAAACTTCTTCAATTAGCATATAGCATTTTTGTCAAGTGCATGCTGACTATACACAGTGCAAGCGTCCGGTTACGTCCAAAAAAAGGGGACTGTTTTTTATTGGTGGTGGAACACAACTCAAGTGTGACGGGAGAGGAAAAATTTATCAGTCTGTTGGATAAATAAAATGTCCAAAACGTAAGTTTGACCTCTTAATAATGTGTCTCACATGGAAAATAGAGCCAAACTTAAAAGTGTTGCAAATAGTCTGGAATAATACTGCTCTCCTCTTGAGACGATCAAATAACAGAATGGTGATGAAATGAACATGGCTGCCCATATGTCCATGACCAAGATAGTGAATTCCTACTGCCTCCGAGGTTTTATGGGGTTTTGCTTTCCATTCTTATTCTTAAATTGTTAGTATGTACATTGATGTGAAAAAGTATTGCACCCCCTCTTAGGTTCTTCTATGTAATCGCCAGTTTTCAAAAGTAGTTCCCCCCCAGATGTTCCTCCTTTAGGAGCAACAACTGCAACCAAACACTTGAGATGACTGGAGGTCAGTCACTGACATCACTGTGGTGGAATTTTGGCCCAGCCTTCTTTGAAGAGTGGCTTTAGTGCAGCTACATTGGAGGGTTTATGAGCATGAACAGATCTTTTCCGGTCCCACCACAGCATCCCAATATGACTATATTTGCTGAGACCACTCTGAAACTTTGACTCTATTCCTCTTGATTCATTGAGAGGTGGACTTACTCTGCTTGGAATCATTGACTCGCTCCATGTCACTGTTAAACTTTGAGCTTAAACCCACAGACTGATCACTTGGCATTCTCCTTGAGACAAGTCTTCCCGGTACTGAAGCAGCAAATCATCTCCATAACATTCCACTGCCACTTCCATGTTTGACCGTAGCCCTAATGTTCTTTCAGGGGAATGCTGTTTTTGGTTCAACTCCAGATGTATTGGGATACATGTCTTCAAACTTCAGTCCATAGAAAATCCCACTAAAGAGACTTTCTCCTCGCCACTCGCCCATGGATGCCACTTTTGTCGAGTGTCTTTGGAATAGTGAAACCTAAACCTAGATTTTTTCTTTGCTTGTTTTGAGAATTCCTGAACGAGCCTTCACCTGGATGCCTTTGAGGAATTTTGGACGGTGGTGCACTTCTGTGAAGGTTCACTACTGTTCCAAGTCTTCCCCATTTATACATAATGTGTCTTACTGGTGATCGGTGGAGCCCGAGAGCCTTAGAAATAGCTTTGGGACCCCTCGCAGACTGTAACTTGTTCTGTATGTATATTAATCACTTTCCCCCTCATGTCTTCTGGAATGTAGGCATAGTCTGCTACTGGTGAGACGTGCGATCCAACGTCCTGCTTCTGAAAATGGTCTGTTGAGAGAGTGTTTCCCACAGGATTTAGAGAAACTGTGGGTGATGGACCTCTGATGTTCCAGGGCGGTCCTGAGGAATGCTCCCCCAGAAGAAAATTTGTACATTTGAAATTTAAATGCGTCTATCCAGTGAACTTTGAGGGCAAAACTAAGAGGCTGAAGCTATTCAATTAGCTATTTTTTCATCTAATCTAATCTAATCAGCTACAAATCGATTGTATTGATAGGAGTAAGGACAAAAAAAAAAAGTCACACTCACTATGATAAACAAAATAACTAGGAACTACTGATCTTCTGACATACTGACCCTTTCCCTGCTGTTAAAACTCACCTACTGTCCCTCCCTGAAGAAGAGCCTGTCTCGTCCGCTGCCCCCCCTCACTTCAAACAGTAGCGTTAATATGTCTGGATAATCGATTCGTTATTAACAATTCACGATGAACCAGTTTTCTCCCCGGAATGCTGAAAATAATTTTACTTCAGCGACAGTCATAGCGAGGAGATGGAGCGCAGACACCATTAGCAGACATTAGCATTAGCTGACTTAGCTTACGTTAGTTCTAAATGATAACTTCTGGTTTTTGCTGTCCTACCTCGATAATGAAAATATTAAGTCTGTGCTGGTGGAGAACCGGGGCAGTGGAACCTCTAAGGATAATTACCGTGACTTCGGATGACCTCGGCTCCTCATTGCTCAACAGCAGTTTGTGAGAGGCTGGGGGGTCTGCTCGCGTGCAGCAGGGGGGAGGTGCTGATGGACTCGGGGTTAAGCGAGGAGCAGCGGCGCAAAGACATCGTAAACCTTCTTTGTTTAACAGTATAACAAATTAGTGGGAAACGGTGGTTGTAGTTATGTAATTGAAGAGGGCTGCTATTGTTCAGGTCTCGGTGGGTCCAGTTCAGCTGGAACCAGTTATTTACGAAGTTAGATTTCTAGGATTGAGTTTCTAAGGGGATATTTTTTACACATAGACCCAGTTTTTTTTTTTTTTACTCAGGTTAATACATTTTGTTCGAAAAGCAGACAGGATTTAGTCTGATAAACACAAAAATAGAAGAAACCGACAAACACCAGAAGACCAGACCATGTCGGCTCTAGTTAAGGCTCTCTTCACTGGTTACCAGTTATGTTTTGAATCCATTTTTATGGATCCCTGGTTACTTTTAAAGGGAACCCCGACTATAAAGACATTAATGATCTCATAATCAATCATAATGCTTGATAAATGTTTTTTCATAATGATACACGGGGTTAAGAACACATTAAGTACTCTCATTGCTTTATAAATCCTCAAAGTAATGAGGATTATTTGACTAATCCTCATCCTTCTATTTGACATAAGTAGGTCACATAGTAGGACATATTTGACCTACTTAGGTGGCATTGCATTATGGGTTGATTGATGGCGTAGAATGGTTGATGTCGCTGTAGTTGGTTGTTTTCGTAGCATTGATGAGAGACAAATCGATATAACGCCGCATTCTGCTGCTTTTGGTTGTACTTTCCAGTCGAAAGGCAATACGGGACGCAATGTAAGTCTTCACAGCTTTCCCAGAGATAAGAAGAGGAGAAAACAGTGGGAAGAAGCCTGAGGACTTACACAACTTTCAAACGACCGCGTCTGTGTTTGCATCACTTCTCTTCTGATGCATCCGAAGCGTTTAGTCGACCACATCTGCTATAAGACCTCACGGATCATGCTGGTTATAAACGAAGGTTAAAACGAGATGCTGTGCCTACAGTATTTCCACACAAGGAGACTAAACGCCACAGAGAAGCGAGTGACAACCGCTGTACGAAGCGGCAAAGACAGGTGACGCTGGACGACCTGCTAGAATCTGAACCAGCTCACGGATGAAGAGAGTCTGAAAGCGGAGCATCGGACACGACTAGGACCGTGGAGGTTATCATTTATCGATGGTATGATCTATGTGCTTACCTTGAACAGATGCTGACAAAAAGCAGAGCTCTTTACAACAAACACTCTCCTTCATGGTTGCCATAGCAACACAATTCCCGCAAAGACACCAGCGATCGTGTCCCATTCTCGTCTCATCACGTCTCTCTTTGTCTTCTTTTGTTTGCTTAGTTTGAGTAAAGTTTTCAAAGTTGTCCTTGTTTTTGTTTCCGGTTCTTATTGTAAAGGCTGGACAGAGGACATTTTTAGCTACTGAATTAGGATAAGCAGTTCAGAAGCCGGCCACTGAAACCATTTCAAGTCACTATCTTCACATCTATATCGTTGCAACGTAAAGAGCAATGGCGACCTACGAGATAAATGACTTTTTCAAAATTAGTACAAACTAAGCGATGTAGAGCAAATTTAATGTCACATTTATACAGCGGATACCGTCAAACATGTTTTAAAGCAGACATGTCTTGACAGTCGGGGTTCCCTTTAAAGCTTGTATAAAGCCTGCATAAAGCCTGTATAAAGCCTGTATAGGCTTTAAAGGGAAGCCTACATCAGCTACATCGCTGAGGTGCTCCGCCTCCATGAGCCTGGTCTAGACTCAGGTCTTCGACAGAGCTCTGCTGGCTGCTCCTTAGTCCCGCTTCAGAACGAACGGTGGCAGGTCTTTTTTTTGGGGCAAAGCCCTTCAGCTCTGAAATTTCCCGCCTGAGCGGCTGAGGCTGCAGAGTCAGTATCATCCTGTAAAAGTTAAATAAACATTTTTTTTAAGAAAGCCTTGCAGGCGTCTATACTCAGTCTCATCTGCCAATTGGTCGGTTTTTTAACAGTATTTGTGATTATTTACCGTCATTGTTGTCATCTTAATTCCTTGTTATTATCCTGAAAAGCACTTTATAACCTTTTTTTTTGAAAAGTGCTAAACAAATATGTTTACTATCATTACTATAAGCCAGGAAGGGGACTCAATACTTTTTTACAGATCTGCGTTATATATAAACAGGGTCCAAAGCAAACAAACTGACTGGTTCCAGACATCAGGGGGTTTAAGTTATTTCAATCAACTCTGAATCCAATGTCAGACCTCTAATCTGTTCAAATACTAGACAGGATATGTTGAGGCTTAGGGTTTTGGCAACTGTATAAAAACTATTAGGAATATTTACACATTCAGAGAAGACAAAGAGAAGATTTTTTTCTAGTCTGACAACCTTTTTTCTGTTTATCCAGAGCTAAAAATGCTTTCTAAGAATCTGAGATTCTGAAAGTCAGGTATTTTGTCAGCCTGGTATCAAATAAAAATGTGAACCGACCTTGAATTTAACACATGAGGATCCAAGACAAAAAAAATAACAGACACAAATCAACGTTCTAGTCGGTGAAATAATTTAGTGGGACAGACAAATTTACATTTACATAAATTAATATAGGTGTCTGGTATTTTTCAGCTCTTCCAGAAACACATAACCCTTCCATCCATAAGGCATAACTTGGTTTTTGCGGTATTGTAGCTTATGATATCTATATCGTTGCCAACAGGAGAGTCCGTATGGCGAGACAACACTTCATTGTTCCCAGGCTGGAGTTTCACGCCGTCTTACAAATCACGAATCTACTTATGACAAAAAAGAAAGACATTCCCAGGCTGTCATGAAGTCTTTATGGAGTGTAGGTTTTGCCTGTTAGATCCCATTCTCACACTCCTGTATGCTTCTCCCCCTGAGGCTACAGGAAACCTCACAGGAGGAGGGAGGAGAATGGAGGATGAATGGGAGAGCATCCATCAGCCTAGCAGGAGTGCTGCGTCTGGACTCGCTGTGAGGGCTGGAGGGCAGGCATGGAGTTCCCCACACCGGTCTTTATCTTCCATCATGTCTTTATACCCCATCCTGTGACAGATTATGATCGGTTCCTCTCTCCCTCTGAAATGTTCTCCTCTCTCCCTCTGAAATGTTCTCCTCTCTCCCTCTGAAATGTTCTCCTCTCAGGTGCAGCATGGAAGCGGGTTTTCACCGATCTCTCATTTAAAAATAATAATAAAAGAAAGCCAAAAGGAGGAGATGTGAAATGTTCCATTTTCTTATTTGTCAGGGAGCTGGTTTTCCATCCTTCTAGTCCTTTCTCTCAACATGAAGCTGCAGTATCAGGCAAGATGAGTCACTGCCTCTGGAGACTTATTCCCCTCTTGGTGTGGTCTGTACTTGGAACACCAAAAACGCCTCCATTTCACAGGAAATAAAAACACAGCACAACAAAGATTCCATTGTTCTCAGCAAGTGGAGCTTGACTCAACCTACAATCAAAGCCAAAGAGGTGCGTTCCATTTGATTGAGTGTAAGAGCCTGTGTCTACTTATCACCCCACTGGTCTACAGAGGAGGGATGATGGATTGGTGGGACGCAGGGCTTCAGTTGAAGAGGATGGAGTCGGGGTCTCGGTTGGCGATGTGGGCCATGTGTTTCAGAATGTCTTTTTTAGTAATGATTCCCAGCAGCCTCCTAAACACAGAGATAAAAGAAGAAAAGCAGATTATTTCATGTCATGCTTTGCTTCATCATGGAGAAGTCGTAGAAGTGACGGAAAACAGGGACATGAACATGGAGGGGAGGCGGAGTTTCCTGTCTCTAGGCTACATTCTTGAAGCCCCATTGGGATCCGAGCAACAAGAAAGCGCAGAGGGGGGCCTGAGTACAACTAATCTCAGTTCTGCATAGAGAGATTAGCCATAAACATTATAACCACTGACAAGTGAAGTCAGAATTACATTGATATCTCACTACAAGGCGGTAAGAGGTGCACTCAGAACTTTTTGCAAGTTGGCCCACAGGCAGAACATTTCTGAGTTCAAATCCAACGCAGCGAACTCTGAGCCTGTCAGTGTGACGTTTGCATGTTCCTAATGTGTTTGCGCGTGTTCTTTCTCAGTACTGCTTCCTCCCAGAGTCCAAAAACATAAATATACATGAATTGGCGACACTGAATTGCCAATAGGTGTGAATGGTTGTCTCTGTGTTCTGATCCTTTGATGAACTGGTGAATTGTCTAAGTTGTGCTGATGGTCTACCCACATTTATTTACCAAGAAGGATCTCTTTAAAGTAATTTTAACATTTTGATGGATAACATGTGATCTCAATGAGAGATTATTTGTTAACTGGACCATTTGAGGAGGATAGATTGAAGAAGCAAGCTTGGTCGAAAAACGTTGGAGGATCAATTTATTTTTGAAAAAACTGAGTGATGGACAAAGGTCAAGAAGGTCAAAGCATCAGAACATTCCATTGGCTGGTTGGTTCTTGTTGGCTTTAAGTTGGAAACCTCCTCATGAACGTCCTATTCCCCTGTGGATTTTAATATGTTCAGATGTTACTTCTCAGGACTGTCTGTTTCCCGAAGCAATAGAGCCAATGAAAAGACAAATCAAACTTCTTCTTATTCTTGATATGTGCAGAATGGTAAATTATTTTTGTTGCAGCTTTCAATCTTTTTCTTTTTTTTCATTTTTGTTTCATTGTTCAATGTATTTATTAGTATTACTGAAATAGGGGGGATTGCACTCAAACAACAGATCCACGGGAGATTCATGCCTGTAATTTTATATTGTTATTGTTAAAAGCGATGATCATATGATGATCTGATCTGATATGTCCCCCATTACTCCTTTATTCATTATCGGTAACTGCTTATCCTGTTCAGGGTCGTGGTCATAGGGGCTTGAGCCTATCCCAGCTGACCTCTGGTAGGAAACGGTGAACACCTTGAAGGAGTTACCAGTTATTAAGGGTTGACACACAGAGACGGACACCAATAGACTGAAAAATAAATATTTGATCAGAAAAAACACTTTAGAGCGTATCAGAATAATTGCCAAACTTGGTTTTACGAAGCACTTACTGGAAAGAAGCAGCGGAAATGTTTAAAGAGCTTAACAGTAAATATCAACATTACGTTTTGTGGCAAACTACACTTTTACACAAAAACAATCTTTTTATTCAAGTTTTTACTTTGCATTTTTTTTTTAATTCTGCATTTATGTCACAATGTTGTGAAAACAAATGAAAATGCTGCAGTAAGAACGCCAGGCCAGTAGTTTGCAGTGTAACCTGTATGTATTAACCCCAACAAAAAAAGACAGTCCAGGAGTTGTCGATGATTTTTTCTCATCATGTAGCAGCTTAAACTGCAGTTTGCTACAGCAAAGTTTATAAACTCGGAGTCTGCAGCACAAATAAAACCAGATAGTCCTACATTGGTTTTATTGGTATACTGTCAGTTTTTTTTCTGACCATCAGGCTGAAACTGTGAAAGCCAAGAATGAAGTTGAGCTGTGACATTAACGTTTTCACAAGAATTGCATGTTGTTAGCTTACATGGACACGGAAACTCTGGCAAAAAGGATAAACCACCGCAAAGGCTTCCGGATTCGTGTGAAAACTGCTTCCTTGCACACAGCCCCTGAAAATCAGCGTGGCGATTTGACGTCTGTGGTACCGTCAAAGAATATTGATATCAACACCGCCAAAGAAGAGCGACCAGGAAATCTAGTTTGTCTACAGTTTGCTGGAGGAGCGTAATTGTGGTTGTTATTCTGTGCCGTTACGCTGAAATCAAAGTTTTGCCATTTCCCAGTTTAATCAGTGATGGAAACTGCAACGTTTCCAAAAAAATCTAACTCTGGAACCTCTTTTCAAAAGTCTGCATTTTGAGGCATCATCTTGTAAACAAAAAATGTTTACCTTTTTATCTGACAACAGTTGTCATATAAACATCCCCTGAAAGTAAACGTGACTAGCCGACGTCTGTGGTACCGTCGGAAGAATAAACACAGCCTTGAGAGTCAATAATTGTAAAACAGAGCTTTTCAATATTTAAGTTAACGTCACGGTTTCTCAGAAAAGGCCCAATGAGTGGCTGAGCGTTCCCACTGGGGGACGCTGCCATACAAATATCATACAAAAACAAATGATCTGACAAGACTGACATGCTGACTTCAGTCTGAATATGTGAGTTTGACCAGTGTGAAGGGGATAACAAACACGCAGAGTCAAAAACATGAAACCACAAAATAATAACCACACACTTCAGACTTTCCAAGGCTAAGGGAATGTTTATGTCATACTTAAAGTGTTCCATTTCTGAGCCCAGCTCTTTTATCGGGACTGTTGATGCCAAATAAACTCTGACTAAATTTAAACTGACAAAAAGAAAAAGAAACAAAACCAGAGTGTTTTTGAAATGGACGAGATACGACTCCTGCTAGCAGGGCGACCTTGAAATAAAGTTGGTCCGAGGAGAAATATCTTCACCACCAGTAAGAATGGGGAAATTAACAGTGTCCCTCTAGACGACAACAGAGATCCTTCGTCTAAAGGTTTTTCTGCTGACTCATTCAAATCCAGACAATGACTGATCTGTAAGCAAAACAACTTCACATGGAACCACAAATATTCTGATCAACAACTTTCCTCAGCCAGATTCAGCTCTCTCTTATTTCTCAGACCTTCCCTTCACACTGGCTTGCTCCCTTTGTCGGTCTGTCCCAGACATATATAAAATAAGCATGTGATTCCTCAAACCAGAGTCATCCACAGATGACATTGACTCAAGAAGGTTCCCTAACACCAAGTGGATCAGTGTGAACACTCTCCGACCGGTTGAAACAAAAATGTTTCCAGCTGGACTAGAAAACAACTGATCACAGGTGACATTCGCGCAAATAGGGTTGCACAAAAAAAGTTACACAAATACTAGCAGTGTGTCTCACAGCAGCACAGTGATACACATTATCTACAAGTGGAGAAGGCCTGGAACAAAAGCGGACCTTCACAGCAGTGGATAACTTTCCAAAAGATTTATTCAGGAAGTCTGCTTCAGGACCAGGAGGACTCACCATAATCGAGGCAAACAAGGATTGCGCTCTTTATAAGCAAATGTTGAAGGAAAATGTCAGGTCATCAGTCTGTGAGGTGAAGCGATTGAAGTTTGGTTGTTTTTTGGATGTAGGTTATAAGGGGCAAATACATTTCACACTTTTCAGTAGATATTAGGTAACTACTCGTTAAATTTACAGAATCTATCCTGTTTTAAAACTTGCATTTTCTGTCATGTTGTCTCATGTTGCTTTTGTTTTTTCTGTTAGACTTTGTAAGAAGATATGACAAAGCTTAGAATGAAATACAGACAAAAATAGATTTGGAGTCAAATAGTTTTCCCAACACTGCAAACTATTTTAAGCTCACCAAACGAATGCAGGACGTTTTGCATACCGATGCATTTGTTATTCAATGGTGGGGAGGCTGGAAGGGGGATTTAGCATCTGCAGATGATTTCGGTATAACTCTGTTTCTGAACTTTGCAGTCTGCCTGACCCGGATTTAAGACCAAAAACATTTGAAGAGTGAAACAATCAGCATTTGGACATTTTCACTTTGAGAAGATTTGACTTTGACCTTTATAAATCCTTTATTTTGTTACTAATTAGATTAATAACTCCTAAAAATAATTAATGATTATTAACATTTTATGGTCACAGTTTTCAGTAGTTGATGCATTTTTCAAATTTCTATAGTTATCGGATCTTGCTGTCCTGTTCTTTTAAAAGCCTGCTTGATCAGATATTTGCTAATGTGCTACTACGATTGACCAGCTGTAGGATTAAGACTGGGTTGCAGTGTCCTTTTGTGTAATAACAAGGATGCTGATGGAAAAGACAAAGTGACCAGTTGCAAGCATCAGTCTTAGCTGATTAGCCTCTTTTTCTCTACAGGCGTAGAGTTAGTTGTATTTCTATCACATTTTCTCCAGTAGTTTACAAATAGTTAATGAGAAAAATCCTTGATTGTATTTGTGTTACTGCAACATAATGATATTAGAGCCTTTTTTATTTTAGAAATATTGTTATTTTTTTGTGTTAAATCTCAGATTACTCACTCATAGTAACAGTTAAAATGTTACTGATCCTGAAAAATAAATTATTTTAAGTCTTACCTGTCTATAGACTCCAACTACTAATCACAGTTTCTAAATAATTGAATCTAGTTAGATTATGAAAAGTTGGAAGGATTTTTTTCAAGCCATTAAGAAATATTTGAGCTTTGAGTTTTAATAAACATTCATTCATCCACGCGGTTGGAGAGTTTTTGGTTTCACTGGACAAAAAGGCTGTTAAAAAAAATCCGTCATAAAAAAAATAAAAAGGTAGTGGAGCATATGGCTCAATATTTCCCAAACAGATGCAATGGAATAGAAGTATTAAGTATTATTAGTATGAAGTAGCATCAAATGGAAGTAATCAAGTAGAGCACAATTATCTCAAATGCTTACTTAAGTACAACTACTACTATAACTACTACTCCTCTTCATCTCCTATGTGATATAAGGCAATGAAGTACAGTGCTTGAGTAAATGGACTTAGTTACTGTCATCACTGCATTTCGTACATTGTCGGACTAAACTGACCCTAGTTTGGGTGGAATAGAATACGCCGAGTGAGAGTGGACCCGATCATTACCTCAGTCCCTCGGTGTCTCCTAGACATACACACACATACTGGAGCTGTTTAGATGGAGACCTGACGCATTCAAACACACAGCTCTCAGGGATTTAGCAGTGGTATCATGTGTATTTTCTCAAGTGTTCAGATATAGAATATTTTAGAAACATTGTCAAACAAAGGCTTATCGTAGCCTGCAGACATTTAGTGATATAGGTGAGGTTTCTCTCACTGCCACAGACTGTTATTTTTCCCAGAAGGAGCGAGAGCCTTCAGCAGGGGCTCGTTTTTGAGTCTTTAGTCTCTAGTTGTTTTGGCCTGCTGAAGCTGATGGGTTCGGTTTAACGGCTGTGCAGACGGGAAGCATGCTCGTTGGATGGATCGTAATTC
Organism: Lophius americanus; assembly: GCA_037951165.1. Classification (NCBI taxonomy): domain Eukaryota; kingdom Metazoa; phylum Chordata; class Actinopteri; order Lophiiformes; family Lophiidae; genus Lophius; species Lophius americanus. Next base: position 881,052 of record JBBDHG010000339.1, read on the forward strand.
AAACCACCTCTCAGAGAGGACATCATCCTGTCAACAACTCCCCTTGGTTTGTTTCAATATCTTTACTTCTTAAGCGTTTGGCTGCTGTTTCCCATCATAACATTTAATAATGAACAATACAGTTACACTCAACGCCTTGCCCATGGGCACATTTGACATCACACAGGTCCGTTCAAACGGCTGCTGACAGGACCTCAACTTTGCTTCAGATTGGATGCTTATTGGCCCACAATAGGAGGAGGTTTATCCCAGAGTGGATCCATATGTCCCATCACAATTGAGCATTTTTCTAATCCACCTGACATAAAGAGGTCTGTTCGTCTGTCTGTGACCGTGTTTAGTACAATTGGTTAGCATATCTCACAAAGTTTACAAAGGAGCTCCACAACACTTTACCAACAAATTATGAAGAGTTGTACCTTTTGAATCTTTTGATTTTCAACAAAACTGTACATTTTTGGTTCCATGGAAACCGTTGTTAAGGTCTTAATAGTGGTAGAAGTAGACCCCGATCAATCATTACATTAAATCTACCTGGTTAATACTCTAAACATCCCTGATCTGTAATGTCCTGTGTGTTCCGACACCTTTCTATAAGAAGCAGCATTTTGTGCTACAGTAGCTCTTCTGTGTGATCATACAATACGGTCTAGCCCTCAATCCCTTGGCCAACCATGACCCTTCTGTTGGTTCACCAGTTCTACCTCCTTAGACTATTTGTGTAGTTAGTAACCACTGCAAACCAGCAACACCCAACACGTTTAGCAATTCTTGTCGTCTAGCCATCACAAGTTGGATGCTTAGTCCCGTTGTACACTTCGAGATGAAAATGTTCACTTGCTGCCTTATGCAGCGTTCGGACTGGAGGAGACACCCACACATCTCGGCCCGTGTACATACAAAACATAGAGTCCCATTACTCAAACATTCACCTCATTTGTTTGCATTGAAAGTTTTCAACTTCACTATGATGCAAGAGCCTATTTGCATTGTGATTCTCTAAACGTTGCAAATTTGAATGTCAGTAGGACACTGAAGCCGCGCATACCACTCCGATAGGAGTCTGTACGATTTCGATTAGTTGTGTCGTCTGTGACTTCACAACAAAAACAAAGCAGTAAATGTGTTCTCTTTAGTCATGGTTAATAACAAAGTAAAAGAATGGGAAGAAATGTAATATCCAACGTAAATTTGTGTGTATAAATTTGCTTAACGAGTGACACAACGGATCCCAGGTGACATTCATGCAAAAGTCTTTTCACGACAGATGACAGAAGCCATCCTAACGACTTAATCAACGTTATTCTGACTTCATCGGTCATTGTTTCTGATGTTATGTTTGATCAAGATCTCCCAAACTATTATTTTAGCTCCACAATACTTTACTCGAAAATAAAAAATAAAACCAGGAGTCGATTCGGTTCCTTTACAAAACCTAAATACTGTCTCTTATATGTTATGATGAAGTCGACCAACCTGTGAACTCTCCTAAAAATCATCTTTCGCTGAAAAACTCAAGAAAAATTATATGTATTGAAAAAACTAAATAATTAAAAGCACAACTATTTACTTTATGTTGTGAGTTTGGAGACGCTTGTATGTAAAGTTTGCGAGCTGTAATCATGGATAGCAAAACATGCAGACGACTGTATATGCCTTCCTGTCATTTAGTGACTTTGGAAAAAAATAACTACAAACGCTGTAATTTCACAGAATCCAGACAGTATCCAGTAATACAAGGCGAAAAACACAACACAACACGTTGTCTTTCACGCTGGAGCAGCAGAACAAATGCATTTGTTTTGGACATGTGTGTAAAGGATTATTCTTGTTTACCCAGCACACAATATGCTGATAGTAAAATATCCTTCATAGAGCACTTCTCTACTCGTGATAGAGAGCCAGATGTTTTGATTAGCTACTGAGAATGGTCAGGACAGATCAGAATTTATGAAAGGGTCCCGACTGGCGCCACGTGTGTTCAACTGTCGAAAGAGATTAGAATTGGGATTGCTCACTCGAGAGATACGTCCAAAATCAGCTCTGGAAAAATGAATGACTTTAATGTGTTGCAGATGCAGCCCGATGAGGTATGTCTGAGAGTAACATATGAAGATGACACACATTTTCATGTATCAGATTTCTATATAAATATCAGCCATAACATTATAAACACTTGCAGGTGAAGTCAGATTAAGACCGATTGTCTTGCTACAGTGGCACCTGTCAATGGACGGGATTTATCAGGCAGCAGTTGAACATTTGGTACTGGAAGAAATATGATGTGTGAAGATCTGAGCAGCCTTGACAGAGAAAAGACTGATGGCCAGAAGACTGAATGTGATGGATGTGTTCCAAAAATTCCATAGAAAGCTACACCTCAGGGAAATTCTGTTTCTGTGCAGCTTGCACATATACAGTCAATATTGCAAAAAAAAAAAGAAAAAATAGCTAATCAAATAAATAATGAATAAATTAATGGATAAATAGGTACATCAAATATAAGTAAAAAATCCATAAAAGTGCAGTGTGTTGTAACAAGGCAATTCTGGTAATTTGTTCTGTCTACACTTTGTGAGGAGCTCAGGAGGGATCAACGCACATCAGAGCAGGTCCAACTTTTGTTGGGGAGTTATTCATGACAAACACAGATTCAGTCTGTTGAGACACCTGGGACCACCGGGCAGGAAGCATTACAAACTTTCTTGACAAACACTCAGTACCAGTTTGAAACCATGAGCAAATGCTGACAACGTCCTTCATCGCACTGGGGAACCAGGCCAGTGAAGTAGAGAAAGAGATCAAAGCCCTTGATACTTATTTTTAAAGTGGCCACCACTGAGATCAATTGAGGGAGCATCAATTGGAGATCAAAGTCCTTGCCAATAGTTTAGTGTTCAGAATTGAGATCAAAGGAATGTGCAACAAAGATGAATGCCCATCAAAGGCAGTTTAAGGCTGCCAGCACTGAGATCACAGAAGAGTGTAATGAGTGGGAATCATAGAAATCAATGCACTTGGAGGTAGTTTCATGTGGCTAGCACTGAGATTAAAGGATGGCGCAAAAAATGGAGATGAAAAAGATCAACGCAATGGTAGGAAGTTTTTAGCAGCCAAACTGAGAAGAAAGGATAACGTACCAAGTGGAGGTCAAAGAGACCACCGACCTTTGTAGGTACTTCAAAATGGCTAGAACTTAGAACAAAGGAATCTGCAACAAGTGGAGAACAAATGGATCAAAGTCCTTGGAAGGTAATATAGACTGTCCAGAACAGAGATCAAAGTCAGCACTGTATTTAACAATGCAAAGTGAGTCGTAACAGCGTGTAACATCCTTTCTGTCTTGGGAATGGACCTGGCTGGCCATCAGAACCAGGAAACTAGCTGGGAACCCAAAGAAGAGGTGGGAGTTATTTCACTGCTACTGCTGTCGCATCAAATGTGTGTTGGTGGATATGGGTTGAAACATGCAGTGAAAGTTGAATGCCGCCTCTACCTTCACGGCCGCACTCCGAGGATATGATATAGCATCCCTGACGTATGCTGCTCATAGAGTTTGGGGAGCCCCAGCAGAAACAAGAAAAACATCCATAAGGAGGAAACGCATACGTCATCTGCTTAGTTTTCCATACAGTCCATGAATCATGTCCTGATCACAGAGATTAGAAAACAAATATGTTGTTGCACGGTCAACAAAGATCACAGATATATATTCCGTGTCTGGAAGGCTTTCTCTAAAAGTCCTCAGAAATGCTTATTATGATGAGTTCAGTTCATTAATCATGAGGGCAAATAGCAGGTAAGCAAGCACCTGAAGAATTTACTCTCCTCCCTCCATTAACCATTTATATCTTCCTCCCCAACACCTCCGGTTTCCTTTGATGCATGACCCTGCGGCGAATGACCCCACTCCCAAACATTCATCTGTCACTGCTCCCGCCTGTTCAAACTATTTCCTCCTGCAGGCAGGTTTAAGAATTTAGCCAATTTATCTATCAGCCTCTACCTATATTTTGTTCTTCTCAATGTTTAACCACAGGATTATATCCTCCTTAGGCAAAAATATATATTTATTCAGTAAATCGTCTTGTGAAGAAAAAAAAAAATCAATACCCGTTGTGTGTCACCAGACATTGGCGAAGCCCCAATTTCCTGAATATATCCACAGTGATGTCCATAGGTGTGTGGTCAGTGACCGTGAAGGGGCTCAGGTCCATTAATCCTCTGAGACGGAGGGGTGGCGGACCATCAGGAGGCTGAGCTGGAACATGCTCGGTAAAGACAACCTGGGAAGTGGTGACGACGCCCTCCTGGCGCTTTCTGGCTGTATCTGAAAGAAACAAAAATATTTTCATATTTCTCAAAATATTGGCCCTATTTTTTGGAAAGGTATTACAGACTTTTGTATTGGTATTGTAAATAAAATTTAAAAAAATACTATTATTCACATATATTATATTATTGCATTATAATAATAATTAGTTGCTCTTATTTTGTTGACATTATTGTTATTTGTATAAAAATAGTAATAATGACGTGGGTAAATTTGCGTATATTCACGATAGGTGTGAAGTACCCTTTTGGTATTTGTTTATTTATATGTTTATAGGTTCAATTAATTTGGTTAAGCGTTGGATTAACAGAGTTGGTTAGATATTTGCTATCAACAGTTTGATCACTAACCTTTCTGCTAGATTGTCTCCTCTGCGATATTGTGCTTTCCTTTTTCATTCAAAACCAAAATGTGCCCACGGCTGTCCTTTTTGACTAAATGATACATGATGTTCACATCAATAGAAAAGGGGGGCTCCATGAAAGATAAATAGTCGGTGGTGGTGAAAGAAAATATGATTATCCCCTCATCCCAGAATACGACCAGATGACATCATAAAAGAGCACCAACAACACATCAAACGGTGGAAAGATTTATGGAATTTGGACATATGAAATGTCTGTTTCATCTAGCTGTTAACAAACAGATGACGGTGAGTCTAAGAAACTTGTCAAATGATTATGGTCAACTGAATGAACTGCTATCAGATGATTATAAAATAATTTTCACAGGCAGAGCTGCTAATAAGTTCTCCGTCCTTTTTCAAACTCAAAGTCAAGCAGCTAAGTTCTACGTGGCCCCTTAAGTCCCTTGAGACAAAAAAAAAAAAAGAAGTAAATATACGCACAACTTATTATTATGCGCACAAGATGATTTACTGTTAATCCATCCATAAGCATCTCTTGATGGACAACGCCAGCATATAACATATACTGGACTGACGGACACACAGCGGACGACTGAGCATACGCTAATTGAATCGAGTCATAACACATCCACAATGCCGACCAACAATACTTCTGCTGTGATCCTTCATAAGAAGAGCACATAAAACTACAATAAGCAGTAAAGGGAAATATGATCACGTGCTTATGCCATACAAAGAAAAAAATGGGTTACAGAATATGATTCTAAGAGTTTTTACTCGTAGGTATGGGATCTTCATCAGCAAGAATTGTGGCTGTACATACTGAAGACAACAGGGATCAGCTACACTAGTGGTTTTCAAAAGAACATGCCTGCCCTTTGCGATACTGAATTTATCTTGTGCATATAAGATAATTACCTTATCACGAGATTAAAAAAAACATTTTCTTGAGGGACTTCCAGGGCTCAGTACTGGTAATTCTTTCATAAATCAGTTTTTTAAGCAGTGTGATAAATTGAGTGCCATCTAGTGGTGAAATTCCATATTGGGTTAGGGTACCTAGATTACCTGGTGAACATGGTATTGTAAATGTGTTTTATTTTATTCTTCATTTGGTTAATTTCATCTTTCCAAATAGGTTTTGCATTTCTTGACTTTTTTTTAGTTGATCGAGAATCTTCCCTTCGATCTCCATCATGGGGTTGGGTAATGATTTTCTATATTCCATTTAATCAAAGAGATACTCTACATTTAATAACTGCACCTCTAATGGGATAGAAATGGCCTTACTTACTTCTTAAGTTGTCACCGCCTTTATCTGAGAGGTCAATCTGAGCTCCTGAGAGTCTCTGTAATGCCCAGGCATGTTCATGCTGATCTAATCTCGGGGGTTCGGAAGAGACTGGATCACTTTTAGCTTAAGCTATAACTACTTTTTGATTCAAGAGATTTTACATCCTGTTTTTCACTGCTGCTAAACCAGCGAAGAGGGAAAAAAGGGCATTATATCCAGCTTAAGTGAAATATACAGCGTGTGGTCGTCACAATGCGATATGATATGTTTTAAGCTTTCAGATGTTGTTCTTTCTTATTGAGGTTTTCCTACAGACAGAGCAGGTCCACTTCCCTTTACGCACACACACACACACACACACACACACAGGTCTGACCTATTGATATGATCAGGTCTCTTCTGAGTACAAATCCCACCAGCCTTTGGGACTCTTGAGAAAGGACCACAGGGAAGCCACTGTAGCGAGTGCTTTCCACCAGGGCCTGGGAACAAATAACAAGGTGTACATTACATATAGCATGGTACCACAACTGTGTATGAAAGGAAAAATTCTTTGGATGTATTTGTTTCATTCTTTCACTTTACAGCTTCAGAGTGGTGATATTTATCTATATCCATATGTAGGCACATTCTGCATTGATATACTCACATGTGCTTTTCATATTACAGTGCTTTATTCTATTTCTGCTATACATTCCAGTGTTTTATTATCTGATTTATGCCATCATGGATGTATATGCAGGCATGTGTCCATTACCTCCACCTCCCCTACAGTCATGCCCTCTTGCGTGAGAACAGCCAGTGCTGGGTCTGACCTCCTGGGCCTCATCACGTCCACAGCCAGGCTGCTATGCTCAAACTCCTCTTTGGGCTCCAGGAACGGATATCCATTCAGCCTGATGTGAGCCTGCACAACCGCTGATGTTAAACACGCACAGTGCAACACCTACATGCAAGAGGGCACGAGACTTACACCTCACCTCATAGATTCCCTCTCTTCCGAAAGCATCTGCCACCCATTTGCTGGTCATGGTCGCAGCCATGAGGGGGACGATGTACTCCAGACCACCGGTCAGCTCAAACATTATGACTACCAGCGATACTGTCATACGAGTCACACCTCCTGGAGGGAGAGAGCAGGGGGAAAAAGTTTTTAAAAAATGCTACAGAGAGACATCTTACTGTGAGTCATTTTTGGAGAGTGAATCATCGTCTGAGCGTTATATGAACACGAAGATTTACGATTTCAAGGTTTTTGGTACTAAAATAGTAAAAATCAAATTTTCATGGTCAGATAGAGTTTGCTCTTTTTTTTGCAAGTGACGTCAGCAGAGGTGATGCTCGGTTTGCTGGAGACACATTTTTTTGGCAAAAAGGGAAAAGGAGACATGCCAGGAGTGTTGTGTGAAAGTAAAATACTTCAGACGTGAGGGTTCAGATGCCACAACTATTAGCATGGGCAGCACTGCTAAAGCCAAACTACACTGGACACATTAAGCTTAACAAAGCTATATCTAATCCAGCTCAAGCTAAGATAACTAAAAACACTATCACTTTCTTCCTGATCACAGACCTACAACTAGTCGACTTAGTGGAAAATGACAGCTTCTGTTATCCGATCAAGACACTGGAACCAAGGTACGGTCCTCCGTCTAAAATATTTTTCCTGAAAATGAAAAATTATGCAAGAAGGACTTGTTCAACTCTTAGTTGGAGCTCTTAGTTGGAGCTCTTACTTGGAGCTCTTAGTTGGAGCTCTTAGTTGGAACTCTTAGTTGGAGCTCTTAGTTGCAGCTCTTAGTTGGAGCTCTTAGTTGGAGCTCTTAGTTGGAGCTTTAACCTTCACTTTAACCTAATGCCCCAAATTCCTCTTTGGTCAATGTGAGATAAAAAAACATGTCTCAGGGAGGGGTCTTCATTGCAGTGCTGTTGCACAATCTCTGTTTGCGAAGCATTTAAATTTGGTCCAAAAACCCATTTTTGCCAAATTTGAAGAATATCCCTCATTGGTATATTTCACAACAATGAGATCAAGTTGTTGCCTACAAAGACAATTCCATGGTCAATATAAAAATCTTTATGTTTGAAAGAGTTGTTCATAATAATAACAAGATGAAGAAGGTTCAAATCAGGAGCCATGAGCGGTTCCACCACGGTTGAGGCGGTGTGAAAGTTTTCAAGCAGGTTTATTAAACACCGCACTTTGAGTCCAATATTCCAAATTGTACCACTGGGTGTCCCACTTGACCCAGCACCCACAACTTTGAGCACATAAAGGGGATTAAAGCAGCACCAAAACCCACCGTAGCCTATCAATCACCAAAATATTAAATAAATATAAACCTTTCAATAAAATACTTAGATAGGAATCAGGAATTTCTTTTGATTTCGGCAAAGTGTGCTTGTGGTGACACCTACACGCCAATTTGCTTCTGGAAATGTTCTATGTGAGTGATTATGTAACTCAACAGGCCTGGTAGTGATCAAGTCTTGGTGGGTCTAGTGCAGCTGGAAGTAGTTACTAATGCAGTTTTATAGTTCATAAGGGGCTGAATACTTTTTCATACGTGCAAACTTTGTATTAGGTAAATTTCTTACCTGATTGAATAAGAATGTTATTTAAAATGTGTTCTTCTGTTTGACTTAGTCAAAGATTCTGTACAATTTAAAATTAGACAGACAAAATAAGAAGGAACCAGTAGTTGGTTGGGTAAGTTTTCACACAACGTTTTACGACGTTAGCATCCTAAAGATAAGAGTACGCCTGTAACTGCTGCATTTTGACCGGTTGTGTCAGGAAGGGCATCAGAGGTGAAAACCTATGCCAAATCAATATTCAGAACTAGACGATCGCTGTGGCGACTCCTTAAAAGGGAAAGCCGAAATGCGTTTCTTTAACTTGAAAGTCAAATTTAAAAAAAAGGGAAACAGGGATGAAATGAATGGAGCAGTAAAATACAATATACAGTATTTGAGATCTGGATCTCAGAGTTCTGGATTAGAATGAAGTTATTAGTAACAGAAACCTCAGAAGACAAATGAATGAATGACCTGGGTGGTTTTAAGCCTGTCCTCATGGTAAGATTTTATTACCCATCTGTTTTTATGTGAAATATATCTGGGGTGGAAGAAATGAGCCAGTAATCTGATTAGCACAAGTTGTTTACTGGGGCATTGATGAAGGAGAATAAAAGCCTAGTTTTCAGCAACCATCAACACTTAAAATTAAATATCAGTTTAGGCTGGTATGCAGCACAGGGGTCCTCAACTTTTATACACTACAAACATGCTTATTAGTGTTTTTTAGCATTATGACCCCCGAAATATTAGTGTGTATTTCCTTTGTTTTGGTTTCAAAACAGCTCTATAGTGCAATGTGACACCCTGCTATCAGAATCAGAAACCAGCATTCATCTTTTCCCCAATTTCTACTGCAGTAGCTCTTCTGTGGTATTGGACCTTGTCACCAGTTCACCCCACATTCAAATTGTAGTCCTTGTCCATAACTTCTGCTGCATTCAGAGGAGAGTGCAAACTGTTTCATCATGGTGTGGATTGGAGGAGAAATAGTGTAGGTGTGACCCTGAATGAGGTGCATGTGAAGAATGTTTGGGAGTGAGGAGAGTGTCGGACAGAGTGATGAGTATAAAGATAAAAATTGCAGGTGGGACGCTAATATTTTCAGAGCGTAAGCCCCATAAGCTGGTTGTGAGTTGGAAGAGACAGAAATTTCTGAAGTGGGTTGGATGAAGTGATGGAGAGTAACACCAGGGATAAGGGAGGGGTGAGTGGAGCGAATATCTACGGGCATGTTGGTTAAGGGAATAGGGGAGATGGGGAGATGATGGGCAGGTATGGTGTTAGGACAGATGATAGACTTGGGAGAAAATGATGAGGTGAACACGTATTTCGAGAAGAGGTAGGTTCACAGTTTGACATATACTGTAAGAGTGGAGGTAGGAGAACACAGGTGGACAACATCTTATGCAGAGCAAGCAAACTGGAAATATTTGAGACTGCAAGGTGGTTACAGGGGAGAATGTAGCCAGACACCATAAAATGGTAGTATGTGTGATCACTCTAGATAGTGCAAAGGATCAAATGGTGGAAGCGGAGGAAGGCTGCTGTATGAACTTCAGAGACGAGCTGAATCAAGCTCTGGGTGGCAGTGATGACTAGATAACTTCGGATAAAGAGATAAAGAAGACAGGTAGGCTGTCATCTTAACAGAGGAAAGAAGATAAGGAGACTTGGTGGTTGGATGAAGAGGTTCAAGAGAGTATATGCAGGAAAAGATTGGTGAAGAAGAAGGATATCGAGAGAGAAGAAGAAAGAAGGCAAGACTCCAAAGAGATGTGGTTTAAGGCAAAGAGTGAGGTTGCAAGGACTAAACCAGAGGCCTACGATGAGTTGTCCGAAAGGCAGAATAAGGAAGGTTGGAAGGATGAGCAGCAGGTTAGGGAGATGAACGATAGGGATGGAAAAGTACTAACATTGTAGTACATTTCCATCCCAAATGTAGTATAATTTGGTAGAAATGTAGTGAGTAGAGTTTGAGGGCAAGATGAAAGGAGTACTTTGAAGAATGCACGAATTAATAAAATGAGAGAGAGAGAGAAGGGTAGAGCACGTGTATGCAGGTCAGTTAATCTGTATATGTATTTGATGAATGTATGTTGCCGATCTTAATTATATTTACTCTTATTTATTTGTTTTTATCATTTATTTTTAGTTATTCATTTTTTCACACCTGTGGGCAAACCTGTGTTTGCCCACTATGTTATTTGAAGAGAGAACAAATAACTGTATAATTTTAGATAATATAACTATATATTATATAGTTATATATAGTAATAACTATATATTAACTATAGATTATAGTTATTTGTTCTCTCTTCTGTTTTGTTGCCAAATGAAAACCATTAAACAAAGAATTGCAACAAAATAAAATCTACATCTCAATAAGACTACACTAAGCTCAAATTAGAAACACTAAAAGGAAGCCTGAACTTGCTTAAATGGGAAATCTCCCAGTCGAGCCATTTTTCACAACATAACTGAGGTCTGGGTTTCAGTGGAAGCAAATGCTTCCCCCACGTGCTGCTCTTTGAGGATCCTGAGTCAGACTGAACAAGTAATCAAAATTCCCTCTGATGTCGAGCTGCAGAAACACATTCAGTGACAGACTCATTATCGCCCGCTGTTCTGCTGAAAGATATATGAAATACTTCTTTCCCACTGCCATAATGAGCTGCAACATGTCGCTGTCATTATCCCGACACCCTCAGCTGCTGTATCCAAATACCTGGAACATGCACACAGGGGCTTTTTGCTGTATTAGTGACACATTTGTTGCATCATAATATACGTTACATAACATTACATCCCATCCCCTTGTGGAATAAATAAAGAATCTTCTACTTTTATCCAGCAGGTTATAGCTGTGTGCCTGAGTCAGCCCCCCTGCTGTTTGTTTGAATATGTGATCTTATTTCTCTTCATAAATAATCAGCTTTATCTACGGGCTCAGCTCCGTCTTTACCTCCACCCACTTTCCAAACTCTTCTAAGTTGAGCACCAAGCCGACTGAATTCGTCGCACGCCTCTCACCTAAACACGCAGCCGCTCCGACCATAGCGTAGAGCCCCGGAGTGATACAGTCTGCTCCTGGCGAGCACCACCCCTTAAAGATTAACCAGTCGTGGTTGTAGTAGGCCAGCTGCTCCATGCCGACACCCAGCAGTCTGCCGGCTATGGCTCCCACTGCCATGCTGGGGATGAAGAGACCAGAGGGAACCTGGGAGGAAAGACAATAGATGTCAAGTATTAGTCAGTACATCTTATCAATTGTTTTTTCTGACATTGTCAAAGCCTCTCCTTGTTCTCTATCGCTGTCTCTAACCAAACCAGTTGAGGAAGAGGACCACCCACAGTGAGTAGGGATCTGTTTGAGGTTTTTTTTTTCTCAAGTAGGGCTTGCTCAAGTGTTGGGTCCCTCTAGAAGAAGGAGTACAGTCTAGACGTGCTCTGTTTGAGATAACTTATGTTGTGGTTTAGTGCGCTGCAAAAACAGGGACTCAAAGTTGACACGCGCTGAAAAGAAGCTGAGGGGAAGGGAAGATATTTATTCCTTTCTATTGATTGATGCTATTCATTTTACTTCAATTTTTTTGTCACTTGCTCTACATTTTGCAGCGTTTTGCTCTATGAACATTTAGTAGCGGCAAGTCTAAAAGAACATTCACCATTAAGGTTATTCTCTGTTACTATTCATGACCAAGTAATTATATATAGCTGTATCGTAAAATAATGGTCCAGATGACCGGAGTTCAACATCAGCCAACTCAGTGGGGCTTCATTTAAATGCCGGGCGAAATCTAAAGCCTAACAAAAGCCACAGAGGCGTCATGCATAATACCGAGCATCAACGGGCCACCGCTACACCTTCAGGCTACACAGGTTTTATTGGTGCCGCCTCGGGTTGTATTGGCCTGCCCCCGCTGTTGAAACAAACATCCTAAACTGCTAAAATGCAGTTTCGTAATGCCTTACAGTATTTTCAAAGAAACCTCCAGTCGCTAGTATCATGTTTTTATCCTTTTATGTACTGATAAATATGTATACGTATGTTTCTTAGCACCGTTTCACCTTCTTTATCAACCATGACCAAAATGAACACAACTGCTGCTCAGTATTTATTCTGGAAGTCACAGATGCGTCTGAAAACTAAACGTCATAAGGTCCAAGTTCAAAGTGTCATCCGGACGTGTGAAGAGACAGTTTCGATAAGATTCTCTACTGATGTCAGGACATGTGCTTTGAGAATCTCAAATTTGATAGGCTTTTGCAATACAGCATCGAGCAGATATCTCACTCAAGTTCAAAAAAGTTTAACTCAATCAAGAGGTATGCATGGGGGTTGAAATGCACAGTTCCAAATCTGTGCCAAATGAAGCGAGATGAGTGAAGCAATTTTGCGTTATGAGCGTCATTTGTCTTTGTCACAAATATGAAAATTTTAATATTCATGACTCATTTAGAATCAGTGTCACACAAATAATGTGAATTCATTCTATATTTGTTGTTTGCCATTTGCGTCGCCTGGCAAAAACTCACCACTACTAAAACCTGATATAGATGAAATTGTGTTGCACAAAAAGATTTGCTTTCCATTCAGTGTAAATGTAGCATGTAGCATTAATAATTGGATTCATTATAATAGAGAAAAATGAATGTTTGTAAATTACGATCTAAAATGTAAAAAAGAAACATAATTTTAGTTTAATTTATATTTGTTCATAAATACCATAATAATAGTAATAAACACGTACACCTGCTTTAAGCTACTTTATTGTATGTAAAGTGTATATCCTGTATATAAATGCTGAATGCAGTTTTGAGAGCAAAAATGATAATAGGTACTTAGGGTCACTTTCTGACTGAACCGATTAGGCTCAGTGACTGAGCACTTTATTCCAGTTAGCGCAAAGCTTCTGTAATAAAACAATTTTGACCCGGTGGAGAAAACAGTCCGTCTTAATAAAGATGTGAGCATCACACTCGGTAACATAATCCTGCAGCGAGACACAGCGCTGTGAGTCATGCTATAGTGACTCAAAATGGAAACCCTGCTAAAGACTCAAAGAATCAATAACACTTCATTTGTGGAGCCCAACTGGACTATATGACCCATTTCAGAGACTCTGATGCTGGTTCCAGACAAATGAAAGACAGCTGTTCCTGTGGCATTTTCACATGAGCTCATGGAGAGCAGCGCTTAAATGACAAACCAATATAAGAAGAAACACCTCATCGAGGGTCAGAGTCATGAAGAAGAGTGGAGTCAGTTTTTGTGTTCAAGTTGGAATGTTTCTCTTCCAGTGTGAGTCAGAACCAACCTTCATGCCAAACGTAATCACAGTGATCAACATCTTGAAGATTAAGGCCAGAGCAAGCTGCCACAGGGCAGTGTAGAGGCCCTCTCCTGCAGGCCGGTCCCCAAGAGTGTTCCCTACACCAGTTTCTGATGTGTTGGCTGGCTGCAGAGAACCAAACACAGATAGAGAGAAAAGTGTCAATATCAAAGGAACATAAAGGAATTCTAAATTAAAATTACATAACAGGTTATGTTATAACTTTCAATGTACCTGCCTAATTGTCTATCCATCTACTTACCTACCTGTATATCCAACTATTTACCTACCTGTGTTTATGTCTACCTACCAATCTATGTATCTGTCTATCTACATGCTTACCTACCTTTGTATTCCTCTCCCTATCGACCTGTCTACTTACCTACCTGACTACCTACCTACCAACTCGTCTATCCATTTATGTAACTATCTTTCAAATATAAATAATAATAAATATACATTGTAATATCAAATGTGATATCAAAATGTTATTCTTTCCTCTACTCGCATACAGATCCAAACTAGAGACACTAACAGATTTCACAAAAACTCCTTCAAACACAAAGAGAACTGACAGCTGACCTGTTTATAGCCGCAGAGCTGAGACGAGTCCAGCAGAGAACAGTCGTTGAACAGCTCGGAGATGAGCTCAGCTCCACTCATTCTGGTGTAGCTGTTTGGGAAGGCCACTAAAGCAGTCAAAGCTGCCACCACCAGCACCTCAATGACAGGGTAGTGACCGAGACGAGTAGATTTACCTAAGTGAGAGAAAGACACGGATCAACGGAAGCACTGGATGTAGACAAGGGAAAGGGAAAAAGTTCCATTTGTCTCAGACATGGGACACACAAACTCTTCAAAATATATCTTCAAATAGGTTTTAGTCAAGAAAAAAAGAATCATTACAAGATATAGGAAATAGATTACACCATCGACACATCTATTAAAGTCTCACAACTTATCAACTCACGTCTCCTGCACCAGGCAATGTTGGCCTTGATGAACAGCGCCCCCCACAGGCCTCCAAAAATGCCCAGCAGGATGAATGGGGCAAGCTCCACCAGATGCCACGGAGCATGAAACTCCACGTAAAACAGCACCAGGCGGCTGTTTCCAAAGGGGTTAATGGAGCGCAGGGTGAAGGCTGCGACCAGGGCGGCGAAGAACGAACGCCAGAGGGTCTTGAGAGGGAAATAGTAACTCACCTGAAGGAAAGAACCAAATTAGTAGAGAGATCTTACTTGTCTTTCTTTACGAATGATAAATCCTGAATTTATCATTCAGAGTATGAATGATAATAGAGAGCTCGGCATTTTTTTGTAACATTATTACTTAAAGAGTTCAAAGATGTTGGTTGGCCTACCTTTTACTTTTTGGGATGTAAAAATGCTAAAGAAATAATAATTTTGACGACATTAACTTGCAATAAAAAAAAACTATAGGCAAAAAATGTGGGTCTTTTCTGCATTGTATTTCCAAGAACTGTCACTGTAAACTATTTGATGTAGCTCATTCTGTACTTCGGTGTGATTTACAGGGTGATGAAGTGACATCAAACTAGTGGAGTGCAAAATAAAAAGATTTCATTTCTATTTTATTATCCGGTGCAGATAAAAACACATTTTATGAAGCAGATGAGACAACTAGTTGTGATTCCCTTTCGTTCGGCTTTGTGTCATTAAATCTGCTTTGGTAATTCGTGCGATTGATGATGATGGTGGATTATGATTATAGGAGTTTGTCTGATGTTGTCAGTGTGAAGATGGAGAGGCAGGAAGAAGATTTTATCTCACCTCCTCTAGACTGAACAGGACTCCTCCTATGGGAGCGCCAAAGGCCACAGACACGCCCACAGCTGCTGCTGCTGATAACACCTACACACACACACACACAAAACACACACAAAAACAGTAAATAAATGATCAAACATGATCTGTGAATAATGATCTTCATTATTCAATTTCTGAACTTCTCTGTTTGACAATCCATCTTTCTGCTAATGTTATAAAAATCATCTGCTGTGTTCAGTATTTTCTCAAACTATTCTTTAATACATTTTAGATTTTGTGTACATTTTCAAACCTCTTAGACACTTGTAAATTTGTATCATTCACTGTGCTAATTCTTTTGTACTTTTTCACCTTTGTCTATATTTTCTTCTACTTTATTTCATGTCTTCTGTCGTCCGTCTATAACCTGCCATAATCTGTTTTAATTTGACAGGTTTTCATTTGTACAGCTAATTATACAGCTGTGTCAGATTGGGTTGGCTGATCAAAGCCGGTGGTTCCAGTTCATATCAAAGCTGTGATTTTAATATACTGGCATATGAAGTAAAGACATACATAAAACTCAATGTTTTGAAGTTTATCTTCAAATTCAGAGTGAGTAATATATATATATATATATATATATATATATATATATATATATATATCCAACAAGACCGATAGTAATGGAGATGCTCTGACACACTCGTCTAGCCATGTTATAACTGCTCAAATCCTTATGCTTGACCATCCATCTTTAGCCCAACTTTTCCGACATTAACTTCAGAATAAAAAAGATAACTAAACGATGGCAGGATTCGTTGAGAAAACTGAACAATAAAGGTATCTATTCCATCATATATCGAGAAGACTCATCCCATGATTTGGTTCCCCCTTTGTGTTTAACCTCTACATGAACCTACCTCTCGTCGCTTGGCCTCATTCTTTCGGTACTTGGTGAACAGGTGACACAAAATATTAGCGCAACAGCAGGCCACATGCACCAAAGGGCCCTCCTTTCCTAAACTGAGCCCAGAGGAAACGGCCAAAACCAGGGTGATGGTCTTGATAATGAGTGTCCACTTCCCCAGATAGCCCCGGATGATAAAGCCGCTGAGGATGGTTTTAATCTGTGATGGAGAGAGAGAGAGAGAGAGAGAGAGAGAGAGAGTGTTAGTCTGTCAGGATATACATCCGTTTATGTGAGGAGGGGATCGCTTTAGATGTGCTTGTGTGAACGAATCAACCATGCAACAGCTGGAGTGTAAAGATTGATGTAAGGCGAGAAAGTGGAGCTTGCTTATTTGCCTTCCAAAGGCGTTCAACATGTCTGCGTGGGTCAGCTGACCACCGACTGACCTTTCAGCTATGAGACTTTCTAAAGGAACGAGGGATTCAGTCTCCATGAAATTAAAGTGGAGGGAGCAGAGCGGGCGAAGACGTGTTTATGTGTGCAGGGTTACGTTACGTCTGGGTGTTTTTAGACTGTATATATTGAAAGGAGTGAATAATTCTTCATGCCTCTATGCACCGGAAAATTTTCCATTTGTATTTGTGACGTGTAAGCAAACTTTCATCTTATGAAATCCCTGGAGATAAAGAGCAAAACAACAAAGAAAAAGATGTTGTAAACAATGAGAGCAGGGTAAGAGAGGGTGGAGGGAGCATTAGAAACAAAGTCAACGTCACTGATCTCTCCGCTGTTTATGTTTGAATGTAAATAGTGTGAATGAGAGCTGTAAGGACAAAATAAGGGGATCAGCAGGGAATTAATAAAAAGATAAAGAGAGAAAAACAGGGATTTGCAGCTCTGGCATACAACCATGTCGGAGCATTATCACTATCTAAATTGTTTATTTCTGCCTGCTTGTGGCTCTGATTCAAAGACATAACAAGGCAGCACTCAGCCTCATCATGTGACTCCTTGGCCATGAAAACTTTCCCCTTGTATTTGGAAACAGATTCAAGAGAAACACTATTTCACAAATGGTGGTTTTCTTCGGGCTCTAGCTCAGTAACTTTTTTAGATCCGTAAAACTGAATCAGAGCTATTTTATCTCAGTTTGACCCCACAGGAGCAAATTATCAATGAATGGATCAGCAGATCTGGAGTAATACTGGGATTTTTAGCTGATCTTAAAGGATTTTGGTGTCATTTATCATATTAGAAAAAAATATATTTTTATTCCCCCTATCCTGCCACGGTAAAAAAAATAAGTAGAGGCATTTGAGATGACTATTCGGAAAAACACCTTTTGGACCCATTGTTTCTTTATTCATGTATTACAATGTATTCCGGAGACCCACTGGAAGTGATAACATCAGTCAACAGATATTTAATGTTTCCAGGTCATTCTACCTGGCTTAGAATAACTGGCTTTGAATCTGGAGAGAATTTCCCAAGTTGGAAAGACTAACTCTTCTGCCGAATATGCCAAACTGAGAGAAATGATTTACATGTTGGAAAATGAAGATTGGTCAAACTGAATCAGTACTGGTGAAACTGCAGTTTGTTCTAAGTTAGTGCCTTTGTCATTACTTGCCATCTCACTGTAGTGAATCTATAAATTTGAATACTCAGCATCACCAGATGTAATGAATATTACTTGGATCCAGATCAGACTTTGAGGTGTGCTAGAGCTTATGGGCATGTTAGTGTTATGCATTAAGCTGAGAGCGGAAATTTTGTAATTTTTGTCCACAATGTTAAAAAAAAAAATCTGGAGGCATTTTGGGAGAATTTTTGTCAAACCATATACCCAGCAATAAGTTCCTTTACAATAGCAATACAATACATTACAATAACAAATGTAGTAAGGTGCTTGACATGGAGGACACTGTATTTTTGTGCCCCAACTGGAGGGGATAACAAGAAAAGAATTTCTTGAGGGATGTTATTGGAAATTGGAAGTGGAGAACATTAGTCTCAAATTCTACAAAATCTGGCAACCTTTCATAGATCTATTCGATTGTATAATAATAATGATAATCCATCCTTTATTGATCACATTCAGCCATCATGTCGTGGGGTCTTGCTCAAGAACCCTACGACTAGCAGACCCTGGTGGGAGTCCAGCCGGCCACCTTCTGATCTTCTGTTGTGAGACGGCCGCTCCACCCACTGAGCTACAGCCGCCCCTAAATGCCTCTGATAAGAATGGAGATATTTCCCAGGGACCCAGCAAATGAGGAAAGGGAGTATTTGTCCTGAGGGGAAAACATTCTAAGAGCCAAAGCATAATTTCCCCCCAATGTGTCAATTTTTTTTTATGAAAAAATGATTTTGTTGATGTTTTTAGATGTTGATCTGAATAACAATTAAAATCGAAACCCTACATAACCCCAAAATTACAACAAAATCTATCCATAACTGTTTGAGTTGACTACTCCAGGTAGAGGGGAACATAGAAAAGTATGAATTGAAATATGCTTTCACCCTCTACATTAAACATGAAAGCATCAAGAATAAAATAAAAAATACACAAGTCATACGAAATGGCGGCAATATGGTGAGAAATCTGTGAAATAAGTGAGGAGTCTTACCTCTGGTATTCCTGAGCCACATGCATATGGAGCAAAGGCCCTGACCAGGGTGACAGCCAGGAAAGAGAAGAGCAGAGCCCAGAAGATGTACATCAGATAGCTCACTATATAGGCAAAGATCCCCTGTAGGAACAAACATATATAACTATAGTACATCATAATTCTAATCATGTTTAGATCACACGTTTAAAAAGCTGTATATCATTCAATAAACATGCCGGTGTAGTGCCGTGTGTCATGACAGTGTACAGCCAGTAGATGGAACTAAAGCACAGATGATACACTGTGAGCTCCTCACTCAGTTTATTTATGAAAGTATGAATGAGGAATAGCTGACTGCACTCCTGCAATGAGCCATATTAGGAAAGGATGACATAAGAATAGGCAAAGTTTCATATTACACGACATTACTTTTCATGCCTCGTTCACACATTTGGAGACAAAATGTTTTCATTCGTTGTCCCACAGTCCCTGTGCAAACGTACAAGAGGACCTAATTCTTACCAGTCAATAATTAATGGATTTGAGTATAAGGATTTTGATGGTGGTCGAAATATAAAGATCCTTAACTTCAGTAAAAGTTCAAGTTCCACACTGCGAAAATAATTCACTACAAATAAGACTCCTGCATTCAAAAGTATTATCAGTAGAATATAATTTAAGTATCAAAAGTCAAAGTACGCATCATGCAATAAAACGGTTCCTCTCAGTGTTTTACTGTTATGTACAAGGTTTTTGGATCACTGAATTATTTGGCAGTTTAGTGCTGCTGAGGTAGTTTAGATGACTTTATATGCTGTTGTTGAGTGTTTAATCTGTAAATTAAACATGTTTTTCCAGCATTTCTCTCCTGTGAGAATGTAACTCTAAAACATTTACTTTTCATAAAATCAGCCTGTTTTCAGCTTTATGATGATGCATTTTCTTGATCATCCAAGACGAATAAACACGGAATCCTTCAGTTTATCAAAAAACTTTTAAAATCAATACATCTGGACACACAAAAATGTATGATGTCCTACTTCTGATGTCCCCGTCATTAGCTCGCCCCAGCTCTGCCACTGAGGACAGCTGTCCCTCTCCTGAAACGTGGTCTCCTTGGACGTCCAGCAGCAGTGCTCATGGTTGAACCAGAAGCCAACGAGACAAATCCCGTCCTTCATGTCTGTCAGCCAGTGGGCTGCGATGTCGATTCCGCCGGCAAGAGCACCTGTGAAAGAGGAGGAGGAGTTTGGGGCAAAACAAAACCAGCAGGTCTTTACTAAATGAGCTCATCGTTGAAGGTCATGCTCTACCTTGTGTTCCTAGAGGAGAAATGCCCGCCCTGGATTCTCAACAACATAATGGATGCATATGTTCTTAAGAAATAATTATCCTGATATTTGCATCAATCATATATTTTTGTTAAGTTTAAAAAAATTTAAACGTGCAAGAAATCTGTGTAGCTGTAAAACCAAACAGCGATGATATTCTTCAAAGGTCACATTTTCTTCTCCAAACAGAATTTTTTTCTGTCTTTATTCTAAGTTTTTTTTCTGGCTTTAAAAAAAAAAAAAAAAGAGTGCTGACGCTGGCATTACGTTTCACAACAAGTTGAAGTTTGTAGATGAAGGAAGAACGGTGCCGTACCTGCCATCAGCCCCACTAGAACCATGAGCAGCCATCCTGAAAAGGCGTCACTGATGCTGTGCAGCAGAGCACCGGTGGACTGTCTGCTCTTCTTGGTGATCTGAATCAGAGAGTGACATTATTATGTTGTTCGCCTTCATATATAAGAGATTATATGGTGACAGTGTTGCTTTATGTAGCTACTGAAACCTTTTATTTGAACAACTTTTCTCTGCTTTATCTTCAATAAAAGACTATGAAAGCAGAAAAGTTAAATTAATGAGATCTGCAGAAACAAGAAAACTCCCCTTCGTCACGTCCTGCCACAGTTTGTAACCACAATTCTGAATGTGTGGGATGTGTACAGATACAAACTCTGTGAAGGGTGTGAAGAGAAAGATACATAATGATACCTGTTTTATGTAATTATTTTCTACTTTTCAGAAAAGATTGGAATTGGGTTTTAATGAAAGGAATCTCAGGTTACATGTGAGACTATGATCCAATAAAGGTTTTCACACTCACACAATCATGAGAAAAAATTCTTCCTACCTCTCTGTGTCTGTCACGGTCTTTGCTCTTCTCTCTGACCCAGTCGATGGTGTTAAAGTCTTCATAGGTGCCCAGTCCGGGAACAGGGTCCTCCAATGGATCCACAAGTTTGCTAGGGCCGTTGCCGTTCATACCGTCTGCTCTGCTGCTGCTGTTCTCCTCAAAGCCTCCTGGGAAGGAGTGGAGGAAAAGCAGGAGAGGAAGAAAAAGGAAGGAGAGAGAAGGAGAATTGTGATGCACATTAACATGCTCACATGGAAAAATGCCTTTTATTTCTACCACAATGCATTTTCATTTTAACTATTTTTTTACTTTCTTTCACATCGGATTTTGAGTTATTCACTTCTGCTTTCACTATATACTTGTTTGTTATTTTTCAAAGATATAAAATAAACAAAGACAAAGAAGAATCCCTCTTCCAAAAAAAAGGCATGAGCCAGAACAACAGTATATCTATACATAAATACCAATAACATACAATAAGTAAATGATGGAAAAAAAACACATGTATATCAGTCCTTTCCTTGTAGAAATTTCAGAACCAGGTCCCAGATTTTATGGAACACATCTCATCCGTCTCCAATATAAAGTCTCAGTCTCTACAGAGTGTTTATCAATCTCCACATTCTAAAGATGAACTTCTTCACAATCAAAGTCTCAAAGCAGATCATTTTCTCTTGTACTTATTGGCAGAAACAGGAGAGCTAGTTGCTCTTGGGACAGCTAAGAGCGGATCGGGTCGCATTGCCTCCTTAAAACCCAGAGAAAGAGTCAAAGATACCTTCCCAGTATTTGTTAAGGGTTCTGCATGACCAGAAAGCAATTTGTTAAATTGATAATAATAGTGTATACATCATTTAAAAATTGAATAAAGTTGTGTTTGACATTGAAAGAACAATCATGTAAACTCTGCAAACATTCATCGCAGACATCATCTGTTATTTCAGCACCAAACCACCTGCCAATGCTTGTTTGCAGTGGTGAGCCATGGTTTCTCCACTTGGGTATATAGTTTTTTAATATTTTGCATTTAGCTGCCCTCAGATAACCTCTCTGTGGCACGAGGGCTGATCCCAGTACGTGACAAGGCCATATTCAAATAGAAAGTAATATTTATATAGTGGAATGAAGGATAAATACCAAATGCATACAGTAGACACACTTTGAGAATTGATCCAAACGTAAAGTGCTTTATACATAAAATGATTTATTATTATTACACACACTGAAACCGTCAAGGATGTTCCACTATGACACAGAATGACGTTACGTTGTATCACATATATTTCACGTAACTGTCATTACTCAATAATAACTCCCAGCAACCACTCACATTTACTCATACCACAACCAAGAAAGCCAAGATGCCATAAAATGAGAGTAGGTTTTATGGGTGTTCTGCCTGACTACAGCCAAGATGCTGGGTATAAGAATACATGCCCAAAGGCACATGGGCAGTGTAGTTTGCAACTACACAAAAGTGGCAAAGTTTCAATTTACATATAGGTCAACTATGGTAAAAATGAGACTCTGTTTCCAGGTGGAGAAAAGAATATAAATCGAGCCAGATGTAAAGGAGTAACTTACACAAATCGGGCAGACTTCATGGATTATCAGGGTTTTGATATTCAATTTTATTTGACTCCAGATTTTTAAAGTGTGGCCGACTACAGAGCTGTTGCTAAAAAGAGATCATTTAACTGTGGTGGGGCTATTGAGATCAACGAGCAGAGAGGGTTGTTTGCAAACTGATCTTTCTGTATACGGCCATGGAGGCCAGGAGTCCCTGTCCCACTGGAGGCCTTTTTTCCACTGTGCCAGAATAGGTAAGCGAGCAAACCAAGAATACATCTTAAAGTTTTGTATGGAGAAACCGCCTGCTTCCCTCCGTTCTGATAAGGGTTTTTTAGTGATGTGGATGTTCTGTAAACAGAATATTGAAAAGAAAGCACAAATTAAAATACTTAAGTCGACATGGCATAGTACCGGTTTGGTCTGGGTGTATAATAGAACATATGTGATTCTTCAGCCTGTTGGCCAGAACTTTTCCAAAGATTTTGGTTCCAACAGGTCAAATGTGTTGGGGCGATATGCCGAAATCAAATGAGGGTCACGGCCTGGTTCTGTAATCAATGAGATGTGGGCCTTATATAAGGTAGGCGGCATCCTAGAGACGTGACTGGAACAATTCAGCCTTGGTAGGAGCGAGAGAATGATGAGATGACTTTTATGATCTGGTCCAGGTTAATATCATCAGCTAGTGCGTCAAATTAATAAATCAATTGGATTCGATCAAACATTTGAGCATGGAGTGGTCGAGCCTTCCCAGTATATTGTTGTGCTTCAACCCAAAACATATAATCAAAATATGAGGAACCAAAAAGGGAGCACAAACAAAATTCCAGTGTATGTGATTGTTATATACACTGTAATGTGATTTGTTACTGATTTGAAAAAATTGATGCAGTAAATTGACACAACAAAAAGTTGTTCAAATGTCCTCACTCCAGTCAATTCATAAGATTCATCAAGCAATGACTTGGCCTTGGTGGAGATCGTCCTTTGTCTTCTGGCAGGAGACAAAGGAGAATTTGTTTTGATCAAAATTAATTGAGTCAACTGTTTTTAGTCACTTTGCACTGGAATTTTTTTTGTGCCCCCATTTTGGTTCCTCTTATTTTGATATTCCTAAATATATCGTTGTAGCGACATTTAAGGTGGTTACATAATTTTGTCGTATTGCTTCACAGTGCTACTACTGTGGCGAAATGCTGCTTGAAAGGCACGTGGTTAGGACCTTCGTCTTCTCAGAACCTAAGAAGCTCCCCCTTTTTAAAGTTTTTAGAAAAACAGTGTTGTTGGTTTGTATCCTCTCTTTATCGTCTGCATTATTTGTTTTCTTCTGTCTTTTATACTATACTATCTCCATGCAGATCATCCAGTTTCTCTTTCTATCAACCTCACTGTTACTTTCAGTTCCCGTTCGCACGTGATCTAACACCAGAGACCAATGTCTTCTGTCGAGAGAAATGAAAACATTGCTAAATCGTTGAACTTAAATGTAGCTACTCACTAGTGGGGGAAAAAAAGCATCTCGTGTAGATGATGGACACATGGATCAAATGATTTCAACAATGTCTGGCCTACTGCTGATTAAGAAAACATTTTATTATAAAGCATACATAGAATATCTGATGAGTGACTGAATCCTGTAAGCTACAGTATTCAGAACACTATGATTTATATAAATCTTGAATACATGGCATGTCAGGAGCTACAGTCAGCGCCGCCCACTGACTAGAAAGCAACGACTAATCAAAAACAGCACCAGGAAACAGGAGTCGGCGCTTGATGTTGGCGAGCGATGACAGATTTAAGACTCAATCCTGTATATAAAAACAAACATCTGATCTGAAATGAAAATATGTCTTCACTCAAAATATGAAAGACCAACAAGTGAAAATTGAGGTGCTTACTGTTTGTGCGAGAAAACACAAGTTTGAATAGCTTATTCAATGTTGAAAGAAGCTACAGTCAGGGATCAAACCGATATTTTTATAACATTTAAGTTCAATATGAAGCATAACCAGAGACGTAACATTTCTGTTGTTTTTCCATTATATAAACCGAAAGCTAACCAGCAAACTGTAGCCTGACACTAGAGCAGGAAAACAGTGGAATCCATTCAAACATGGGGAGCATTTATACAGCTGCTCGACGAGTTGGTCCAGTTTCAAAAGCTAAAAATGTTCTGGGTGAGACATCTGTCACTAAGACACCAACGAACAAGAAAACTTCTCACTGACAAGCTGCACATTCAAGTTAAAAAGGGAAATTCAAAGATAAAGAAATAGCTGAACTGAAAATGTGTCCGTTTATAGTGATTTATTTTGTTAATTTTTTTATCCACACTAAACATTTGAATACAAGCAGCCCCATTTCTTCATGAATTAATTCTTAACTTCATGTTTGTACACTTCTACCAGCCAAACCTACGGACTACATCCAACTCTGTCCAGACTCTGACAATGCAATGTGTATCACAAAAGGTTAAATACATTCAGATACACATATTAGCCATAATATTATCTCACTTTTACGGTGAAAGAGCTCTAATTGACATATGGATCCCTGAAGGTGTGCTCTAGTATCTGGGATTGAGATGTTAGCAGCACATTTTTGTACTGGAAGATGGAAGTTGCAGCCTCCATAGATCAGACTTGTGTATAAAACATCTCCCCAAGATTCTGTGGTAGATTGAGATCTGAGGAATTTGGAGCCCAAGTAAACAACTTTCACTCAAAATCATTTGCAATGCGAAAGGAGCATTATCCTGCTGAAAGAGGTCACTACGATACGGGAATACCACTTTCAATTAAGTAGTGTCGTTGGTCTACAGCAATGTTTAAGTAGGTGGTGCATCTCTAAGTAGCATCCACATGAATGGCAGGTCCGAAGGCTTTCCAGCAGAAAATTGCCCTAAGCATTACCCCGCCTGCCCTGGCATCCCATAGTTCATCCTGGTACCATCTCTTCCCCAGGTAAGTGATTCACACATAACAGGTCATCCATACGATGTCAAAGAAAACATGATTCTTCAGAGCCGGCCAACTTCTAACCTTGCCGCATGGTCTGGATCTGATGGCGATGTGCCCAATTGCTGGTATTATTTGCAGTGAAGAAGGTTCGGCATGGACACTCAAGGCACCCATACACGGCAGATTGCGATGATACTCTGTCTGAGCCGACACTTTTCTATCAGAACCAGCATTGACTTTGAGCAATTTGTGCTTCAATAGCTCTTATTAGATTGGACAAAACATGCTAGCCTTTCCTGCCCACACATAACAATGACCCTGTCACCCCTCCACCAGTTGTCCTTAAATCAATTTGGTAAGTTCTAACCGCTGAAGACCAGGAACACTCAACCAGTCCTTTAGTTCGGGAGATGCTCTGAACTAGTCGTGGAATAATCACAATTTGACCCTTGTCAAAGTTACTCTGATCTGAACACATTTTCACTGCTTATAACATTTCACCTTCAGAACAAAATGTTAACCTGCTGCCACTGTACCAAGATAATCAAATCTTATAAACTTATTAGCAATCTAACATTATGGTTGATCCATGTACATTATTTTGGATATATGCTATAGAGTAGATTAATAATATTCAGTTACCTAAAGAATTGTTGAAAAATAAACAAAGAAAAAAGCAGAACTTCTTCTTTTCTTTCTTTTTTTTTTACAGTAATACAAATGTTGAGTGAATTTTAGAAAATATGCAGTGTTAATTGATTAGTATTCATGATTTATTTCAGAAAAAAGACATTTTCATTTTAATATTATGTATACAGAGGAGCACATTAGAAAAGGAAGAGTTTTGTCCTATCAGAGCACCAAGGAAAGAGTCAAAATACTGCATATGTTCACATGATTGGCCGAAAAAAACAATTTTGGTAGAAAAAAAATAAGAGGATCTGAAGAATCAGCCCAATTTCAAGGTTGGGCTTCCAAAATCAGAGTCAAACCCAGATGGAAAATAGGACCACAGGCCCCTCTTCTATTTGAGTTATGGTGTTGAGTGGGGGCCAGAAAAGCGTTTTTGCAGAACTTCCCCATTCAGCAGTAATGCTGAACTTTGACTTTTCAGACATAAAATCACATATTGGCTGGAAATAGTGACACACTAAGTGAATAAATCTTGAGTGATGGCCAAAAATGTGTGTGTGAGTTTTGGAAATGTGATCAGTTCATTGTAGAGTCAAAGTGGAGCGTCTGGGCCAGATTAGAAGTTGCTTCAAAGATTTCATCGGCCGTCGTCGTAAGCATAGAGGCATATGTGATTATATTGATAGTGTTGTACCACAGCAGCTGGGGATTGAGACATCGAGCTCACCAGCGCGCCGACAACATCTACTCTGACAAGAAGTTTCAAAACATGTTTATGTATTGCGTTAGGTCATACAACCTCTAAGAAAACGGTCTCAAATTACGCAAAGCATCACCTTCTCCCAGCTACAGGAGCCGGATGATGGTAATCTTGTACTGTGCTGCTTTTCATAAAGTATATGCCCAATAATACTAATAAACATGCGTTTGTTTGGGGGCACCCTGTTCCTCTGCGGGAACACTGACCTGCTGGAACACGCAGCGACAAGAAATACAAAAGGAAATATGTCTTAAGTCCTGATGGATGTAAAATCCTAGTTGTAGTAAATCACTGCATTTATGTTTTCATTCAACTTAAAGGGATTTGCTTCACACTAATTTAAATGAAATGTTACAGACTATGGGCTTAACGCATGCATCATTAGTGTCCCCCACTGTCATGCCACACAACCATTTAAGGCTTTCGTAAAATCTTCAGTCCATCCCCCAAACCAAATTTTTGGTATTATACCTCTCTCCCCTAAGAACTTCAATTTTACACTATGTGAATTTATTTTTTGGTCTTCCTGTCTGTTTTCACTGTGACTGACATCAACAATCAGGAGTCATTAATATTAGTTAGAGGCATTCCACTGAGTTTTTAAACGCAATGGTGGGCATTGCATGAAGTCGACCCATGCTGGGAAACACTTTGATAAGTTGTGATTTAGAAATGGAAATAAGTGTAGGATATATGGGCGTACTGTTTTATATTTTTGTGCGCACAAAAATTGTGAGTTTATCCGTACATCAACTTCTGACATAAAACCTATGCGCAATTTTATAATCGAGCCCCCTGGGCTTGGTGCATCTTGTCTTTGGCTTAGCTTGGAATGATTTGAGGACAAAGTCGGCTCAAGGTTTTTGTTATTACCTTCAATACACACCCGTCCAATCCTCCGTCTAGACCTCGCCATTTTGTTACGCACTGATTGCTTTCTGCGCCGTCTCGCTTGTCCCTGGTAGGTAATGGTGGCATTATCTTTACATTGTTTTAATTGATTTATCAGACTTTTGTTGATTTCTTTTTTTTGACCAACTGCGGAAATTATTTTTATAGTTTGTTAGACTGAAAATATTTTTTAAAAGCACTAATTTGTCATTACACCTCCGACACAATAAATCCTTGACAAAGTACAGTTGGATAATTTTAACAATTCTGAAGGAACTAACATGAATTTCGAAAATATTTTATTTTCTAAATATGGAGCCTAAACATATAGAATAAAACCTGTCTGCATCATATTCACTGATGTATATAAAATAAAGGAAGATATAAAAAAAACAAGTGTAAAGGATCAGAGCTAAATGGGAAAAGAAAGGATAAAAACAGCAACCAGGATAGAAATAAGATATAGAACACATAGATAAGAAAGTTGGTAATTCAGTGTGTATCTGTTGCTGAAGACCTCTGCGTCAAACAACCCCCTCACACAGCTGTACACGCCCACACACACAGCAAGCATGAAAAAGTTATGATGGGTCATAAAAGATCTTAATAATTAAACTCTGTAGAGTTAAAGTTAAAGACATCAGCAGAAACACAACAAAGAAACATTGAATAAATGTGCTCTCAGGAAAAATGAATGACTGTTAAAGAAGACACAGGAATCTGCTGAGGTGGTGTTGAACATCCTTGTTTTTCAAGCCTAACATGATTAGGCACTCAGATAAAAGATGACGAGCTCCCTGAGAATTGTAGATTCCAGGCTCAATCAGTGAGAACAGAGTGCAAACCTTATCAAACAGCAGAGAAATCTCGATGCTGCAAACAAATTCCTCCCGTGGCTCCCACTCACCATTTTCAACCAGAACCTCCTCATCCAGCTGCTTGGTCCAGAACTCCCATTCCATCTCTCCTGCCCCCCCGAAAAACAAAACGGAACACCTGCTGTCAGTGTGAAATCAAACTGGAAGCCCTCTAGGAAGTGGAACAGAGGACTCCCTCATTGGCCCAGAACAGTCCAGGAATGAGGGATGACTGGTTAATCTGTCTGGAAAGAGATGATTTGCTAACTGGTAGAACTGGTATTTAATAGGTGCTGACGACTGTGAGCTCTCTCTGATTGGCTGAGGTGGTTTGCTACGTAAAAGCTGAGGTCAAGTGTGTTTTTAAGGTCTTTTCCTTTTGAGTCCTGTTGATTCCTGGTAGCATCAGGGAGAGAGGTTGTGTGATGTAGAGTAGAGGTGCAACAGGGTCAGACAGTGGGCATGTTTGCTTTCCCTTCAGTCCAATCTACAAATACATTCCTCTTCTATGTCAAATATTTAAAAGCTCTTGGCTGGCTTTAGAAATAGTGAAAAATAATTGTACTGTACTTTATTAAAAAAAAGTGGCATGAACCATGAACTTTGAACTTTATACTTGGACTAAAATGAACTTATTCTAATCTTAACTTCCAGGAGATACACTTACAACACTGTGTACTTAGAGTAAATAGAGTTAAACCACAGCTACATTTGTTTGCCTGTGGGGACTGCTTCCATTGAATGTTTAGGTCAGGACTGAACTGTGGCAGAATATCAGTTTCAACATTAGGCCCGCCTACCTAATATTGTGTAGATGTCCGTTTTGGTTCCAAAACAGCTCTATGGTTTCTCTCTGTCACCTCTCTATCAGAACAAGCTTAAACCTTTTCAGCAATTTGTGCTAAAGTAACTCTTCTTGGGGATTGGACAACACAACCTAGCTCATCTAGCAGTTTTGGGCCCTCATGACCACCCGCAATTTTTTGCGTTGTTCTACTCATGCGAATGTCACATGGGATCATTAATGTCTCTCACGGGAGAAAAGTGAAAATCTCTTCCGCCAGCTATACATTATTTTCTTTCCATTTTGTTATCGACCAAGATTGACGTAAACGCAATGTCGGCTTTGTACTCTCCTGCTGATGGCCGGAAGAGTGACTTGTCTTATGTGACGCTATCATGTCAGAGTGGCGTGAATTCCTCACTCAAGTCGATTTCTTTCCAATTGGGGCGATGAACTGAATGCATGGAGTATCGCCAGGAACAACTTCTAACAGCTTTTCATTTACTGTCATGAAAAACTCATGTTGAACACTTCTGCACCGATGTTTAATTCTTAAAATGTGAGCAAGCATTCCATGAACAAAAGAACAAAAGAGGTGTGATGTACAACACAGCAGCGTCAGCCTTTATTATTTTACCTACTCGTTAAGCACCACTTTGTCAACAAATGATTAACATAGCAGTGACAATCATTTACCTTCCCTGTTACATGGCGTTTGATCTCATTCTCTGTTCAGTCTGTAAGCACCTGCTGAATCTAGCACTGTCTCACAATTTTAAAACATTTCCGGTTGATTTTCCTTATCTTTGAGTTAGCTGCTAACGGCTATCAGCTGCTTCTTAGGTCAATTTGCACACATAATACATTATGCTAATGTCACACACCCTTTCTCCCTCGCATTTATACTGGTGTCCGATTTGATTCGGTTCCTACCACTGCTGCCATCTCACAGGCAGGACTTGGACCCCCATTGCGCCACCATTGTATTTATCAAGATAAGCATTGTGAAATAAATGTGCAGTGTGTACAGTCAGTGTAAATGTGCAATGTGGTGACATTTAAGTATCCATATAAAGTCTATCAACTGTGAATTTTAAGAAACATATCCTCACATGGAAATGAAAGTTAAAACAAGGACGTGTTGCCAGTCAATTGTAGGGTTCCTACAGACATGGACACGAGTAATTGAAATGACAGCTAGCAAGACGGGGATTGAACATCTGTGGGACAGGCACTTCTTCAAAAACACAACAATCACGGCACCATATGAAATTTGTGCAGAGCAACTGACCAAGCACTAGCTTTCTCAGAAAACAGCTCAGCAATACAGAACTCCTGGCACTAGTTTCAACATGGGGTGTCCAGCAGAGCTCTGTACTCACCATGTCTGCGTGTTCTGAGGGTGTGGAGAAGAGGATAATCTCAGTTTCATACCCACCACTACTTCTAAACAGAAATTGGTCAATTTGGCACATTCACTTTGTCATATGAATGCAGCACTGTCGTGTTAGTCTAACACACTGGATGGAGACAAACAAACTTTCTGCCCCATGACGGTTTGATCTTTAAACTCCTGAGGTCATGGTTGCCATGGGAATTGTCATCTCATGTGAGCCCAATGACTTTTTGCGACCATAGGTGCATGCTGGCGTCACAGACTTGTTTGGACAAACGTAGGATTCTAAATCATGCAATGGCAGGAAACTAACACTTTTTCTTCTTTTGTCTTTCCTCGTGAATAAATGTGAAGTTGTGATGATTGAAATCCGTCTTGCTGGGAAACTACAAACAGAACTTCACAGAAACATGACTCATAGTTAGTAGGGAAAAAATAGGACTTCTACATAATTGTTACTAAGTCTGCTTTTGTTACTAACAAAAAGATGCACTAAGCTTCAATACTTAAAAGAAACACAGTTAACAACAATAAATCATAACATTATAACCTCTGACAAGTAAAGTAAATAGTATCGCAACGGGACTTCTGTTTATGTTTTCACCTCTCGTCCGAGAGGCTTCCTCAGCTCTAACAAACGAAAGGAAAGTCACTTTGGATTCAACTTTCAAGAAATAACGTGACCCGGATGAATGAGAATCTACACAAACATTGAACAGCAATTGAACATTTTGTACTGGAGTTTATGCGTCGGAAGCAAGAAAAATCGTCAAAGATTTTGGATTTATAAGGTATTGAGCGACTTCGTCAAGGACCAAATTGTGATGACTAAACAGTTCCTCTTCCACGGATTTGCCCACAAGAGAACTGGTGAAGTAAACACAAAGATACACACACTGCACCCGAAGCTGTATCTCCCTGTCAATCATTAAATCCTGTTACCAGCGTGACTCAGTCCACAAGGGCAGCACCAACAGGAAGTTAAGTCAATACACATAGCAATTAAAGCGCAATTAGCATAGTAATCCGGTTTGGTGATAACGCCACTGGAATGGACTTAAAACAATGACACTGCAAGCAGTAAGAAGAGCAGAGTGAGCAAGACTGTGGAACATAAAAATCAGCCCTAAAACAAAATAAACTAACAGTTATTGTTTCCTGCACTTCACAAATAAATTTTCGTAACCAGAAAAAATATCTATCAACAAATAGTTTTCATTCACTTAGGAGACTTTGGTTTATGCAGCATGTGAAATAAAATATAACATTCCATCTCTCTCAAACTTGATCTGAAAAACGCTCTATTATGGCTGCTGCATAAAAGGGCATTTTGCTCTGCATTTGATACAGAGAGAAGCAAATCTTTATACATCTCTTGATCTTTGTAAAACTATTACCAATACTAAAATGGTACCCTGTGATAGGATCTGCATTTCTAACAAAAGTAATATTCAGTCTTAACTATTCAAATTATTGTTTTGTTATTCAAATTTTCCTTGAATTCCACAGCTACATATTTGACAAATGTAGCATGTCACTGCTGTTGAGCGTCTGATGCTAGCGTAATTCCCTTTAACTGGTGGTAATAGGGCGTTCTTCTTCTTTTGTTAAACGTCTGTAACTGAATTATCGACACCACCTGCTCTCAGTAGTACCGCTTTCTTACCACGCAGCAGTGAAAACAAAGGAAAAACTTTTTTAAGGACAAACGATACTGGTCTTTTTTATAATTTAATGAATTTACAAAACCCACTACAAATATCTACTGTGTGGAGAGTGGGTAAATATTCTACAGACAGAATATTTTAAAAGCATTTGCTACTGAGCCGCCAGAAAACAATATGAATAAACCTTTTTAGGCTATTTTCACAGTAATAACATATAATTTGATACACAACCCCAGGGATTTTGGAAAAGACGTGTTACTTTGTCATCTTTATCATAGTGGAACACAAAACTCTCTAGTCCGTAATTGTGTTTGTAGTTGTTCTGTCCAAACATGGCTATTAGCCCTTCACATGGAAACAGAAATTGAGGACTCAAAAGATTTTCAAAAGACACTCTGGACAGCTCTGACTCTGGACAGCTTTTACTCTGGACAGCTTTTTCTCAAACCAAAATTGCTGTTGTCATGTAAACAAAAGAAGAAGAAAAACAACAGCAAAAGGCTGCAGCTTTAAGTATAAACAGTTGTCAAAAGAAAAGCCACTGAGACCAGGCAGTCCTTATCCCAGCTGGTGTGCAGCCACCTGGCTTTGCAGCTCTCAGAATTTGACGACTGCATCCTTTTCGGAATAGTTGTTTGGACCGTTTCCGAATGGCCCTTGCAAAACATCCCTAGTAATGCAGATGTCAAACCTGCAAATGATTGTGGGTTGAAAAGTAGGTTTGACGTACCAGCTGTGGTAGCATTCTGGGTCTAAGTCAATGCTGAATATCCTAAGTTCGCCTCAAAATGACTAAAAACATAGTTTCAATTTCCAGCAAAATATCTTAGCGAAGTGTGATTTCCTACGATGATTGCAAAGAAATTAAATTGTGGAATAGACTGAACTTAAGAAACAAACTTTAGATATTGCCTCCTCCCTTTATGGGATTAAATTTTGTTAGAGGGGTAACAAGCAAATACGAATTATAATGTTAATAATGTGCCGAGTTACTCAGCTTCAAAAACATATTTTTGGATTTATTTTACGGTCCCAGGTCCAGTGGTGGATTTGAACCCTGAGCCTTCTTGCTGTGAAGAATGCTTATCACTACGCCCCACCACTTGCATTTATGCAGATCACAATACAAATAGATATAAAAAGGATCCCTGCAGTGAAGAGCGTTTCTCCACCAAGGCCGGAGGACAAAAAACCTTGAATCTTTCCCGTTAATCCATATCAACAACCACATTTAATGAGTTCTTTCCTGTACCAACAGGGTTGACGTTAGCAACACGTGGAAATGATCTGACAGTGATGAGCTCAGGAGGCATCACTCAGATTCTGTATAGAGGTCTTAACGCAGTTTTAGCCTGGATGAATTTTTGTGCCTTTATCTCCTATTTTCCATCTTTTTGTTCTTCAAAAGAACAAATATAAACACACAGAGCAAGGACAAGCAGCGACATGCTCTCCTCACCTGGAGAGCACACACATTCATGAAAAACATAGACTTATCTTTTGATGACACAAAACACGATATTGTCTAAACCATACCATAACAGAGGGATTCATCTGTTGACGGTTTCAACTTTCAAAGTTTCCTCATAATTCATGCAGGAGATGTATACGATCCCCCGTGCTTCTTAATGCAATGAGGGCGCTTGAAGCTGAGGGACACCTACCTTGTTTTTGAAAGAGGGATCATTGTAACTGGAGATTAATCCCATGTCACTATTTGGAACATTTAACCTCTCCTCAGCATCGCGAGTTCCCTGAGAAACAGGCCGAACCATTAGGATGGGCTTTTAAGGAGACTCGTTTTTGCAACAAGGTCAAGAGTTTGCTAATGAGCTGTTGAGAGCCAAACAATGCGAGCCCTTGAGAGGGAAAGAAAAGGAGGAAGTGTGAGGAGAAATAGGGAAAAGACAGGAAATCGAATCAAAACTGAGCTGAATCAAAAGCTAAAAGCTGGTTTGTTGTCGTCACCTTCAGGTTATTCTTTTATCGCCGCCCTCATCACAGCTAAAACCACCAATTCTCTTGCTGACAAGCCAGATATTTACAACGCCCTGCAACCAGACGCTTGGTTTAACGCCGGGCAGCACGGTACTGACACCAGACATAAACCCTGCAGCCAGTTCTGCCGATTCATTGTTTTTACTTGAACCAAATCATTACACATACTTTCTCTCTCTGGGATTTTCTTTCACCAACCACCGTGTAATTTTAAAAATATGTGGTTGTCATTTTGAAAGCATTGCTGCATTTCTTCTCTCCCTAAAAAGGCTGACGTGGTGGAAACACAAACCTCGATGCAACGGGAGTTTAGAGAAAACCTCGTCTCCAGGCTTATTTCTTTTCGGCACGGTCTTTTCCCAGCATGAATGAGTGAGGAGGACATGGTGTTGGCGATGTCACAGTGACACCAGGTCATCAATGTCACAGTCTCAAAGCTCTCAGAAAATTAAAGTAATTCATTCTGAAAGAAAGATGAAATGTTCTTCTTGAACGTAAGGTACTTTGCCAAAAATGTAATGGCTTGGGTTAATAATTTTAAGGCTGTTCAAATTGTGCTGAAAATATGTTTATGAACTTTCTGTTCAGAAAAAGTAGAAGAAGTAAAAATAAAACAAATTGAAAAAAAGAGCGCTGAATCATTAATGAAAAGGAAGGATCTCTAGGAATAAGATAACAGCATGTAAACAGGATGGTTGATTGAAAATATGCTGAAGAACTATCAGAACCAGAATTAGACTTCAGGTATGTTCCTGTGTGGACAAAGTACGGAACCTAAACTTTGCCTCACAAGGGCCATTTTTGTCTTTCACTTTTAATTTTTATTTGTCTGTGATCATGTAATTGGTCTATATTTTGGAAAGGTTGTGTATTTGAGGAATGTTTGGAGGGATCAGCGTAAACTAAATTGCCCCTCAGAGCATGTTCAGGATCAAACTTCAGATTGTAGTTACGCTTCGTTTCAGGAGTTTCGGCTTTGAAATTCTCATTTTCTTGGTAGCCCTATCTGACCCGTATGAACAGTTTACCATCGCCTAGATTAGATCTGACATGCTTCCATAACTGATCCACCATTCGCTGTCAGAATATACTTGGACCTTTTACAGTGACTCTTTTTTACTTTGACTGTTGAACTCATTCATGTATTCATTAACTATTTCTTTCTAAATCTTAAGATTGTACTGGTTGGGTTAGGGAGAAGATCTACTCTACGATATTTCCGTTCTAGACCTTAATCAGACCTAGATCTTTTTTTCCTGATGAAGGTGTAGCACCGAAACACTGTAGAAAATATTATTTTGCAAGTTTGTCATTCTGCCTTTTTTTTGTGGGTGGGCAATTTTCATACTTGTCCCTGTCTTACGAAAAAATTTTCACACCACAGAGTGACTGTGAAACATCTTCGAGAAATTTGTCGGATTGTTAATCAACACTAGGGACAAAACCAAAAGCTCAAAACCTCTTTTCTCAAGCCAGAAATACTAACTAGTTCCCAACATCTCCTTGCCATTGTAAAAATTGTTGACTTAAAATTCCTGTTGGCTCTGTGCTCCAATAAGAACAATGCCTCTCTAACCTGCTCAGGTGTCACATTATGTCGTGGTGAAAGAGAGACAATGGTCATCAGTTATTGTGGGTCATAAGTCAACTGTTTGTTTGAAGTTAGATCCAACCCTAGGGAGTTTGAAGAGTCTCTGACATTAAGAAACACATCATCAGTAACCACGAGGTCTCGATGCAGATGTCACAGCAACTCCCGTACACAAAAGACATTCCAACCTAATAGACACTGCGGAAAAAGGGCCCAGGAAAGGCATCGGTACAAATGTCAAGTCTGGTGATGCTAGGGTGTACAGGCCCTTTTTCTTTGGGATATACCCTTTAGGGATCGCCATGACCGATCCTCTGTTTCCATCTACACCATCCTCTGTCACAAGAACCAGCTGCATGTCCCCTCTTGCCAAAAACTGAAACTTCCTTTTCCCTTCATGTCCTGCCTCAGCTCCATCATCCTTCTGCCAATACTTCCACTAAACCTCCCATGTACGCACAAACCACAACATCTAACCTGGGCTGTCCTTTTGATGTGCTCATTGCAAATCCTGTAAATCCTCATCACTCCCAAAGAAAATCTTAACATCTCCAGCTCTGCCTCCTGTCCTTTGTTCGTTCCACCGTCTGTAAACCATCAAGCACAGCTGGTCTCACGACCATCTTGTCAAACCTTCCCTTTAAAGCAAGATGGGGTTCGGAGCTGTTCCTTGGTGCAGTTTCAACTACACGGTGAACCAATCCATCACTCCTCCTGCACAACTCTCTGCTGTCGTACTGCTCTCATACATATCCTTTACCACTTTAACTCTAATGACTCTCTGTCACTGTAGACTTCCTCATGCCATACCACAATTTCCTCACTCAGCAGACTGCTGTACACGTTCTCTACATCCACAAACACATAATCCAACTCCTTCTGGTTTTCTCTATACTTCTATATCAGCGCTGTGAAAGAAAGCATTGCGTGGCATGAAAACATACTGCTGGTCACAAACTGCTTTACTGTGTAAATGGTTTGCAAACAAGAAAATGACAGGTTGACTTATCGACGACGATCATTTTTATGTTTGGTGGAATAAAACACCCTATAGCTCGCTTTAATGTTTGTTTTAATGTTTTGATGGTAAGCCATACCAAACACACTAAACCACATTGATTTAATATGTCTCTAAGGGAATGTGTGCGAAAGACTGAGCATGCAGTAACTGATTATTCACACGTGTGACTTCAACTCACTAAAATCATGTGACATACACTCACTGTACCCAAGGACTACACATATAACAATCTGACTTTTGCTTTAAAGCCTCGCTAGTATTTGTAGAAGAGTATATTTGTGCTAGGAGACAACAGTGTCAGGTCTCTCAGGGAGATTTTGTTGACTGTAGGCAGAAAAAAAACTTCCAGTTCAAACAAATACACACGTGTGCAGCGTGAAGGGTAGTGAAGACTTATGAGGTTTGAAGAGCAAAAAGTTTTGCTACCTAGAATGGAATTAAATGCTTTTTCAAGCAAGAGGACCATAACTGAAGGTCAGGCAGATAAGTAATGACCAGATGGTAAAATAAGCTAGATGCAGTGTGTTTGAAAAGCCTTTTGATGTCCCTCTATCTTTTCATCAGATAATAGTGCCAGTTCCCACATGCACTAGGCTCAGCAATGTTTCGCAAAGCCTATACTGTCCAATGACCCCAGTTATAAATGCCTCTATTAGAGGATACACCGCACAAACAAATCAATCTCAAGGAATAAAACAACAATGCGATCAGACAGCTAGGCTAACGCCCTCTGAACTCAGAGCATAAAGTCCAGGCTGTGATCAGATCTGGATGCAATTGTATATAATTATAATTTTGTGTTTGCAAACAATGCTGGAGTGACTAATGCTTCGAGCTTAATTTTTATAATTAACAACATCCAAATTACAGCAATCTCAATATCGTAACATAGAAGCGGCCGACATAATATGCCGTCTAGGTCCTCCTTTTGCCGCTAAAAGAGCCATCATCACATCAAAGCAAGGATCCGAGGTCCAAGAGCGCTGAATGTGTGCTGTGGTATCTGGTACCAAGATATGAGCAGTAGATCATTTAAGTCCTGTAAGTTGTGATGGATCAAATACTGATGATTCCTGCATTTTGTGGACACTTTCCCCAGTGAACCTGGGTGAGCAATGTGCACCCTGCAGCCCAACTGGCAAGCTGGTTCTGATTGACTCCTTTCAATCAGAACCAGCATTTTTTTGGAGCTATTTGTGCTACTGTGGCTCAACTGTGGAGAAAGACAACAGAGATGTTCTCCAGGCCCATCTCACCTTTCAAAAGTTGTCCCTCCTTCCACCCCTTGGATAGGTACTAACCCTGGTAGACCGCAAACTACCAACATGACCTGGAGATGCTGTGATCCAGTCACCTGGCCATGACATTGTAGTTCTTGTCCCTACCAAATGTGTCCCACCCGCTGACAGGTGGTACTCTAAGGAGATTATTCTTGCTATTCGGTTCACCGAACCGAATAATTGGTTAAAATGAAAGGGTTGGTTCATTCAAGTCCCTCTAAGCTTAGTCCTCAAACACCCTTCCAGTGCACCTACCTGAGCTTAGAGGGGGGACATCGTCAGTAATGGAAAAGTCCAGAGTGGCTCCTGCGATGTCCACCAGATCATCATCGTCATCGTCACTCGGGTGATGAAGACTGTCGAAGCTCCCGGTGCGGTAGCCAGGGTTTTCCATCATCTCAAACCCTGTTTACAACACAAGAGAAGAACGATCAATTAACAAAAAGCCTATAAGATTTCACCTGTGGCTGGCGCGCATCTACACCTTTGCTTGTCCAGAACTGAGACATTGTCAACAGAAGACGCCTGAAACGTATCATAAGATTGAGTCCCAGGAGGAAGACAGCCCCACAGCCGGTCCCAACAGCCGGATCATCAGGCAGTAATGATGACAACACGGTTTAAAGGAAGTTTTCGTAAGCATTTCCGCATTTCTATAGAACTGGAACGTGCAGAGCAGACGCCTCAATCTGAGAGGAGAAACACTGCAGCAACATCAACACAATTATTGGGTCATTAGCTTAGCTTACACGCTCAGCCGTTATACCTTAAACGTTTAGCCGACTTTAAATCAATATAACCACGCTTGAACCACCGTCTATGTGGAGCTTTCTGAGTAAAGAAGAAAAACAGTGATTGAAGGCTTACCTGTGGTGGAGGAAAATAGTGTCCAGCCCAGTGGAGGAGTCTTGTGACTCGGATTTGCTTCGCTGTTACTGTAGGCTGCTTATGTCAACAGGAGTAAACTTAAAGCTCCGCAGCGGCTTCGCCGTTAAAGCCCTGCGTCATTATCCGTCACCTAAACGCCAATTTTAATCCACAAAAGATACGTTAAATGATTCCACGGTGTATAAGTGTTACTCATACACATAAATTAATACAATAGAGTTAAATGATAAGTATTTTTCGGGTTTTTTTGCCTATTAAAACTGCCAGGCGATAAACTAGCATAAAGGTAACTATAGTTAGTTCTAACTTCCGCCAAACGCGAGTGAAAAGAGAGCATAAAAAATTATTGTCTGAAAGTCTTAATTCGTGTAAGGGCGCTTTTTCTATTTTATGGTTAAAAACACATATTATCATCGTTTGAATTTTGCCATCTATATGTGTATACATATATATCAAAGGTCGATATATGACATTAAATCGTTGTTCCTTTCGCGAAAGTGCTTTAGTTGGTTTTATTTTGAAAGGGAATTTAGTTGATTTCCGTCACACTTACCCTATCCCGGCAGCCTTAGCAGGATCATGTGCAAGTCAGGGAAATGTAGTCAAATCTAGAGCAGTCGCTGCTTCTCTAACTAGGTCAGTGGAGCAGTTCGATTAATTGTTAATCGATTTTCAACAACTTTCGGTTGAACTGTTTCAGAGAAGAGTTGAATGATAGAGGACCCTTAAATGTACTTTAATGCGATTTAATTATCATATATGATGTATTATGATATCAAAAACCCTATATAATAGATCATTATGTTATGAAGGGTGTTACTAGATTGGGTTGGGTTTTTTTTAATTTTATTTATCGTTTTGTTCATTTTTTATTTTTTTTTCTACAATCTGAATTTACATTTGTATTTCTCTGAAGTTACTGTCCAATTTCTTGGATGTGTATTTGTAATCATTAAAAAAATGAAAAGTTAATCACAAACAAAAATGAATTGTATTATTATACTATAATTCACAAATGAATATAATAAATACAATATTTTATGCTACAAAGTATGTTGCAATGTATTGAATAATATTATATCAAAATGTGTTGTATTATATTTAGCCTTCATTTACACAGACATCCCTTGACAGGAAACCCTTTTTTGGGGTGATACCTCATTTTATTTCAGAAGGTAAAATATGAGGAAAATAAAACTAAGGCTGTTATACAGCTTTTGCAAGAATGAAATGGAAGTTATTTGATTTTGATACAGCTGTTCCCTTTAGGGGTTGCCGTAGCAGGTCAACTGATTCCTTCTCTGATACACCCACCAATCGCATGTCCTCTCTCACCACATCCAGAAATCTACTCTTGAGTCTTCCCCTTTTTCTCCTACACAGCAGCTCCCTCTCCAGAACTTTCAATGTCCAACTTCGAATGAATTATGGACTCGTGATTAAATAAATCAAATTTATTTAGAAGTTCCAGCGTGTGTAATAAATATAAAGAAGAAAATAAAGTAATAAAATGATAAAGTACCATAAGTTTGCACTTATAACACGCTAATTACGTCCAATTTAAATGCGATGTAAAAGTTGTAATTGATTTAAACACCTAGAGTCAGTGTTTTGTGCAAACCATTTTTTGAGTGTATATAAGTCAAAAAACGTTCAATGGATGAAAAGAGTCTTTTATATTTTATCTGAGGAAAGACCGCAGAGAAAAGGTGTTTTAAAAGGGATGCTTTTATTTTACATTGGTTTATTATTTCTTAAAGCGGTTGTGCTCTGTATGTGAAGAAATGCTTTATTTTTTTCTTTAGAACCTAAGTGTCACACACTAACAGTCTAAAGCCACATGTTCTGTTCAAGTACAAGGTCAACTTGTATAGAGTGGATCATTTCTAAGCAGTTAAAGGAGGACATCTTGTGGTGGTTTGTAAAAAACGATCAACTGTATATTTCCACTAAACTACATTTGTCTGACAGCACTTTCCTCATTACACTGTAAAAGAAAAGTAATTACAATTAACAGTAAAATACTGGCAGCTGTAGTTACCAGAACTTCACTGTAAAAGAAACTATACAGGAGCGACTGTAATTTGGAAACTGGCAATTTCACAGCTGTGATATATAAAAACGAAACAAGATACACTGTAAACAGGTTTATAGTGTATCTTTTAAAATATCCTTGCAATTATATGCAAAAACCTGACTTTCCTCAAGAAATACATGTTTTTAGTTGTGTTTAACTCTGTAATCGGTATTATTTGACACATTTAATGTATATTAACCGATTGTTTCTGTGCATCAGAATGCATGCGCATGCTTCAGTTTTATATATTGTGATTTTAAATGTATTTGTCAGCATTTTTAATATAAATCTTACTAGATTTTTTGTATTTTCACAGTAAAATGGTGAGTGTTCCACATATTATGATAGTAGAAAGTAAAGTTTGTACTGTTCCGTCTTTATGTGTTTCTTGATTTCATCCAGCGAATCTACTGCTGTGAGATGATATCAAGACTTTTATGGACGGTTGCATTTTGTTATTTCACTGTGATTTGTACAAAAAATTGTATTTGTTTCCTCTCATATTTCCTCTCATGAAGTATCTGAATTCATCTTCCTTTACTTAAAAGGCTTGGTGATTTTCTGCTTTGTGTCAGCGTTAACTATTACCTCCCACTCATCCATCTTCTTCTCCTGCAGCCCAACATAAACATTCCTCCATCATGCCTCCCACGGCGTTCCTCCTCTCAGAAGACCTGTTTCTCTTCACTTCCTCCCCCCCTGCCTCTAACATAAAGTCACTCATTCAGGCTCATGTCTGTAAATAAATCCTTCTGAGCCTCTCTAACGTGATTCCCAAAGTGTGGTCCGCGCCCCCCCGCTGGGCCGGGCCGGTGCTGTAT
Organism: Lophius americanus; assembly: GCA_037951165.1. Taxonomy (NCBI): domain Eukaryota; kingdom Metazoa; phylum Chordata; class Actinopteri; order Lophiiformes; family Lophiidae; genus Lophius; species Lophius americanus. The sequence continues at coordinate 923,633 of JBBDHG010000339.1, forward strand.
GTGGGTCAAACGGGATCAGTCATTTGAATTAATCGTGAAACAAACCACAGAGTCAAAGTACGTGCTATTTTTCATATATTTGACTTGGGTGAAAGATAAAGCTTTGCAATGAAAGTATCATGTTGTTAATTGTTAGTTAAGTTCATTTGCAACATTTCCAGCAGGAGTTTTACATGGCAAGTAAAAAATGGAGCAGTGAAAAGGGAGACGGCTGCTGAATTAAGTTTGCAGCAGATTTCTGTATGTTAAATCAATTTATTACATATATATAATAGTTATTCATACATTACCCAACAGTGAACCCCCTGCCCCCATTGTCAATATTTGTTATCTTAGATGTAGGTTTCGACGTACAATTCAAAGTCTTGGATACGAAGAGGTGAGCTGCGGTGCTTTAGTTTCAATTTGGAACTTCACCACTAGGTGACCACTTCCTTTTCTTTGCATTTCAGGGTGAGTCATTCATGTTTAGGATTCAACACTCATCTCACTCTTTACACGCCTGTTCTTCAATCAGAAAACCTAGTTTCTACTCCTGCCACGGCTGCGTTCCTTTTCATTCCCACAGACTAGGAACCTCCGTCTCCTTGAGGTCAGACATGCGCTCCTGACCCGAGGTGCTTTCCATCTAGTTTTCAGTTCTTATTAATGGCCGTGGCTCTAATCCCCAGTATATGCACCGCTCAAACCTGTCATCTAAAATGTCTAAATGCTGCTCTGTTCCCTCTCCATTAGTCCCTGGAGAAGGATGTGAAATGATTTCAGATTAGGATGTAAAGAAAATACATTCCTCATACTAAAAAACGGGCCTGGGAACGCCTCGGATCCCCCAGGATGAGTTGGAGGGTGCTGCTGGGAGGAGGGTTTGGAAAACCCTGCTTGGCATGCTGCCACCATGACCCGATCCCAGACAAGAGCAAGAAAATAGATGGATGAATGGAAAACTGGTTTCACCAGGAGATTATGTAACGCCGGTCTCTTGTGAAATAATAAACTCTTACAGTTTCATCGTTCCTCCTGAAAGGGAATCATCTTTCTCTGAAATCAAGAGTTACGGAAGCTCGTTCATGTCTACAGAATAAGTTCAATAAAACAATTGATATTCACAGTAAGATGTTGGGTAAACATCCCCTGACGCAACAGGCTGTGGTCCTGGAGCAAGACCCTGAAACCTCAGCTCCCCCGGTTCTTCCCAGGGGCCGCCCACTGCTGCCTCAGAGATGGCTTAAACGCAGAGATGCATTTCACGAGGTTGTACTGTATGTGTGTACTGTGTAACATGTGATATCTAACGGAAAGATTATCGTTATTATTAACAGGTTATATACATACTAGACTGTAGAAACGTGTCACAGAGTGTAATCTCTTGAAAACGCAATTGTTTCTGTCTCCATGTAAACTGGCAAAACACAACAAAGCAAATGGTGACATCACTCCGGAACCGTTCCGGAAGGTGAAAGGATGGAAAAGCGTTTTGTTAAATGTGTGTATGTATTAGTAAATCATGCATGTATATTATTAGAGTCACTTACAATTTTATGTATATTATATTTTTCTGTCTGTCTGTGGTATTTACTGTATGATAATTTATCCATATATACAATAATATAATAATATAATATAAAATCCCCAAAATTAGCAATGCTACTGATACCTGCATATGTTCAAAAGAAAAATGTCGTCCATGTTCCCTTGTGCTCTCCTTCCATCCCAGCCGCACATTTCAACAACATAAATGTTGGACTATTTCATTTTCATTTGCTGCAGACTTCAGGACCTTCACCTGCTGCCTGGTGTATCCCTTTGTAACTAAAATCAAGTTTGTTTTGACCTCACGCCATCGCCTGAGTTGTTTTAATGTTATGGCTAATTGGTAACACAGTGTGATGCTGTTATGGGTGGTGCATAAAATATGTGGACCCCTCAATCATGAGACCCTTCATTTGAATGTATGTTGGATCATTTCATTAGAACAACGGAACACAAGCCCTTTTTAAACAGAGATCGTGCAACAGCCCCCAACTAATACGTCCTTTTTTTTGTTGTTTAAACTGAACACGACAGCTGTGGAACATGAATCGGGGTTCTCTGGGCATGTTTGAGCTTCCATACACAGGTGCAAAGAGGTAATCATTGCCTGTTGGAGGTAAATGCTTACATCTGATCACAACTGGAGTTATTGGAGTAAATACATGTACTTTAATGTTCCTGGAGCACGGCCTCTTAATTTAATTAATCAACTAGAAAACCACTTCTACTTAGATTTGATCCTTTCTAGTCTGTACTTCTAGTCTGTGATGATACCCCCACCTACGTTCGTGGCACAGGCACCAACTTCCCCTTCAATAATTCCCACCTCGGCGTCACAGCTCCTGAAGAACTCCAGCACTTGGCTCCCCTCTCATGATCCGTCAACCTCGGCTGTATTTACTCAATGGTCAGACCACATTCAAACAACAGTTCCCCCATGAAGGGAATAAAAAGTGGTTGCGGATGCTTAAGTGGCATAAAGAGACCGTTCAACCGGGAGGACATATATCAATCTAGGAGACATAGAGCTAGTACAAAACGCTTTTACTATTATTATTATTATTTATGGGTCTTTTCCTATCAGGAGTGTTTTTTGTTAATTACAAAAAATTTTAATGCATTTGACTAAAAAGGGTTTCATAATAAATCTGAATTACACAGAACAAAACAGAAGACTCCTCTGTCGTCGAGTCGTTAAGATTCCATTTCCAATTCATGGAAAACCTACAACAAAACATGTATTTGCTGCTAAATGGCAGAAACAAACTCAAGACATTAGGAAAACCAAGTGAGAAACTGTCATTTTTAATAAACACAAAACCAATGAAACAGATAAAGATGCTCTTGTTTTCAGTCAAATTCACAAAATCCCCCTTTAAACAGTCAAAGTATGAACATTTTCTCTTTAGAATCCCTCCATGGTCTGAACAAGTCATAAGATTGTATTTTTTCCCAAAAATGTGCAGCAGTGCTGAACTGTTCAAACGTTTAGGGGACTGGTTCAAAGTTCCAGGACCTTAAGACCAAAATCACAGGATGTACTGACCCGATGATCGGGTGCAATGTGGAAAATAAACTTAAAAAAAGTAGAAAAGGTTTAAATCTTGGGTTTCAATTAGGTTTCACAAATTGGGGAAAACAGAGTTTTTGGTTTTACTTGTGTTAAATAACTATTCCACTTTTTAAAAAATAAGTTTTTTACATTTTGGCTTACTTGAAGATATCTGAATGGAAAGACACCACTCTTGTATATTTGTGTTAAATGTAAAGCTAAATGCTGTAGCCTATTAGCTTAGTTTAGCATGAAAACTAGAAAATGGGGGTATCCTGACTCCAAAACAGACTTGATCTCCTGTTAAGTTTGTTCATTAAAGATGAATTAAATCAGTAAAATCGAAAAAGGGTAAAAACAAATCTGAGGCAGGCTAGCTAAACCTGTTAGCCTGACTAGCAAAAACTATTTTACACTTCGGATACATTATCATTAGCAGTTAGTTATTCTGTAAATGACATTTGAAAACATTCAGTAACAATGTTGTTAATGGAAACTAAGTGCTAATAGAAGACTGGCTGGACATTTAGCTTGGACAGCTAAGATTGGCCTTGTTTGTTTTGTCTTTTGTATTTACACCATATCTCTGTTAGCATTACCAGATAATGGTGCTAACAATGGAATTTTACAATATTGATATGAGTGACGTTAATGGAAACCGAATGAACACAGACTCAGGCTAAAACAGTTAGCCTAACAAGCTAACACTGTGTTTTCTGTTTTCTTTTACATTTTAGTTCCTTTAGCATTAGCGGTGAAAAGCACTGCAAATTGAATTTACCATTAATGAATAAAGGTGTTCTAATGGAAAAAAAAAGTTAATAAAAAAGGGGATCTGTTTATGATGCACAATAGAGACAACTAGCCTGTTAGATCAAATAACACAAGCATTGTGCTTTAAACTCTTCAGTTCTGTTAGCATTAGCAGTTCATAGCTTAGCAAATGCAACTTCAGAATACTCAAGAGTTATGTTAGCAGATACCAAATGTAAGAAAGGTTAGCTTTGCATGCTAAACTAAAACAACTATCTTGCCTCTGAATTGTCTTGTACACATTTTATTATTAATCCAAGATTAGAGATAATTTTTCAAAGCTTTTAGACAAAGCTAGGCTAGCTGCTAACACATGTTTGGAGTTTTCATACTAAGCTAAGCTAACAAGCAGCTTCCAGTAGCCCCGTAGTTCCTGTTTAGTTATTAAAGTGCTGTGATTTTTCAAAACGTTCGACATAAGGGTGTTTTTTTTACTACTGTCTGCAGCAACATTGTTAGAACCGGGATAAGCAGAAGGTCAAACACAAGACCAAATAACAGTTTTTGCTTCATGTCAAAATTATACAGTAAACTTTGACTATTCCTTCTAATTTTTCATGTTTTACACCCATTTTTACAACCAGTTCCAGTCATTTCACAAATGAAGATCACTATATACATATTGTATACATTATACACACAGTGTCTCCTGTACAAACCAGTTAACATGTGACAGCACAACAAGGGGGCGGAGTCTCAAACTCCACGTGTTCGGACGCCACAGTGAAGGGCATACAGATTGATATGATGATATTAAAGTAGATAATACAGGATATAAACGCAGCCCAGGATTCATACAAAACCAGGAATGATGTATTTTCCTCTAGGGCAGTTAATAATGCTGCAAACAGTATCTTCACTTTGGTGTTGTTAACGGAAACGCATCCTCTTCAGGTGAAGCACCAGAAACAAAACAAAGTCTCCTACGATTCTCTGAACCCGGAGATTTACACACACACAAAAAGCAGCATCTCAGTGACAAATTTATCAAAATAAAAATCTTTGGTAACATAGTGTGATGCCGGTGGGAATAAGCATAGTGTCATCATCTCAGTTTTACAGTTCAAGCACGTAGTGACGCCTCTGCTCCGCCTCAGAGACTCAAATGTTGTTAAAAGGCATTAACTCATATTATTGTCTTTATTATTATGCTGCGTTCACACACGACACAAATGACTCTTTTCACGCGGCTTTATGACCACGAATGCAATCGAAATCAATCACTTGCTCAAGTAACGCAAACCTGCGAATGTACAGGAACGATACAAGCAACATCTCTTTCCAACATTTTACTCAGTCATCAATAATGACCAAAATAAAAAAAATCTGCTGCTCTATATTTGTAGTGGATGCGTCTGAAAAGGTCGCCACGTCTGAGGTGGACACAGTCAGTAAAAATAAATGTCCTCCAATTCAACATCAACGTGGTACTTAGGTCCGGATCTGTGACGCGGAGAATCTCACTGCTGACAAAAGCAAATATTTCTCTTGAATTGAAACTTTGCAAAAATTGCAAAGCACAATTTCAGGAATTACACCGATAGCACAACATTTGTTTGACTCGCGTCATTCATGCAGCGACATTTGCATGGCCCGACCCAAATTTGTGACCATTTGTGCTTTGCCTAAACTCTGTCCTTGAAAAATTTCAATTGAGTGTGGCCAATACCGCAAATTTGAGTCAACCAGTGCAAATCTACGACTACTCGTGGATTTGTATTGAATATTCACGTACAGTTCTCACCGAGCATAAGAAATCAAACAGAGAAATTCATGTGTAAATTTTAACTTAAACATAAATAACGTGAGATTTGCAAAACTTGCGTTGTGCCATTTGCATCGAGATTCTACTACTCTACTTATGCTGTAGCAATCAATCTTACTTCTTATGATGAGAGGGGAATGGCATGAGTAATGGCAATTTGCATAATATTTATGTCAGCTGGTGGGAATTTGCAACTACTTGCAGCTTTACATTGGCTTTGTAAGTAATACTTCGGTGTGAACGCTGGATTAGTGGGAAAAATAATGTGACAGCATCAACTGGATTCTTTAACTTGGGTGAAAACTCTTCTTCTTCTGTTTCAGAGAGGTCCAATTCACCAACCAGCTCTAGTATCGCCAACAAGAAGTCTCCGCTATTTACTTCCGAGGATAAGCTGTCAACGTTTCTGGTGTCCGTTGAGGATTTATCCAATTTCTGAAGTATTTTTAAGTGTTTCTGCATCCAGACTCAACTGTTTCTTTTTCTTGGTGTCCTGTCATTAAATGGTGTTCCATCTAGGACACAAAAGTGTCTTGTTTTGATATTTGTCATCATTCCCCAGCCTCCAAAAACCCGTCAGGGTCTTTGAGCTGTTATGGCTATGGTAAAAGTTTAAGGAAAACAGTCTGATATTGGTTAGCTTAGCATAGATAGTACAGGAAGTCAAAATGAGATGTTGTCTCTTTTAAATCTTAAACAGGACTCAGTCCTGGTTGTCCTCTTCTTTGTAGGCTCCTTTTTGTCAAAAATTTCCATATCCAATGGACATTCCCATGCCGATTCCCAGCCCTAGTCCCAAGCTCTCCCTCAGCCCCCTCAGCTGCTCCTCCCCCAGGCGGATCTTGTCCTCCAGCTGCCTCTGCTCCACCAGCAGGGCGGCCTTCATCTTCACAAAGTGACTACGAACAAAATACAAATAAATACACCGATTATTTATATTCTTTGTAGTGCACTTTTAAATTCAACAAAAGCCACAGATGCAGATTCAATATTTTCGTTCCTCGTTCATAATGCTCTATGAATCAGATTTTTTAGAGCGAATGAATAACTATATTGTTTTTTTGATCTCTTTGTGGTTATACGTCCATACAGGCCATAGCAGTTCCATTTGAAAAAAAGCATGTATTTCACAGACTGGACCCCGAAATCTAAATAAATAAATATCTTACAGTACCTATAGTCTCTGTGCTGTTCGGGCGAGAGGCCTCGGGCCAGGACCCGGCTGACTGCCTGTTCTCTGCGGTCTACATGGTCCTTCAGGTCCTGAGCCTCAGACAGCTGCCTCATGAGCTGACACTTCTTCTCCAGCAGGGGGAACTAGAGGGCAGAGAGAGGAGAGGAAGGTGGACAGGGGCATGGAGAGAAAAAAGGTGATTAAATCTTTATATGTTTATGTGAGGGGACTACGATTATTTTATTTTGAAGCTGATACTGAGCAGCCATAACATTATAACCACTGACAGGTGAAGTAAGTATAACATCGGTTGTCTGGTTACAGTGTTCTGCTATCTCATTCGTTGCAAGGTGTCTCATTATTCCAAATACTAAAATTCCCATTTCTTGTTACTGAAAGTCATTTTCCCTGTTTTTCCTCCTGCTTTTCCCCTCACCCTCTCATCGTGCTCCGTATCGGGGTCCAGTGTATCCAGCGTGGTCTCCACCCTCAGCAGCCTCCCGGACAGTGACAGCAGCAGACTCACCACCTTGTCTAGGTCACCGATGAACATGCGGAACTTGTCCACCTCGTTGGGCTTACACACAGCCACCACCATGCTCTCCACCTGAAGAAACAGGCAGGAACACAACCAAAGATCAGTGAAGGCGAGGAGAAAAAAAATAGCAATTCACAATTTTATTATTCTACACCTCCCAACATATAAAAACTTCTGATTGAAAGATACTTGTATTAACTTTAATGTTGCTCTGATGAGAGCTTTACTCAACCAAAGTCACCTAACTTAATTTTTAGTAGGTACTTAAATCAAATATCCCACTGGCTCTGGTTTAAAAATACACGTTCATGGCTTAATTTCTTTCTTCTTTTCATTTGAAAGTACGTAGTATGATAACGTGACTCTGTAAGCCCGTGAGAATCCATTCGAGTTAGAATGAAGGTTCTTTAGCCTATAAACAATCTTTGTTAGATTGCAGACACACACCCAACAGCCAAGTGGAATTTAGACACCGTTTCCATGACGAAAATGTTATGTTGTGCTTTGAAGAAGTTCCACGTTCACACAACAACATTGTGAAAATGATAGAAATTTGGATTATTACGCCCTAAGAAATGTCACTGTTGTGCGAACAGAAGGAAAAACTGCAACAAAAAATGGTTAACAAAAAAACCCAACCCAATCTTCTTCTGCCATCAGGATACTAAAGAAATGATCGTTTATTAGTGTCAGCTGATGTGACCGACTAATGTTTGTTATCTTAAAAAAGGTAATAGCAACAACTAGTGCCTAGATCCTACAGGTTAAATGTGTTATAAATGTGATTTAAACTGGTATCTGCTATTATAATCTGGCGTAGCTTTGTGAATCATATTTTCCAAGCTACACAGAAGCATACGTTTTTAATCAACTTCATATTAACTGATGAAGACCAAAAATCACAACAGATGAGTGAATGAGAGGATGAAGTTCCTCCTCACCTCCTCTCCCAGTTGTGCATTGGCTCTGATGTCGTCCTGTAGGCCCCTCTGAGCTTCTCTCAACACCCCCAGCTTCTTACGGAGGCTTTCCATCAGCTGCTTCTGCATGACACAAGGAGAACTATTAGGAGGCTATAACACACGCCTCTCATCTTCATCATCAACATCATCATCATCACCTTATAGGTGAGCTCGTCATCATCGTCTCTGTCTCTGTTATTGGTGAAGTCCTTCATCTGCGACAGCAGCTGAGCTTTGGCGGCCGATGTGCTGTAATAGGACGAGCAACTGGAGCTGGCACCCGACCGTCTGAGGGGGCAGAGAGGCAGAGAGGCAGAGAGGAAGAGTTTATTTTCATAAATGTAGAGGGAAAAAACTGTGCAAGAGGAGAGATCTCAATTAATCCAATGTTAAAGTTCTTCATTCCAACTTCTGCTAAGGTTTCTACTTCTGGAACCTTCTTCTGTGAATGAGGAGAAGATAAGAGGAGGGTATAGTTTGAGATCCAGCAATTCATATTCGGTGCTTTAAAGTTGGCTCATGATGTCACATGGTAAGGATCAGATGATCAAGGAGTAAGTATGATAGGATGGAAGTAATAGATAAACAGGAAGTGCTGTGTGATTGGTTCCAGTAGGTGTGTGCTGAGGTTACTAAGGTCCCCGGCGTGTAGGTATGGTCACAATTCAGAATGTGTGTGCTATTGTAGATAGACGTCCTTTCAGAGAAAACATTTGAAGGTAAAGTCATCATTAGGTCCAGCAGGTGTCACGGCGTGGAGCATGGAGATCCAGTACATCTCCCTCTGAGTGAGTAATTACGGTAAGTAATTCAGTTGGTTGGGACAGTCACATGTCCCAGCCCACGTCTGGAGGGCCGTGTTTGTCTCTTCGGCAATGTGTTGCCATGGCAAAGTCTGTGTTTCCTGTGCGAATGGCTGTTTTTTGTTCCGAGATGCGTTGTTTGAGTGCTTTCTTGGTTTGTCTATGTATGCCTGTATGAGCATGTAGACCACTGATGTTGTGTTACATGTTGTAAATGATGGGAAATGGGAGAAATGTTCTCCCCGTGTGTGGGTGGGTGAAGAACTTGACGTTTGTGGTGTTCTGGCTGTGGTTCAGTCATTGAGTCAGCTAAGCCTGGTGCCATTGGGTTTACTTGCTTGAAAGGTGTGAACCAGTTTGTCTCCCATGGTTGGTGATTTTATTTTATTCAGGCAGAGATAAAACATGAGGCAGTGAAACAGACACACGGTCTCAAACTAGAGTGGGTAGATAATGCCGTCAGTACTAAGACAAAACAAACACAAGCAGCATGAGGAAAACATTTCAAATAGACAAATGAAGAAAGATTAAACATGAGACTTTAGTGCAGCCCGCTCCTTTACAAATAGGATTTGGTAAATTGAAATTATTATTATAATTATTATATTATATATTGTAATAGCCCAGCCACAAAGGAGTCAAAAGCCAGTGTACTTCTGGTGCTGGTTCTAAGCCCGGAAAAATGCAGATGGTTGTGTCAAGAAGGGCAACCGATGTAAAACCACAGAAGTTGTTTCCAAAAAGGATCCCTCGGGACCGAGGTAACACCAACCGGCATTTTTAACCAGCAGGTGGAAACTATTCTACTTTTGGTTGAAGAAAAAAAGATTGAAAAAGTGAGAGAGTGACAGTGTGCCTGAGGAAATGAAGGAAAAGTCTTCTGGACCGATTTTGGCCGATTCCATTTCTTTTCTTTCTTTAGAGTTTTACTTTTAGAGTCTTATTTATTATTTTTATACATTTCTCTTTTTAAATAGTATTATAAGCTTCTAATACTGCTCTTTTGCGTTGATGAGGACTGCATTTTAAATTTTGCTGTATATATACAATTGTATATATACATGACAATAAAGATACTGAACTGAAAGGTTGGTCGGCATTGTGTATGTGTTCTGACCTGTTCAAAAGAATGTACGCTCCTTCATCCTCGCGTGTGTTTATTAAACCTATTGTATGACATTTCAAAGGGAAAATACAACTTTCTAAGCCTCGTTCGGACAATTATATGTTACATGCTAGCTTTGTTCAGGGACTTCAGGGGCTCCGTACCTAATTGACAGCATATGTACATACATACAGGAGGCTCTGCACTCTCGTTAGTTTTAGCCGCTCTGCCATTGTAGCTTCTCGAAACTTGCTATATTCCTCGCAGTTATTCATTGTGAAGTACCTGATAAGTTTGTTGTGCAGAAAGTTTTCGGGGTTGCTCTCCGAAGCTTATTTTGTCATTACTGGTGTTACAAATTGCGAGCTTTGGGTTTTCTTCTTTCAGGATGTAAGATTTCCAAACTTAAGTAAAATGGGCAGAGTGGAAAAGAAGGGAAAAAGCAAGTGCAGGCAGGGTGGAGAAGGGTGTCAGGAGTTATCTGTGACAGAAGAGTAGCAGCAAGTTTGAGGGGAAAGGTTTGCGAGACAATAACATAGCTCTTAGCAGCGACCTCAGAGCTAGCATAGCAACTTAAGCTAACCCTTCTGTGAGAAAACCAGCCATATTAAGCAACACTAGAAAAGACATTCAGACTCAAACTTAGCAGATCTGGGAGATTTACCAGCCGAATGGTTTGAGATGGTTGGTAATATCACCATGAGTGAGTAGAAACTTCCGTCTTTTACATAAACCATGAAGAGCATTGTTTTATCAGGGTAGCTGTCTAAGTTTTCTTTGCTAGATGTTTTCATGGGACTTTTCTTTCTGCTATTTATAGCAAAGGAAAATAATCTGGCACCAGTGTTTACAAGAACCAACCATCTGTGAAAGTAAAAGGAACCTGGCTGCATTGAGGTGATCTGGAAGGTTGTCGGGAAGTAGGAATGAGGTTAGTGACAGAACAGTTAGGTCTTGTACAAATCAAATGGTCTGTGTAATTAATGCATGCACAAACACACACACACACACACACACACACACACACACACATACTCACACACACACACACACACCCGCACACTCGCTCTTGTTACCTGTCCAGGCTGTCCGTGTTATGCTCTGTGGTTTGGTAGGCTCCTCTCCAGCTCTCTGTGCCCGACTCTCCTTCACTGCTGTGGGGAAAGAGCTCCTCCGGGCTCAGCCTCTCTCGGCTGCTGCTGCTCTCTCCAGCCTCCAGCTCCTCCTCCAGCGAGCTGCTTTCCACCCGCGTCCGGCCTGGCGGCGAGCCCTCAGAGTCTGGTACAGTGTCGATGTCCGTCTCCAGGACTGTGACCGGGAGCGCGAAGCAGGTCACCTCGCTGGTGAAAGGCTCATTCTCTGCCGGAAGCCTCTCTTCCTCCTGGAAGTCATCAATGTCAGTTTCCATGGGGATGTCCAGGTCTGCGTCCAGGCTGTGAGCCGGACTCGGGCTGAGGGTCGTCTCAGATTCTGGTCCTGGTTCGGAGATCTTTTGGGTGTCAATGCTTTGAAAGTTCACATGAAGCTGCTGCGAACAGTTAATGGCGAGGAAGCGTACAGGGGGTAGAATCTTGCCGACGTCACCATTTTCTAAGACAGGTGGAGGTGCTGAGTCGCTACGAACTCTGGGAGATGGCATCCTCTCCCACTCAGCCCCTGGTCTCATGATGTGCTGCTCTATGTGAGGTTTGACTGATCCTCTGTCCTGGTCGGAGCTGTGGCTGATCGGCAAACTGCAGAGAAACAGATGAACGTTGTTGGACTAGTTTATCAAAAGTAAAAACATATGATATAAATGAAACGAAAATGACTGATGCAGTAGAAATTTTTGTTGTGTCAGAAATTTCTGTTATGTCTGTTTGTCTTACTGAAACATGATGTTATAGTCTTTCTTGCAATATTTAGTACCTTTTAGTAAAAATGTCTTTAAAGGGCCCCAATTGAACTCATTATGATTTCCTTCACTTTCATTTTTTTTTACCTTCATTGTCAAAAGATGTTATAAAATGTGATGTGAAATTGAATAAAAAACTAACTTCAAGGTCCATTAAGTAAAATAGAGGAGGTATTTAGATGTATCTCTGTGCATAAATGGAATATAATATTCATAACTATGGATTTTTTACTTTCAGCTGAATCCTCCAGTAGCCCGGATTAATCGATTCTCCAGCATTTTAATTTATAACATTCGCTAGCTTAGTCACACCTGTTCTTAAGATAAGTGAAGTCTGGGACATTTAGAACATGGTGGGAGTTGGGGAGTTATGGGAGTTGATAAGTGCTAAAAGCTGTGCAAAGCTAAATGATAAGTTAGAGACTTAGCGCTAACTAGTAGGCCTACAGAGAAACTGGAGGTCAAACATCAGTTGTAGTCTCTTATCACGCCTTAACTTCTTCGTGTCTTCTTTTCTTTCTACCACTTTATTTCGTTGTTTCAAGGTTGCAGCTAATCTCTTTAACTCTTAACAACGTGGATGAGGTCCGCACTTGAGTGTAGATACCCGGCCAAAGCCTTGTTGGTCTGGTTGGACCACTGGGCAAAGTGGGCATAGACCCGAAAACAGAACATTCTACTGTTATTTATTCTGCCCACGGGAGTAATCAGGCAAAAGAAGAGCAATAATCAGGGTTACAACAACCGTTTGACAGCGTAAAAGTTTGTCAGTGCTTCAGCTAGTTTTCCCTTTATCGGACAAAACAGAGGGTCATCTGTGTTTCGGCCCGGCTCAAACAGTGGTCTCCCAGACTCAATAGCTTGGACTTTTAAAGATGCACCCGAGCCTTGCTCTCCTGCGCTGTGGAGCTGTGGTAGTTAACCCTTTAATGTCCGCAAAAAACTGCTTCTGCTGTCGGTTTTTTTAATTTCTCATCTACATAGCAAAGTACAATATGATATAAAATGAAGGTAAGATCGTAGAAAGAATCGCAATCTCAATTCTAAGCAGAAGAACGGCGATCTCATTTAAGCCAGAATCGCCCAGCCCAAACTCCAACTCACCTGCTCTCTGCTGACAGGTGTGGTGGTGGGGGCAGAGGTAAAACCTCCTCCCTCTCCAGCGGTCCAGCATACGTGCCCATCCAGTCCCTCTCTCTCTGGGGCGGGGCCACAGGTCTGAAGGCCCTCCTGGAGAACATCGGACTGGGTTGGGCTACAGTAAACGGAGGGTCTTGAAACTGCGCCTGGCTCTGATTGGACGGAGCATGGGAAAAAGGATGTTCCTGCATGATTGGTTGATTCTGATTGGACGAGGTATGGGGAAACGTTTGCTCCTGGCTCTGAGGTTGGCAGCTGCAGCTGCAGCGCGGGCAGCCCGCCGACACTTCCTGCCTCTCTGGAGGAAGGCTGTAGGACCTCTGTCTGGACGCTTCAGCTGGAGGGATGTAGGAGGAGTGATTCACATAGTGTCGGCTGGGAGTGTCGACGGAAGGAGGGATGGAGTGAGGAACAATGGAAGAAGAAGAGGAGAACAGGTTGTGATGAGATGCTCGCCTGCGGTGGAACTGCTCCCACTTTGGGGGTGGTGGTCTCGGTGGAGGCGTTGTCTTCTTCCTGTTTGGCTGAGCAGTGGCAGCTCCTCTTCCTCTAACTCCGTCGGCTCCTTCCTCCACCTCGCTCAGGGCCTGACTGGTTGCCACTGATATTGACGGCGACCAGCGGTGGCTACTGTCGAAGCGGATGTCGTTTTCAGACATGGCTCGTCCTCGAAACGAGAGAGGAGCCGGCGGGGGAAGGAATGCGTATTCATTACGGTCCTCATTGACAGAATCAACCCCTCTGGAGCTCGATCGACTCCGAGATGGGTGCTGCTGGTGCTGATTAATGCTCTCAGGACGTCTGGGCTCCCGTCCCCAGCTTGGGTAATCTCTGTGAATGAAAACAAATTATTTATGGACATATAAATACAGAGTAAAGGAGCCAAATGAAACAGGAAATGACAAAACTCAGTTCTGACTATCCAACTAATGTAATTATCGTCTCAGTAACACGATATGAAGTGATGGATAGTAACCATGTACATTTACTCAAGTACTGTACATAAGTACAAATTGTAGGTAAATGTACATTACATGAGTATTTCCATTCTAAGCTACTTTATTATTGTATCCCACTCACTGACTTCTAACTTCACCTGCCAGTGGTTATTGTGTTATGGCTGATCAGTGGAAAAATGGTTTTGTCGGAACTTTGTATATGTGCATATGCAATTCTCATCTTTGTATTAAAACCGCTAATCTTGTCCATCACAACGCAACGCCGTTTTTCTGGTCCTTGAAGGTAATGAAAGTGTGGTGTGTCTAGAAAATGAAACATTCACTCTTAGAAAGGGCTTAAATTAAAGTAAATGTTTCCTCAGGCATTCCAGACTCACTCAACTGTTTCTGTCAGAGGTCAAATATGAAAAGGGGCCTTTTTTTTTTTACAAGCAACGAGCTCCCCTAGGTCCTGATGGGAATCATCATCTTCTAACCACACGTCATAGTGGTCACATTTTAGACATGGATGATTACCCCGCAGCTCATTATAATCAAATCACAGCCAGGCACCACTGAGGAGGACTTCCGCCCACCGGGGCACAATCAGTCAACCCCACCTAAAGACCTCCAGGGACTCACTTCTAAACTATCAGATAGAGACGGAACAAGTGTGTGTCAGAAAAAACCCGGAAGAATTAAGATTTGAAAGTATGAGTCGGCCTTTGTGTTACAAGATCTGTCTCACCTCTCCGTCAGGCTGAACTTCCCATTCAGCCTGGATTCTTCCTGCTGCCGGGTGGGGCACATCTGTGGAAGAAGTTTAAAGCTGGTTAATAACACCAAAGGAAAGGTGGAGGGCTTCAGTCTGGTGCTAAGTGCTGGTCGGCAAATGTCCCTGTTGAAGGAAGTGGGTGTGTTAACACACCCTGTCATATAATTCAGTGGTGATAAGGTTAATTTGTGGAGGCAGTTACTACTCAGATTCTGAATACTTGTCAAAACCTGCAAGAAACTTCTTTTTTTTAAGGTTTTTTTAGGACATTTACATAGAAGTGGAGGAAGCTTATCTGAGCTATCTATGCCCGACTCCAGATAATGTTGTGATGGTTGGGTTTCAGACACATCTATAACTTCTACTATAACTAGGCCTAAGCCGTCCTTCCTGAAAGCAAGGGAATATTCCCCAAGAGTCTCAAATCCCCTTCAATATACAAGCAAATCCCCTGGTTGCTCCTAAAAACAGTTATGGTGTCTGAAAAATAGCATTTTTCACAGAAAAAGATCCCCCTAGTGAGTAAAACAGTGAGTACAATCTAAAATCTTTACGACAGATTTCCTGGAGTCCATTCATGGACACTAAATTTGGGCTGAATCAGACAGTTAGGATGTTACACTCAGAAAACCGTGTTTTGTGTAATAAAGCCTCCTTTCCTGAATAGAATATGAAATATTGAAGTAAAATATGATACAGACAAGTTACAGTAGCATAAAGATATTTTTTAATCTCTCCTTGGAATGATTTCCAGCGGTGCAGCTCCAACTTGTGTCCAAAAATGTTCCAAAAATGCAAAAATCTGTTTAAATACTTCAAAAATAATAATTAAGTTAGGTGACAGATGAAAGGATCCATCCATAGCAGTTGTTTTTTTCTCAATAAAACCACCCGCGGAAACCACTTCGCCATGATATAACCAGAAAGTGCAAAAATTTAAGTGAAAAACTGAAGACCGATGGCACATTTTTATAGTAGTAGCAGATCTAAGAAATAAAACACAGGTTTCCTAAATCGCCTAAAATAAAGGTGCGTCTGTACAATCCATTGAACCTCTAAAAAACTGATTTCTCTCTCGGTACTGGTCAGAGCTTTAGCGGCCAACGGAGAGCTTAAGCTACACAAGCACACCAGGGAGGACGAAATATTTTTCGAACTGTCTACAATGTAAATCTGGAACATTTAGATGATGTTTTCATTTGAATAGCAGGATGTGAACTTAACATATTTGGCTGTCACTGGCTGTCAGTACAGTATAAAATCCATAAAATGCGAACAACTGATAACTTTGCGATAATAAACCCTATACCACAAGAACCTGGATGGCTCTCCGCATTTTAATCCATTGTCAACTGGGTTTTACGGGGGGAGGGGTGTGTGGGTAATTTAAGGATTTGTTTGGCTTCAATTGGTGAATAACTGGAATTAAAATGGACTACGTTTGTATTTCAAGTCCAAAAGCAACATGTAGCTCAGACTGTTTCACTATGAGACACAAAACAGAGTTTTTGATCTGAAGTTCTGCTGATTAACGACAATTTCTTCTAATTTTCTTAAATGTTGATTTTAAACTCATGCAATTATTGTATTATTTTTTTATTTAAGTTAGGAGTGAAACCATTCTCACATAAAGCATACAAAGGGGCCGTTCATTAATTTAGCGCTTTTTCGTATCATCAGAACTACCAGAATCAATACATCCAATGTTTTTTTGCGCTGACCTCACCTTCACAAACATCCCGGTGCATTGTTGAGCTTACTTTACCAAAGGAGGCTACAGGAGATGAGGGGAAAAGGCTAAAATGTGCAGACATCAGACATGGCAGTGGAGGCAGGACGTTGGCGCTACAGAGCACAAATCTGATGATGTAGTCTGTCACCAGGAATAAGCTGTAGAGGAAACTGGGTGTGGCTAAAAAGAAGGCCTGCAAGGTGACCATTAGCGGAAAGGGTCAACGTTAAGGGGGATTGGTGTTGAGCCCCTCTGGAGGTGTCGTGGGCCTATCACTGAAACCCCCTGTGAAGGGTGGTGCCCACCTGATGACACCTATGAAGTAAACATGTGGCTTTGTGTGATTTATGATTAGGTGTCAGCTACAGCCCTGTCCTTGGTTAATGCATTCTTTTGCCATGTCTTTGTTCAACAAACTTGCAATAAATGGAATAAATTAAAGAACTCGTACATCATATTGGCCCTAATTTGTTGATTCAATTATCCCTAGACTCAAACACTTTTCCAACAAATGGGGACTTGTGCAAGACCCATTTCCCAATGAACTAATAAGAGAATGTCCTTTGAGAAAGCTGAAAACTGGAACATTTTCTTTTATTCCTATGATGTGGCAGGATGTAGATAGAAAAACAAAATCTAATAGTCAAACTTTTCGAATATAATTGAACAGAACCATTTCAAAAAGCTTCTGAAAACACAGCTGGGTTTCTCCAAGGAGATGCCACTGAGAGGTAGACCACAAATAATGATCCATTTCTAGATTTAAATTTTACCTTCTTCTGTCCAAAACTCTAAAATATCAAAACAGACGACTTACAGAATGAACCAGAAATCACAGTTTAATTAAAGATAACGGCTGTTTGGTCGTGGCTTCTGTTACATGGTGGACTGTCTTTGCCAAGAATGTTTCTCATGGCATGAAAGCATTTTCATGTGCATGTGTGCGTCTTTATCTTATCACAACCTTGTAGTCCACACAGCACATAGTCGAAATTGTCAGATATGAAACAAGAATTCAGAACATGGCTTTATTGATGACATCAAACCAAAGTCCTTTGATTTAAAGCGAATCCTATGGATTACAGAGGGAATCAAGTCTCTTGAGACCTGAGTGGACAAAAAACTTTAAAAATGTACAAAACAGAGTCAGCGTGAAGCAAATCTCTCCTGTTATGAAGATATATTTTTGACCGAGACAAATGTCACTTAACCTTGCTCGGTGCCGAAGGATAAGTTGGCTGATGAATCATAGTTCAAAGGACTCTGAAAAGTTCAGACAAGGGGCTGCACCCCCTGCTAAGGGACTCAAATCAGTTTGTGGTCAGGACTGTAACCCAACACTGCTATTATCGCTGACACAAGTGTTCGCCACTGTTGCCCAATCTCTCCTAGTGCCTTGAGTTATTTCAATGATTTGCTGGATTTTCAATGACTTTGACCACATGCAGGATGCAAGGTTCAATGTCAAGCCAGCCGTTAAACCACGGAGCACTTGGATCGAGAGGCCACTTCTCTTCAACATCCAAGTGTGGCTACATGATCCCATTCTGGGGCTACTTTAAAAGGAAAGGGAGTTTACAGTCTCCAGCGGTCATCTCAAATCAGCCCCAAACCACAGTCTGATTTCAGTGAACAGCAGGATGCTTGGTCTGTTCTAAAGGGCAAGCCTGCTAATGCTGGAACTGGTACTGGTAACATTTTAGTTTTTTGTAAGCTTGTTAGCGTGCATCTTAATTAGGGGTGGGGGGAAAAACGGATACAGTAGAACATTTTTATAATAATATTTTGGGTGACTATATTGAACCAACACAAAAGGGTGGACTATTAGCTTAAATTATTCTGAGGTATAATGGTGCGAAGGAGTGGGTTTAAGATTCTGTCCAAACAACTGTCCAAACAACTGACTACTATTTCAGTTTAGAAACACTAATTTGTACCATTAGAAAAAATATGACAAAGGTTCTCTAGATGTGAAGTAAGAAGACCTAGAGCAACACTTCCTGTTTACCCTGCATCTCACCTAATTGATTCTTGAACTCACTCCAGATCACCCATTATTTTACCCACATCTCCCTCTGTCTGTTTTAGTCTGTGAATCTGGCAAAGTTAAGTTAATATTCCTGATGGTGGCACAATAGAGACAGCTGAGAGCTGAGAGCTTACGTGGATACTTCTGATTCCTTCACTATCCATGTAAATGCAGTGAATCTCTTTGGTTGCATGTTAATGTTTGTGCTGCTCTTCACCATCCAGATAATACCTGGAGGTTACAACCCAGTCTGTGATCCACACATCGACTACTTTTCACTTTAAACTGAAGCTGGCCATGTATGTATGTGCCACAGATATGTTTTGCATGGATTTAGGATTTAGAGTAACCCACTTACCTCTGAAGGCGTGTAGCTCCTCGCTGCGTATCCCTGATGAAGAGGTTCCTGGTTCTCCGTTGGATGAGAGCGGGCGTTGACCGGATAAAAGGCTGATTGGGAAACCCTGTTCTGGGTCTGACTGTGGGAGAAAGCCTGAGTCTTTGGCTGAAGACTGTGGAGGTTGTCCCTGTGTTGGAAATCCGGGTTGTTCTTTACGATGCTATAATAGTCCGGACTTGAAGTGAACTGAGCATCTTCATTCCTTAGCTTCTCTTTTTCTCTCTCCAGCTCTTTCTCCCTTTCTTTTTTGAGACGTTCACCTTCTATTGCCCTCTCCATCTCATTTTCTCTCTCCAATTCAAGCTCCCTTTCTCTTTCTCGCTCCCACTGTCTCATCCTCTCCTCTCGTTCCGTCTCTTTTTGAATCTCCCTCATCCTTGCTCTCTGCACCTCTAATTCCCTCTCTTGTCTTTCCTTCTCCTGCTGCCTCTCCTTTTCTCGCAACCTTTCTTCCCTTTCTCTTGCTTGATCCCGCTCCCGCTCCCTCTCCCTCTGCCTCTCCCTACTGGTACTTACAGACAGTCTCCTGACTTCACCGGTGTTTGGAAGCAAGGCAATGTCCTGCTGAAGTCCATCCTGATAGGAGTATCTTCTTTGGGTTGGGTGCTGACCAAGCTCCCCTCCCTGGATTTCAGGATGGTTGGGGCGTTTCTTCTGCTTGTGACTGGACAAACTTGAGGCATTTAAGACAGCCATACCTTTACTCGTCTCTTCGAAAAACTTCATTCTATCAGCAAATGGTAGAATATCTGACTCCTCTACACGAGAATAGGAAGAGGAGCGACTGTATGAGGAAGTGGATGAAGTGAAGGCACAAACTCCATGCCGTGACCCCGTGACTCCAAATACCCTTTCACCCGTTACTCCACAGGGTCGATCTGGTTCTGGTTCTGGTTCTGGTTGAAGTTTATGCTCGGGGGTCCAACGCCAGCGTCGGGCTTTGCCAGCAGGGGCTGGTTCTTCAATAACTCGAATACCGACACCAAAACTGGGCAATTCTGGGTCTAGAAACTGTACGGACCTGGGTTGACCGTTGTTGTCATTGTGTGTTTTTAACTGAGCCTGAGTCTGCTGAAAAACATGGTGTGAATCACTTGAGGTATTTGATTTCTCAACTGGTGCTGTTGTGCTGGCATCTTGAGGAATGATAGGGAATGCAAAAGCCACTTTAGTGATTCTTTCTTGGCCAGGCAGGTCCAAATCTGCTCCCTCCTCATTGAGATCTGGCCCTTCTTCCTCCTTGACAGTTTCTCCACTACAAAGCAGCCCTCCTGGGCCTCGGCTTCGATGAAGCTGAGACATTTTCCTCTGGATCTCATTGCGGAGATTGGTAGCAAATCGCTCATTTCGACGACGGTTCCGACGATGGTTTCTGGATGGGTTTAACTTCTTTATGTCAGTGTCATCTTCTACATGTTTTTTACCTCCACTACTTTCGCGGTCTACTACTCTATGTTCCTTGAGGAGGGTGTCAACACTGGCTGCAGCACTGAGAGGTTCAAAATCACTCTCTAGTATTTGGTCCGAGATCAACTTTTCCTGGGCTGACAATTTTGTTGGGTCACCAGGTACGCTAACAGAGCGGCCCCACGGCTGGCGATGCTCGAGATGGGGGAGGCACCCACCATTTACAGCCATCCTTTCCAGCCTTTCACTAGAACCTCCATTGTCTTTATTCTTTTCCAACAAAATAGTTCCTTGGGTTGAGCAATAGCTACTTTCCCACTTGTCTGATTTGGCTTGGAGGTGGTTTTGAGAACCTACTTGGTCTTCTCCCTTGGGCTGCGGTGATGAATGAGACCACTCACTACATGGGGACGAGGGACAATCAGGAGCGTCTGGCTGACTGCAAGGCTCCAATGAAGAGCTGTCACTTTTAAACTGCAATAACTGAAGTTGAGTAGCAAGAAGCTTTTCAGGCGCACTGTGTCGGTGCAGCCCCGTGGAGGAGTGTTTTCTCTGGTTGTGCCGGATACGAGGTCCTCCCTGAGCCTCTATGGACAATTCTGCAGGTAAGGACCCGCAACAAAAAGTGTTCTTGGGGCCTTGGGGGTCAGTCACTTGGTCAGATAGGTGATGTGAGACGTTTTCCGAATTGCACTCCTTATTAGTAATAGTCTCACATCTGATTTGTGTAATGTCATTAGATTGTCTTTGGAGACAGTGCAAGTCTAAAGTACTGTCTTTGAAAATCCCAATTTCGTCACCGATCTCTGGTGGAGGGTAGCCGTTGTGGATTCCTGATACAATATTCGGACAAGACTTGTTTTCATTATAGCTAGAAGGAACACTGGGACTTTCAATGGTAGTAGAATCGCAACAATGATTTGGGGCATCAGGACAACTCCCCGTTGCCCTAAAACTGTGCTGCCTGGTTGGCAGCTGAGGAGGATCTGTATTCCTCTCAGTTTCTCTTTCTCCATTTCTCAAAAGATCAAAGTCCCCTCCCCTTTTGTCTTCCTCATAACTACAGGAAGAAGGCCTCTCTTTGACTTCCACCGGCCTTGGTCTTGGCCTGGTCAGAGACCGGGACTTATGAATAATATGCTGTGTATCATCTGGAACTTCGCCAGAGGAGCTCCTCAGAGTTTGGGTGTCCCCATCAGGGTACCCTGGACAAGCTGGTCCCAGGCTCTGGAGGAGGTTATCCATGGAGCAGGCTTCACCAGGTCTTAGTGGCACTGTTGCATAGTCAGATGTATTCGAGCTGGCGGAGAAAGAGCTGTAAGCAGAGTCTCTCTTGTTGTTGAAGAGGTTGGGGTCCACTGGTGAATTGCGGGTGTCGGAGTAGAGTTGTGCAGTTGGTGTAGGCGTATCCAAGCTCTCCATGGAGCCCACGGAACTGCTTCGGTCAGTGGAGGAGTAAGGTCTGGAGAGCTGACCCCACTGCAAGTCACTGCAGATACAACAAGAGATCAACATTACTGATATTCAAACAAAATAAGCAAATGTGACCTGTTTTTTTGGGAATCTCCCAAGGGAATTTGTCATTTCCATCATTTAAAATCATACTTACAGTATTCATTTCATAAAAGCTACAGTCACACAGAATGTGAAATATTCAAAGTCGTTTTCGGAGCATTTCATTCTGGAACACAACTACTGAACTGTACTGCTGGATAATGTGTTTTCCATCAGCACTGAGCTGAGGAACCACGGCAGCCCCATGTGCTTTAAAGACCTTCTGAGGATGCCTCTTAAGGCAGAGAGGGATTTCCTCCTAATCAACTCTCACTGCCCGGAGTCAAAATCTCTAAGTCATCCCTTAATTCCCGTCTTCCCTTTTTTCCTCTTGTGGATTCTTACCGTCTCATCTCTTTTACATCAAACATGAATTCCTTCCATCATGTTATTCACTGTTTGAAATTAACCACATCTTTCTTCAGAAGTACAAAGCAAAAATAAATTTGCTCCTTTTATTGGATCGTAGGACAGTTAAGCTCTGAATTGATTATGCGACAGAAGAGCCCCCTGATCTTTCCCAAGTCAATTCAATATTGCTTGTGCAACGCCCAATCACAGCTTTGTCTCAGATGGTTTTAAAGTAGGTACAACAAATGGCAGCAGCTATCCTTCAATGCTTTATTCATGTGAAGTTTCCCCAAAAACGTGTTGATTTGAAACAGGCATACATCTTCAAACCTCGTGAGACCCAGGGGAGGGATCCCTCCTCAACAATATATAGACATGCATTAAATATTATGAATACAGTAGTCTGGTCTTCAAGGTGTCGAAGTGCATGGCATGCAACCCCAATGATCTTGGTTTGAATCTGACCTTTGCTTATTAGCATTCCCTTCCTGTTTCCTTGTACTTCTGTCTATCTAAAGGCCAGAAAAATTTTACAAAAAGAAAAAAGACAATTCCCAACAATCCCAGTTTCTTCTTTTTTGTACAAAATAAAAGTGAGATGCTTTCAGCTAAGGTAAGGGCAAATAGGTAACTAGGCATGGAGACATTGCTGTTAGCACTAGATTTAGGGATCGGTGCTATGGGTATGTGTACCTGGTTGAAAACCAATTTTTAAAACTACAACAGAAAAATAGCTCTCAATATTTTTTTATCTTATTGTAGCATTTCCTCTTCCGGTTAAGGAGAGAAAGTGAACATGCACCCTTTGTGTTTCTTTTCTGACTTATTCAAACAATGATGACATTGAATACAGAGAAGAGAAAAATTTGATTGTAACCCAGTATGGAGGGACGACCAGCAGTCTCTCTCCGGGCTGTTAGTGTGGTATTTATGGTTCACCATCCGGGCAAAGATCTGAGAACTGATGGGGCTTTGTTCTTCTTTTATTTACCACATGCAGACAAATATTTTGGTCCACTCCAGAATGTGATTTTCCATGTTTTAGCCCACTGTTTACAAATAACGCATGTTTTTTTAACCACACCTTTTCTCCAAAGGAAGCTTTTGTCTTTCAGAAAAATATGTTTGACAGCCATTGGTTTTGCATCATTTCTGCTAAATTGTTTTGGAAAGATCTGGAATCCATCTCAGCAATCATCCCCAATATGTTTTCTAAATGTTAAATTATTGTTATGACGAAAACGTTCAGGGCTGGATTAGCAACTGGAAAAAACTAGTTACATTAATTTGAAAGCCAAATCCCAACAAAGCACCACTCTGGTGCTTTTTTATGGTAGCAGGCTTGGGTTATGTAATTATTTTCAAATGTGTTGGGAAACAAGATCGATTAAGTTAATTATAAAAAAAAGGGCAGTCCTGCATTAACACCTAATCCAGGGTTTCCAAAATATGGCTTCACAGTATCTTTAAGTTTATGTCATGCACACCCAAACATTCCTCAATATATTTAAAAAAATAAAGTTCAGGCGGGAAGCCTATTTAATTTCAAGCTCTGGCTGTGTTTCTGTCATCGTCTGGGGTTGTCAATTAAGATGTCATCTTTCAACTGGTTACATCCATCCAATAAGTACAGCAACAGATCTTCGTTGTTAGCGTATCATCTTGCGGCTGTCCTTCCATATACAATTTATTCTCTTCATTCATCTAGTTCCTTTTTGTTGCCCTCTTCCACACCCTCTCCACCCAGTCCTCACAGATTCATCAGTCTCAGCAGAGTCATCAGCCACCATCACCAGTCACTGAAGTGTCTGAGCGCCAGTTACAAATCTTCAGTTATGAAAATATTTTTCTTAATCGCAAAAGATTCAATAACAATATAGTCATGAAATATAACAAAAGTTTGAAAAATGTAAGTATTCATTTATAAACAGCCCTACTGTCATGTATAGTCTAATGTGTTTATTGTAAATAATGGGGAATCAAAATGACAAATTACTTAATAAAATTTAAACAGTTGATTCCTTCATTTCTTTGCCAAATTATTTTTTGTTATCGAAAGAAACTGATGACTGGAAAGACAGAACTGAAATGGTCATTGAAGATTTTCTAGAGCATGGATTCTTGACTGGTGGGTCGCGACCCAAAAGTCAGTGGCGGACCCGTTTCCAGTGGGGCGCGGGCCAAAAAATTAAGTTTTAATGAAAATGCAGCTAATAGAGTTTAAAAGGGAATAATTCCCTCTCTAGCATCGCCACCTGCTGGTCATTTTGGTTCATCATTAAACTTGTTTTTTTCTGTTGGCTATCTCATCTGAACCTCTAAACTGAACCTCAGTTTGAACCAAACTGAACCTGAGATAGCCAACACAATCTTTTCTTTAAATAAAATTGAGAATTTGAAAATTGTCCTTGATTTGTGCAGCAGCTTGTCATAAATGCTGGTGGGTCGCGAAGCCACACCAGTTGACAACCACTGTGGCTTTGTTTGATTTATTGTTGAGAACCAGTTGAGAAGCACTGTTCTAGAGGATACCAGTTAGAGGGGGAAAAGGTTGTGGGAAAAAACTTTCAATATCTGTATGAGAAAATTGTCTTTGAAGGAAGTGAGCTATGAATGAGAACGGAGAGCCTGTTGTATAGATTTGACCTAGGTGACAGAGAAAGGAAGAGAGGAAATGATATGGGAGCTAGACAGGAAATGATAGTTACTCCTGTCCAATCATGTGTAGCATGTGAGATCAAGGCTTGACATGGGTTTAAAAAAAAATGCACCTTAAAGCATACAGTGTGTGTGTGTGTGTGTGTACACATTTAATGGATTAAATCTCAAGGACTTGAATGAAGATAATCCTAGAAAACAGTATAATTTATGTTATTTTTCAAATTATTTTGTAGTGTTAATACAAAGATAAAACACACACGTACACACACAGCTGCAGACTGTACAAAATTGCCCTCGCCTTCACACAAACACAGTTTATTGAATGTCTTCCTCTCTTTGTCCACATGTTCTAGGAGTCACATGCCATTGTCCGGAGTTTTGTCGGGAGCTGCCTCCTCCTCATCAGATGATGTGTTTGTGTGTGTGTTGAGATCAGGCAGGAGAGACTGTGGGAATTAGAGACCCACACACACCGCTATCTAATTCACGTGGGACTATTTAATCTAATAGACGTATTATACGACTGATTCTTATCGAAAGCAGAACAGTACGGCAGTCAGTCGTTGTGTTCAGTTCTGACACACTGTGAAACTGACAAAGGTGGTTATTTTTATTACAAGTCAATCAGCAGACGACGGTTTACTTCCTCTTCCCTTTATAGTTTGGTAAGCATTATGAGTTCAAACTGGATTACAAAGACTCCTTTATTCAAACGGAATGGAACATTTTTTATTCAATTGTTTCATAATAAATATCCGCTTTTATATTTAGAAGTAAGACAATAAGTTGAGTAATGGCTTGATCATTGGACAGGAATAAAAAACTGCAACCATTATGACTATTATTGTCTATTTGGAGTTTTAGAAGAAGCTTCACTATTAGGACTTCAGAATTCAGGATTTCAGGATTTTCAGGATGCTGGTGATTAATAAGTAGTAAACACTCCAAGTGAATGCTAGGTACTCTTGTCCATCATGTCCTGGTGAACATCCAATGTGGGTCAAAGCAGGTCGGGTTTTTTTGGTAATTTGTGGGTTTTTTTCTTTAGATGACTTTGAAAAAAGCCCCTTGATATCCACAGATGGAGTAGATCCTCTTCCACAGAGGCTTTCATTATGCAATACCATGTTTGTACAGTAGCCTACAAGTGACAAACAGAATTGTCTCTAGAAAGGCCATTTCATGTTTAAAGGTTAAAGTAACATAAAAATTATGTTGAAAAAAAAGAATACTAAGAAGCAATTCATTAGTTTGTGATGGATAACTGTTTTGTTTTAAGAGGAATTTTAAATTATGTCAAATAGAGGATCACACTTGTTATTTGCAACAAGAAAAAGTGACAGCGCATTAAATCTTATCGTAAAAAAGGTAAGCATGAGGACCCAACTCATGCAACCATTGAGAGGTAAACTGGTGGGGTTACAACGCCAACCAGTGGGATTCCACCAGATAATAATTGTTACTGTGTAGGACAAAACTTCATGCGTCCTCTCCATGATGCTTATTCAGCATTACCGGCCAGCCTTGAAGCAAACCGGCACATGGACCTTGTCGCTTCCCGATCCCCTCGGGTAGAAGTCACCAGTTTACCTCTCAATGGTTTCTCTGACAGGTAAACTGGTGAGTGTAAGACTTTGAATCCTGTCTCTGAACGCAATGTCTAATGCTCTGTTTTCAAACTTAAGCCCCCGGCATCCGTTAACGCATCCATAATATAGAACAAATAAAAATGTTTGTTATCTTACATATAAGCTTTGATCTAGTTTAATGAATTACGAAACAAAATTTTGAAATATATCTATCTAAAATAACCTCATCACGCGACAGGCTACTAGATGTGGTCCGTTTTGAACTTGAAGCTCGCCATAGATTCTTGGATAAGGAGTTGAACTGTGATATAGATTGCAACCCTGGAACTTCAGAACTAGATACTACTAAATTTTACACACTGCCCCTTTATATGCCATGCCACAGGCAAATGTTGATATATGTGTTTTATTTTGATGAATTCATCACAATGGATGTCATTAATTATAGGAAGAAGGATGTAACTGACACGAGATATAATGTCACGAGAAGTTCTGATAACATAATGTCAGTTAAATGAAAAAACTTAAGACTGAAATGTGAATAAGAGTAGTGGAATATAGTTTAAGTTTGGCGTCTAGGGTTCCGACTTCATCCTCCCAAAAGATATACAGTATTTATATATAGATGTTTGGGGGAACTGCCTTATATGAAGCCTGCAGGTGGACATTGGTGTGGTGGTGGTGAGGTTCCAAGTAAAGGAGCCATGTGTAAGCATAGTAGAAGAGGCGTAACAGGCAGAGGGAGAGATGGGAAGTTGTTACAGTTGAAAAAGGCCTCCAATCAAGAGGGTTGTTCTGTCTGAACTAGCTAGTGGGCTTTGGCCCATAAAATGTCCCTTCATTAAAGTCAGTTTTCAGGGATTTTTCGGTTCTTTACTTGGCCCGAATAAGTAACATACGGT
Source organism: Lophius americanus (assembly GCA_037951165.1). NCBI lineage: Eukaryota > Metazoa > Chordata > Actinopteri > Lophiiformes > Lophiidae > Lophius > Lophius americanus. The sequence continues at coordinate 951,247 of JBBDHG010000339.1, forward strand.
GGACAATGTTACCAAACTATAAAAATATAAAAAAATAAAAAGATCGTTTGTTAAACATTTTCTCCAAGTTTGTTGACTTATTTATCAAATCTCGATTAAGGTAAGGTTAAACTGTTATAACAATCTGACTTTAATCATGAAAAACACAAGTCCAGATAATGGAAGATCAATTCCAGTATCATTAGCAACAACAAATCCAATAACAGCTTTAATACATGAAATCCAAACTCAGCGTATTTCAACCTGATATTTTGTCTCACTCTAACGTAAAAGGACTAAAATTCTGGTATCGATTCCAAATTGAAGCTTGATTGCTAGTAATGCCGTGTTCCGGTGGCTTCATGCGGAGGTTGAGGCTGATGTGTAGATCCTAGATGCCCCAAAATGTGGTCAAAGAAAAAAACAGGCTTTTGTTCGTCTGTATCATTGGTTATAGCTTTGGAATGTTTAAGTAGAAGCTGAAAATAGACCAATGGGCTTCCTGCGTGGGCGGTGTTGACATAAGAACCGGGTGATGTCACCTGTTTCCTGGTGACTGTTTGCTTTTAGGGGTGAGTCACAAGGACCAAAATCCCCAGCAATGATGTAGTGCCAATGTCCACTCTGGTCACTGTTTAAAAATGACTGTAACACTATTGCAGTTTGGCCAAATATCCAAATTAGGAGATTGGTCGAAGTGAGACAACGTTATCGGCTGTAAAGATAATGGCCAAAATAGAAAGGAATAAATTTGGCGGTGGATTTGAGAAAGGATGTGAATTCCAGCTCGGTATTCAAGATATAGATAATTAGTCTAGTTTCACATCTAGGGACAGTGAATACTATTAATAAAACCTTTTAAACAGTGAGATTTGGCAGCTGTGTTTCAGATGAATTACCTTAACACCAATTTGAGATTCAAAATTCTGGAAGCAGGTTTCCAGGGTCAGATTATTATGGAACTGTTGCTTCTAGAGGGAATAGCTTTTTATTGATGGAGGTTTGCACTCTTAAGTCCATTTTTCATAGAAATTGCAGCAACATTGTGTAATTTTGAACAGTTAGCCTGGGTTTACGAAAACAAAACAGGCATAACATTTACATGGCAGCTGAGCTCTTGCTCTACAAGGAGGATATTTTCGGCAGCTCTTCTTCTCTGAGTTACCAGTTAACCACTAAGAGCTACTTTTGAGACCTCTGGTTGTAAACAGACTGTATTTATTCACTCCATGTATATATAGACTGCAGGTGCTGGTGATTGAACCAATGACCTTTCGATTATTGGATGGCCACTTGACCTCCTGAACCATGGACAGTAATACATTGGGAGGGGGGGCCTAGTCTGCCTTTCCTAATAAAATCAAATTCATTAAATAGAGCCAATTCACAACAAACAAATTTTTATGTCAAGGCAGTTTCCTAAATGAGTAAGTTAGAGCCTACTCTTTATTTCTACCTCACATTTACACGAATGTCTTATTTCTGTAGTACCAGAGGCTGAAAACCCGACACCCTCCTTTGATCCCCTGTTGCATTTATACAGAGTGGAGGGGTGGGATTATGGAACCTTTCGAAGACTACCTTCAGAGGTCTGAGTGAAAGGAGCTTTTGACAAAGACTTGAAGACCATGTGATGGTTGTCTGCATTTAAAAACATAAAAAAACAAAAAAAAACGATTGTTTTTTAAAAATCTGTTACTAGAACACTACGACTAAAGAGATTGAACAACAATAAACGCCTCATTTGTTACTTAAGTTGCTTTTAGATGTTTTGCTGTATTGGTTTCTAATGAAACCACTTTTTATTAGCTTGAAACAAATCTTCCTCCACTTCACCTGAGATCGAGTTAATTATTCACAACACTCTCTAACAGTTCCTGGAGTGATGAGCCACATCTTACCTGCTGTCAGTTGTGTGCCAAGGTAATGTGTACGGTCCAGGGTGGAGCTGCATGGCAGACAGAGGAGGAGGAGGAGGTGGGAGGGGAGGGGAGTCAGCAGAGGGGAGGCAGTGTGGAGGCGATGGAGGGGGTGGAGGGGGAGGGAGGGGTGGCTCTGATATTTTTGACAAGGGCCAGACGTTGGGTCTGATGAGAGGAACACTGCGCCTGTAGAGATGAGAAGGATAAAGTCGGGTGAGGATAAAGATCAGCAACAAACTATCATGACACACATCAACACTCACATCTGTCTGTTCAATAACTTACTCAAGGCTAAAATGCCCCAAAAAGGAACCTCTGGTAGAGCCCTTATGCGTCTACAGGAGAAAAACATATACTAAATGCAAAGTTGCCAATTTGTTTGGTCCAGAATTTGGGACTTTTCAGTTTGATCTTGATCAAAATTCCGAATTTGAAGCCTGGACACTAGTCTGACAAAAAAAAAGTTGGTCTTAGTCATAAACTAACTGAACCGTGGTTCGGTTCGTTTACAATCTGAAAGTATTCTTTGTATGGTTAAAACATTTGTACCAATTAAAGAAAGTTAGAAAGTTACAGCAGGCCACCAACACTGACTAAGGGGAAAAGAGACATATACAAAAGACGGAATATGTGAAAATGAACCACAGTGCCACATGGGAAGAGGACATGAGGTTTTAAGTAGTGATATAGTCCGCGGAGTATTTAAAAAAAAAAAAGAAAGCAAAAAAGTTTAAACTTTTAATTTACGGGGAGAGAGATAGGATACAACAGGACAACAGAGCGAGGCTACTTGGAACATTAACACGCCAGATAGCAGTCTAGAGTTTAGCACTTCAAGTTGGTGTCGTTGATAGACATAATGATAAAAGTATAGTCGCAACGACATGAATCTGTTCATACATTTTTTTTATCCATTTCAGTCAAAGACGTCAGCAATTCTACATACTACAAGCTAATCAATCATAAAGCGTATAGGGGGAAGTAGCCCACGAAGAAGATGACGACAGGACGCATACTGTCAGTAAAGATCTTAGGCTGTAACTCAGTAGGTAGAGCGGCTGTCTCCCAATCGGAGGGTAGCTGGTTTAAGTCCCACCAGGGTCTACTTGTCGTAGGGTCCTTGAGCAAGACCCTGAAACCCTAGCTCCACAGGCGCTTCGAAGGGGCCACCCTCTTCTCAAATGCAGAAAAATTATTTCACTCTGCTGTACTGTGTATGGCTGTAAGTGATCAACAAAGGATTTCTTCTTAAGTGAAGTAGAATCTAAGACTAACTCAATGTAAAGCATACATCAAAAAACAAAAACCATGGGCCAGACCTTGATCTAGACTTTCAGGTGTGAAAGCGCTCAAAAACAACATTCCTGTAATTAATCCTTAAGCTGTTTTAAGAATATAATGTTCAGTTTGTATTGGATCTCCGTCAGAGTTGGTGTATCTTTTTGGAGGGGATTGTTAAGGCGCTGTTGAGTTTTATTCCATCACACCAAAATAATAATAACAATACCTTATACTTATAGCGCTTATACTTATAGCGCTTTTCCATGTAACTCAAACTGAAAAGGTTTCAAAGACAGCTTTTTAAAAATCTTTTCCCCATATCTTACAAAATTGCCAAGACTTTTTAATATTCCACTTTCCCTCTTCTGTCTAACATTGCCTCCTGTCCAACTGACGTCTTTTGGGGATTTCACCTTCCTAATCACCAGAAATCAACAAAATAGTCCAATATAATATTATTAGACAGAGATTAGTTTCCATGCCAACATATCGGTTTTGCCCTGGTTTTCAGTTTTGATAGTGCTGTCTATCTTTCTTGTCCCTATTCCCATTTCACAACCTCGTTTTCTTTGAGTACATGATCCGTCTCATCTGTTTGTTTTTCCCGCGTAAGATGGCTAAGATGACATCCTCATTTCCAAAAACAGATACAAGTATCTTTGAAGATCAGGATCCAATGAATATAGCTTCCTAAAAGTTTTTCCCTCCTTTAGGCTGAGATTAAGAGTCATCTAACATATGCAGTAAGTTCACCGGTCTGATCTCAAGCTCGACATTCCAGTGTATCCCATAATATTCGCTAATATCTTCATGCAGACTTCTGATTCCATATGTTAGCCAGATTCAGCTCAACCTCATGCTGACAGTGTCTGTGTGAAAGTGCAGGAGACATGAAAAGAAACTTTGACAGTCTAAAATAGAGCGAGGATAGACCGAGGGAAGCACAATCAGGTGTAAATGTCCTCTCAGAGGCTTAATGCATCATCATGTAGATGTCTTTGACATTGAAACACAGTTGGGAATGTGGAATCTGCTGGAAGGGCATATTGTACCAAGGTAACAATGAAGGTTGCTGACTGGAAAATACTCACTCTTGACCTTGACTTGAGATCTTTCTTGAACCATTCTCAAAGGACATTTATCAAGGCTTAAACTTAATCTCAATGAGGATTGATTCTGAGCTTTTGAGTGTTGACGACTTCCAACAGGACAAGACTCCTTACTGACTCGCATTTCTCTAAATTGAAATGGGAATTTATTTAGCGTTTCAAAAAACAAAAATCTGGACATGGTCTTATTGACTGGATACTTGAACAATAAAGATTACTTGTATGTGGCACAAAATACATTAGGGAAGGACACTGATATTTGAATTTTTTTTTTTTTAAAGTAAAGAAAAGGGTATGAATATGTCTCACTTGTCATAAATTTTGTTTTTAACTGCTTTTAACAAAAGAGAAAGAAAGTCCTACTACCACTGGTAAACAGGTATGATGCTACAGCAACATCAGAAACATGTTACAGTTATCAAGTAGTTTGGTGTTGAACACATTTAAAGAAAATAAGGAAAATGAGGCACCATCTTCGTCAATTACAAGTAAAGTCTCTAGCCAAAGGTTCATACATTGGTCAATCACTGGTGGCGGCAGTGAAAGTAAGTCTGACGTTAGACATAAAGAGACAAACAACATTTTTCATCGACAAGATGCTAACTTGAGTGATGGGTTTTTAACTTTAATAAAAAGTGATGAGTTGGAGTTTACACTGCCATCCAGAATGTTATAACATTATAACACTTATTAATCATATACAGTCATACACAGCATCTTCTGTCAAGGGTTTTAAAGAGGTGTTTAAACCGACTGGGCTTCACTGAAGCTAAAGGAGCCATATCTTTGGCGATACAGTAGTAAATGGCGTCAGCTATTTCTTTCCATTTTCTTGAATCCTTTTCATATTCTGTGGTTTTTGTAAATGTGTGTCGACACCGCACAATTTTAAATGTTTTGAAGGAATGTATACATTTCATTTTCCATCAAAGGAAAGGTACAGACATGTTTGTTTATGCTGTCAATAATGATTTCAAAACTTTATGGGGAAAAAAGGGAATCGGAATTCTGACAATAAAAATCTGAATTAGAAATCTGCCAAGGAAATTGCAATCAATGCAAGTCTACCTAGGTTGGGCTTGTCTCTGTTGACTGGGACTTGATCCAAAGGGCTTAAAGACGGCTCTGAAAACAGCTTAAATAACAGTTGACTGGGCAGATTTTCTTCTCAACACGTCTTTGGTGAAAATTCTCAAAGTCAAAGTACAAACATGTAAGACGAGACTACGCTGAGTGTTTCATACAAACACTAGGAGGTACAATTTTGGGAAAGGAATGCCAGTCTTGGAACCACAGGGGAGAAGAAAGGACCATTTCTAAGTATTATTGTTTATGATAAAGCAGAAGCAGGAGAACCATTTCCAAAATAAACACTCTTATTTCCTGGTTATGGCTCCTTAAGAGGGATTTCTATCTGAGCCCGATGATTGTTCAACTCTGCTGACAATGTCCTTAAATTATCCCTTGAGAAAGTTTATGTAGAGCCTGTGTGTGTTTCTGTATGTGTCCCTAGTCCTGCATATGTGTGCATGAATATGTGTGGGAACTATCCAAACTCGACCAGACAAAATACCATTATCGAACCTACTGAAAACATGAGCAGACCCCCCTATGCACACATACACTCACTACCGACGTTTTTTCAACCGAGTATAGTTTTGAAAGACTGATGGCTGAGAACATCGGGAAAAAAAATGTTACGCCAATGCGAGACTGAGACAGAATATTGTACATGAAAGTTTACAAAACAGCATAAAAATGCTGTTTTTGAAATTTGCTGTCATACAAAAAGCCGCCTCACTGTTTTGTGGTTATGCAGGGGAGATGAAAAATATTCTTTTAACCAACATAACCAATAGACGTTTCTTTCCAAAATTCCATGAGCAATGCTTGAGGGGGAGGGGAGCGGGGGGCAGATATCATATATCCCTCAAGTCATTCTGCAGCAAGAATAACTTAGTCATCCACATGTGACCAAACATGTGATAGTAGGAGACAGTGAAAATATTATGTCTCAGGATTAAAACAACATTTTCCTTGCTAATCATCAGTTTCAACTATGTGAATCATTAACATTTGTGTTACTGAAAGTATGAGTAGATATTTAAGCCCAGAAGGGACAGAAACATCGGCTTGCCCAAAACATCCAACAAAAAACTAGGTTCCAAAAAATAAATATTTTGTTTGTGTTAAGCCTTTTGTTTAAATAATGCATAAATAATCCCACGTCGAATTATGTAACAATGTTTAAAGAAGTTCTGGCCGGGGGCTCGGGGTTATGGATACATTGAGAATCACTAAATCCCTTAATATTTCCTTACAATACAGATCAAAATTCTATATTTTTCAGTATAATTGCACTCAAGCACCAAAAAAATGTTCAACAAAACAAAACAAAAATATGTTTACTCATTCAAAATACAAGTATGAATAATGATAAAAAAATTATTTGCATATGAATAGGGCTTTAGAACCAGAACATCAAGAATCATTTAGATTTATTATATTGCAGTTTGGTCTCGAAGTGTCACATGAGAAATTAAGAAGAGCCGTGTGCAGATCCATGCATTCACTTTGCTCAACAAACTGTGAACAGAGATTTGTAATCTGTTCTCATGGCACTGCAATCTGTGTGCACTGATTACTGAATCTAGCACACAGATTTGTACTTTACGAAAACATTCTCTGAACTGCAAAGTTGACTGAAGGGGCTCCGAACTTCATGATGATTGTATACATTTGTAGAATTGTCTTTTGGTGCTGCTGCTGTGCAATGAATTGCACAGGTTTTTGATTTTCCTCATGGTCCTCATGGTTGATATAACTTGCATTTCAATGCATGGAAGGGAATTTTCGTCAATTTTACCGTCCAACTATGTTAAACCTTTTCAAAGTTGCAACAAGTAAACGAAGCTCCAATGTAGACCAGTACTGTAGTGACGTCACCATATTTAAAATGCGTTGTGTTGCTGTGCGTGCACCGAAAAAACTCAGCTGGAGCATTACGTCACAACGCTGGGCATGCGCAGATACAACTCAAACAGAGAGCTTTCTTAGACACAGTTTACATGCAGCTAATGGCTTTCCGACAGGACTTAGACCGACTCCTTGCAAAGTAATGAAATCTCAATCAGAAAGGGCCTCTTCTTTTGGACAGGGGTGTTTACATGCAGCTTTTTCTTTTTCGATTAGGCGTATTTTCCGAATCTATTCAGAATTAAGCTGTAAATGTAAACCCTGTTACTTTCAGTTTGTGCCGCTCTGCAGCACTTGGTCTCTCAATGTGTTCTTATTTGTTGAGGGAAAGTACAGGCCCCCTTTTTAAGTCCCAAATAAAAATGCTGCAGAACCACTGTACTTCAGAAATCATTGTGTAGATGTTTGAAGCCAGATCGCGATTAAATCACTTCGCCCTGGTTCAAGTTAGTCAATCCAATTAAAAAAGAAAAATATACATATTAAGCAGAGTGTGAAACAAAACATTAGACAAAGATCACAATGGGATGAACTCATTTTTGTCATTGAATGATTATCTGTGAAGCAGGGGCTTCCCCTAACAGCCACCGGGCCATTGCGAGAGAAAACAGACGGATGGATGCCCCTTAAAGTTATTTTATTTAATTATTAGTTACCCTGCTGAATATTTTCACAATTAACTGATCATTTGTTAAGTGTTTATGATGCAAAAAGATCCCAAAGTAGCATTCTTTAAATTGTTTTTTGACTTGCTCATTCTCAAGGATGCTGTTCAAGAAGCCAGTATAGTCAAGATCAACCGCAGTCTGTTCCTCCAATGGGTTCAACTTTGACAGTGTAGTCTTTGTAGTCATCTCAAGGACTTCAGTCAAAGAATGTGTGGCAATCTTGTATCTTCCGCAATATAACCAAAAATGAATGAATTAAACATCTTACTTAGAGGGAAACATGTATTATAAGGCTTCCAAGTCCTTTGTTAGGGCTCTATTCAAACCTCCAACAAACTGTGGGCATTTCATTTACTTGTCTTGGCTGTTTTGGGTAGCACCAACTAAGAATTGCTATCAAATGTTTGAGCCATATTAATCGCCTTTATCCTGTTTCTGACACTATGACGTAGTTGGCTAAGTTTAAAACTTGCAAATGGGAATCACATGAATCCTGTTTTTTGAGGCATTAGCCGGTGCACGAGAGGTAACAGCGTGTCAATATCGGACAAAAATAAGTTAATCCACCTCTAGCGGCCATAAACAAGTAGAAAATCGATCAGGTTTACCAGGAATTTCAAGCATTTGCCGATAAATATATTCTCATGGTGCAGCACATCTTGAATAAGAACTGGGAGACTAAAACCGAAACAGAGGAGTTGGTCAAAGGCAGCATATTCTCTGTCTTGTTGTTCCGAATGAGGTCAAGACTCATTATCTCGGTCACACACACAGTCTCAATGCACTCAGAACACATAACATACCAAAAGGTTTGGACTCCATCTCACTGAAAGGGACAGATGATGTTGAAGTCAATGACGTCAACGTCATCTGTTAGTTGAAGTCGTCAGAACAAGGCAGGGATGATTAAAAGTATGTTCAGAAGAAGGTAGTCGGTTCTTCCATGTGGGTGTTTATGAAAATACACATCATGTGTCCAACTTCCCCCCCCTGGGAACATGAAAACATGACTACTGTCAACTCTAAAGAGGACGCAAACGTTAAAAACAAGTCTTCTGGGTTCTTCAAGGTTCCTTTCCCTTATATGAGATTTCTTTTAACACTGCACTTCTGTTACAGGAATGTCATCAATGATTTACACAGATCAGCCATATGAATTATACCACCTTGAAGTCAATGACGTCAACGTCATCTGTTAGTTGAAGTCGTCAGAACAAGGCAGGGATGATTAAAAGTATGTTCAGAAGAAGGTAGTCGGTTCTTCCATGTGGGTGTTTATGAAAATACACATCATGTGTCCAACTTCCCCTCCCTGGGAACACGAAAACATGACTACTGTCAACTCTAAAGAGGACGCAAATGTTAAAAACAAGTCTTCTGGGTTCTTCAAGGTTCATGTACTTCATTCTACAACACAGCACAGTTGTACTCCTTTGAAAAACTTGATATGCTTTACGATTAACTGTGGAAGTTATTGAGAAGTCTGACAGCCTGTAGTCTGCTATTGTTGTAAATGTAAGAAGTCCAAGTCAAAGTTTTCAAGCTCAGCAGCGAAAAGATGAGACAATATGTTAGTGCTAAACTGATGGAACCTCAACAAAGATGGCTGAAGATACAAGAGTTTTGAACCTACCGGAGGCATCTGCAGTCAAATCGATCCAAGTTCAGGTCCCAGCATCAATAATAGCCGGAGTTTGGAAGCCTTCAAACAGCACAAACGTTCCCTAAATACTTCTAACAGGCTTAAGGAGAAGAATCACCATCTCAAATATCTGGTTCCTTTTGTCTTCAAGCCAGCTGAATTCTGGTAAGAAAACCAGGTTGTGTCTATTACATCTGACACTTGGTAGGAGGTGTTTAAGAGCTCATGTCCTTCTGAAGGAGTAATATAGCTAGCAGGTTCTGACCAAGTGGGAAAAACCAAGCGACAATCCTCACATCCCCTCGCCCTCCTTTTCCTCTCTTCCTCCTCCTTCACTCCTCTCTCCAAAAGACAAAACATGGCTATTTCTCTCTCCTGCACTCCACAATTTTCTCTCTCCCAACCCTCTCCATCTCTCTCTCTCTCCCTCCTCATCTCGTTCTTTCCCTGCCTCTTTCTTCGGCAGGATGTGTGAGTCAGAGAGAGAGGAAGTATTGTGTGGAGCAGATAAAGTTGTGGACGGCTGCTAAAATAATACCCAGAGTCGCTCGGTGTTATTGTTTGACGTGGTGAAAAAATGCAGAGGGACTTCCTCTTTCTGTGTAAGTAAGTGGGTACGTGTGTTTACAGAGTATTAAGAAAAAGAGAGATTGAAAAGAGTAAGGAAAGAAGAGACAGTTGGACAGACAAGGGGGCTTTTTAAGTTTTGGCAGAGAGGAAAAAAACTTAATGTGGTGAAAGACGAGGAATGTAAGAGATGATGGTGTGTCTGCTGGAGAGAACAGGAGCAATAACAAACTAGTGTCTGCGATGGATGAACGGGACGAGGAGCCGGTATTATTCCACTTTGATCCTTTCCCTTATCTGAGATTTCTTTTAACACTGCACTTCTGTTACAGGAATGTCATCAATGATATACACAGATCAGCCATATGAATTATACCACCTCGTTGTTAACTTTCTCAGACAACCGATCTGCAGTGGCTCTTCCATGGGATCAGCCATGGGAGCCCATTAACCTTTTTTCAGTTCATCAGTTGCCCTTCAATTGACCACTTTGGTAGTCACTAAGCCCAGCAGCCAGGTAACACATAATCACACATTCAGTTCTGGAGATGCTCCATCCCGTCGTCTAGCTATCATCATTTAGCCCTTGTCAAAGTCTAAGATCTTTATGCTCGCCCATTTTTCATGTTTACTACATCAACTTCAGGAAAAAATGTTGTCTCTGATTAGGTGATCAAAGTTCAACAAGTTCTTGGTCGGAGAACTGGCAGCACTACCCAGAGATAATGGTTTGATGGATGGTTGTTTATACATGTGCATATATGCATATATGCACATGTATAGAAATTTTAAGAAATAGGTAACAAAACACAATGAAAAATAAATGAGACTCTCAAAAACTATTCACATAATGATAAAATATACATTGAATATCGTCTGTTAAAAAAGAGGAGGGGGGGGGGGTGTCCTTTGCCATCTCTCAGAGGTCAATATAACAAATCTATTGTTGAATTTGGATACAAAAAAAAAGTCCTGATAAAACATTGCATATTATCACATCAGACGAGCTGAAATAAAATGCATCAATCATCTTTGGCTGAATATGATAGGTACATTTAGTATTCTACATTCTAGCCTAAGCATTAGGTTTTGAGTTATGACTATCTCAGGGATGTAATACTTATTAGTTGCAGCTGATAAAATCAACATGCGGCAGTTTTCCTTCCGCACTGCTGATGTCAGACAGCGGCATCAGTGTCACTGCCCCCTCCTTATTTTGACTAGACTTGAACCTGGCTGAGCAAACATGGCGAGGTGTGACTGACCCACATTAGCTGTGTTGGGGTTTAGCTAACTGCACCACGGCAGACACTTAATAACACAAAGCCCTAAGGGGCTTTCATAGGATTTCCTGCAGACCCAAATCCCATTCAGACTCCACCAAGGTGTGTGTGTGTTATATACATGTGTCTGAGCAGATTCCTTACATTCTCTGCCTCTCCTTCATAAGGGTGAGGGGTTAACTATGCCAGAATGTTGGAACAATCTCACCATCTCACCTCCTCCCCTCTGTGCCTTTGTGTTTGCCTGCAATCAGGCCTTATTTGTTTGCTTTATGGGTCTGAATCCTGTACTGTTTGTGTATGTGTGTGTGTGTGTGTGTGTGTGTGTGTGTGTGTGTGTGTGTGTGTGCGTGCGTGCGTGCGTGCGTGTGCGTTTGATTGCAATCAGGCTCCTGTTTGTTTGCCTTATAGGCCCTCATCCCCCTTGATTATGGACTTCTGAATGACACACTCGGTTGAAGACATGCATTTGCTCTATGCTTGCTGTACGTACATTTAAAGTAGACCCGTTCTCACCAGAAATCCATTTCATGCCAGCCAGTGATGACTTTAGCATGTAGGCCGTACAATGCAGTGATTGTTAAAACACAATCTCCTGTGTGGTTTGTGTGTGATCATGGGAGTCTGTTGAAAATAGTCCCCCAAAATTGTGTATGAATTACATGCTGTCCGTCGGCTTTGTCATGCGTGTGTTTACATGGACAATGTGTCAAATACTTCAGTCGTGACGGTCGATGACAGAAAGAAACCAAGGAAATAAACACAGTTGATATCACAGACGCGATTCAACTAAATAGGCCCGCAGTGAAATCTGCCTAAGTCAGCGTCTTCATGTGGCTGCTTCTGACTTGGGGTCGCCACAGCAGCACATATGTGTTTTTTCTATTTCCCCTGTCCTAGGCATCTTTCTCCATCATCTCATCATCTTCTCTTTGGCACTACCCACTGACCATTTTCTCCTGCCAGCAGGATTCATCCTAAAACATCCTCCTCTCAACATATCCTGCATATCTCCTCTGGAGATGCTGAAACCACCTCAATCTTGCTTCCCTCACCCTCTGACGTGTTCCTTCTTGATCTTAACCCCCCCCCCCCTATCCCTGACATTGAAAACCGTGACATTGTCATCTCTGGCACCCACAGCTCTACTTCCTGACTCTTCATTGACGCCACTGTAGCTGGTCTCACAACCATCTTATAAACTCATCTCCATCAACATTTACTTCAGTAAAGCTATTAAAATAAAGCTAGTTGAGATAGTAAAATAAAGCAATGTGAGATCGTAAAATAAAGCTGTGTTGATGTTCAATTTAAAGTAAGTTAATATCTTAAGTTCAAGCTCTGAAAGCAGTTCAAGTGAGATTCTAAACAAAGGCACTAAAAGGAAATGTAGTGGCAACTGGAATAGAAATACATAACCCCTATTTACATGACACTCTTACAGCCAAAAAAGACAAAGTTTATCTTCGTAGTTTAAAAGTTACACATTGAGACATCAATGTTTAGAAAAGTTGGCAGTGTAACTTCTCAATGTCAACACCACAGAAGAAGACTGACCAGGAAGTGAAGATGGTCTCTTATTCTCATCACAGTAGCAGGTCAGTAATTCTACAGATTGTTGGAGGAGTGTCACAAACTCAGCAGAGTCTGCAGAACCAACAAAACTCGATATTCGGCCATATTTAATGTTTTTCTGTCTGCACGTGGTTATTCGGCTGAAATGTTTATAGCCAATTGGAAGTGTGACTGTGACGTCACTGGTTTCAAAAGAATCCCGTTTTGCTAGTTAACACATTCATTTATTTTTTCAGTATGACGGGGAGGACGCGACACGAAAGTGGCGTGAGAAACTTCAAGAAAGAAGATCAAAGGCAAAAAGTTTCTTCCTGGACTTCCTGCCGAGAAAAGAATCATCTTCATAGATCCATGAACTGAGCAGAAATGTTCACGGCTAAGATAAGCTACTGAATAAGCAGCAGAAGTATGTGTTGAATAAAAGCATGTGAAAAGTCACATTTAAAAGTGAGGTATGAATGTATTTGAAGAGTAAACTGAAGTGAAAGGAAAAAGTTGGAGCATGAGAAGTGTAACACCACAGAGAAGTAGAAATCTAAGATATAATAGTGATGTAAAATGTCAGTTGACATGTAAACGCTCTAAGAATATTAATTGCATTTCAAGTGGAAGCAATGGAAAGAGTGATGATTGAAGTGAAAGGGCTGAAAAGAGCGGATATGTCAGCTCCAACTTAGAGAAAACCTTTGGAACTCTGACATGAAGCAAAGAATTAGTTGGAAGTATGTAGTGCTGAGAGATTCCGTTAAATTCGGCGAAGGAGCTGAAAAAGAAAAGAAGATGCTGGAAGTGGAAATGTTAAAGAAAAGCAATGGAAGAAGTTGTAATATATTTGACAGTCACCCGACAGTCACCTATAATTCCCATTCAAACTCATAGTTCTGTACCTACACAGCATCCTCTTAGAGGTGCGGGGTGTTACAGATTGTAACTTATATTAAACATTAGCTCACCCCTCACTATCCAAGAATCTTAGGTGGTTATCAAATGTCAAAATGAATTTGAGCAGTCTGTTAAAAAATGCTATTTATTTAGAAAGATATCATTTAAAATTGTATTAAGTTATTTATTTTTTAAAGTCAAATCTAAAATGTGGGGAAACTAATATTATTATTGGCAGACTTTGTGACCGTAGCTAGCTGCTTTGCATGGCCATAAAAACGTATGGTTAACAATGTTGATACGGTTAATACACAGGTTAATGGTAAACATATTTTATTCTTGGCGTTTGATATGATAGGGATGAGGTGAAGTGATGGTGGCATTGGTTCCCTCGTGTTTGAGCAAAGTGTAAATTTGTCGTCCAAACCTCTAAAAATGCCATCTCTAAACAAGCTTTCAGTCGCTTAGGATACGTCAAAAACATGCTAATGCAACGACGCAGCTTCAATGGAAGAGGACTTGCTCCGTCTCGAGATATAAAACACTTAAAATAAGGCCTGGGCAATTACAGCAAAACGTTTGTGATCTCGATTCAGACGTATATACAGTCTAATTTCTTAAGTACAGCAATGTTCAGGCATTTTGATTTATAACGTGAGCTGCATAAAAACCTGCTGGCTTAGCCGCAGCTTACTGTATATTACAACGAGCGAGGTCTGAGACCGGCAAACACACGCACAGAGGTGAAGAATATAACCTCCTGCCATACCTCGTATCCCTGTTCATTCACACCTACCTCATTTGGTCTGGACTTTTGTACTTCTCAGTTTGATCCAGAAAAAAGTTGCAGGTCCAGATTGAAAGGCCCAACTTTGGTCCGTCAGAAAGAAGTTGTCTCAGCCCGGATGATTTCAATTACAGTGTGAAGGAACTTTTTTGGAGGGTTCTGATTCTAAAACAAGATACAGGAAGTTACAGCAGGCTGCCGTTGTCGATAAACAAAGAAAGAAGAAAAACAAACTGAAAATGGAAGAGTTCGGGTCCCTCTTCCATAACGCAGAAACATCTTTCCAACATGTGTTCAAGTTTGCTCTGAGCAATTTTAGTGTAACTGAGACAGAATTTGTGTGGTTTTGTGTGTGTGTGTGTGCGTGGGTTTGTGTTTGTGTGTTTGGTTATGTGTGCGTGTGGAATTAGGACAGTGTCATGTATCGTGAAGTAAGAATTTAATGGTGCCAGTTAATAGAAAACAGACAGGAGGAGGCAGATAAACTGCAGCAGACCACACGGAGAGAGTGGATAAACGCTCTCTCAGTTTAGTTCCTGAATGCAACTGCAACTAATGCAAACTGATTAATATTTAGAGCTTTAACATGTTTTACCAGTTGAACTGCTTTTTAGCAAAATGGTATTACTGAGATTTGTTCCTAGATTAAAAAAAAGAGGCTACGAATCAATTATCAGAATGGTTGTACCTTCTTTTCCTGAGAATTTACTGATCAATAGTTCAAACAGCTATACAGTGTAATTTACCAAAACCAATCAATCAATGTAGTGAAGATATTCCAGTTTAAACCGTGGAAGTGAAAATAAACTGGACGACGTGGAAAACAACGACTGATGAAATGTGTAACTTGAAGGTGCATAAAATTAAGTCAAGGTCCAGTTTTCAACAGATCGTTCACATCAGTTCACATCCCCATCCAAGAATCTTTTGTAGCCTTCAAGTGTCAAAACAATGTCATAGTTTCCTTTCAAGTGATGATGTCCCTTTAAAAAGATGTATTTAGAGATTGTATTTAGTTATTTGCTGTGTAAAATTATAGGACAAAGCTGACGTGTAGGATAACCATATTATATTGTCATATATTATTATTAGTTCCGCATTGTTGTAGTCAGAACAGTCGCGGCGGGCGCCATGTCTCTCTTTCACCAGGAAGAGGGAAGAGAAGCTCACGTTCTTTCAAAGGAGGACACTTATTATTCAACACAAACATAAATGAACAGAGAGTGGAACTTTGCTGTCGAAGAAGGGAGGAGATGAACATTTGACTTGAGAAACCGTTAAGAAATGTACGGTGGGATCGGCACAGTTTGCCAATTCGTTGGACAAGGGATGGGAATGAAGGAAAGGGTGCGGTGAGCACTTGAACCTCAGCCCCAGCAAGCAGCTAGGTCCAGGAAGGTAGTTGCTTTACAGCTGCCCAATCTTTCCCCGGTGACCCGGAGCAGTTAATGGTGCACCGATTTCAATTTTCCCAGCCGATCAACGATTTTTTTAAAGTCTGAATGGCCCATATCGATTTTGGCCTTTTCCGGGGTTTTTTACTATAAAGTTTAAATATCATAAAGAGTAACGTATTTGAACGCTCCTTATTTTAATGGATTACAGTGGAAGTCCGAGGCACAAAGAAAACTGATATTATTTAAATGAAACATGGCTCATTTTGATTCAGACAGAGAAGCCCTTGTGTATTCAGACCGAAGCCCGGCTGTTTGGACCGCGCGTTGATCAAGAGGAAGTTTCATAGCTGCTGTTATGGTCCAATCAAACCTAAAAGTGCTGACCGTAAATGAGCTTTTTCCACCTACATACTGAGTAGATGCTAAGCAGAGACCCCAATATCTGTTGAAATAACACATTTAATTGAGAATCTTTGGAGATCAGATGTCTGAAATCTTACAGGATTCTAGTTTTTACTCAACGTTCAAGCTTCAGCCAATAACATCCCTGTTTCAAATTATCTTTTTGATTCAACGTCTTTCAGCACACAAGTATCCCACGGAGTAAAGCACAGTAACACACACATACCCTTATAATTATCTGTGCACAGCATCACAACCAAAGACATTTACAGGCAAGACCCTAATGAGAGGCAGAACAGTGTGTGTGTCTGTGTGAGGAAGAGGTCCTGAGGAATGCCAGGAATGTCAATTGTTCACTTTGGGAAGTAGTGATGGGGGGCAGACTATTGTGTTTCTGGGTTCCTGGCACTGCCGCTCGGTCTTGCCCCACTCTCCAGGGACAAAAATCTAAACAACGGGATGTGTGTGTGTGTGTGTGTGTGTGTGTTTGTGCGTGCGTGTGTGTGTGTGTGCATGCTCTGTATGTTGTTTGTGTCTGGGCTTCCAGAGCTTCGAACAACAAGGATCCACAAACTAAACTAAAAGAGGCAGAGAGAGAGTATCTGCAGAAACTCTTCCGGGAAAAGATCAAAATGAATGCTTCACATGAACAAGAAATTAAGGACACAGATGCCCCTGCTACTGGAAAAAAATCCAGCCACATAACCTCTACCGCCACACATATTGCTCTATTTAGTGAACACTTTCATAAGGGAAGTGTCCAAACACACACACACACACACATACAAATGACACCGAATACTTCCCCGTTTTGAGGGGATCTGAATCAAACATAGCCCCTATCAAACCTGTTATGGAGAGGTGGACGGTCCAGGGTAACCTCAAATGCCCCCTTTAGCAAAGGAATAAAGAACCAGCTGTGGAGCCGAGCAATGCAGCTGACGCAGCTGACTGTTAACATTGAGCCCTGACATGGACTTCATTGATTACTCAATTATTAATAACTCCAAAGTTACTGTTACTGTTGTTCTTTAGACTTATTGCATAAGTTATTGGCTTTTTCTTTTATGCCTTGTTGCCTTGAAACGCACTGGCCACCTTAGTGACAGTTAAAGGGAATCCAAGTAAATGAAGAGATATTAGAAGAGGAAGAGAGTCAAGCGGAATATTTTAGAGAATGGCAAATTAGAAATATTCTTGATCTGTGGCTCAGCTGGATATTAAACTTCCAGCCTGGTATATCATGAGGAGTTCTGTGCTGAGCAAGTGTGCACAGTACATTTATGAATGTTTTCTGGATCCAGAGAAGATGATGGGGGTCAAAAACATGTGTAATATGAGAAAATGTCTTATCACAGTAGCGGCACTACAATACCACAAATTTATGCATTCATCTGAAACATCACCACAAAGTTCAGAGCCCCCGAGTGTCACATGGGAAAAAAAAAAAAAAAGTTAAGTCTAGTCTACCAGACAACATTGACAGATTCTCTTACTGAGGTTTGTGACAGTCAGAATGTCGGGCCATGACAAGGACTCTGAAAAAAGAGTAATATAACGGACTTTGTGAGGTCTGTGTTGCTGAAGCTGCAGATGCATTTGAAAACCAGAGTACTGATTCATTCTGGTTGTGTTTGTTTTTATGATCCTCCATCAGGTGGTCCAAAATAAAAAAATGAAATAAAAAATTGTGGCAGACCGAAATTTTTAATCTAAGCAAAACAATATGAAATCCCGAATCCTGAAGTCCTACATGTGTCCATGTTAAAAAAAAGTTCAAATCAAGTTCTTTCTGTTCCCCCATTGTTTTTCATCTCCCCTTCCCTGGCCACCGTTGGGACAGAATAAATGTTTAGTTAATGTGCAGCAGAGATGACAGAGTGAGCTCAGATGAAAGAGCCGTCAATTCATCAAACATGGTATCAGCGTCTCTTGTTATTATCATTTTCATTTACATATGGCCGCTCCTCCTGCTGCTGGGAGCGTTGCCACGTAACTCCAGAAAAACGTGAATCAGAGTCTGTGTAATATTTCCTCCTGTGCTGCCCTGTAATCTGAAAGCTCTTCTTTTCCAACCTTTTGTTTAGATCTTCTACCGAGTTCCAGAGAGTTTCCACGGCTTTACGGGACGTCCTATGAGAGGATGTCAAAAAAATAAGACCAACAAGGGCAGAAAGAGTTTTGGCTTCTGCTCAATGAAGAAAACGATGAACACAACTGACACTACCAGATTCAAAATCTAAACTAGAACAGAAGGGGCACCTTCAGATCATTTCTCTTAAATACATGGACACAACATGCAAGAACAGCAAAGACCGGTTCAGGCACACAGAGAACAAGAGAAATGTCTCGGTAAGCCGAAAGTGAACAAAACAAAAAGGCCTGAACATCTCTTGAACTTAAGTATTTCACTTGAAACTGTACTCTAAAAACAGCACATGGAATCCATGTATAATTAATTTGAACCACAAACTGAAGCTTCAACAAAGTTTCTGCTCCCTGTGTGAGAAGAAACAGGAGGAGAACTGCCAGATCCCTACAAAATGACTTCCACTGGGCTACTGGTGTGACGTTTCTGGCCAGACTTGCAGAAACAGACTCTAAGGGGTTGGCATGAGGGCCCAAGCTCCTCTAATGGGACTCGTACTCACAACCCAGCATCATGCTGCTGGATCGGTGTTCACCTGAGAACACTGGCGATTGGGCAGGTCCGCCATCGGTGCCCGGTTCTCTTCCCAGATGAGAGCAGGTTCACATTGAGTTAATGTGATTGACATGAAAGAGTCTGGAGACGTTTTGGTGAATGTTATGCTTCCTGCAACATTGTCCTGTGGGACCAGTACGGCATTAAATCAGTTACAGTCTGGGGAATAAGATCCTTGGAGGATCTCACAGACTTCCAATTGTCAATTTCTCAGACTCATTGTCAGACCGTAAACTGGTGCAGTGGTGCCTTGGTTCTTCTTGGTGCAGGACAATGCCCAGCCACATGTGATCAGAGTGTGTAAGCAGTCCCTACATGATGGAAGTATTGATGCCATTGTCCCCAAGTTTCACCACAGACTGTCCATGAGCTCAGTTTTTACGTCATTTTTTTTTCTAAACAGATGACACAATGTATACATCAGAAAAGATTTTCAACTTGAATAATTCTCTCATCCCGATCCAATCTGTGATTTTAAGTGTTCCCTTAATTTGTTTGTTTGTGTGTGAATGCATTGTTTTAATGTCCAGCATTCCAAAGAAGAATCAGCGTTCACAGCGCTATCGACTACCTACACCTTACAGTTCAGTCAGTTCGCATAAAATTAAACTAGTTTAACCTTTTGGATACAAAGATCGCCCCAATTTGGTCCCAAAACGTAACCCTTTATGTTTTAAACTTAAGTGTACTTCTAAATTATGTTTTAGCTGAAGAAATAACTGGCAAGTCATAGAGATGATGTTGTGCTGCGAAACATTATACAAACAACGGCACATACTCAGCCATAATTCCAAAATTGCCAGATTATTCTTTGGAGAAAGGTGTCCTTTTAATCTCTCTAGTAATTTTAGCTTCCTTTAGTAAAAGAAACAGAGAAAAAAGTTAAGTCTTATAAATATGAAAAGGCAAATTAACCAATTAGAAATGGTGTGTCTGCATGCCTGTCGGTATAAATGCATTCGTTAACATTAATATGAAGACCTGCTCCTAAAGAGCCCTTTTCTCTTCCATCAGCAGCTGTAAAGAAACTGTTTGATCTTTGTCTGCTTTCCATTATGGCCACTTCTTTTCACGCAAGTTTTACCAACGAATTAGTCCAAGGTGGACAGGAAGTATGTATGTGGACTTTGGAATGAACAGGAAATTATGGTCCTCCTGCCTCTTCCATGGCTGCCCCCCGAGAAAACTGACACACACAGTACATTTGGATCAAACAGAAGGTCTGCAAAAACAGGAAGTACTATAGAAGAAACATTTCCAGGTCAGGGCAACAAAACATCCTCCACATTCTTTCCATTCCAGAGAAATCATCAGTCAGTTAAAAACACCCGTAAATGCGGAGATAAAAATATGCCTGCTGTTTAACTGGCAGCATCGCAGCTTTGGAAAGAGTGTGGAGGGTTGAAAGGTCAAAGGCTTTGTTAAGATTCCAGCCAAAAGAACTAAATACATGAAAGATGGGATGTCGTTTGGTTCCTGTGAAAAGTAGTCCATAAATGTCAAATTTACAGCTAATTTTAGAAGTCTCCAAACAACAAGAAATGCACCTGGGGTGTTTTCACACATTCCTCCATTGGTCCATACTCTGACTTCTCAGTTCTGGACCAAACTGAAGGTGTGAAACCCCTGAAACCACTTATAAATTTGCTGTTTCGAAAGCCGTTTTGGTTTAAAAGCTCCTGAAGTGTTGGGTTGATCAAGAAACTTACGACTTTCCATTGGAGTAGTTGTGAGAAAATAATCACTGAATTTAAATGTTTTGGTGAACTTTTCCTTTAAATGAACTTTTGTTTATGTTTTTCTTAGAGTACACTATATATTTTCTGAGTTAATCATGGCGATAATTTGGAGAAAATAAAACACCAGTTAGCAGCAGTGTGGTTGCTTTTACCATATTGTTAAAATGTCAGTAAAGCATCAGTCCAGGAATAAAACTAAAACACTGCTGTCCTCTTCATCTTCTAAAACTACTCGGAAGGCCAGTAAATTCCGTTGGTTTGCCAGATTTAGCCTGCCGGCCATCTCTTTTTACAGCAGAACCAGAAAAAAGCAACCAGTCTGAACTGAATGCATTTCATTCAAAGAATGAAGGGTGGTGGGAAAAATCTAACAAAGAGCGAATAAGATACGGAAGGCTTTTCCCATTCTATGAGAAATGAGAAGTGTCTGATACATTTCACTCCCGTATGACTTTAATACAAATCTCGATGTTTTAGGGTGACTTACACCATATCAGGCAAAAGGCTATAATGTTGTGGCTGATCTGCTTATAATTAATTCTATCATGTAAATTTTTCCTCGCCTGCTTCCTGTGAGCAAAAAAACCCATTTACTCAGAATTGCTCCTTCAGTAAAATACTTTACAGGGGGAAGCCCCGCATGTGATATCCTGATTTCATGACTCTATGTAACTCTTCTACACCTCAGTTGAGGTTAAGTGAGTTTTAATTGAGCTTACAATAACAGAAAAGGCTTCGAGGCAAATTTGTCACGCTTATGAAAATACATGTAGTCATGCGTGTAGCCACATATAAAAACATACATGGAGGAGTTGCCTCAGCTTGGCAGTCATGATGAAAACCCTCTGGCTGGCAGCCATCCATGAAGACCAGGTAGAAGAATGAAGAGACCGGCTGCAGGAGCCGTGCTTGAAAACACCGTAGGTTCAGTCATTCAGTCACAATAACATCTCCCCAAAACTTTTCTCACGAACTATTGATAACCTCAAAGATTCACTGCGTATAATTTAAACTCAATACATTGAAAAAATGGAATATAATAATCATAACTACAAGATTTGTAAGTAATCAGCCACAAAATAAAAATATTTTTTTACCATTATTTTAGAAAAATTCCTTTCTAGGGAGGGAGATTTTCAGAGACAGTGTTAAGAGAAACCAAACACTGGATCTAAAGAGCAGGATAAAGACGAGGGAGGAAATGCGTCACGTCAAGGTTTTAGTAAATCAGACCAGCGCTAACGTGTGTGAAAATCAAAAGGCTACAGGTTCTCCACAAGGGGGAGCTATTTGATCTTTGTCACACTAGTTCTGAATGAATCCAACTATGCCAGTGAGGGGCGAGAAAGTGAGAAGGGCAATAACCTAAACTGGAAGAGGATGATAATCTGATAAATCACAAAGAAAACACACTTGTATTCATTCATTTTCTACTTTCATACATGTAAAACAAAATCAAGCCTGAAAATATTTTTGGTGTACGATATTTTTTTGCACAGCCTATATCGTTATGCTCTAACTTTTCTATTGTGCTTCTAATACTTGTACATAGTATAACGTGTGGATCTTCGCTGCTGTAACACTGAAACTTCTCCGCTGTCGTAAGAATAAAAGATTATAATCATACTTCATAAAACCATCTTGAAACATTGCAGGTTTGAAGCTACTCGGCCTTTACAGCACAGAAGGGTCGAGGAACGAAATGCAATGTGAAATGGATCCAATATAAAAATCATCTAATGTTGTTTTCCCCATCAACTCTATGCCGCACTTATGGTAACGGTAAGTTTGCCCGTGTTTCAGTATTTCAGCTTCCGTTAGTGTCGTTTCCATCAAGTGAACGAGTTTCAAAGTTCGCAGACAAAGTTCGCATAAAGCTGATGACTGTCTTTACTTGCGTAAAATCCTTTCAGCAGTAATGAACCGTCAGCCTACATATATCTGACTCAAAAGCAATGATTATTAGGTTCTGCTTCTGTTGTATGAAAACCGAAGAAGCAGTATTCAACGTCGTCTAGTGGCACATCAGCTAATACTTTTCAAGATGTAAGAATTTGGCACTTTGTTCCTGTTATTACAGGTTCTCTTTTGTTGAGCACATTCTGTTCTCCTTACACAGAGCGGGTTAAGATCATAAAATAACTATGAAATAAGACCTACATCACTCTCACCTAGCAAAGTGTTTTTCATACCCAATAATGACCTACAAAGTCAAAAAAGGAAACGTCCATCCCGTCTCATGGCACCAAAAGGCCCTTTGTGTTATGAAAAGAGGTGTTAATGAGTTTTGACTAGGGGTCGTTTTCCACTGTAAAAGCTTTACAAAAAGGGCCAAGTGTGCAAATATGAGCACTCCGTCATTCCCGGGCAAGCAGTGTGTGATTTGTGTGTATGTGTAGGCTGTCAGCAGAATCCTACTGTAACATCCAGGAGGGTTTTTTTCATCTTACAGTAATGAGTAAAACCTGGCAAGAGGTTGCCAGTGCAATAGGGTCCCACCCAAACACCAAAGCCGAGATCGGTTATTACTGTCAGTAACCTGTCAATCAAAGTGAGTTTAACACATGCGCGTGGTCACCATGGTTATAAGGATCCTGCCAGAATACAAATACGACGGTATGGAATGAGTGATGCACATTCAGACCATAAAAGAAACACACATTCGTTCACATACACAGATTATAAGTTATTACACTGCTGTTAAAGAGCAGGTGTTCTGGTTACATTCATGGCGAGTTGAAGGCTGACAAGCTGAGAAATCTCTTCTCAGCTTGAAAAAAACCCATCAGGTAAAATACTTTTCAGAACTGAAATGCAAAGCCAATGAAAAAGCAACAATTCAAGTCCCTATACTTGATGTGTATTTAAACAGTCCTCTCCTCCTCTAATATATAAGAAAAGATAAAGATAAGATAAACCTTTATTAGTCCCACAACGGGGAAATTGCCTCTTCAATCTTTATGGTAGATTAAATAAATAATCAGCATCAATGCTTTTCACTTCTTCTTTTTACCTTATCGCTGTTAAATATCTTGTTTCTTTCTACCCATGTGTTACTACACAACGTTTTTATCTTCTGTCACATTCCCCTTTAACATCCTCTAATTTGTCCAAATCGTCCAAAACGTGCTTTCACCCCCCCATGAAACTGAACCATGGTTCTATTTTATCCCAGGAAGGTTTCACACATGAAATTTTGACCTAGACCCAGATGAAAGGGAAAAGTCTGAACTTAACAAAGGAGGTAGGAAAACGTCTTTAGGTGCAAAACTTGAATCATTCTGGCTTGCATGGCAGTGATTTGGGTTTAAATAAAGAGGATGGTGCTCAACAGTCGGATTGGTGCTAAAGAAGGCTCCTTGAACAATGTGTTTTGCCACAGATGCGAGAGACAATAACTGGATTAAAACACTAAAGTAATCAGGGTAAAAAAACATATATTATAAACATAAGCATAAAATACCACATAATAGGCCGACTGTTGTTTGCACCAAATGAGACAGATTCATGCTGAGCTTTATTTGCTGGATTTAGATACTTAACTCTCATCATTAATGTCACCAAGAAACATCTGCATCACTCCGGCGTATAGCCCGAAGTACACAGAAACATTATATACAAAGTTTCTTGCCACTATTTCTCTACGCCGTCAGCGTCATCTGAATAACACGACTAGAGCTGCACAATAAATCTAATCGCAATCGGCAATTACAATGTCCGCCTGTGCGATTACATGACGGCTGTAATTTAATTTAATAAACATGTGTGAGACAAGGTGACTACCTATTCTCTGTTTGTGTGCAGTCTGCTCATTGTCTACGCCCACGATAAAGAAATGGCCAATCAGTGTCTGTGATGCGAGTGAGTATCGGGGCCAGGACGACGGCGGTGGGCTGGGGGTAGTTCAGGAAAAGGGCTTCATGGAGACTCTAAATTGGTTAAGCCTGAGATTAGTGAAACGTTTTCCGTTCTAGAAAGCGGGATACGTTAAGCCCCGAGTCCGTTACCGCGGTAACTGACTCTGCAAAGTTAACCTGCAGCGAGAGGGTTATCTTCAAGGAAGCCTGAGGTTGTTCTCCTCCGTCTGAGCCTGAACCAGAGCTGCAGACGTGACGCGTCTGTCAATCACCTGTCAAATTAATAGACTGACGTCCAGAGAGAGCTGAGAGACCCAGATTATCTATGCTTTTTTGCAAATTTATGACTACTTGCGGCTTTGCCTTGACTTTGAGTGATAAACACGCATCGCACTCAGTGTGAACGTAGCACAACAAAAAAGCAATAAATGCTAAACCATAACAAATACTGTCACCAAATAACTCTTTATTATAATATTCCTATTGACGTCATTCACAGGCAACAAATAATACCCTATTAACAAGAGCGAGCTCGTACATTATATTTATAAACTTATAGGTATATAACATAAAAATGTATGTACATATTTTCAAAGGGGGAAAAAAATCTGATCAGTCAGCCGCAAAATCCCTGAAAATATCGAGATATCACTTTTTGCCAGGAGCACACACCCTTTCTTGGAATGTTGATATGGTAAGACATTAGAGATAAAACTGAAGCTTATATATAAAATAGTAATTTTATGCATGGTCATGGTGCTTTTTATTTGCCAATTCATGGAAATTCTAATAAAACAGTGAATAAAAACCATCGGAGAAGCTGTTGCCCTTACATTTGGAACACATATGGACCTACACACACACACACACACACACACACACACACACACACACACACACACACACACACACACACACACACACACACACACACACACACACACACACACACACACACACACACACACACACACACACACACACACACACACACACACACACACACACACACACATGGAGCGTTGGGAAAGCCCCGTAGAGTCAGACAGCAATACATACCAGACACTGAGACACACACATACACACACAGGGGATTCAAAAGGGTGGCATGTTCATAACCAGCCGAATTCCTACAGACATCGACGTCTCTCCATTAGTCACCCTGTTTGCCTTCACGCTCTATCTCATGTGTGTAAATGCCGATCCGAATGTGCGTGTCCCGCGGCTGCAGGCCCCCCCGTCTCTGCCGGCTGCAGAAACAGGAGCAGAAAAATCAGCAACAATTTGAGAGCTGGACGGCTGATCTGGTTTCAGAGCCAGAAGAGGTTCTGCTGCCAAACAGCTGTCTGAAGCTCTCCCAGAACAAAAAGGAATAGTTGGAGAAGCAAATAAACACACTGGTTTTGAATCGGAATCCAGCTGGGAGTAAGGGAGGGAATACCAGGGAGGGTGGAAAATGGGGAAGAAATAATAAATAAAAATACTTAAGTTTAAATATAGTGTAAACATTTTAAACATAAGCTGCACTTCCGCGTGCATCCACTTAGTGGCAACACCACATTAAAATGTGATAATTGATAACAACCACCGAAATGAATTTGAATGAATCAACAATTATGATAATTGTCTTCAGATCAAACTTGAATCCTTTGTAAAGTTTCTATATCAAAAATATCTTTTTTTTTTCACCAAAACACCAAAAAAAAAGAAGATGGTTCCATTTTAATGCTATTTAACATTAAAATTATATCTGAAAAAGTATTTTTCATAAAAAAAAGTTCCCCCAAGTGAGTAGAATAGGAATTATTAGAGCAAAACATATGTTATGAGCTTAATTGTAGACTTCATTATAATGAAACACGTTGTTTATTTGAGTGCTTCAAGACATAAATTATTAGCTGTTTATGTGTCTGTTGTTAATATGTCAGATTTTACTTCATGCACGATCTAACATGTCCCACTTGTCAGTAATAATAATAATAATAATACATTTAATTTATAATGCACTTTACATTTGGATCAAATCTCAAAGTGCTACAAAGCAAAAGCAGATAAAAGCATCAATAAAAAAAAAATAATAATAACTATATAAAAGCCTGACCAGTAGAGAGAACGTTTTCAAAGAATGTGGTCATGATTAAGTGTTCTCTGTATTTCTAGTGGACTTGACAGAATAGGAGGATAGTGGGATTGTAATCAAATCAAACTGTATTCAATGAACATTGTTTTGCATCGCTGGAGATTATTTGGGCTCCATATGCTTAGATGGTTTCTCTGGAAATTTCAGTCGTTTACAACAATTTTTAAGTATTGCTTACGTGAATCGGAATTTCAGAGTGGTGATCCAAATCTGTGGGTACCAGAGCCACCATTGTGAGATTCAACTCTGCTGCTGATTGTAACAGATGTTAAAGGACTTAAGTTCAAGTCAGTGTTTAATTCTTTACTGTACCCTTATTGTTAACTACTGGCACTCAGAAAAGTATTCTTTTATATTTTCCATAGCTTTGCTAGTGTTTCAATTACAAGTTTTTGCTACTGTCCATTATATATGAACTTGTTTATTTTGCACTTTGTTGGAACACTTGTCAATAATAGATAGTGGTGAGTAGTTGTACGGTCCTGTTTACATTTAACAACAGATGGCTTAAACCGTTGTACAACTTGTTTGATTGTATGTAATAAGTAAAGGCTTCTAATACATCTCCTCGAGTTAATTCATATGCACTAGATTTGGATTAAATCGGACTAACGGTTGAGAATCATGGCCTAACAATTATGGAGATAAAGATCCACCTAGTTTCGGAAATATAGAACTGAACTTTCCCAACATCGCTCCAGTTCTTCCTCACACTAAGTTCCAAGTGAGCATAGAATTTGAAAATGATCCATCAAATTGTGTTTGAGTTATCGTGTTGACACAAAGGATCTGCAGTGGGGGCCGTGACGATTCCATTATATCGCTGACATTTTGGGTATATAAAAATTGGAATGGTTAAAAAACAGCCTGTTGAGTTAGTTTTGAGATGTATCCATTGACATAAATTACCTGGATCTTAACCATCGTCAAAATAAAAACGCGATTTCTGTTATTTTATTTATTTATTTATTAATACATTATTTTATGTTACTGGGGTCTATTAACAACATACTCCAAACGACAGCATGTAAAACCTCTGGTAATGACTTGGAATGCAGTTCACTAAAAAGGTCTTATTTGCGGATAATGTATACTTTACTCATTATAAAAAGCTAAATTAAGTTTTTTTGGAAATAGGAGAACAAAAGTTGCATGTCTGACAGGGTACAAATATGAGGGTTGAAACATTTTTGGTAGCATGTACATTTCATAACAGGAAACTAGGGTAATTTTACCACAAAATAAAGGTAATAAGTATAAAAGTGATGAGGGAGCCAATAAATCATAGTGGAGGTAAAGGAAAAAATAACACAAGAATTATATTTATTTAGCTTCAAACTATGGAAGTGATCCTAAAAATAAAATATAGTTGATAAGAGAGGCTTAACTGAAAATCTGATCAGATAAAACTGATATTTGAGGTTAAGGGGCTCTAAAGAAAGGGACATAGAAGGAGTGGAAATATACCACCATTAGTTCTGCTTCCTAAAGCTAAATAGCAGATGGAGAACAGCGGAAACAGCCTCTCCTCCTGTACAAAGTAAGGTCACAGTAGATAAACTTTAAAGGAGATTAAATTAATCATATGTTAATCATATGTTATACGAAGCATGTATGTGATGTGAAACAAGTAACTCATTGTGACGAATCCGCAAAAAAAACTATCCCTCCAACCTTTTTAAGCATCGTTCAACTATTACTTTCACAGTTTGATGTTTTGCTAGATCATCTATTTGGTCTACCATCTGCAAACTTGGGTTTATCAAACAACAGATAAACCCAAATCTGGGTTTTGGTTTCTTGCGTGTCACTGCTTGACAACTTCTTCTTCATGAGGTGTGTTTAGGCAGGCTTGTTTACATTACAGCCACACAAATCTGCCATAAGATTAAAACCACCAGCCTGATTTTAAGGCACCAAAACAGCTGTTGTGATGTCACTATGTGTTCTGACACCTTTCAGTCAGGAGCAGAAGCTCTTCTGTGGAATCTGACAACATGGGCTTGCATCGTTTCCCACACGTATCAATGGGTGTTGACGCCCTCGATCCTTTCAATGGTTCAGATTTTCCTGTTTTCAGCTCATCATCCTCAGGACAAAATGTTCACCGCTGCTGAATACATCCAAACACTGACAGGCGCCATGATGATCAGATTATCAATGTTAGACACTTCAATTGTCGTTATTTCTAATAATATGAATGACAGATGTGTGTCCTGAGACCTAAATATATCCCTTGCATTCAACATTGAATTCCATTGCTAATATAATGGAGCTGGTACGGTGTATGTGCTCAAAGTGTGCGCGTATATGTGTAAGGGTCTGTTTAAGTGTGTCGTGGTATCAGGGAAAATTGATAGAAGATCTTCATTTCCCTTGCAGGCGATGCAGCGTGACTTTCTCGTCTGGCGTGAGTCTCGTTGAGCAGAGGCTTTATATATTAAATAATAAGCATTGGCATTTTGACTGGAAGGGCTGGCGATGGTAGCACACTGCTACATGTAAAATCTTGTCAAAAATCATCTGGATTCGTCAGGAAAGTAACCAGAGGAGGTGAACTAGCAAGTTTAGGTTTCTTTTTACCTTGACTTTGGAAAAACATTGATGGATAATTATCCATTGACTCTAGTTACTTGAGCGAGATTTCCTCAGGCCTCACACATAAACGGGTCTCCAAACTCCATAACGCAGCTTATAGAATTCTTACGATTATGATACCATGATTTTAGTAATAGCGTGTGATTGGGATTTCTTATATTGGTAAAAAATGTTCCAGGTGGTTAACCAACATATCACTCCCTTAGTATTTACAAAATAAAATATACTAATTATACTACAAACAACTATTAAAGGTTACTCCTTATTATGTTCATAAATGTTTCAACACACATCAGCATCACTTTCTGATTACAACAACAATATAAACACAAATAAAAGCAAAGCCCTGGAGACAAACTGTACAGTACAATCTGTATTCAAAATATGTTTTTCCATGTTTATAGAATGTAAACGTTAATTTAATTTTATGTAATTTCCTATACAAGTCCCTGGGGTATAAGGAACGTAAGAAAACACTCAAAACTGGCAGCAACCAGTACGGTACAGTTTGTTGGTGGAGGACAAACTAAAAGAAAGCGGATAATTAACCTACATTTGTTGGGTCATAAAAAATACTTGACGCTAAATTGAACACGCTACAGGGATTTTATATCACGTCTGGTCAGGGAATGCATCGGGATCCCCAAAGATGAAATAGAAAGTGTTGCTGGGGAGAGGAACGTCTGGAATACCCTTCTGAGCCTGATGTCGCCGTGACCAAGATCATCTTGACCGCTCAAAGCACTTTAAAACACGAGCCAGCATTCAGTCATACAGTGACGACAGAAGATAACAAGCAAGGAACCTCCTGCTCATCCGGAGAGATAACCGGATGACCTCTACACTTCCTGAGCAACAGCTGCCCCAAATAGGGTTATCACAGAAGTGACACTCACAGAAGTGACACATAACATCACAGAAAGTCGTCCGGCAGCCGCTGATCGGACCTCACGCCCCCATGAACACTGACGGACAACGACAATATACAAGTCCAGAATTCGGTCTGTCTCTTAAATGAATCATGCAGCTAAAATATTGGGTAAAAACGGGAACAAAACGTACGGTGTATGACCAGATTTAGAGAAAACACTACACTGTTGAAATTGCCGCACAACACAAGTGTATTTACACTTAAAAATAGAAACATATACACACCAACATAAATCATTTCCAGCATTAAGTCCCCCTGCTTACACATTATACTAGTTTTCCGATTAATAGTTAGGTAAATGTTTTCATGTGTTCGCCGATTCTACACAATGCATGACTGGGCATGACTCGGCATGACTCGGCATACATTGTGTGACTAGGGTGAAAAATGATGTAAATGCACTTTAGTTCTGCACAGGAAACTGAAAAAGATTTATTTGTTCAATTCCATTCCCTTGACATTCAGGCTCTGTTATATGTAATTACTTAACACAAACATAACGCCACACATCCTCCCCTCCCATGATCATCTGAACCAGCTTTTCTTCCAACACCCCGTCAGTCAAAAGTAAATTCCTGTGAAACACTGCCTTGAAGTATGTTTGCATGCCAGGACAGCGGACTTGTTCACCTTCCTTCCTACATCCAGAGCGCCGGTAGGAAGAAGGACCAAACAACACACCACATCCGTTTCGGAAGACAAACTAAATATTTACTTCGAAGTCATGAAACTATTTTCGATCTTAACAATGATGGCAATGCCTGAGAGTGCAAGTCGTTTCATATTTTTGTGGATTGTTTACCTCCTGACTGTGAGCTTCAGTATGCGGTACGACCCCTTAATGAGGATGAGGGCTTCCTGTCTGCTGCCGTACAGCGCCGATCCATTTATGTTAATGAGCTCATCCCCGACTCTCAGCGTCTCACACTGGGCAGCCTTCCCGCCGTCCTCGATCTGGAGAGAAAGATGTGAACTGGGTTGAGTTGGGCGACGAAAGCTGGGAGGCAAACAGAGGCACATTCAGATCAAGGAAAAAGGAGAAGTGACTGGACTCCTTTAAGACCCATTTTTGGAGACATTTTTCTTTAACTCTCTGTGTCCGTATGGCAACAGCCCCCGAAAGATCTCCAAAACAGCCTGAAACCCATCACATTCCTCTGTAACAGAGTTTCTGTGCCACATTGTTTACTGGGGGTCACGCAGTGGTGAACCTGTTCCATTAACACATTGCCGGGATGTTTCACTGCATTTTTTAAGGCTACAGCGGGGTTGACACATTGAAGAGTGTGTGTTGCAGTGTGGTGTGAGCTTTGACTTCAGTCGTAAATCGCATCTAAAGACATTAAGATGAAAGAAAGAGAGGAAGTGAGAAAGACATGAACACAGAGATAACCGGAGTATCTGACCGACTCCAGAATGGACCAAAGACGGGAACCAACAAGGACCATTCAAAAATCAGGGATGTTCTATCATCTGTGAATGTGAGCAAACTAGCATTGGAATAAAAAAATGTAATCTTTAGAAACGGAATCCAAAAAACCATCAAACAGCAGTAGTAATTGGTTTCAGCTGCACTAGACAGACCCCCACCTGAAATAAGCAGGAAGTTGGCTCGTATGGCTCAGCACTAGAACACTATGCCAAAATCAAAAGAAATTCCAGAGGTTCTGGGAAGGGTTCCAAAGCTATTTTTCTTAGGTTGTTGGACTCCACAGATCCACAGCGAGACACATTACCTACAAATGGAGAAGACTTGGAAGAATAGTGGACCTCCAATAAAAGTGGCTAACCATTCAAAGTTTCTTTAAGTGCTTGATCGAGGAACATTCCATCAAGTAAGAGCGGCGACAAAGCAACCACTGCTAACCCAGAAGAACATAAAGGCTTGTCTGATTTTCCCCCAACACACCTTGATGGCCCTCAGAGTTTTTGAGAGAATACTCTATAGACTGTTGAGTGGAAAGATGAAATGTTTGAATACGGGGGTCCCGTTACATCAGGTGTGAACCAAACACAGCATTCCACTAGCAGAACATTACACCTACAGGCAAACATTGAGGCAGCAGTTTGTTGTTATGGGGACGTTTTGCTAATTTGGGGCAGGACAACTCGCCATAGTTGTAGAAACCTGATTCCTGCTATCATCCAGAAAATCCAGAAGGAGAATGTCAGGTCATCAATCTGTGACTTTCTCAAGCTCAAGAGCAAAAAGAAAGAGTTAGAGTAAGTCTACCTCTGAACTACTCAAAAGAAATAATACGTTTTGGAGTTACCTCGTCTGATTGTGAGGCCCGTTGAGATGCTGATGATTTTGTTGTAAGTAAAAACTGGGTTTTTGCTCGAGGACAAACATGATATTAAAAAAGATGAATGAAATGATCACTGTGCTTCTAGAAGTATTCTCGCATTTAAAACGCAGCCAATACAAAGTTGAATACAAAATCTTGCTTTTCTCACCCTTTATAGGCTGTTCAAAATGAGTTCAGATGCTTCAGGGTATACCGTATATACAGGAACAAATTCCTGATTTTACTCGTCCTTCCTTCCCTCCATTATTTATTCACTCATTCTCTGGACACTCCTGTCAAAATCAGAGAAACGCATGTCGAGGAAACACATCAAACTTTATGGTTTTAGGATTTTACAGTTTCAGGATTTTACAGCATGTGTGGGGGGAGTTTTTGTCTGTGAGCAAACTCTAACATAAATTAAGATGTTTCATGTTTGAACTTCCTACCATGGTCCATCTGACAGGTTGCTGGCTTCAATGTTGAACGTTTAAAATTTGTATCTTAATACCACTAAAAAACCCTGAAGCTGGAGATTTTCTCACAATTTTTGTTTTTGAGGTCTTCTGATGTCTGTTTTTGTAGAAGCCGGTGTCCCACTTGGCCTTTTTAAAACCAGTGTAGGTGGACTGGGATCCAGTTCCAGCCATGGCTGACAAAGTGAAACTGCAAGTCTGCATATGATAAAATAAAGGAAAATACTTTTTCTTTTAATTTGACTTTAAGTACATTCATATAATGATTACAACTGTTGGCTCTGAAACATATCACCTCAGATTTTTTCTCGATGTCATCTGTTTTGTTTTTTTTCATTAACGCACACGGCAGCGATGGCAGCAACGTTACTTTCAGCCATTTATGTTAGTAATGCATGGTGTCCATAAGTCAAAATATCATGATAACTGATTACTATTACTATGGTGGCAGAGAGAAAACGAGGGAGGGGAACGCCATCCAATTGACAAAAAAAAATGTGTATTTATATTATTATTACCTTTCGTCATTTTTTGCAAAACGCTGGACATTAGCCCCAACCTTAAAATGGGAAAAGTACTATCTAAAGCCAGTATTCCATTTGTCCCGTTTGTGTTTTGGGTTACTGAACAAACATGGAATGGCAACATGGTGGTTAAAAAACTAGTAAATAATATTAGTGGACGTTTGTTGATGATAGTGGATGGTGATGTTTTGATGTTCCTCATCCTGCTTGATTGTCTTTTAGCGAGATGTGAATGCAAGACAAGCTTTAAAGCTACATTTCTGTATCTGGACTTGACACCCTTATAAAATGAAAGGAAAACATGCGACGACAGCGTACAAAGCTTTGTTGGTTATGTAAAAGTATTGAGCTTCTTTCACACACATGCCATAGAGAACGCACACACACTCATAAACAAAGAGCCTTTGGCATTGGCTCAGTACTTCTGAGAAAGTGTTTATGTTAATTTGTGTCTTAACGAGTTCTTCATTATGAAAACAAACCAGAAGCAGGAATGACTCATGTATGTGTGTGGAACGTTTAATAAAATGAGGAATGTGTTGAAACACACTTACACACAACTTGATCCCAAAAATATATATGGTTCTGAGGCTCAAATATCTATTAATTTATTCCCCACTGAAAATAAACAAAAACACTAAAACTCACTCATTAATGACCTGATGTATGCAGATGATTTGGTGATTGTCTGTCCTTGCTCTCAAAACAGTACAGATTTTGATATTATATTAAATTCAAATAAGAGTAATTACTATTAGTAGTAGTAATTATGACAGTCAGAACCAAGGATGATAGAGAAAATGGTATTTCCTGTTTTCTTCCTGTCTGGGATTGCCCTTAACCTGTGTGATGAGGTTCAATATCTGGGTCCCATCATACTGATCATAATGACCTATAAGAAGATAAGGACATTTAAAGACAGCGTTGTAAGTTATATAATAATAATAATAATAATAAATTTAATTTACAATGCACTTTACATTTGCACAAGCAAACATGTCGGCTTGCAAATTTAGTATGTGTTTAGTACTTGTCTTCTTTTTACTTCTTTTTACTAGCTCAAGAGTGGTTGTCCCGCAATCGTAATGTGGCCAGTTTGATCCCGGGACAGCCCACATAGTCTACATGTTGTAGGGTGATTGACCAAGACCCTGAATGCCGGTTTACTCCCCAGTGGAGAAAGGCACAATGACTTATGAAAAATAAAAACAGCATTGAAAATAAAACAGGTCTAGATAATCCGCCTGAAATAGAAACAACTCAATTGATGCATCTTTATCAATAAGGAGTATTTATGTCACTATGGTGCCATGCGATTCTTGTAAATGCTGAATAAACCTATTTTCAGCAGTGTCTTTGTAGCGATCGTTTGTGTGTGTGTGAGTGTGTGTGCATGTGTGTTGTGGGATGTCCAGACAGGGTGAGGTCAGCCCAGTCACTAGGGAGACGGAGAAGAAAGCACTCTCTGTATGCTGCCCCACACACAAACACACACTCGGTTCAGACACACCCTTTTATATTTAGAATTGAAGGATGATTTCATAGTGGGTGTGCATGTAGGCACGTGCATGCAGGTGGGTGTGTCTGTGTGTTTGTGTGAGGGTCCGTGTGTGCAAAGGCTAGCTCTTTACCATCATAACCTGCATAAAAACAGGGGGGAATCCCCCTGTTGGTCACCAGTTGCCAGCTATCACCTGACACACACACACACACACACTCATACTCCAAACTGCATAAAACAGCAGCCTCTTTGTCAAAAACTGAAACGATCAGCTCCAGTATGATTGAAGATCTTTAACAGGGGACTATAAAGTTAGATCTACCTTTGTTTGCCCTGCGTCCCATTGTGTGCTAAATTTATTTGTTGCAAAATATGTGCCTTGTCCGATATGCAGCGATCTTGTGACCATTAATACATGAATTAACTGTCAGATCTCTTTTCATATTTTTATTAAAGTATGAACGATTAGTTGCTTTCCTGCTTATTCAGGCTGCGAGTCTGTATCTATGTCTTTGTCTGTATCTCTTACCCCCACAAAGATTCATCCCTGCCATTCTTATGTTTTTTCACTGCAACCACGCTCCTTCACTGTTTCTTTCTTTAAATGATTCGAACTGGTTTTGAAGTCCGCTTTTAGTTTTTCGTTTTGTTTGTATGTATCAATGTTTCCCAAAATATTTAGAAAGACTGTTCCAGTGGAGTCCTCTGGAAGAAGATTTCTCATTATAATCTGTATGATAATTAACCAACAGTAAGGGCTAGGCAATTAAACGTAAAAAGATTGAGATCTCGATTCAGACGTACATACAATCTTATTTCTGAAATACCATTCTGTAGTATTTGAATTCATAGCTGCAGAATGGTACTACAGCAAAGCCAACTATTCGTGTTCCAAATCACTGTAACGAGTTTGGCACGATAAGAGGTTGGCCTTATGGGTATTTTGTACTTGTGACACGGGGTATTATGGAAGTTAACTAATATCTTTTCTCTTTCTATCACATTATTTCTGTGTTTCATGAAGTCTACTCATCTCTCTCTCTCGTTTCCGCATGGAGGAGATGCAGTAGGGCTGCAGGAATTTAACCCTTTAGTGCCCACATACATCTATCTGGGTTACACACAATTTCTTCGTGTTTGTAAAAGTGCTATACGATGTACACTGAAAGACAAAATCGTGGAAAGAATCCTGATCCAAATTCTAAAAAAAAAAACTAAATCTATTCCCATTTGAACTAGTATTGACCAACTCTATTGTAAACTAAAATTTCATGATTGTGAGACCTCTAGTTATTAGTCTTTTAATCTAAACTTTTATTCACTCCACTTGCCATCTTCTCTTCCAGAATAGTGGCACTAAAATGAGCACGACAGTCAAGCAACATCAACCTCTATTCAATATTTTAGTCAGTGCAAACTACTCAAACGTATTCTGAACGTCAGGGTTCCAAATATAGCCGTCAAACTGACAAATTAACACCCTGCAAGAATCCCCTTGGTTCAGTGTAGCCCCCCAGTTACAGAAACCCTCAGTGAGGGAGGGAGTAGAGGCTCTCACAACCACCTGTTGCAAATCGAGTTCATGCTGACTCTATTGTAGCCAAGCATATTGCCTCTAAAATAGCAAGTTGTTTGTGAAAAGATGGAAAGGAAAGGCTCAAAAGATGAGAGTCCACGCTGGTAGAGCCAGGTTTCTGCCAAATCTCACGTTCTGAAAGTGTTTCGAAAGCATTGTAATTTCCACCGCTGGTTAAAGACCTGCTTATATATCTGAGTTTGAGTCACCCTTAGTTTGCCGTACTCTCCAGATTTAGGTCCAGGACTGTGAAAGCATAACTGCACAAACTTACCTGTGCTCTATAAAAGAAAAAGAGAACCGCCACTTCCAAGGTTTTTTCAATTAATATTTTGCATTTTCTATCTGAAGCAGTTGTTAAGCACTTTCAAATTAATATGTGGCTTTCGACCTCATAAATAAAACGTAGCTTGACAAAGTACTTTGATGCTGTTCCCAGAGACTCTTCTGAGAAAAACGAAATAAAATGCAGACAGATAAAAAAAAAAGGGGGGAAAAACCTTGTAGAATCCATCTACAAGCTATTTAATCCGAGGCAGGATGAAGAGTGTTAAAGATAACACTTTGCACAATGCATTAATCTTGTGTCTCCCCTAAAATGTGGCTGAGACTATATAGGTTATATAGGTTATATATAGGTTTTTGGAAGATGAGGACAAAAACTTAGTGTGGATTCAGCTGGAAACTTGGATAATATTAGTTCTTCCAGTTTCGGTGGAAAATATCCCAGTAGGAAAGTGATTGACTTGTAATGGAGTTGTCCAGGTGTCACAATATTTTAAATGTCAAAACTTTACTATTTTTAGTACTTTAAGGACTTCTAATCCAAACTGGCTTTAAAGAAGAGGTTGAAAGTTTTTTGATTTTGCCAAAAGAAACACAAGATTGATTTAGTAGCTGTTCAGTAGCTTTTGGTCCTGAGAGTTGTCTCGATTCATCAAATACCAAAAGGCCCCATTTTTTGTTTTTGTTCTAAGGTTCTCATAGTTTCACATATTTCCAATATTTCTGGAAACATTGGAAAAAATCCCAAGTTATACGAGAATTTATTTGATATTCTTTATTTTATTAGATAGTAAACTCAATATCTTTGAAATATCTCTCCCTAAGAGACATTCTTCTCTAATCTTAATCAAAGTGCCTTTGTGTCATAAAACCTGAATTCAAGAGTGTGGTTTGTAGTTCGAGTCCACATGCAGTTTGCACACACTGCATCCTCCCGTGCTTTTTACAGTTGTCTGTTGTCTATGTTGTCTCCTGATTTAATCCAGGTAGCAAGTTCCCCCTTTTCAGACCGTGTGCTCAAGGCTGGCCTGGTCCGTGTTTAGCAGCCATATATACGACCATGGTTTTCACAAAGAACCGTAAACTTTAGCGGTTTGGCCTTTCTTTGACATGAAAGCAATGTTTTCGGATTCAGGAAACGCAAACATTTAAATATGGTTCCCAGAGTGCAATCTTATGAAAACACAGACGTTTCCATATTTGTGTAAATTGGGAATTTCTGTGAAAAATGTGCTATTGCAGCCAAGCGTGAATTGGGGCTTTCAGCCATTAGCCAAGTAGAGAACAACTACAGAGACGATATGGAACACAATGGTATTGTTTGTGCTGTAGACTGTTGAGTTTATAAATGCTCCCGCAGCAAACTGTGCTGCTGCTGTACCATGACTATGATAAACGGAGAACCTCTACACTTTGGGGTTAGTGTTGAATTTGAAAAGTTATTCCACTAACTTGTTTCTATCTTGCATGCATATTACACAGTTTTCCCTGGATCTCTGTGCTCAAAGATCATTTTTAGAATATTTTTTTTTGAACACGTAACTTTCAAAACGCTTCCGTTTTTAGAAAAATTGTTGTCATGTGCCTTTTCCACCCCTCAGTTTAGTACATACAGAAATATATTGGAGTAGAGGTAGTCAAAACGTGTGTTTATTACTTACTTTACTTATTCCATGTTTAATAACATATTGCAATAGTTGAAAGGAACATTGTACGTATCATTTCTAACTGGCTAAGGCAATTAAGTTTTTCTTTCCCAAGTGAGGCGAATAGACAGCGATGACATTTACACGACTAAAGTAATACAGTGACACTAACATTTGTGAAAGTATGATGTGAACACAGCATTAATGTCTCCCTTTGGAAGAACAGCGGGAGGCATATATGCACGGGTACCGAATAAGTTCTTTTAAAAGTTCCAAAAACACACAACCTGCGTCAACCTCGGCCCTCTTGTCTGCGCCTTGTGAGCTTATCCTCCCTGTCTTACACCCACGCTCACACAAGGCCTTCTTTATCAGAGCGGGAGGAGGGGAATGGCAGAGATGGAAAAAGAAAAAAACTCCCACGCTCACACCAAAA
This sequence comes from Lophius americanus, assembly GCA_037951165.1. NCBI lineage: Eukaryota > Metazoa > Chordata > Actinopteri > Lophiiformes > Lophiidae > Lophius > Lophius americanus. Next base: position 990,418 of record JBBDHG010000339.1, read on the forward strand.
CACCAGCAGCTAGATGTGTGTGCTGGCATGGTTACCGCCATCTAGCTCCATTTGTCGCTGATGTTGCAACTGGTGTGTGTTGTCCTTAAAGGGTGTTTCCATGAAATCATTAAAGGAAGCTAACAAGACAATGACGTCCAAAGCAGAGAAGCCTTTTCTCAGTGAAGTTGTAGCCTTAGGGCCACTTATTTTGATTTGGAGACCCCAGGTCAGTGACACTCTGATAAAATTCAATGCATGAGTGGCAAAAGTGAAGATGAGGGGATACTAGGTGGGTTTACATGGACAGCTTAATTCCGAATAGATTCGGAAAAGACCCTTAATCTGAAAGAAAAAGCTGCACGTAAACAACCCTTTGCAGAAGAAAAGTCCCTTTCCAAATAAGACTTCATTCCTCTGATAGGAGGAAGTCCAAGTCCTTTCGGAAAGCGTTTCCAATTGCCAGTCGCTGCATTTAAACACTGTTTCGGAAAGCTCTCTGTTTAAGTTGTATCTGCGCATGCCCAGCGTCCTGACGTAATGTTCCGCTGAGTTTTTTCAGGGCCACAACAGAGTATAGTTGGACAGTTAGACGGATGAAAAGTCACTTCCGCACATGTCCTCTTTTTCGTGTTCTTCTTCAGGGAGAATGTTGGCGGTTGGCACCCAGCTCACCGAAGCATTATCGCCACCTTATGAATGGGAGTGTAGATCGACTGCTCATGTCAGAAAGCTGTTTTCGATTAGGTGAGTCGATGCATGTAAACACCGGGAAACAAAAGATCACAAGTCATGTAAACATTCGACCGACATTGCAATTCTGAAATATTTAATTTGGAAAGGAGAAAAGTGTCCCATGTAAACCCACCTAATGACAAGAAATGAAGGGAAGCAAAGGTAGGGGAAGAGGAGAATAGAAGGAGATACAGAGGATATATATAGACATAAGGAGACATGGGGAAAATTAAGAGAGATGGGGAAAGAACGGGAGAATTAGTGGAGGTGAATAGAGAGATTAAGAATAGAGGAAACGATGGAAAATGTGGGAGAAAGATGGGAGTGAATGAAAGAAAAAAAAGGAAACAATGGAGAGGAAGATAGGAAACCAAATTTGCTATTTTTAGACGTTTAATTTAGATCTGGCTCACTAGTCAATCACATCCTTCAACATTCTGAGTCTCAAACATTACACCACAGGAACATCTTGCGGTTCGGTCACATGGATCCGCACTAACATGTGAGTAAACACTCACTCTTTCCCTCTCTCTCAGGTTAACAGTGTAGGTTTTGTTTTAGCGGGTGGAGGAATGTTTCTCCGTGTTTTTACATTCCCTCCATCTGTGTGCATCTCGTGGCTCTGTCCGAGCAAGTCAAGTCTGGACAGACTCCCTGTTCATTGAGACTTTGCTATGGCCTCTGCGCTAATGGCTTAAAATACGCTTCATCCCTTAGACACGCTGTTTTCAATGAAGATCAAAATGTGTGAAATTACGAGATAAAATAAGGAAATAATGCAGTTAGGGCATTTTAGGCCAAATTAAGTATGTTATCCCATTGAAAGAATTAAGGTCGGTTTGAAACGGCTCTTCAAGCCTTCAAAAAAAATGTTGCTTCCTCTGACCATGGGCTGAATGCTCCCTGCTCCCTCCCTCTTTTCAGGGGGAGCGAGCAATCCTGCGCCGTACGACATCATAAAGCCGGCCTTCACCGGCCGAGTTGAATCCCCGGGGTAGACAGAACAGACCCCGACAGTTTACCTCTCAATAGGTTTCACCTCCTCTACATTCTTAACAGTTCACATGACTTGTCAGCCCCTTTTTATAGAGAGATCATAAAAGGGCACTACAATGAAGACTATGCTGTTTATTTTGGTTAGAAAGACGCAAGAGAGTGCAAGAACAGTTGTGTCATTACAAATTATCAGCAAGGATTTTGCAAGAGAAGGAGAGGTAACATATTTGAGGAGTGACATTGTGTTCTTGTGTGACGTCTTACATACGCATCGAGGAAAGTGTTCCTAACAAAAAAATTAGGGTGACTTCTTTGAGAACATTGTCAGTTGATTTTCTTCTTCTTTGTGTTAGTTAACTGCTACAGGCTACTTCTGGCTGAGGCTATCATCAGCCTTTCAGGTCTTAAATATGGAAAGCATTTGAAAATTATGACTCAAAGTGTCCATGAGCGGATCCGGAGATTAAAAACTAGATCCATTAACAACTCAAGCTACAAGATCATCTGGGCCGAACATCAGGACCAAGGTTTCTCTTCCGATTATCATGAGGGCCGAATCGAGGGGAAATCAAATAGATTCTCCTTTTGTGTGAGTCGGGTTTAATTATTGATTTTCCTAGACACAAGCACACATCCAAGAAGAGCTACGAACGTTAGGAGGAGCAGTAAACTTGATCTAGTTAAAATACTTAAGAAAGCTAAGAAAAAATATGTATTTGGCGGAATGTGCAGTTTGTAGAAAGCATAAAGTGTAAACATTTAACTATTTCATGATGTGACAAATGTTCCATCATTGGTGGATAAGAACTTTATTTCTAGAATGTTTCTGGTGTCTTTGTAAAAAAGTCAGCCTCTACTAGTAAGTTTTTCTTTGATAACATGTAATGTAGTAGTGATTCATTTGTACAGCACCATATCTCAACAAGAGTTGTTTTTTATTATTGCATCTTTAATTTAACCAAGTGAAATTCTCACTGCGATCAAAATCTCTTCCATCCAGGAATGACCCGGCAAGAATAGCGGCATTGATGAATTGAAAAGATCTGGGCAGTACTCTTTATTGTAGAGAAACCCAACGGTTGTCTTAAGTCATTCATATAATTGGATCACAGCCAACTCTAACATTAAAAAAAAAAAAAAAAAAAAGGTACTAAATGAGTGATGATTTAATCCTCTCAATAGGTTTCACCTAGTTTGAACTTAGTCTAAGTCCTAAATTCTTGTATTTAGACTTTGACATACATAAAGGGGTTTGTACTTTCTGAATTGCAATGTTGCAACCACGTTTATTAAAGACAATTCCGGCATTCCTGCATTCGCATATAAACTTATGTATATAAACACTCAGCCGATTAAGTGGTTTCTTATGTTTGTTTTTTATCCAGAATATTCCCAGCAATTATATATAAAAGTGCTGTGGCCACTTTCTGGTGGGCCTCATAGCTCGTATATTTTCATTAGCCGCACTCCAAAGGCGAGACTAAACATTTTAAATTCAAATTAAAAGTCCCTTTCACTTCTTCCAGCTTGAAGATGAGCCAAGACGTGTTACAGAACTAGGTTTTGACTTTCCGAGGTGAAAAAAAAAAAAAGAACACATAATCCTGAATCTCAAGCAACACACAAAATCAGGAAGTCAGTGAAAAATAAATGCAAGAAAAAGGCATTTGGTCTAAGTGTCATCAAGGGCACACACAAAAGCTACAAACGTGTGTAAAAATGTGTATTTTGAAGCCACATTGAGTAAATTTAGAAAAATGGAATATAATATTTAAAATTACTTTTTTGTTGGTGTATAAAAAGTTGAATATAACAATAGTTTTGTTAAAGTTATAAGTCTTCTTATCTCCAAAAGGAGCGTGCCTCTGCCGGGAATGCCAATGCTTCCAAAGCGTGGAACAAATAGTAATATTCAGTATCTTAAGGAAACTCATCACTTCTCATTATATTGACTCTTGAAGACCGACGTAGATTCTTGACTAGGGAAGGGTGAGCTGAGGCACAAAAATATTAATGTCCCCTACTCAATTATGCATATTTATGCAGGGGATAAGGTTATAAATAATGTTTTTTTCACATCTAAAACACAAACCTGAAGTTCTTTTTTGTTCTGAATCAGCAGGAGAGAGGAATGGTAAACCCATCCAGTGTCAACCGGATGGGAGACAAGGTGTTCAAAAGAAACTTAATTTTCAGAAAATTCAAAAAAACAGACCTCGGTGCGCCACCCACAATATTTGATTGACAGGTAATCTCTGGGAAATCCTGTGCAAAATCCCCACTGCTTCACGCTAAAGATGTTCTTACCACCATAAGCTCCAGTAATTCCATTAAAACCTCTCTTAATCTGTGAAAACAAACCCCTCATTTCAAATTCTGAGCTGTTGGCCACATCAAAAGCTCTACTACCTGGGATACTTAGCAAGAGAGCTAACTAGCATCATCCCCAACAGTGAAGACACACCAACCTGTCAAACTTCTACCCTCAGCCATCATCCAGATCACTACATCATAAAAAACACTCCGACTCCCATAATCCACTCACAACAGCCCCCGCACTCCTCACACACTCCCACAAATCTAATACCCCATAAGCCTGACACTCAAACAGTGACACCTAACCTCGGTCAATCACACTTAGTGGCACACACACACAAGAGGAATAATATTCAGCGCTTGTGAGATGTTTTTAGTCATAGTAGCTCACTTGGTGTCCTTGTACGGCGAATGCGGGCATCTGAATCAGCCTCTGTGAGGCCGTTCGGCCGTTCACGATTCACACCAAACTAGGCCTTCTTTCGCCAATCAATCAGCCGACAACTCTGTGGATTATTAAGACTTCAGAAAACTCAAACAGGCTCGGTGCCCCGGCTTCCTGGTTTAGGAAAAAAAACAAAAAACCTGAAAATAGAAAAACAAATTTAGCTGTAACAGCTAATCAGTCATGAGAATAATGTCAGTATTTGTTTTGTAATTGAATTAAGTAAACTCGTGCCGCTTTCCTTGACATGTGATCTGAGTCTGCATTTTTAGAACTGCTAAAGTTAGCAGGAAACCAATCCTGTTTGAGCATTCTGTTCATTTGAAGGTGACAATGCATGAGATATAAGATTTATTTTATGGGCTTTAGGGCTTTAGGTTACAATTGATTTCATCCTCTTTCATGCTTAGTGACACACACACTAATGCCTGGCTGAGGGTGTCTGGTGGAGTATAGAAACTGTTGACAATGGCAAAGGTTCTAAGGTCAGCATCCTGGTGGGACCTAAGAATGGACTGGGTTGATCCATCGATGTCCTATGTGTGTGGGTGTGTGTGCATGTGTGCATCCCATTTATCTCAAATAAACACACTGCCTTAAAATAGGGGTGAAACATTAACTTGTTAATGTGCACCAAATGACCTTACCCTATTGACTAAACCCCCGAACTTTTCCTCAGCCTCAAGTCCTGAGGAATGGTTTGTGTTGTAATAGGAGAGACAGAGAGAGTGTGTATTCTAACTTCCTGTCAGATCAAAGTTGCTCTACCAGCTACAAAACTCTTTCCCCTCATACTTTTTTTTAATCTGGACGTAGCTTCAAGTATTTTTATGAGAGTCATAAGTTATCACATTGGATAGCTTGAGGATAGAAATTGATAACGATTAGAAGGAAATAAGTAACTCAAGACAAGAGGCTCCTTTTTGATTGTAGATTAAAGAAATATCTGACATTCTTGGTTGAAAATGTACAATTCACCCTATTTGAAATGGTTTGATGTTTATTTTTCAGCACTTGTTCACCACTGAATCCCACTAAGATCAGTATCTGCCTCTTGTGAGTCAAACATATTTTCAGATGAAAGTGATTATTAGTTGACGACAAGTTGTTGACAAATTCTCCCGTCTTTTCACCCAGACATCCATTCTCTAGTTCAAAGAACACTTGGAGACGGATTTGAGAAGCCGCTCCATTGCTTCATCAGATTTATGAGTGTACTAACATTCATCCGGAATTAGCGCTTCCGTCTGCACTGTTTTGTTTTTCTCTCCTGCTGCTGGTTTTAACCAAAAAAGACGTGTGACTTTAAAACATGATGACAGCTGCGGGTTTGTCTTTTCATGCTGCTGAGCCGAAGTCTGTTTACTCGATGCCTGTCAACACATCTGAACTATAAGATAAGCCTAGTCTGTTTTAAAAACAATGTAAATAAATTCACACAAATGCTCAGCAGATTTATGCGCATGATCATCCGTTACTCTTTTGTGAATACTTGTAGAGATGCTGGTAGAGATCATTTCACAGTTAGGTGCTATTTCAGCAGAAATCCATTTTTGCTTGTGAAAGCTACAGTAGTTTGTATAAAAGGACTTGGAAAAACCTCATCGGTTGCTGTTTTGAAATAAATTTTACAAGACAGTGAGAGAAATCGCATACATTTGAAAAATTGAGTACGCATAAGTGCCTTATTAAGAAACCCACCAAGGAACCGGTAACCTTCCCTGTGGATATTGGTTGTTGTCCACGTGTTTGCGTGGATCCCCCCCAGGTACTCGTTTCATCCCACACTCCAAAAGCAGGCTAATTGCCCCTAGGTATGAATGTGAGCATGAATGGTTGTTTGTTTGTCTATTTGGATCGCCCCCATGATGAACTGGTTGCCAGAACAAGATAAGCGGTATCAGAAAATGGACACTTGGAGTTTATTTAGCGGAGCACACAGCAAGGTGGCAAGAACAATGGTACGATATTTACCATGGAAGCTGTCCAAACAGGTGACAACTTTATCCATATCCCTTTTTGTTTGGTATGACTTTAAAAGTACCGGTGTGAACGCCAAGAACCGGCGCTAAAGATTGTATTCTTGCAATAAATAAGATACATTTCTGCTATGACCAACAGAACAACAGGAGATCTTTATCGTTGGTGATTTCTTTTCTTTTTTCTATCGTTGTTGATTATTTCATGGTGAACGCGTTTTGTAAGACAGAACTACTTTGTGTGAGGAGCTCAAATCAAGCACTAAAGGACAGAAACGAATATAGAGATATTCAAAGACCCATAAATATAGAGAAAAAGTCAGTGTCATTCTGGCTGCTGTGTCCAGAAATCTGTAATTTTTTGCTCAACACTGGCCTCTCCCCCCCTCCTCTATTTTTTGACCTGTTCTCTCTCCATCTATTTATTAACCAACTATAAGCTTAGAGCAGGAAGATTCAAAATCATCCCTTATTTTTATGTGTAACAACTCCGGTCTCGGTCTCTTCTTCATTTACCTTTTAATGGTCCTTAATCCTTAATCTTAAATTCATACTCACTCCTCCTTATATTTGCATTAGTTCCATCTTCCCCCCTTCATCTGTCTTTTCGAAGATTTGTTTTCCTGTCCATCATTATCACACCTGGACTTTTTATTGGTTTCCAGTCTGTGTTCTAAATTAAAAACTAAAAAGCAGCCGTATTTTCTTTCAGAGTGGAGTGACAGCAAGGAATAGGATTTTAACATATTTCCTTTTATTTTAAATTCAAAATGTATGCCATCCCAATGACAAAAATTGATTGTAATGACATTGAAAGCAGGCCTCCTCTAAGCCTATATCTACAGGGAGATGATGGACAACGGACCTATCTACAAATTAGCCAGCCGTAAATTTGAGAATATAGCAGAACATGCAACTATCCTCCAGAAACCCCAATCATCGAGTTGTACATTTTAATTTCATTTACAAAACATACCACCCCCCACCCCTCACCCCCCGAATACTGCATCATATGAAAGTTTTAGCAACACCAAACTGGACCATGTCCAATCTAAATACAGTGTTTAGGGGTGTCCAAGGGTTGCAGAGTTCTGCAAGAAGGTTTCAGAGACGCTATCGTTTATACTGTCCGACACATTTCTTTATCTGCTGGATTCCTGCAGCTTAAACATGAAACAGTATCAAGCATAGGTGCCTCTGGCTCTCTGGTTTAAGAGTCGTCAAGCATATAGCTGGAAAGTCCCTCAATCCGTCAATATAGAAAGATGATTGATTGTATTGATTTCACAGACATATCTCAAATCAAGGATTTACACGTGGTGCTGGGCTGGTCGTTTTTTGTTTTCATTTACATTTCAGTTATTGTCATAACTACTGTAAATGAAAACAAAATCTAAAAATTGGGTCTAGTCCAGGAAAGAACGTGAATAAATGTGTTTTTAAAAGACACTTGAACACTGGTAGTGGTCTTGATGACCTGACAAGGAGGGGGAGATCATTCAAAGATTTTGGGGCTGCCACTGAGAAGGCCAGATCGGCTCTAAGTACCAGTCTGGATCTTGGCATATCTGAAAGCAGCTAGTCCAAAGACCTCAGCTGGAAATATGGAACATAGGCAAGTAGAAAGTCAGACAGGCAAGTTGGGGCTAGTCCATTTTACCAAAATGAAATTCAAAAACCGACAAAGTTAATAAATCAATTGTGTACTGAATTGGTAGTAACTGTAAGGACGCCAAAATTGAGTGATGCTGGATGTGTTGGTTCAGGTCCTTTTATACTGTTTGTTGTATTTTGCACCATCATATATTTTATTTTGTTGAAAGTCTATCAGGTGCTTGAGTGCAAAAATTGGAAGAAGAAAAAAAAGTGTAGATAATCATGATCTCTTTTCTACGCAAGAAAATTGTTATTCTTATTTAATCACACATAAGTGCATAAATAGCATTAGTAGTGTATTTGTATAAATATGTAAATCTCTTTATTTTTCTAGTTTTGGCTTTTGTTTCACTTGCCAACTTTGTCCAGAACAGTGTAAGGACTTTACCTTATAACCCCATAAATAATAATAATAATTTTAATAAAAACAAAACCAAAAATTCTGTGTAAGAGATGGAACTTAATGCAAGGCCACCAAATCCCTCTTGTTTATGGGAAAGAAAATATTGGATGTAAACCATTTTACTCAGCCCTCGAAACCCCAAATCCAACAACAACAAAAAAACTTCCAAGAGAGGAATAAGTAACAAGTCAACGTTCCATTAATTAAACTTTTGAAAACTCATGACTTGCAAAATCTTTTCTAGATGGACCCTTATTCATCTACGTCACCTGACAAGGACTGGAGGAAGAGGGCGTTTCCATCAGACGCCACCGAGGGCAGACGAGAGGGACGACGATTACATTAGATCCAGTACACAAAGAGAGTTCTGTGTCATCTCAGACCTCAAACTGGAGTGGACTTGCCAGGGTAGCCACGAGAGTGGACCACATTGCATGGTGGAATGTGAATGTGTGTGTGTGTGTCCTACATTCCTTGGTTTGGGGCATGGTTGCATTGCAATAAACTGTAAACATATGAACACCGGAGTACAGAAAACATGCCGAATATGTCTGAAACAGACCCCCCTCTTGATTCCGCATAATGGCTCGCAAACATTCTTGAATGTCAAGATGCTAAACATGAACGCTGCGGAGAGGCTGGTGGAAAAAGAGAAACAGAAACCAGAAACAGAGTGGGATTAAGAAGTTTTCATATATCATTTCATTTGCTTCTTTCTGTCATGTCAGTGTGGCACGGCTTAGAGTTAGAGACAACAGCAGCGTCATCCCATAATAAAAAGTCACACATACCAGTGTTATCATTGATGTATGTATTATTTTAGCAAATGTATGATTAATCTTGGTTTATCTAATGTCAGATAATAGTGATAAATGTTCCACAATTTCCTTTAGTCCACAGCTGCAAATCGTCAATCTGGAAAACTTCTTGTTGATCATCATTGGCTTGAAGAAAGACTTTCCCGTTATGTTTTGATTTTACCCGACACTAATGCTACGTTCTCAATACTAGCCTCATCAGATTTTTTGTTCAGCTAAGATTTGGTCATTATGTCGGTACACAGTTATTATTACAGTAGCATGTTTTGGGGGAGAGTCTTCACAGCTGACTCAGCAGCAGAAGCTCCACTCTTTAGTTGTGATCCAGACCAAGATTGCAATATTGCAAATCAAAATATGGACCACACTTGATATGTTTCTCTTTTCAGCAGCATGTCGCTCCTGCATTGCTTTGCTCTGCAGAACAGGGCTCCGATTTTCCACGTGAATCTGTTTTAACATTCATCCGTTACATACGACAGAGCTCTATGTCTGTCCATGAATCTGCGATCAGTGCCAATTTATCTCCATAAAAGAAAAAGATGTTTTCAACTCACCTGCGCTGGCATTATACAGTTCCTGCAGCCTTGCTGTATGTTTCTCGATGGCACATTAAACTCAGGCTAAGACTTCATCAGAGGATAAAAACCCCTTTTCTTCATCATAGATGGTGCAAAGCTTATTTTGAGATTAAACATCTTTGAGGCGAGGGCTGTTGTTTTTTGCGCTTAATTAACATCAAATTTACTTCATGGGCAGAGGTTAATTTAACTGTGGGGGAACATTTTTCTAGTGGTAGCTTTGCCCTCAACTGGTGAAGAGTGTCCCTCATCAATTTTTCCGATAAATTAGTTCCACACTGATCTATTTGTAGGGTATGTTCTTCTTCTTTTGTTAAAAATAATTGCAAACAGCCTTCCCATGGGGCAGCCACACTTCAGACATAGCATACCCTTTTAGAATAGATTAAACCTTCTCTTTAAAGCGTAAGTGATATTTTAATGTAGTTTATGTAGTGGAGGGTTTTCCCAGTGTGATGTTACTTCGGTTAATTCTCTCCACCTAAAGATTCTGTGCGAGAAACCTCAATATGTGCAAATCAGCAAAATCCAAAACCCAGCCGGGGTTATATATAAGTGCCCCCCCTCCAGTGACAGGGGAAGGGGAAGATTCCTTAAAAAGCCGAGTGTGGGACAAAACAATAACAAATGCAGCGGTTGCAGGTCAGGACTTCGGAAACCAAAACACACATATTTATCAAATGCATGAACCATGCCACTATATCATGTATCTGCATATATCTGTAATGTCTGCCTACTTTTACATGCACACATGCAACACAAACACAGGGTCAGAGTGTGGAAATCTACACAAAAGACCTTGTTATTTTAGATTTTCTGTGTGTGTGTGTGTGTGTGTGTGTGTGTGTGTGTGTGTGTGTGTGTGTGTGTGTGTGTGTGTGTGTGTGTGTGTGTGTGTGTGTGTGTGTGTGTGTGTGTGTGTGTGTGTGTGTGTGTGTGTGTCTCTGTGTGTGTGTGTGTGACTCCAGACGTAGCCTAAAAGAAACAGCTAAAGGCTTCACAGATCAGAGATAGACACATTCCAAACTTCCAACCCCACCCAAGAGCACGCACACACACGCACACACACACGCACACACACACGCATACGGGTTTTTATCATATCGTGGGGACACCTAACTGGGTGCAGCCTGCTGGGATCCACCCTTTCTAAAGGTACTAAAAATATGATTTTAACTGCTAAAATCATGATAATTTTTTTTGAATGCATAAATCACTTAAAAAATTGATAACTCTCAAATAAATTTCAAACCTGAATTTTTGAGCCAGATGAGGACACTTCCTGACTTTTTGATCACACAGGGGACCTAACCATGTAATAACCTATTGTAATGCAAACTTTGACACAGAACACCTTTTTTTTGTGGTTTAAATCAAAAGATCAGCTCCTGATTGAAAATAAAAGACCTTGTAAACATTTGATTATGAATTTGATGAACAAATCAGGCTTAATAACATCTTCAACATATCAAAACTGGACAGTAAGATTCTTATTCCACCCAAACCGTGTTACCCTTAACTCCACACCAACCACTTGCACAACATACCACCCACATCTAATATTCTTTAAGTAGCAAAGATTTGAGAAAACTTAGTAGTAGTGAGAGTTTCTACTTGTACCTTGTACATTTGAGCTTAATTTGCAAATTATTTTCAACTTAAAATCCAGGTTAATAAAATTGAATTGTATGACAAACATCTGCTTCAAAAGAGTACACAAAATCAATTGTTAGTGAATTGGATGATTTTAACAGGAAAATATTTTCCTGGAGGAATTGAATGTAGAATAAACATGCTATACAACGCAGATACAAAATTAAATTTTTAAGAAAATATTTATTTGAAATTAAAAGAGCAGTTGGCACAATAGAACAAAACAGCCACCAGTTAGTCTGATATGATTTGAAAAAAAAGTTGAAATTAAATGTTTTAGTGCAAGAAGGAGTACAAAGGATGCCAACGAGCAACACATGACTAAAATATTAAACAAAATGTTTGAGAAACATGAACCAACATGTTTTTGCAACATGAACCAACATGTTCGAGCTGTGTTGTGTTAACGAGTCTTTTCATAAATTCTTCCTTTACTTTCGCGTTGGATGGCAGTGATACGGTCTTTAACATAAAATTTCACTGCTGTCCAGCCTCTCTTTTTAAGTGCTTCTGGTGAAGCTTCAATGCAGTTAATGCACTCACTCTTTCCAGGTACTTTACCACATTCAATGAAAGACAGCAGTTTCTTTTCCACCGCATGGACCTCATCAGGTGACCATCTCCTGTGTGAGGTTTCTAAGATAGAAAAAGAAATAAAAAAGGACAAATACAATTAGGAGTGTAGACCAAGTTATTTGAATAGGATAATATATGAGTGCACTAATGAGAACGTTGTTTATCAGAAGGAGCCGTTCTTTGTGGGCTGTCCATTATCAGTTTATTCCTCGCTAGTAATGGCTCATTTCACAGCTCTACTTGTTGGTCTGATTTGCAGTAGTTTCTATTGTTATTAACCATTTACAGAAAAATAATCAGCAGCTTGGAAATCCAATAGATTGGATTCTACCTGCTGGCATACAAACCGATTAGCCACAACATTAGAACAAGTTCAAATTAGCTGGCACTACTAAATGCAGCTGTACATTTCCCGTGCTACTAAAAGAGCTACATACAGCAATGTATATGAACCAGTAAAATTGGATGTTGTGATGGGTCAAGATGTCCCTACTGATAGTGACTGTATGGATGTTATTTTTTACTTTTTTTTAACTTTGCTTTTTTATTAACACATATACATGTAACAATGTAACCGTGTTTATGGTGAACGAATGCATTTCAAGGAAACTAAATGGATCCAAGGTTGTAGCAAACCAAATATGATATTGTTTCAATAGAATATATCCTATTCTTCAACTAAACAACAGCTTAAGGGGTAAGCCAAACCCCTATGCCAAACATAAATATGCTCCTGCTGTGCAGGAGCTGTCCTCGATGAAAGACAACATTTGACAATACGGAAATTTAAACAAGAATTCAAATCTCTCAAGTTAGCCAATATCTTAACAAATACAGCTGTGTTCACTTAATTGGTATAACTAAAGTGTCCTTTTCAGATAGTTAAGGGGATACTTGGGAGTATGTTCGAGGCTTTGAAATAAAAGCGGCGGGTTTAGATTTTGTTATGAAATATTAGGAAGGGAGATCAAAGGCAGGGAAGTAAACTCAAATAGCAAAATGTTAATTTAGCATGTCAAAAACTTGATTTTGTTTCATCACTGTCTGACACAGTTTCAACTCTTCTGTTAGTTATTGACAATCCTGCTGAAATTACAACACATGGTATCATTAAGCAATGAATCAACTTACTATAAGGCCAAACTAAGAACTAAGTAACTAACAATGAACAAGCACAGCGTTTTTTGAAAAATACCTGTCTTAAGGTCTTCACTGTCAGATTCCGTTTCTTTTCTTCTCTTAGGTGTTGAAGATTCTGCTAAGAAAAATATAAATTATTTGGTCCTTGAAACATATGAGTTAAAAAAAGAAAGACTGGAAAAGGTATCATCTACTTAGTTTATGGCATACCAATTGGTGCAGAGAGATCACTGAGCTCATCACCGGTTACCAGCATTCTTTTTGAGGAACCTTTGAAAAAGGAAATAAAAGGTAAGAAATTTGTCAGACAACATTCGGGATAATCAAGCATACTTTATTGGAGGCCTAAAAACAGTTATTTTATGATACTTGCCTGATGATAAAGAGCGCAGAGAAGACTCCCTGTTACCCTCGGTGTCTGACAAATCACTGCCCACAAGCAAATCGTCTGGCGCTTCCTCTGAAAAGCAATAGTAACATTTATATACATATGAATGCATGCATATATGTACACATTATATGCATACACATTTCATTCTAAAACGAAGCAATCCAGATGAGAACGTCGTAGAATAAAAAAAAGTTTTTAAAGATTTCCTTCGAGAGCAGTAAATATAAGTTTGCGATTCTTCTTTGGCACAGAAGGTCCTGGTAAAATAATCAATCATGAATTTATCAATGAACAAATTGACTTAATGACTGATGGTATAAAATCCTTGAAAATGGCAGTCGTAGATACCAAACACACATCTAAAATATTAATGCAAACTGACTTTGAATCAATGTTAAATTGATCAAATAGATTCTCCAAAATAATTTAAACCAATGTGTACTAACATACTATTCTGCTCTGAAATATCTGTTTGGTGTCAAATTTGAGACATGTGCCTCCACAATGTCTTTCTCTTGAGCAATGCCTCACAGTTGATGCAGTACATATAGTCATTTGGATTGACAGATGTTGCAGCTTGCTGACTGAGGATGAGTGTTCCACTACCGGTCTTAAACACAAAGACCGGCAACCGTGCACACTATTGTGTGCACGGTTGCCTTTGTTTCGAATAATATCGAGATGCAATTTTCGCTCCTTTGACTTCAAAGGGAATGCCACTGCTTTGGATACAGCCATTTCTTGGCTGTGTTTACAAATTAAATGTCTTGCCATTTTATGGCACTGTGTTTGACATTACAGACAGCAGTGTTTTTTATCATACCCCTACCTCCATCTTCTGTCCTCTTCAGTTTCATGACAGACATCTCACTCCGATTACTGTCCGAGTTTTCACTGTAACTGTCTGTAGAGGAAGTAGTGGGCAGTGTCTTTTTTCCGTAATTCCTCTGACACTTTTTTTGTTTCCACTGTGGCACTTTTCTTCGGCTTCTTAGATCATCATCCTCCGAAGTTTCATTAATTGACTCCTTAGATGTTCTATATTCCTTATTGCTGCTTGTTCTGCTGGTAGTGGAGGTCTCAGAGAGTTTGGAGGGTGATTCCAAATATTCTGTAGTGAGCTGGGAATCAAGTATATAACAAAAATTATCTACAAGGAAAAAATAGACATTTAAATCCCCAAATGTATTGAAAATCTATTAAAACCCAAGGAAAACAAATCTGTTATTCAACGTTTGTAGATTAAATATAGTACCGCAGTAGTACAGGAATGTAAAAGTGGTCTAGGAGCAATAGTTCTCGTACAAAAGTGTTATTGTAGCAAAAGTATTTAGGAGGCAAATTAAATCTACAGGCGGCAAAATATTTTGACGTCAGATTACAATGTTCAGTATCTGCATTAAACTTTTTACTTACAAGTGTACTATCTGCATTTTTTTGCCCTTTATTGGTATCCCATTATGTGCGCAAATAATATTTGCACAGTATGTGCCATGTCCAATATGCTGCATTTTTGTTACCAAATACAAAAATTAAATGTCAAATCACATTGTTCAAATTTTGTATTGAAATATGCACAATTAATTGCTTATGCAGAAGTCTCATTCAGAGTCTCTATGTCTCCCATCCCCACAATGATACAATCCCTTGTGTGCTTATGCTTCTTCACCGTTTTTTTTTTAATTATTAGAACCAGTAGTGAACTCTACTTTATTTTTATATTTTGCTGATATATATCAGTGTTTCCGACAGAATTTAGAACCTCAGACATTCTAGGGGGATCAGGGGGTTGCTCCCAATGAAGAAATGTTTGTATTTTTCAAAGTTAATTGCATCAGTCTGGTGCAGAATTAAGAGACTAAAAGCTACGATTAACTTTTTTTTATTCTAGTAAACAATCTAATCTAATCACAAACACATTGAATTGAAAGGAATATTGAGATGACAAAATTTCCCACTCAAAATCCATGATAAATTATATTACACGTAGTTCACAATGGCTAAATAATAATGATAATAATAAATAATAATAGACAGGAGTAGGGTAAACATTTGAGCAATCCAAAAATTAAGCAAAGTGGGTTACCTATATTTGACCGGCTTATCGTTTAGAAAATAAAAAATAAGGAGGACTTTGCAGGATTAAGCAAATTAATATGGGTAATATCTTTTAGCATAAATATTTTAGCACATTTCGCTGTCTAATATTGATTTGACATTACCATGAAAACATCTACAAACTGCCCCTTCAAAATCTTTAATTCAGGTTTCTTGCCAAAAACTCCATTTTATAAGATAACATTTGAACACATCTTGATGAAGTTCGCCTAAAACTGTTTCTTATTGAATGGACATTGGGACAGTGGGAAAATTATATCAAACACTGGCAGTAGCTGCTGGGAAACATTGGGTAATGAAATGAATGTAGATGCTGAAAACACGGTTGGTTGGTTAGTTGGTTGGTTGTTTCTGCTGTGATTTGGAACAATGGCAGCTTAACGGTCTCTCACACATGCTTGCATTTTATAAAACCTAACAGTTCTGCAGACGAGCATATATATAAGGCTCATTAGAGGCTTAGACACTGACAGGTTCCTCTAAAAAAATAACAAATAACAATAAGCAATAAATACAGTGATAGAATCTGGATTGGAGCCACTGCTAGGACACTGATTTGACCCCAGGCAATCTTGACATCATTTTGAAAAACATCATTTTGTTGAAAATAATGGATAAACACACCTCATACGCCAATTTAATTTAACATTTTTGTATTTAATTGTTTATTTTAGTTGATTTAAATCTTACACGCCTTGAATGTTTTTCCTTAAGACGAGGGCAAAGCATTATTATTTTCATGAATAAATTGACTATAAAGTTACATTTTTCTTTTTCTAATTATCCAAAAAATCAGTTCGATCTGACGTTAAAAAAATTGTGATCTGCTTGGAACTGTGAGTTTTGTGATCTGGTGCACATTTACAAATTATGTAGGAGTGTGAAAATAATTCTTCTTTGTTAAAATAAAATTAATTACAATCTGACAATTTGTTGCACCTGCACCTATACATTGTGAAAATATTACATATAATATTATTGACTAATCCAATATGCAGATATATTTCTGACTAACATAAAGGTATTTATTCAGGCAATGCAATTATTGGACATACAACAGACACTAATTTTCATATATACACATTTCATATTATAGAAACGCATTTGCAGAATTTTCATTCAATTTAAAGTGAGGAATGTTTCCATAAAAGTTTCTGAAGTTATGGAAAACAATCCACAGAAGTCATGATAAAGTAAAATATTGGAACAGGCCTTAATAAATTAATTTAACACTCACCCCAGTCTTAGAGACTAAAAACAGCTCTGTTGTAGCTTCTGGTGGTGGACTGGTTTCCCTGCCAAGATTTGGCCCTCCTGAGGCCTCAACACCAGAGATATTGATCTAATTCAAACACATGCATCATATTGAAGTATTCATTTCGCCAAACATTGGATTTATAAATGCTAATTTTCCAGAAAACTGCACAACTACACATGTACTTTCTTTACTATAAAAGAATATCATCATATATCATATCATATAATCATCATATAATATTTTTTCACAGACCCTGTTATAACGGTGGCCATGTCTTTGTTAACAGAAAATCAGAGCCTGGTCATTATTACATCTTAGAACAGAGACTTTTAATCTCAATGAGGATTTTACCTGGGTGTCTGATTGGTGGCTGTGTGTTTCATGCGTATCTTTAGCCTGGTCAGTAGCTCTCTCCCTAAAGGGTTTTTAACAAAAAGCATATCGTATTTAGGTATCCATGGATCCCCCGGGTTTTCAGGATTAACCAATCACTGCCATTAATCTTGTTACAAACTGGTCAATAAAACTTCCTATTTGCCATTGATTGTCCATACGTATAAGCATTTTTCAAATACATCTCTTAATAAATCGGATTTATCATTTCTCTGTTAAAGAGATGATAATCTGATTAGGATGAACTTCATGAAGCTGTGATCAGTATGTTGTACTGCATGCACTAAACCAGGTTACCAGTGCTGTTTTTCTGTCAGCTGCTTTTTTATTAACATTACACTAACAACTATAAACATTTTCTAGAAGCAGGTTATTAATTACTAAGAACCAATTCCTAGAGAGAGATCTCCCTACCATCAGGACAGATAACCTGTTTCATAAATGTCAGCATGAGCAGAAAAACAGACAACAGTGCATGAGGAACTGGTTGAAAGCAGAGGTCTTACAATTACCTTCAGATAAAGTCTAAATGGACACAAAGCAGTCAGGACCTTCTCAATCATGTGTACACTGGGATGGAGCACAGATCCCCTCCTCTCCTCCCCTCCCCTGTCTCACTGCTCTGAAGTGAAACTTAACTAGTGGCTCCGCTCTGTCTGTCACCTTCTCCCTCTCACAGCACCGTCTGCCTACTCCAACACACAGTAAACTATATGTAGATTCTATACTAGTTAACAATGGCTTTATAAAATAAAACAGTCATGAACCTTCACATGATCCTCCTCACTCCTTTCCTCTCCTCCTTATGCCACTACTGAGAGAAAGAGACGCTTAATGAGCTGCTCAGCTCCGTCTGCATCGGTCTCCCTATCACTACACATTTACCAGCTACAACACACATTTAACAAAAGCTAGATACTCTGCTTGTTAACACCGGCTTTTAAAAATATAACAAATAATTTACCTTCACATGCACATGCTTCCCCCACCCCACACACACATTTCAATATTATTGAAATAAAATAGCTTTAAGCTTTCTAAGTTTGATTAAATAACCAAAGCCCATACCAATCATTAAAATTGTTGAAATGTCAGTTTAGATTAGTTTAGTTTAGTGCAATTAGCTAGCAGGCTACTCCAACAATCGGCTAATCCACATTAGCATTAGCTAGAAGATAATATATGACACAAGAAATTTCTAGTATTTAGCAGCAAAAATGTGTAACAAATTAAAAGTTACCTATCTAAAACAATTTGTTTTATGTACTTACTTTATATCCATGTAAATTTCCTCCTCGTTGACTGCTGCTGTACTTTGTCTGCTGTCTTCTTGAGTTGCCTCCTTCTGTAGCACCTGCTCTCTGATCCCTGCACTGCAGGGTTGGGAACCCCATAGTCATGGCATGTGGGGGATGGGCATAGGTAAGTCGGGGACCGCAAAATTCAGGAACTGTGTTTCTCTGTCACCTTTGGATTCAATTCTCTGCGGCAGTGTAGTTTATTCAAAAAAGTACTGCGTCCCAAAAAAAATATTTTTATATATTTTAATATCACATTCCCTAAATTATTGTTACATCATGCTGATGTCATCGTACAATTTATAAAATAAAAATATTTAAAAAAAATCATTTATAACTACACATTTTTATAACTCTTGTTCAGTCTTTCCAAATTTAACTTTTAAGCAAATATGTGTTTTATTCTTTTTAAAGAGGAATGATCCTGCATTAATTTAGTGATATTAAGCTTAAAGCTGTTGGGTACAATTAGTCAAATATGAAACATATCAAACTTTTAATATCATATCAGTATTAATTATCACTATTCATTGCACGGTAAGATATTCCTTTATTAATCTTTCCAATAAAATATCTCAGTGATAACTAGAAATAGCACTCAGAGAGTGCCATACCTCCAACAAAGCTCAACAGTACCAAGGTAAACATTATTATGATCACATTCAATTAGATCGCTTGATTTAGCATAATTTCATGGAGATTCCTCCCCTTATTTACGGGTTAATATCAGCCTCTAAATCTACTGACAACTCCAACACACTCTCATTATCTCTCAAATACTCTGGAACAAGTCACAAATATGTCTGGAAACCAAACACTGCCGTGAACAATATCTGGAGGTGGACACAGACAATGCCAATAAGCTGGAGGAGACTCCACTTCTTCAACATCCTACTGACATCTCGAAATGTGACTCTTTTTAAAATGGTGAAATGTTAAATTATTTTCCGTGTGAATGAACCATTATTGGTCTTGGAACAAAGTATTAGCCTTTATTAGCTGAGATGGTAAAGGTTTGTGGCTTAATGGACTCCTCATCTTCACCAGCTCAGTTTCGGGAGGGTGAAAGCGGTTCTTGAGGCTAATGTCCAGCTTTTTCCTCATGCTGTTTCAGTAACACCTCAAAGTTGTCCTGTCCGACTAAAAACAAAGTTAGCCTCTTGCTGTTAGGTTAACTTATTAAAAACTAAGACTGGTAGAACCTATATAACAGCCTATAACACATATTGAATTAGCTGAGCCTTTTCAGGGAAAAAAAATTGCCCCATCTCCATCTCTGTTGAAGGGTCAGCACTGTCCATAAGTCCAATTTATTGTTTGAGTTGAATTCTTATGGTACTTGCACCATCAATAGGACTCCAACTCCCATTTGACACCAAATAGCACATGCAAATTGTGAATTATTCTTTGCTTCACCAAAACCTCAATCAGTTAGGCTTCTACAGTTGTTGTGCTTTACCGTAATTGCAGCTTTAGATCAGTGGGTGAGGAAGAGATACCGTACTTATGCCATCACTCACACAGAGAAAGAAAGACAGCTTAGCACTGGAAGCACAGGGAAGGAGATAACAGGAAAACAACTTATAATCTGCTGGGACGGGACCACAGCTATAACTTTAACCGTAGTTAAAGTATGGTTGGAGCACTGCATCTGCAGCCACATCCTTTGTTCATCAATAGGTACTAACATGCTGACTACTATACTCAACCAGTTTGTCCGACTGCATATTACCTTCAACACACCCAATAAGTATGTGCTGCATTCACCTTAATACATATTCAGTCAGGGTGACAGCATACTATACTTAAGCCATTGGTCTTCTCTGCATTATATGACATCACAACATTACTGCTCTGCCTAGCATGTCCACGTCCCTGATACCATGGAAGGATATCTTTTATCAATACATAAAATCTAAATCAAAATGACCTCTATCCATCAATACAATAATAATCGGGATAACTCTAAACAACTTAAGGATTTTGAT